>CM057382.1:17937884-18581538 GCA_030015415.1 Cynopterus sphinx | reverse complement strand
TCTTATACTAATGGCTTCCCTTTTCCCAACAAACTCACCCTAGAAAATGTCTTCTGCACCCTGGTAAAGTCCAAAATCCCAGGAATATAACATAGGGGTCGGAGTTGGGCTGTGTTTAGCACAAGATAGATAGATGAGCTTGAATCCAGCACCTTCATCACAGACTAGGCATGGAATAGTAAAAGCTGGCCTGATTCAATTTCTGCCCCAGCAGTGGGAGGTCTGAGGACATGGGAAGCAGGTATAAAGGCCTATGTGTCCTGATCTCAGGCCCCAGCAAAATGCCCACGGAGGGGCAGGACTAAAGGGAAGCTGAGCTTTTCCTGACAGTAGCTCTGAGCACAGGACAGGAGAGGGACCATCAACAGGGACAGAAAGTCCAGTTCTGTGAAGAGATGCTGACTGGGAAATAGAGTAGGAGGCAGAGCAAATGCTCACTGGCTCCAGGTGGCCATGGCTGGGGGCTGCAGAAAGCTGAGTGATTAGAAAGTGGGAACGGGGGGTAAGGAGTAAAGACTGGAGAATTAGAGGTGGAGGGCACTCAGACCAGGAATGAATTCGAAATTTAGGAAGTGACTATATAAGGAAGAGAAGAAACAATTACTCTCATGAGTGATTCTGATGACAGGATAAGGAGTAAGGAGCCAGAGCTGCCACCGAGAACACACGTCAAACCCCAGGTCCAGCAGGAATCATGCAAGGGCTGTTTCCATGGCTGCAGGAGAGAGGTGGGCAAATGCTGCCTCAGGCTTCTCACCCTTCCCAGCCTGGCACCAGTACCCTGGGGAATATCTTCTCTCACTGCCTGGTCCCAGACTGCTTTGGAAGAGAAGTCACACACCCAATCCTAGCAGACTCCTCAAGTCTTATTTCGTCAGCCTTGGGCAAACGTAGTTGTTCCCTGCATCTAGAACCCAGTCGCTGGGAAAGGGCTCCCAAGAAATTCGGGTAGAGACAGGGGCAGGGTAAACTCACCAGCTCTTTGAAGAAGGCAGCTTCCTTGTGCTGCTCCGAATACCGCTCATACTGGTCCAGGCCATCCTGCAGCTTCAGTGTGAGTGTGTCATAGTTGGCTCGCACTACCTCCAGCACCTGGGAGAGGTCAAGGGCCAGGGAAGGTTTAGACCATGCAAACCCTAGATCACTTGGCCCCATTGCATGCCCCTCCTGCTGCCCTACTGCACTGAATTTAGTCTGGGACATCTCTAAGAGACCCTGCTCACTACTTATCATGCAGAAAAAACACCTGGTCATAGGGAGCAATTCCTCAGGTTTCTGGGACCACTTTCTAATCTCTTCCATTCCCTACTTTTCCTGACCAGTCCAGCCTGGCCACCAGGACTATTTACTCTGCATATAGTAAAAGAGCATGAGAAGTGACAGAATAGTGAGCGTCTTAAATTCGCTAGTGTCCTCATGCCATAAATTTATTCTCAGCCATATCCTGCAGCTTTCTCTAGCCAGGCTGTCATAGTTGCTGAGTAAGACTTTGCCAATGTCTCTTTTCTTTTCCCTTTCCGGGAACCACATTTCTTTAGTCCTGGGATGTTCCTCAGTACCATCTGCCACTTGTTTTCAGCTCTCAATGCCAACTCAGTCTTCCTATCTGTTGCCTGGATTGAACTTTTGGATATCCCAGCCTTGGGGTATAGGGGACACTCTAGATAAAGCTAGGGGTAACTTCATCTTTTGTTCTGATGAAGGGGTCTCTTCTCCACCATGCCTCTCTGACTTTTTGTGGTGGGGATTCAGACCTCCATTCATCAGCTGTTGGACTTTTGGGCTTCCTAGAACCATGCCCAACACCTCAGCTCAAGTTAGCTACAAAGTCAGTGAATCATCTATAAGCCACATGCTCTCTAAAGAGTCCTTCTATCCCCACCTATGACCCTCTACAGACAGGAACCTGGATCCTGGCAAGGGCCCTGATAGAGCAGAACTGGGAGTCCCACTCTTACCAAAGGATCTCAGACAAGTCACCTAACCTTTCTGAGCCTAGCCCTTCTCTCTATAAAATAGAACTTGACTTCATCTTCCTAAAATGAGTTCTTGAAAGTCACATATAATTGATGAAACATTATCATCCCAATGGATACACAGGTAACTGGACAGCTCCTTGGACTCAAGAGTAACTGCCTCAACAGCCCAGGATGTACCTATATGTTTCAAACTATCTCAAAGAGTCTATGTGTATAAATGTTTCTTCAATATGAAGGAACATCGTCTGAATTTAAGTGGAAGAAACAAATGGCCTCAGTTTAGGGAAAAACAAACTGGAGGAACAGAGAACCAAAATCCCTTCCCTGAGGTCTCTGGAGGGAATGAGGCCTGACTAGGTTATGAGGTCAGAGAGACTTGAATTTCAGTTCCATGGACTACTAATTACCTATGTAAACATGTACACATTAGCTAGGATATGAGTTCAGGCAGGCTGACTCTAGAGCCATACTCTTAACTGTGTTAACTTACAAATTACTGGGTATTGGTTGAAATACTTTTTCAGGGCCCAGGCACAGCTAGATTCAGTAAAATCTAGCTAAGTCCACCAAAGTCTTTACTTGGAAAACATTTTGTAATGCTTCTTATTTAGCTTTAACTAGTCTTGAATTTGGAAGAATAAATACGAATTGTGGAGGAAATTAGCTTCTCTGTCACCAAAATTCCCCATCAAAAGTGTCCAACACTCAACCACCACTTAACTTAGTTGTGAGAATGCCACTTTGTCTCTTTGAGCCTTGGTTTTCTTATCTTTAAAATGGGGATAACGCTATTTACTTCATAAGGCTGATGGGAGAATGAAATGAGATGACTGTCCAATGTCTGCCACATATGAAGAGTCTATAAATGGTTACTAATTTTATGATGAAAGCTTCTTTCTGGTGACAAGGGGCTTTTGGTATTCTAATCCCCAGGTAGTTTTAACCATTAATAAGCCAGCAACTAGGGCTTTGCACATCTTCATTCTTATGGCAGATTCTGGTGAGAAGAAAACCTAATTTCTCTATTCAATATGAAAATAGGTTTCTCATCATGACCTCACTATACTGAGGGTAACTGGCAATGTGTCAGTAAGAAGTCAGAGAATGCCCAGTACCCACTGCCACCCTTAACAATTTTGGCAGTGCTAAGGATAAACTGAGCAGAGATACCCACAGAGGTCAGCCTTGCATCATATAGGTTATGAGGCTCCTGGCCACATCGGGATGGGGAAGGAGAAAGATCCCAGTACACAGTTAGTTTAAAATTGCTGACAAGGTTTCCGACACACATATACCCTCCCTCTAGTACACACAATGTACATTCCTTATGGACTACTTAGTGATCTGTGCCCCCCTCTTTTTTTTAACAGAACCTCTGAAATGGGAAATAACTTTTAGCCTAAAGATATTAGCAAAGAATAGTCAAGTTGGAAAAGTTTCTGACAATGGCTATACAGTCTTAATATCTGATGGCTTCGCTGTTTAGTCTGTTTAGTTTCAGATCTCCGTTGGACTGAATTCCCAGTAGAATGGGAAATGGGGGACAACTAAGTAATAGAATGTGATCTGTAAGCAAGCTGGTGTTCATTACCTTCTCATTTTGAACCGACATCTATAGTATAACCTATTAGGGGAGAGTATTTAAGGCTGCCACCAGCCCACTCCCAGCCTAGACAACATGTATGGCCTTCTCTGCCAAGGTGCCAAATGAGGAGGAAACCACAAGATACCAACAGAGACTTACTGAAACTTCTTATAGAATAAGAAATATCACTCGTTATAAGGCCTTGACCTATTTGGGCTTTAGTTTCTTTATCTGTAAAAGAGTCATCACATTTTCTTATAATATTATGAAGATTAGAGATAATATATAAAATAAACATAAAAATATAAATGATAGCATCTAACAAATAGAAGGTGCCAAATGAATGAAGGTGATTGAGAAGGAAACAAGGAAAAAAAATGGAAAATATTTGATGTATTTAAATAAGATGAATTAGGTGGTTAAATGGTGGCCAGAAGCGTCTTGAGTTATCACTAATATTTAAGAAAGGTGATATGGAAGGCAACCATACCTTTTTTTTGCCAGAGTGTTAGCATACAAGTAGAACCACAGAAATAACAGTTCTACAAGGAACCTTGGAAATCCCTTACCTAATTCATGGCCCTCATCTTATAGATGAAGAAACAGATGTCCAGAAAGATAAACTGCCCAAAGACACAAAGCTGGGATTGGAAAACAGTTTTCTCACTCCTAATCCAATGCTCTTCCTATACTGGCAGACTAGTTTAACTTGGGGCATGTTCTGAGTTTAGGAGCTAAACTTGATCTCTAAGAGAACAAACATTCAAATAATTCCAATCTACTCCTAAGCAGTGGGAAGCATGATCTGCAGAGCATGTTTGGTATTTGAGCTTTAATGACTTCAAGATCCTCGAGGCTCCAGGGGTTATCAATTTCTACCACCAGCAGCTAAAGACCCTGTTCAGCCCTTTTGTAGTTGGTGTAAACCACCAACAAAATTTTACAGACCACTCCCAAGCTCATCAGCAAAATCTGGTTTTGGTTTCTATTTTAATTAATCAATATTCATTTAGAAGTTTGAATTCCAATTGGGCTTCTTTGGCCACAGCTATCAGGTGGTCTTCCAGGTAGGGTGGGTGTTAAAAGGATTCAATGAATCCCTTCTACAATGAATGCTCATACCTTAAGACCATCTTTCCATTCTCTAAAAGAGACTATAACCACTCTGTTTCCACTTCTATGCTGTTCTGTTTTAACCCAGCCAAATTCCTAATCATAGAAAAATCAATCTCTGGATAATTTGAAATAGATATAGTAGTTTCAAGGTGGAAAGAAGATGAAAGCTTTTTAGAGGATTTTTCATAATAATCTCTATCTCTCTCTCTCATTAGATTTCGGCCATTTGCTCTATTTCAGATATTTATTCATTAGAGAGTATGATTTTTTTTGGCCTCATTTCTTCCAAAAAGCAAAAAAGAACAGCTTGAGAGATCAGGCTCTAAAATCACAAACAAGAGCATTACCAGGGATAAGTCTGGACACTTCCTTTGCTTCTCTCTCTTATTGGTTACATGGAGCTGACTGGATACTGCTTATTCTGCAAGCTGATGATGGAGAAATAATGAAAGAATTTGTTCCATGGCAAGTTGTTGGGAAATGAAGTTCATCTCTCACTCCTGGTATTCACAGAACCAACAAGGTCTGAATAATCAGGTTTGCTCTTCATGCTACTATTCTAAACTGTTCATTGCTCTAGCACAATGTCTTCTCTCTTAAAGAAATAGTGCTGAACACAGATCAGGCAGGGCTTCAATAATGGTCAGTAGTAAATGGGCCTGCCAGAGAGGACAGGTAGGTCCAAGTAGCTGCAGGCAATTTTTATGTTAATTAAAGACCAAGGTCTCCCTTCCATCATTCTTGGAGGAACATGTAAGTCAAATATATCATTTATCAACCAAGAAGACTGTTTCCTTCTTCTACCCAGTAAGCTTACTCAAATTCAAATGAAGATACCTTTTACTGTAAAAATGAAAATGACCAACTTAGGACATGCCTACCTCCCTTCTCTTATAGGGCTGCAATGCTCTATAAATTTTGGCAAGACTGAAGAGATACCACCAGAGGTCTGATCTTTCATTTTCTTTGAAGGGGCCTATTTAATCTAGCATCCCATTTTTCCTCTACCTTCTCTAAAACAGACTTTCCCCAGAACTGATTATTTGTCTCCCAATGAGGAACAACTTTCTTTTCTCCCAGAAGTAATAAAGGTCTGTCCCTAACCTTGCAATTTCACCAGTCTAAGGACAGCCCTCAGTGGCATTCTCACAACTAAGTTAAGTAGTGGTTGGGTGTTGGACAACTTTGTTGGGGAATTCTGGTGACAGAGAAGCTAATTTCCTCCACAATTCGTATTTATTCTTCCAAATTCAAGACTAGTTAAAGCTAAATAAGAAGCATTACAAAATGTTTTCCAAGTAAAGACTTTGGTGGGTCACTACTGAATCTAGCTGTGCCTGGGCCCTGAAAAAGTATTTCAACCAATACCCAGTAATTTTTAAGTTAACACAGTTAAGAGTATGGCTCTAGAGTCAGCCTGCCTGAACTCATATCCTAGCTCCACCACTTACTAGCAGGGTGGAAATGGGTGAGCCTTACTTTCCTCATTTGTAAAATGGGGATAATAATAATGTTCATTCATCATATAGAGCTGGTTGTGAGGATTACACAGGCGATGAATATAAAGTGCCAAGCATACTGCTTGACTCACAGAAAGTACTTAGTAACCGTAGCTGTTATTATCTCTTTCATTTTAACGTGACTCCATGAATAACTGCTTTTTAGGACCTTAAATTCCAACCCCAGCCATAAATGAGCAGATGTTCCCCTCCCTGATTTTCTGGTAGAGACCTGTCCTCTACAGGAGTACCAATGAGAGATTTCCTGTGAAAGGAAGATTACACTGCTTTAAGGTTTGTGTGATAGCATGTGTACACCAACATAGTGGCAGGCCCTCTTGGAGAAACACACATGCTCCTACTATTGATTTCTTCACTGAAATTGTGTCACAGCTGATTTTCAGCACTCTGAAGAAACACAGTCTTACATTATAGATTTTCCACAACACCTAAGAGTCCTAAGAAACTTCAACATGTTTGTGGACTAATTTAGTAACACTCAGGCCCAACCAAAAAGGAAAGGAATTTCTCATCAAGGTCACACAATAAGATTAGAGTTGGGCCACTACAGTACACTCAGCACTGTTCTCAGCACTCTGATAAGCTTCTAACGCCCTCAGAGCCAAGTCCTGCCTTAAGGGAACTAACAAGCAAAATGGAGATAAACCACCATGGAAAGGCACACCCACAGATGTAAGCACATAAGAGGGCTGAGCCGGTAGCATTAAGTGTGGTTTGGAGTTAGCTGCAAAGCTGACCAGTGAATGGGCAGGCTGGTTGAAATTGGGTCATACCTTTTAATACAGGTATAATTAAGAACCCAAGGTCTCTCTGTCTGCCACCTTCTCTACTTTACTGTGTCAGCTAATTCCGAGCACAGAATTCTCCACAAGTGAACAGTACCCTGAGATACCAGCTGTAGGGAGGGCTATTAGCTCTAAAAGTTTGTGACTCTGACACTGAGAGCTTAGATTCCTTCTGGACTTATCACCTCAAGGGCAGATTCTTCAAGCTAGCTCTGATGCTGGGAAGAAAAAAAAAAAAAAAGTCCAGCACAAAGGATGAGCAAAAGGATGAAAGGATAAGAATGTCACTTTATTCTCAAAACACACAATCTATAGTTTCAATTTCTTATAAGTCCACTCTGAAATACCCTTGTGAGGTATGTTCAATTTAGCTACGATTTTCAACTACACAAATTAAGCTTAACTGTGCACTGTACTTGTAGCTGTCCAAAACCATCTAAACAGACACACATGGTGATCTTTGAATAGCTAGGTTCAAAGTCTTGCTAAGCTAATTTTAGCATTTGTTTTTATACAGTAACCAAAAGACTGGCATCTCAAGACAAGGAGAAGAAACAATTAGATTCATGAGCTCCATGGCTAACTAACACCCAGAGAAGGCTGTAAGCTTTCTTCAGATGCTGTCCGCTTAACCTTCCTTAATACAGTACAAAGTTTAGTCATGTCCAGATGAACAAGGCCTAAAAGAAGCATAATGACCAAGCAGACAGCTAAAAGGAGAAAATATCAGCTACCTAAGAGCTTCATGTCTCAACTCTTCTTGCTGTTTCGAGAGATTTGAGAACTGAGCCTTTGTAAACAACCAACATAAGGCTGAAACTGGGTCCAATAAAAAAAGGGAAAAGTGGGGAAAGGGAGAGATAACTTTTAGTGACTACCTTAAAAAGCATATTAAAATGTTCCTATATATACTGTTTTCAATATCAATTCAAGACTCTCCCCTCTAATATTGAAAAAAGAGGAAGAAAGAAAGAGAATGAAGTAAAATGGGACAATATATATGAATAGTTAAAGCAAGGGAAGGTTCTCTGAAAAGTGTGTGAAACTGAAAAAATTCAACTAGGTAACTGTGTATATCATAATATTTTAAAATAGTTCAGGATTTCCACTTCCAGTCATGATGGAGTAACCGAAAACTAGGAAAGAGAGAACTCTTTTCTGACACTAGATAACAGGCAATGCAGGACAGGAATCCTGAGAGAAAGCAAACACAGGTAAGCATGAAAGCCTTGCTGGGGTAAGGTAATACCCTGGAGTTTGGGGAGGCAGAGGTGGCGGGAACTTGTGAGGCAGCTTACAAGAGAGGAGGGTGTTAAAGAAAAGAGCTTCAGAAGTTTCAACTGTTCTCACTGAATCTGTTGCTGGTCATAAGGATTACAGGTGTAGGGTAAAACTCAACCAGGTCAGACAAAAAAATGCCTGAGGATCTATAAGCTGAACAATTCTCAGAGCTCACACAGGACTGGGTGGTGTCTGAATTTTGAGCAACCAGAATGAAAAGTACCTGTTAAATACCTACAATCGTCAAAAGAGGTGCCAGAACAGTCACACTTTTGTAGTGGAACTAAACTAGCCCTAGAGTAAAATCTTTCCTAAACCTACTCAAATATTAAAAAGAAGTTTCATGGATGAAGGTGGTCCTAAAATGTACAAAATTCTGGTTGTAAGATAAATAAGTACTGGATATGTAATAAACAACATGATGATTACAGTTAGCACTGCTGTATGATACATATGAAAGTTAAGAAAGTAAATCCTAAGAGTGCCCATCACAAGGGAAAAAATATTTTTTTTGTATCTATATTAGATAATGCATGGTAACTAATCTCATTGTGGTAATTATTTCATAATATATATAAGTTAAGTCCTTATGCTATACACCTTGAATATGCAGTGCTGTATGTCAATAAAACTGGGAGGAAAAATAGGTCACCAAGCCAAAAACTGATATTTCAAAAGGTTCATGCTGCTCCATTAATAATTTACCTGTCTTCCTATATAAAGTCCAACACTATTTAAGAAAGAAAGACAAAATCTAGCACTCGACCACATAACATTCATAATGGCCAGTATCCAATAACAAAAATTACCAGGTATGTCGAGAAGCAGAAAAATGTGACTCATAACCAACAGAAACATCAGTCAATAGAAATAGATCCAGAAATGAGAAGATGGGATTAGAACAAGAACATTTAAAGAGCTATTATAAATGTTCAAGTATTTAAAGACAACCATGAAAAACAAGGAGCAAAATGGAAGATATAACACACCTAATAATTAAATTGCTGAAAATCAGCAAGAAAGCTGTCAGAGGGGGAAAATAATCCAGAGGAATAAAGATAAATATTCACTCTTCTTGTCAAACTGTGCAAGCCAGAAAGCAATGGAATGACATCTGCCAAAAGACAAAAATACTGTTAATCTAGAATTCTATATCCAGCAAAAACATCCTTCAGAAATGAGGGTGGAAAAAAGACCTTTCAAACAAACTATTTGAGAGAGTGTACTGTCAACACTACAACAGATATTAAAAGAAGTTCTTCTGGCAGAAGAAAATTACGTTATCTGGTTCTGTAAACAGAAATAAAGAACACTGGAAATGGCAAATACACTTTTACATAAATTTAAAACTGAAGAAAAAAGATAATTGACTCTTTAAAGTAAAAACTAATAACAATGTAATGTCATTAAAGAAAAATGTATGACAACGGTACAAAGGACAGGAGAGGGGCAAATGGAAATACACTATTACAAGGTTATTACATGTTACATGAAGTCATATAACATTGTTATTTTTTAAGCAGGGAAGTGCAAGTTTTACTAAAGTGAAAGTACATACTTAAAGAGAACAGTGTGGGCAGCTCAGAGTCTGCCATATGATATTATTTTGAAGGTACACTGTGATGTTAAAAATGTATATTGTAAGTCCTAGAGCAAACACTAAAAACAACAAAAAAAAGAATAGGTATAGCTAAAAAGTAAACAGTGGACATAAAATGAAGTACTAAACAAAACTCAGTCCAAAAGGTGGCAAAAAAGAAAAAAATGAATGAAGAACTGATGAGAGAAATAGAAAACAAAAGCAAGGTGGTAGATTTTAACTCAGCCATATTTATAAATTAAATGTAACACTTCAATTAAAAGGCAGAGATTGTTAGACTGGATAAAAAATCAAGACCCAATTATGGATGTCTGAAAGAAATCCATATAAAATATAAAGACACAGGCTGAAAGTAGGAAGAAATAAAAAAGATGCTATATAAACACTAACTGAAATAAAGTAGAATTGCTATATTAAAATCTGACAAAGGAGACTTCAAAATAAGAAATATTATCAGGACTACAGAGTAAAATTTCATAATGTTAAAAGGATCAGTTCATTAAGACAATTCTCTATATATGTATACCTAATAAAAGAGCTTCAAAATTCTGAATAAAGCAAAATTGATAGAACTAAAAGAATAAATAAGTCTATAATTACAAGTCTACTAATTTCATGTTTCAATACTTCTCTCAGTAATTGATAGGACAAATAGACAGAAAATGTAAAAAAATAGAAGATTTAAACATTACCAACTAACTTGACCTAAGACATATGTAGAAATTTCTACTTAACAATAGTAGAGTACATATTCTTTTAAAATGTACATAGAACATTCAATAAGACAGACCATATGCTGGACCATAAAACAAATCTCAATAAATTTAAAAGGATCAAAATCACATGGAATATATTTTCTTTCTACCACAGAATTAAATAAGAAATTAATAGCAATCTCTAAATAACAAAGCAACACACTTCTAAATATCACAAAAGAAATGAGAAAATATTTTGAACTGAGTGAAAATGAAAACAGCATACCAAAATTTGTGGGATGTTGTTATTAACATGGAAAATTTATAGCACTACATTTTTATATAAGAAAATAAGAATTAAAATCAATGAACTAAGTTTCCACTTAAGAAATCAGAAAAAGAACAAATTAAATCAAAGAGAACAGAAGGAAATAACAAAGGTAATCATATAAATCAATAAAATAAAACACAGGAAAAAAAAGAAAATCAGTGAGGATCTAGGTGGTGGTTATATTAGCACTCACTGTACAATTTTTTCAACTTTATGATTAATATTTTTCACAATAAAAATTATGTTGAGTAAAAATTCTTCCCACAAAGAAAATTTTAGGTCTAGTTGCCTTTGTTAGTGAATGCCATTAATTATAAGCAAAAACTAATACCAAGCCTACACAAACTCTTTTTAAAAATAAGGGAATACTCACCAACTCATTTGATAGAGCAGCATTACTCTCTATCACAAGAAACTATGAACTAATATTCCTCATAAACAGTGACACAAAAATAATCAATATTAGAAACTCAAATTTTGTAATATACAAACTAAATACTATATCATGATCAAGAAGGGTTTATCCCAGGAATGTAAGGTTGGAGTAATATTTAAAAATCCAGTCACTATATTAACAGAATAAAAAAAAATCCACGAGATCTCGACATATGCAGAAAAAAACAGTGAGAAAATTAAACACAATTCATGATAAAAACTCTCAACAAACTTAGAATAAAAGGAAACTCCCTCAACCTAATAAAGGGAATCTATGAAAACGTAGAGCTAACACATTACTTAATGATGAAAGACCAAATGCTTTCCCCTGAAGATCTGTCTACTCTTACCACTTCAATATTGAGCAGCCCTAGCCAGTGCTATAAGGGAATAAAAAAACCAAAGGCATACAGATTTTAAAGAAAGCAGTAAAACTAAATTCATTTGTACACAATATGATTGTGAGGACAGAAAATTCTAAAAAGATTTTAAAAAGAACAAATAAATGAGTTTATCGAAGTTACAGGGGAAAAGGTTAACTTAAAATATATTTCTAAAAAATAAAAATAAAATATATTTATGCTAGCAAAAAACAATTGGAAATCAATTTAAAAATACCATTTGCATAACATAAAAATGAAATATTTAGGAATAGACTGAACGAAATAGGAACAAAACAGTATGCTAAAAACTATAAAACATTAATGAAAAAAATTAAAAGATCTAAATTAATGGAAAGGTATATTATGTTCATAGATTTGAAACAATATTATTAACGTAAATTCTCCAAGTTGACCTATAAAGTTAATCCAATTCCAATTAAAATATTAGCGGGGTTTTTTTGTGGTGCTGATGCTAGTGGTAGTGGTGGTGATGGTTATATAAATATATTTTATTATATTCTACCTATACCTCAATAAAGTTAAATAAAAAATAAGTCCAGTAAATCATGACTAGTCAAAAATATATGGCCATGGTGATAAGGTTATGTCTTTTTTGGTCTTATTCCATTTTTGGTTGGAGCATGAATGATTCAGACTCAATAAATGATTGGATAAAGATAAAGAAGTTATAGTATATATATATATACAACAGAATATCACTCAGCCATAATGAAATCCTACCATTTGCAAGGATGTGAATGGACCTAGAGGGTATTATGCTGAGTGAAATAAGTCAGACAGATAAATACCACATGATTTCACTTATATGTGGAATCTAAGGAACAAAAAGAACAAACTAAATGAATATAGACTAACAGATACAGAGGATAATCTGGTGATTGCCAGAGAGATGGGGAGTTGGGAAGCTGGGTAAAAAGTGTGCAGGGATGAAGAAGTACAGATTAGTAGTTACAAAATAGTCACGAGGATGTAGAGCATAGCATAGGGAATATAGTCAACAGTATTGTAATGGCTGTGTGTAGAGCCAGATGGGTGCTAGAGTAATCATTGGGAATCACTTCATAAACTATATAAATGTCTAACCAATGTATACTTGAAACAAATATAAAATAAAAATTAAAAAACACACACACACAATGATTCAGACTGATATATCATCAGTAACTCTAAGCTAGGAGTTCTTAGTATTTTGACAATGCCAAGGATTCCTTTCATTTCCTCCCCTCTACTCCTCCGCCCTTGGCATTCCTCCTTGACAAATTAAATAAACCTGAAATAGAAATCAACAGTATTTGGAATCATTTTCAGCTGGGCACTAGCCACATGAGGTTTTTTAAAGTTGGTGTACTCACTTAGACCTGCTTACAAACTCAATCATTTGCCAAGTTCAGGGATTTACAGAATCTGCCCTGTCCAAGGACATCTAATCAAGGTTCTGCTTTTTACTTTTTTTTTTTTTAATGAAACTGAGACAGAAAAAAGATATGAGATGATCATGGCTCTTACTGTGGAAACTCACTCCAAATAAAGGTCATTTGCAAACCTTTAATGGATTTCTAATGTGGCAGTATTTCACTAGGGTACAAGGAGAACAGAGCAGTTTATTCATCCTCCTTAGGCTTATAAAGGGTTAGGTGGGACTACTGCAAGCATGCCAAATACATTAGTGAGTGAGGTCTACAAGAGAGCACTTAGGCAAAGGTCTAAGCAAGAAAGCAGTGATCCTGATTCTTACACTACGAAGTCCTCAAGAGCAGATATAATTTTTGCATTTTTATCGCTCCTGGCTTGGCACATAACATATACATATGTACTTTTGCATAGAAAAATAATATGGGGGAATTTGAAGCTTAGAGCACCCATTCGTTGTCTTATGGCACTAACCAAGGACACACCCAGAGCAGAGAACTCTTAGACTAAAGCGTGTTCTGAGCATTTCCTTGGGAGGCAAAAATTGTTGTTGTTTTTTTTCAGAACACTTCAGCTCAAAGTGGCTGAAAAAAAAGAAAACAAGCCAAAAGCACAAATAGCAACCTGATAATAAAATCACAGACCCCATTGAATGAGCATCCCTCTCTCCACTGGGTGCTTACAGTGACTTTCTATCCAAGATAACCTGAATATCTCTCCAGGGCATAATTATCTAATATAACTGTTTGTAAAGAAGGATCCAAAAGGTGGACACAAATCTCTTAGGCTAAGAAAGATGATACCTTTTAAAAAGTAACTATTTCCTCTATACAGGTACCTTGCATACGATATGCTTAAGTTTTTTTCCCTTTCTATTTTCACTTCATAATGTAAGGACCAAGCTCAATTTCAGAACCAATTTAAGCTGGCCAGTTCTCCCAGTCCATCTATGTTTTTAAGCCTGCTACTAAAGGGCTCTCTACTGCCCTGAGATTTATTGATCTGATAGACTGGCTCTGCCCTTCAGCAAGGTGGACCAGATAATGAACCTCACAGTGGGTGATTAGTGAGAGGCCATCAGTCGGTTAAAGGAGTGGTGACAGTGACTTTCTTTAATTTCCCTAGGCAGCTGCCCCACCTCCCTGACTTTATTTGGTTGAAACTCTCAACACCCCTTGTGAAGATTTTCTTTGCACTAATTACAGATTCAATATGCCCAGGTCCTTACCCTGCACAAGCAAGACATGCAATCACACTGAGACAGCCAAGGTAACGGGACAGGGGAAACATGATACACAAATATCACAGCAGGCCTTCTTCTCTATGGCTTACTGCAGGTGGAACACTCCACCCAGCTCAAACCAAGATGCAGATGTCTCTGTCCTGCCCACCTGAGGTTTCTTTCCTTGGCAACATATTGCAACTCAGGGAGGGAGAAAAAAACATCATCGCTGCTCCTAATTCACTGGTAATTTGACATGGGTTCTCTGCCTCCCTGCCAAGCCTCACTTAGTATCCCTCCCTAACAGAGAGAAATCCCATTTGTGGGCTATCCACAGTTTCCCTTCCAGCTGTCTTGGTCATTTTTAAGATTTCAACTATTTTTGAGCATAATCACTGTGAATGACCAAAGTGCTGTTATGGTACTCAGCAAAAACATTTCCAGCTAACACAGCTTATAACACATAAAAGTTTGCATAGCAAACACTTCTGGCTTCTGATATCACATGAACAAACTATGGTTTTCTGAACATACCTTACAGAGTTTTAAGTTACCTACTAGGGAAAGGGTTTCAGTGGAAATAAAAGAAAGTTTCCAAAGAGCCTTGTGGAAGGAAGGAAGCAAAAATCAAACTGAAGAAGGAAGTCCTACCTGTACATTCTCATCTAATAACTGGGATAGAGGATCCTTCTAAGGTTAAACCAAGAAGCAAGGCTGTTGTCTTCTGTACCCTCCTGAAAAGCTGACAACTGAAATTCCTATAGGCTCTAACACTAATTCTCCTATGCACTGCCAATAATGCTTCAGTGGCAAAGAAGCCTGATTAAGACCAGAAAATTATTCGATGAACATTTCAAAATTCATACGTAATTGGAGAAAATGCTGACAGTGGCAGAGATGAATAATAACCTGGGCTCTTCACTAGTGAACTCTACATTCATCTGGCTCAGCTGTCGGACATTAACTTTGAGAGTCTTCATCTTACTTTTTTTGGGGAAACAAAATGGAACTACTACTTTAAAAACAATTAAAATTCAGTGTGTTACCTTTTAGATTGTGGCCCACATAAATAATATTATTTATTAAAAGAAATAGATAAACGAGAAACTTTCTTTTTTTAATCAGCATGTTTTTTGTGGAAAAGCTTTATTTCTCACAGTGACCTTCTTGACATGCTTAGACTGAACAGACTTTTCCCTTATTTATAAAGTTATCATACTGTACCAGGAGCCTATATGAAGGCATTTCTGCCTAACTGGCAGGCAAACTCTGCAGGCCCCTGTTCAGTACTTTCTTTCCTCAACAGAATGGGCCCTTACCAAATCAGGATCTGTCCCCACCCCCTAGAAATGAAATCTGTTATCTTTACTTTTCCTGCTTCTCCATTCACCTTCCTATCCCTGGCTGGTCCCTTCCTTCAGGATACATGAGAAACTCAGGTTGTCAAACATGCCTGAGCCTGATGAAATGGAAAAAGTTCAGATTTTGATCTCAGATTTAAGTTCACATTATGGCTTTACCACTACCAGCTGTATGACTTTGGACAAATAGTCTCTTTAGCATCTTTATCTATAAAATGAAGATAACTGTACCTGCCTCAAATAGTTGATGTAAGAATTAAATCAGTAACTTATGTAAAAGTACCTAGCTCAATAATCACTAGTTGTTCCTTTCTTTTTATTTATTTGTGTCCTTTTAAAATCCAAGATACTTTCTCCCTTATCTCTGGTAATGCAGCTTACCCTCCTGGTCCAAGTAAGAAAGTGGCCACACTAGCAGCACATAACAGGTGACCCTCTTATGTGGACCTTCTCAAGATGCCCTATATAACATAAAATTGATTTCTGAGGTTAAGCATCTTGTAGGAAGATAAAAATCCCTCTGCCTCTGACTGTGTCTTTCTTTCAGTAGTGAACCCAATGAACAAACAAATCACATCAAACTTTTATTTTTTCTGCCAAACAGGTCAACTGAAATGCCAGAATCTAAACAAAGGTAACAAGGAAGGCAGGGTCAGACAGCCAACGCTTGTGTCACATGCTCATATTTACTAAGAGTTCCCATAGCAACCATCACTCAGGGTTACAGAGAGGCAGTGCAAAACTACAGGCTGTTGTAGAAAAACATGATGCCAAGTACAGGAAACTGAGTTATGGCTACTGTGGGAGTTTGAAATCTCAGCTCTCCAGCATATATCTTTGCTAGTGCTGCCTTGCATGGTGGTTAAGGGCCTGTTCTAGGGTGAGAAAACATCACAGGGGCTCTCACGGTGGGCTGCTCAGAGGTTTCAATTGCCTGAGGGAGAACTTTATATAGGTGGCCTCCACTCACTTGCTCAGAAAGCCCAGCCTCACAGCTTCATAGCCCTCTTCTCCCAGTCTTCCTCAACCACTAATAGTGTGCTGGAGCTGGCTCATGGTACTTGGACTGTGAAAGCTGAGTGTTCAATTTTCAACCATTGTTAAGCCACTTAGCTTCATATTGGTAGCCATGGTGGGAGCATTCACACCCAACACTACAAACCAGCCCCCTTCCCACCACTTGCCCCCGCTACTAGTTCTTAAACATTTACTAGCACACCAAGGGCCAACGACTCTAAAGCTGAAATATCAGACTCTATTTTCCTCATAAGCCTTGAAACTCTTAGCACATTTCCCCAAGATCTTTCTGGGCTTTCTCTCAGGTGTTCTCAAGTAATGGGTGCCACCGTGAGCCCCTAACAATGTTTGCCCCACAGAATGGGGCTCTCCTCTTATTAGTATCTCACTCCTCTCTGGGAAGATAAAGCTAAGTTTCATCAGGATTTCTAAACACATAGCAGTTATTTGTAGTGGCTCTTATTTTAGGATCAAGAAGAAATCAAAAAGATTTAAAAATATTACTAACAGACATAAATAAACATGTAGCTTCCAATGCAACCTTCACTCATTCAGATATAAGGCATTTTTTTTTGTTTCCATAATTTACTTTAACCTACTCCCACAAGTAAATGATATTCTGCTTTGTTTGTCATAGTACTTTTGAAGATATCTCTTATAATATACAACATTATACAGGCCTCCTCTGAATCCAAAATCCAAAGCCCGAGTGAGAGTCATAACTTAAAGAAATAATGAAAGGTTAAACTCCATAAAATTCCTAATGTAGAAAATTTAGGAATCTGGGTACACTTTCCTATGGTCCTATGACATATGGGGATGCCAGCAAACCATCTTTCTGATCTTCTGGAAAATTCCTAAGTTTGTATGTAGAGAAATTTTTAGAAAGCTCCTGGGCGACTTGGTTGAAAGGAACACCAGCTTGAAGACAGATCTGCCCACTCTTAGACACAGAAAGTAGAATGGTGATTGCCAGAAGGCAGGGTACAGTAGTGGGGGTTCTTTAATAGATAGAGTTTCATTCTGCAAGAAGAAAAAGTTCCAGACATAAACTGCACAACAATATATTAACATTACTGTACTGTACACTTAAAATGGTTAAGATGATAATTTTTTTTCTTTGCCAAAATTTAAAAAAAAAATAGATTTGTCCATTAAGGTATCATCACATCCCTAGCACTGAGGCTAGCTCATACAAGGCCCTTGATGAATGCTTGTGAATTGAATCAAAAGCAATACAATTAGGACAAGGATGAAAGTGCATTAAAGATTATGAAAGTTATGAGAATTTAAATGACTGAAGTGTATTTTTAAGTCATTCAGCCTCTGGGTACTCTATGATCTGAGGACAAGACTTACAGAAACTCTGAGACTCTTCTTCATTCCTTCTGTCCTTTTCAGGTACCAACTTTGAGTACATTTTACAATCTATGCCTTTTCATTAATCCAATCCTTATTCCTCCTCTTTCAAGGTGCTACACAAGTCTTCTCTCCTCTCCTGACCACCACAACCTGCAGGAATCTTTCTCTAACAGGAACTCATAAATCCTACTACTAGGATTGGCAGGCTACTGATAAGTTACTTTAAGCCATTTCCGGCATTTATTCCATCCTTTAAGGCCCCTTATTATATGTCTGTATCTCTCAAATGTTTAGCACAATCTGAAGCACAGAGTAGGCATACATGCTGAAATACTGATAGCTGAATGAAGGCTGAAGAAAGCAAGGGTGGGCCAATCATTTACTTGCTTTCCAACGGGATATTTCTAAGGCACAAATTGGTCATGAATGTGACTGAAAGCTTAAGGAATCAGATGCTCAGAGAAGGTTTTGACTTGAATCCTAAATTAGTACTAGGTACTTGAGATAATCAGAACTCTAGAGAATCTTCTCTAAAGTTCTGCTATGAAGCCCTCTCTTGCCTATGAGGAAATCAGAGCTGAATAAATCAATACGTCATAGTATCTGTAAACCAAACAAATAGCGAATATCCTAAAAAGAGCTGAAGATCTTCAATGGACATTTTCAAAGGTCTAAGGGCTCTGGGGACAAGGAAAGTATGAGGTATTATTCAAGGAAGCTAAGTCAATGACTCTTACAAAAAAATGGGTGTGGGAGTGTCAAAGACTGGTTGAGAATTTTAAGAAAGATAGACCCTCTTTAAGGGGAAAAAAAGAACAAATACATAATTTTACATACAATTTCAAAGTGTGCAATAATTCTCTAAAGCCTATCTTTGGACCTTAGGTTAAGAATCTGTGCGCTAAGTTACATTAAGCCATCTTATTCCAAGAGATTTCATGACAGACCTCTCGAGCATGGACCCATTCTAATTTGAAAAGCAAGAATTAAAAAAGAAAGAAAGAAAGAAAAAAAAAACCCAAGGAGTATATAAGAGTTAGGGTAGGACAAGATAGGAAGGAGACCTCCCTGAGGAGCTCTTCTATTTCAATATACTTCTCTAAAGAATAGATTACTTCATCAGGATGGGATGTCCTCAAAGTATCTAAATCCAAGACAGCCTAGCCTGGAGTCAAGAGTTTCTCTTAAATTCCAATTACAAAAGGGTATTTAGAATTTATTTATGAAACATAGGTTGTTTGATTCAGCTATCCTCCTAGAAAAATGAAAATCAGTTTGCAGGCCACCAGTCAGGGAGTGGAGGGAGCATATTAAATGATTCTACCAGTTAGGGACAGATGCTTACCACCAAGCCATACTGGGGAGAGAAAGGAAATAAATCTCAGCTGAGGGTAGGCAAGGGGCCTGAAAGGCAATTTTTACAAGATGTACTAGAGACAAACAAACTCAGCAGGAGATAAATGGAGTAGTTTCAAGTTTCTGGAAAAACAAGATGTACCTTCTCCGTGATCTTTATTCATAAAGATATGTGAGATAAAAAGAGAGGTCCAATGGCCTGCCCAAACATCATATACAAAAATTAAAAATGATCAAAGACCTAAATGTAAGAACTAAGATTATAAAACTCTTAGAAGAAAACTTGCTGGAAAAACTTCATGACATGGGATTTGTCAATTATTTCTTAGATATGACACCAAAAGTACAGCAACAAAGGAATAACTACACAAGTAGGACTTTATCAAAATTAAAAACTTGTGCACCAAGGGACACTGTCAACATAGTAAAATGGCAACCCACAGAATGGGAGAAGATATTTGCAATTACATTATTTGATGAGGAATTAATATCCAGAATAAATAAAGAACTAAAACTCAACAGCAACCCCCCAAAAAACAAACAAACAAACAAAAAAAAACCAACCCAATTAAAAATTGGCAAAGGGCTTGAAAAGATATTTCTACAAAGAAATTGACAAATGACCGATAATCACATAAAAAGATAGTCAACATCAATAATGATTAAGGAAATGCAAATCAAAACCACTGAGATGCTACTTCACACCCATTAGGATGGTTATAACATAAAAACAAAAACAAAAACAAAAACCAGAAAACAAGTGTTGACAATAACGTGGAGAAACTGGAATATAAAATGGTACAGCACTGTAAAAAAAGTATGATGATTTCTCAAAAACTTAAAACATAGAAGTATCATTTGATCCAGCAATTCTGCTTCTGTGTACACACACATACATAGAACTGAAAGGAGGGACTCAAACAGCTATTTGTACACCAATGTTCATAGCAACATTCTTCACAATAGCCAAAAGGTGGAAACAACCTAAATGTCCACTGATGAATGAATGAATAAATAAAATGTGCTATATATATATAATGGAATATTATTCAGTCTTGAAAAGGAATGAAATTCTAATATATGCTGCATCATGGATGAACCTTGAAGACATTATGTTTAGTAAGATAGACCATATCCAAAATATTATATGATTCCACTTATATGAGGCACCTAGAACAGTCAAATACATAGAGAGAAAAAGTAGAACAGTGATTACCAGGGCCTGGGGGTGGGAGGAATGGAGAGTTCTTGTTTAATGGGTATAAGATTTCAGTATGGAATGATAAAAAAGTTGTAGAGATGGACAGTGGTGATGTTTGAACAAAATGTGAATGTATTAATTCCACTGAACTATACATTTTGAACGGTTAAACTGGTAAATTTTATGTATGTTTATCACACACACAAAAAAGGGAGTCAAAATGAACGAGCTTTGCAGTCAACCCAAGAGAAAATGATACCTGTGCATACAATATAAAAATTTATGCAGTTTATTTCACTAGAAAATGCACAACTATTCAGTTATGCTGAAAGAACTGACTGATTAAAAAGCTTTGTTCTCTATGAAGCCAATAAGAAGTAACAGAAAAATGTCATCTGTCTTCTGGACAACTTAAAAAAAAAAATACTCCACAAACTCCAGTGTGAGAGAATGTGTTTTATTTAATAAGCAATAATGGATTTATAAGTATCACCTTGAAATGCCTTAAACAGAGGCTGGAATGTATCTGGGGGTTGTGAGTACTAAAAAATTCACAAATCTTTTGCCAGAAAACAATGGCAAGCTGGGCAAACAGATCTAACAAAGAGCCCTCTCTTGTCAGCTATCTTACTAGGGTCTATAAATTCCAGTTAACACCTATCCATGGTCTTTAGGTTTTATTTTAGGAGTACTTTAGAATCTACTTGGGAATTAAGTTCCTGATTTGTTTCTAACTTAGTTCGCTGCTAACAACTATAAGGCCCTACTGAATCTCAAAGCCAGCTCTTTGGGAAGCTGTAAATGCACTTAACATTAAGTGATATTCACATTAATGTTCATGAGTGAAGGGAGAGAAGTGCTCCAACAGTTGGAGATTAACAAGGCAGTTAAATGCTTCTAATCTGATAGAGCTGAGAATAAAACCAAGTGTACCCTAATGCTGTCATTTAGCGCCTTTCAAAGTCAGTTAGGGAAAAAAAGCAACAACTATTTTGAGGGCAGTTTTGAAAAGGGTCCCAGAATAGCATCACCCTTCCCCCTTCCCACAAGTAAAAGGATTGTTAAGAGAGGTAATGAGTGTACAAAAGCTCCATAGAGCAAGAACTACATTAAGATTATTCACCACTGATCCCCACCACCCAGTACCACAACATACATGCAGCAGGCACGTAATTATTCATTAACTAAGTAAATAAATCCTTGAGAGCTGCTATGCCCTCCCCATTCTCACACAGGGCTATCTACTCTCCCTCTGCATAGAAATCGCCTCATCTCTGGTTTGAACACTCTTTTTGAGAGGCACTTTCATCACTTCATTTAACTTTGAAAGAAGTTGGAGGAGGGTGAGGACATGTGCTTGCTAATCATCCTTTTCCAGATTGCCTCATGTACCAGAATGGATTTTTATTATTGGTCTGTGGCTGCTACTGCTGTAGAAAGATTTCAGCCTGACCTTCCCAAGCTGCTGGGGGATGAATACTGCACGTGGCTGACAGGGAAAATGTTTCTTCCTTTTTTTTTTTTTTTTTTTAAGCTTTTAGCTAACCAGAGCTCACTGCGACAGAAAAGTCACCTTTACTCTCATTGAACAAAATTAAGATGCTAAATTCTTTTGTATAAAAATGATATAGTAAAACTGATCTAAATTGGTCCATCAAAAAAAAAGGTAGTATCCCTATGCACCTCACAGAGAGCAGTGGTATCAAAGAACAGGACTCAGGACTGTTCCATAGGCAGAAAAGAAAAAAAAAAGAAACCATTTACAAAAACAGTTTAAATAAGAGGATGGATTCCCACAGCTGGTCTCACAAAAGAGAACAAATACGTCAAAGGGAACGACTGATAGACTAATAGAGTCCTATCCATCTGGCTGAGGAAAAAGCCACTGCGGGAATACTAAGAAGCTTTTCTGTTAGGAAAAAGGCTAGCTTGGTGCCTCACTGGGTGAGCTGAATAGCTTTTAGGAACACAGGAACACATGGTCACACCATAGCTGGCTGGCTGGCTCTGCCAGCAAAAGACTCAGAGAAGGCTTACACTGATGCACTGGCAAAAAAGGCAGAGCAGAACACATTGGCGTAGAGGCTATATCTGGACTCACCTCATGAATATCCTGGCCCTCTGACTTGTAGGATGGGAAGGAAGGGATACTGTGAATATAATGTCTTATTCTGTGCTTTAATCAATCTATCTATCTATCTATCTATCTATCTATCCATCTATCTATCTATCTATTTTTGTTTGGGCCTATAGCACCTGGTCTTCTTAGGTGGTCTTCCATCCAAGTATTAACCAAGCCGGACACTGCTTAGCTTCCAAGATCAGACAGGATCAGGCTTGTTCAGGGTTACATGGCTACAGACTCTTATTCTGTGCTTTTAAAAACAGGACTCAAGAGTCTCATTCTGTAACATCAAGTTCAAGCCCCATGTCATGTGCTAAAGTCCCATTTCTACTTTTAAATAATGCAGAGCCAAGTGTAGGCACTTTGGGAGAAGGGGAAATCAGGCCAAACTCAAGGAAAACAAATACACAATGCTATCTGCATCTCCAATTCAGTCCATACCACAGAAAAACATGCTCAGGAATAATTGTTCAAGGCAAATAGAACTCAATTACTAAGAAAATCTGCCCCAAAGAGGGCTCACATTTTAACAAGCCAAACAGCATCAAATTCAGCTGAACTCAGGGTTTTTTTAATCGACAGTTTCATCCATTTGTAAATTCTCATTTCTTATTTTCAAAAATCAAAATGACTCTCTGCCTAAAATTAAAAAAAGAAATGCCTTATCGCCCACTCTAAAATAAGAATTCACAAAATTTTCACCTACATATCTTTATAATTAAATGAACCTCTCATATGGCACAACAGCAAGAAGCCATTACAATTTAAAGTACTATCAACAAATCCCTTACTAATTCCTCATAGCATCCTGGCTCTTTCCACTCTTGCTATAAGCTCAATCACAGAATCCCTCTGCCATCAGATAGAAGACAACTACTGGATCCTAGCCACCAACTAGGGTCATTCTGGGGAGAGTAGAGGCTTACCTGCTCTTCCGACAGTTGGGATATGTGATTCACAGCAGCGTAGGATTCAATTTTGGGGTTAAAGTGGTTGATGATGGCTCTGAAACAAAGAATTAACATTAATACAGCACCAGCCAGAAAAAGAGGATGTGAGTGAAAAACAAGTATCATGTACTCTCTAGTTTAGAGTACAAAAGTATGGGGGTAATTGTCACAGGATAACTGTTCTCTTACTGGGCATGAGGTCACACAGGAGTGAACTGATAACTCTGAAAGGCGAAGGTTTTAATCATTTATTAGAGAATTAAGCATCTCTGTTCTGTAAATAAACTAGGAAAAAACACATAACCCAACAAAAAAACAAAACCAAGCACTCTTCAGACAATAAACAGGACCCAGAAGGCTCTCCATTAGGGAGCCCTGGCATTTTAGCCACAAAAAAAAAGTAGTTTTCTCTACTGACTTGGGAGAATGGGGCACTTGGTAAAGCTGGACCAACATGTAGTTTAAATACAGTCTCGGAAGACATGGAGCTCTATCAAAGCCTAAAATCAATCTTTATTCTTGTTATTAAATATTTCAAACCAAAATTTTATTTCTAGCTATTCAAACCAAAATTTAAATGTCATTTTCAAATATTCCCTCTCCATCACTCTCTCACATTCAAGGTCACCAAGTCTTATCAAATCTACCTCTTAAAAATCTCTGAAAGCTGAAATAAATTTCCCTGAAACCAATGTTTGGTATAAGTCCTTGTCACTTCTTGTCTGGTGTAGCAGAAAAAAACATAGGTTTTAGAACAGAGTTTACCACAAGTCCATATTGACATAAAAATTATTAAATAAATGAAGAGAAGAGACAATCTTTCTAACAGAACAATTTCAAATAATATGTGTAGATACTCTCTTTAGGAGCTGGCATTTGGTTCCCATTCCCACTAAGGGTAGGCTAGACTTAGTGATTTATTTTCAAAGAATAGAGTAGAGAAAGGGAAAATTAGTAACTTTGCAGTAAATAATCCTGGCAAACACTACCTTAACCAAGTGATGAAGGTGAACATTGCCAGTGATGTCATGTGGCTGTCAAGTAACCCCTCGTGTGATCTGATGAGAAGGGCACTTCACCTCTCTTGGATACTCCCAAAAACCTATAACCTCAGTCTAATAATGAGAAAAACATAAGACAAACATAGATTGAGGAACAGTCTACACTACAGAATACCTGACCAGTACTCCTTAAGACTGTCAGGTCATGAAGAAATTGTCACAGACCAGAGGACATCTGGAAGACATGACAAATAAGTGCAGTGTGATACCCTGAATTATTACATCCTGGAACAGAAAGAGGACATTAATGAATAAATTGGTGAAATCTAAATAAAATATGGAGTTTAGTTAACAGTAACGTATCAATGCCAGTTTCTTAGTGTTAATAAATGTACCATGGTAATATGAGGAAAACTACATGGAGGGGTATATCTCTGCATTTCTGTAATTCTAACATTCTTCCAAAATAAAAAGTTTATTAAAACATGTGTATGAGAGCATAACAGAAATCAATGTCATCTTTTAATATGTCTTATCGATAGTAAATCACAGAACCGTTTAATCTAATACAGATAATAAAACTATAAGCCAGAAACTTCACAAAAAACATGGTTTGGAATCCTGCTTTGACCACCTGTTATTCTGAATGATTTGGGGGAAGCTATATACATGTCTCACCAGAAGATATAAAGTGGGAATAATAATACCCTCCTTAGCACTTAGCACAGTGCCTAGGAATAGTACATTGTAGGTGCAAAATAAATGTTTGTTGAAAGAGTGACTAAATCTTAGAGAATTCTTGCAACATTTGTATAACAAAGCAATGTCAAACATTTGCACAATGCCTGGCACACGGCTGGTCCTCAAAAAATATTCAATGAATGAATAAATCAAATAGGATAGAAATGGGTCAGGAACCCTGTGCTTTGTGCTGCAGAGCATATATGATATTGTCTGGCTGAGGGTATGACTGATTTGTCATTGCAAGAATTTACAGTTGGAATGAAGAAAAAATCATCATCCAACCCGCCTTGTGACATTCTCATCCCAGAACTTCAGATCTCAGCAGGTGATTAAGATATCTCACCTGGCAAGTGGAGAGACTATTTAGAAGCCTGACAGAGGCAGAACAGTCTAAAACCAGTAAGTAATCTCTAACTCAGTACCCACAAAGGACATAGAGCATATGTCTCTGCTTTACTTTTCTTACTGTTTCTTTGGGATTTTGACCTGTAAAATCTGAGCACTAATCTGATCTACTGGAGATGCCAGGTATAGGGCACTAAGCCTAAGAGGTAAGAAAAATAGTGTGACACTGGCTATTGTTCCTCCAGGCTCTTTAGCAAGGAATTTGAGAGAGGGTTGGGAGCTTCCTATTAAAGCTCTCAGGGCGTCATATTGTTGAAATGGAAATATGTTCTGAGATAGCAAAGAGATGACAAAACACCAATAGCAGTCTAAGTCAGCCCACGCTGACTTACACATGCCTTTGCAGAGACTGAAATACTTAGCTTTCCCAGGAAGTTTGGATGCTAAGGGCTTACCTGGGTTGTGACTCCACACCGCCCTCACCTGGCCATGGCCCCAGACTAGGACTGAAGCCTGAATAACTCTCAGGGGGAGAAAGATGAGGTACCAGGTTAATGGATAAGGGAGGAGTCTCTCTTTTCTTTAGGCTTCTCTTCCCACTGGTATCACCCCTTCCAAAAGGATTTACTACTATCTCTTCGAACATTTGGTGGGAGGGAGGGGTCTCCTGAGACATTCTAACTAGCTCTCATTTTTACTGATCGAAACATGACAGGTAGCAATTGTCCAGTGCTGAAGTCTAAAATTTGAGTGTTTCAGGAAGGAAGAAATGGCAATTTTTTTCTATCAGAAGATGAATGAACAGAATGTGAGTTTAATTTCCTCCCCCACCCACTCTATCCAAACCCCTACCCTACAGAAGGGTAGGGAGAAGGTGAATACTGTAAGTAGGATACAAGTTCCTTGCCCCTGACTAGCCTGACAGAAAATGAAGCTCAGAAAAGAAGGTAACTGAAGAGACCGGGGAAGGGGAGTCTTGCATCACTAGGGGGCCAGTGCAGGCTATATTAAGACAACCCCACTAGATTCATATTGGATTATTATGAATTGAATATCTGTCTGCTCCCCTCCCCCCAATTTGCATATGTTGAAGCTCTAATCCCCAATATGACTATAAGTGAACAGAGGGCCTTTATTGAATTGCGGTCAAATGAGGTCATAAAGGCGGGGCACTGATCCAGTAGGATTAGTGAGTGTCCTTATAAAACAAGACAGAGAGCTCACTTGATCTTTCTCTGCACCATGTAAGGACACAGCTAGAAATGGGTGTCTGCAAGTCAGGACGACAGTCCTCACTAGAAAACGACCCTGCTGAATCTTGATCTGAGACTTCTAGCCTCCACCATTGTGAGAAAATAATTTGTTTTTTAAACTGCCTAGCTTAGGGTATTTTGTTATGGCAGCTGAGATGTTCTACATGGATGTCTTCTTCCCCACAGGGAACCTGGCATTTGGGTAAAGCAGACCACAAGCCTGAGTCAGTCTTTATTTAGCCAAGTAGTAGATCAAATAAAGTCAGCTTCTCATTCTGCAGGTGACTTCCAAGTTTTGTACCCTTTACCTTATGGGTAGGTACCCTTTTGTACCTTCTCTTCTAGGTGATCATTCTGAGGTTCCTAAGCAATATAGTTCCAATCACAAATGCCACAAAAGTAGCCACGTAGGTTACCAGTTTCTCAGGTAGAGTAGAACTGACCCTTTAGCCTTTACTAAGTGAGAAACACAGATTTTAGTAAAGAAAGACCTTGCAGGGTTGTTTGAGTGGCCTGTGCCATAAAGACAGACAGACAGACAGACAGACACAGACACACACACACACACACACACACACACACACACACACACACACACAGAACAGAGGTAATGTCTGAAAGGATAGCAGTGTAGCCAGCACCGTACATGACAAAGAGATGTCCATTTTCCTTTTTATTTGCATTTTAAGACTGGTTTTCATCTAATTTCAGCCTTTCAGGTATTTAAACAAAACCTAGTTTCTGCTGGTTAAAAACTTTCATGCTAAAAAAAGTATTTTGAAAAAGGGGACTTCAAAGGAAGAAAAAGGAGTAGAAAGAAGAGGAAATGTGAGTAAGCAATGAATGAATAAATATAGCCATTATGAAAAGATTTTAAGGCTTCCCTTTGACAAAGGTGGAAAGACAACTAAATGAGAATAGTCTTTTCAAGAAATGGTCCTGGGACAACTGGGTATCTACATGCAAAAGAATGAAAATGGACTTTTACCACATCATACACAAAAATTAACTCAAAATGGATCACAGATCTAAGTAAGTGTAAGATCTAGAAACCATACAATTCACAGAAGAACCCATAAGAGTAAATCTTTACAACTTTGGGTTAGGCAATGATTTCTTAGGACACCAAAAGCACAAATGACAAAAGAAAAAGCAGGTCAAGTTTAAAAAATTTTTTGTTGCAAATGGTACCATCAAGAAAGTGAAAAAACCCCACAGAATAGGAGACAATATTTGCAAATCATATATCTAATAAGGAACCCCAATGAGATACCACTTCATACCCACTAGAATGGCAATAATCAAAAAGATAGTAACAAGTGTTGACAAGGACAGGGAGATTAGAACTCTCAAACATTGCTGGTGGGATTGTAAAACAGTACAGCTACTTTGAAAAGTGGTTTGGCAGTTCCTCAAATGTTAATACATAAAGAATTACCCAGAAATTCTTCTCCTAGGTATATACTCAAAGAATGAAAACATTTACATCTATACAAAGCTTGTATACAAATGCTCATAGCAGCATTATTCATAATAGCCAAAAAGAAACAATCCAAATGTCCATGAATGGGTAATTGAAGAATGGATAAACTGAAGAATGGATAAACAAAATGTGGTATAGCTATAGCAGAATATTATCAGCCAGAGAAAGGAATGACGTACTTATAAATGCTACTACATGGAAGAACCTTGAAAATATTATGTTAAATGAAAGAGGCCAGACACAGAAGGCTACATGTTATATGACTCCATTTATAGGAAAATTCCAGAATAGGCAAATTATTATATATAGAGAAAGTAGATTAATGGTTGCTTGGGGCTGAGGGGAGTGTTAGAGGAGGAATGGAGATTGACTGACTGCTAATGAGTATGGAGTAACTTTTAGGGAGGATCAAATATTCTAAAATTAGATTGTGATGATGGTTGTACAACCTTGTGAATATATTAAAAAACAATGAGTTGTACACGTAAAGTGCGTAAATTATACCATATAAATAAAGTTGTTTTTAAAAAATGATTAAGGCCTCCTTGACTCCAGCAGTTTCTGAGAAAGCTGCTTTTCCCAGCAACCAAATCCACATGAAATTCACAGACCCTGGGGTGTTTCACTCACCACAACTTTCCTAGAGCTTGCATATGCTAGCAATGCTGTGGCAGGAAGAAAAGGAGTTCAATGGGCCACTGACTATTTTGTAAATTATAGCAAATAGAGTTTAAAGAGCTTCTGGAAAGGTTTCTGTGGTGCAGTACCACAAAAGGTAGCAGAGATGTAGGCGAGACTGTTAACTGCAAGACTCATGTGCATGGAGAACCAACCCTACTCGGAAGTAAGAAAAGTTCAACTCCTGGTAATATGCATGATATTTTAAATTAAATGGTCTGCATTTGGCAAATGGTGTCAACATCTGGCTACTAGACAAAGAACTCCTTGGAATAAAACACTGGAGGCATACTGGTGGGGGAGAAGGAAGTGTTCTCTTATTTTCAACACTCTTGACTACTTTTTTTCCTTTTTTTTTTTTGAGAAATGGCTGGAGCTGCATTACTCAAGAGAGCCATCTATTCAGGACTAGGAAGATTTAAAGAAATAAGGCCCAAGGAAAGGGAGAGGAGAAGTTAGGGGGAAAGAGAATATAATTTCTAACCAAACCTCCAACTTTCCACAAACTGGAACTAAAAGCTCCATAAAGGACCAAATTAATTTTGTTCACCACTACATTCCCAGTCCTTTAGCAAAATCCCTGGCATATTGTAAGATTCAATTTTCAAAACTGAATGAATAAATGAAAGTCTAAAAAAGTTTTTGTCCAGTCTCGCACAAGCAAGCAGGTCCATCATTACCAGCTCTTCTCCAAAAGTATGAAAATAACAATAAAAATCATTTATTCCCATCCTGAGAGAAAAGGTGGCTCAGACATAAGCAGCTGTCCTCCAAAGGAACAAAAGTTGTCGCTGAAGACAGTAAAGCTTTCTCTTCCTCTTAAGTTATACCAGGAGGACAAAGGAAAGCTTTCTGGCGTATTTTATTAATCTAATATATTCTAATATTAAACCTAAGTTTTTGTTTGTTTGTTTGTTTGGGGGTACAGGTGGGAGAGAAATGGGGGAATTTGTTATATCCTGGTACTTGGTCTCCCAATGCTACTGAATTAAAAATAGGAAGTCCCAAAGGAGAAAGAAAAAAGAAACAGACAATGCTACAGTAGAATGCTGCTAAAGCCAGCCTCAGTAAGGAATGGCCCTGCACCCTAAGCACCTTTAAGGGCAAGAATGTGAGCCATCCTCCAATGCAATTGTCAACTCCTGACAGCTGAAGACAGAGGTCACTTATACAAACTGAAGCAAAGTGAAGTGGACAGATGGAACAGCAAGGTTGAGCTGCAAACTGGCTGGGGATTTCTTGGTCCATTTTTAACTTATTCTCTCTGACTCATGACTCTGCAAAGCGGCTTTCTTTCCCCATAGTGCTGGGTGGCTGATGGCTGAGACACATAGCTAAACCTAACTTACCCAAGAAATGCTTGGAAATGTTACCTTAATAACGTAGGCAATGTAGCTAAAGAGAAAATGCGGATTCTTCCTCATACTCACTGTGAATCTAAAGCAAATTCTCTGATATAATTTCTCACAATCCCAGCTATCTCCCACAGACAAAGCATCTAAGAGTCTTTTATGAAATGATAAATAAATAATAGTTTCATCCAGAACCCCAGAACATGGTGACTGTTTCCTTACTGAGATATTTGAAGGAAGCAGGCTGTCTCTGAAAGCTGCTATGTAAATCCTTCAGGCAGAAAAGAGAAAAACAGGCAAAATTTGTTTACAGAAAAAGTTTCTATAGCTCTTATTCCAAGAGGGAAAACAAAACATGATACATATCAGGAAAATTTTCATAGAAGTTTCACCCTAAACCTATTCCTATAAGGCTACCAGATTTACATTAAAGAGATTATGGGTGAATAGCTGAGTCTGATAAAAATAAATTTGAATCTCAAGCCTCAATCTCAAAAGAGCTATAGCCTATATTTTTAAATACTTGCTAAACAAGTACAAATGGATGTCATGCTTTTATTTACATGGTTTTCTCCACACGGAATGCTATTTTTTTTTCACCACTAAAAATGCTAAGTTTTATTTTTCCTTGATTACCTGGTTAAAATACCACTACCTCCCTGAAAAACATAGGATATATAATGTAAAAAGCAAGGTTTTATAGACACTAGACCTGAGTTAAAATCCTGATTCCTCCACTTCCAGGCTGCGTGACCATGGGCAGGAGATCGAATTCTCTGAGTACCAGTTTCTTCATCTGGTTGGATTTCCTTTCCAAAGTTTCCTCTGTGTTTACACACACACACACACACACACACACACACACACACACACACACACATTGACCATCACCACCACCACCACCATTTAACATATCCTAAAGCAACAGTCCCCAAACTTTTTGGCACCAAAGTCCCAATGCTCCTATGAAAACCTAATGCCTAATATCTGAGGTGGAGCTAAGGCAGTGATGCTAGCGCTGGGAAGTGGCTACAAATAAAGATGAAGTTTTGCTTGCTCACTCACCTCTCACCTCCTGGTGTCCAGCCCGGTTCTTATCAGGCCACAGACTGGTACCTACCTGTCTGTGGCCTGGGGTTTGGAGACCCCGCCTAAAGGGAACTTTTTTCCCAGGCAGAGTCCCCTTTCCTAGACTCAAAAGAACAGTCCAGTGACCTATACTAGAGTATATTCTCAGGTATCTGGGGTTAAAGACAAGAAAACCATCATATTCATAATTGCTTCTACTTGGGAAACCTTCAAACATACAGGTAAAAAGACTGGCTTCAGAGAAGGCGTGGAGGGATGACTGAGTGGTATGTGGCAGTGGTTAAAATGGTTCATCTGAAGTTGAGATATTTAATTTCTAACTCTTTTCATCTTCAGAATTGCCTCACATACTCCCATTTCATGCAGTAATAAGCTTCCTTCTTCATGGAGTCTATGAATCTTCAGCCCACCCAATTCAACAACAACCAAAAAAGCAATTTCCCCTGACTCCTGTTAATAGCAGTGCATTACAAGCCTCAGAGACTCTGCTGATTAACATTAAACAAAACAAAATCTCAGCTAAGAATTATCTGCTAACCTTTTCACTTTGAAACTATTGAGTCAAAACTTCAGAGGTTGACTTGTTAAGGTGTTTCCCTAATTTATTCCCTATGCACTAGTCCTTAACCCTTAAACTGCTGTTCCTGTGGTCATTCTTTTCAGGACTGGAGACAGAAAAATGGAACCTTCGATAGAAGCCATTTTGATAACCATCTGGAAGGATAAGATACTGGTGAGTATATCTAGTTGCTTGCTTTACCCAATGATCCAACTATGTATATTGGCCTAATTACTTAAGAGAATTGATTTATTTGGTTGAAGAGACTGGAACAAAGAGTATATATCACTGACTACACCAGAGTAATCCTCATATTTTAACCTGGGGAATGATTTGAATCAGAATTTCTCTTGATTTTTAGATGAGAAACACATGTGTCACAGCAAGTAAGTTATTCACTTACTGGACGACATTTTCATCCAGGCTCTGCACTGGACCAATGAAGGTTCAGAATTCACAAACTGAAGGGAAATAGGAAAGAGTCAATGTGTATGAAATGTACATGTGCAAAATGAGGACTGAGGCAGTTGCCTCATTTTCTGAAGTTGTGTGCATAACTATGTATATGGCAGTTTAGACTTTCTACTTTGATGCATGATTTTGTCCAATGCAGGTTTCCACTTCAACATCTATTAGAAACTGATTACAGCTACTTTGCTTGAAAAATGAGCTAATTTCTAGTTACTATGGCCCCAAACCATAGAGTGAAGCCAAGTAAGATGCCACAGGCTTCACTCTTTGGCTAAATTATCTCCTCCAGCACTGACACAAGAGAGGAATTAAATTCCTTCCTGCTTTAGATACCAACCTGACATATTTTCACTGTTTCCACAATTACGATGAACTTAAATGAAGAACAAACCACAGGAGTCGAAAGAATCACAAGTCAAATGGACCATCTACATGTCTATGAAAGTCATCACAATCCATTCCCCTTAGAAATGTCTACTTTTTATTAAAGTTTCCTAGGGATAAAATATAAGATTAGACTATATCTGCTCAGATCCCATTATTCTTCACTTTAGATTCCCTCTAGTAGCAGGCCAGGAGTTGGTGGCAGAGTTCCCAGGGCTACAAAATGCAAACTTTTGATAGCCTTTGAGATTTAGTTTGGCCTGGATTTCTTATCTCCAGAAGCAAGGTGCCTCTACACTCAGAAACATCTAGTAAATATAAAGGAAAAAAATGAGCCATGTGAAAATGTCTAACAGACATTTTCCCACATTAGAAAATAAGAAAATCCTAATACATACCTGGTAAGACTTCTGAGGCAGTGGAGATCAGCTTAAAACCCAAAGAAGTGATCTAATTTTAATTAATGGTGAACATTCCAATCCCATGATGTGACTCAAGAACTTTAAAAAACTGGCATGAACCCAAAACCTGAAATATGTTAACTACATCTCATTCCCATTAGCCCAATTAATAAATTTATTTATAGACATTTTGCTTTGAGAAGGAGGGCAAAAAAATTAGCAATTGGCTAACTTGGGTTTCTTTTCTTATCACTTCAAAAACAGAGAGAAGTTATTTTAATGGCTCACCCGCTGGACTATAGAGGGAAATTTTCTATACATCCCATACTAACTAGAGAAAAAAAAGGTACATGGATCCCAAACTAAATTAGAAGAACTATGCATATACCTCAACAGTGAAGAGGGAGGAATGGGGATCTCATGTGGCAAAGGAGGAAAAAGACCATTAAGATTTCTGAGTGGTTCAGTGTGGGCCACATAGACACCACACTAGACAGCAGTGGTCCTGATATTCATGCACAGGAGAGAAGGGATGGTGGCCATATGGATTACATACCAGTTTTCAAGCATTCCAAGTAAAGAATGAAATTAAAAGACATGGAAGGAGGTTTATGCTCCATCCCAGAGGGGCCTTTTGGAACTCCTCAGGAAAGGCAATCAGCGAGTCTGCCAAAGTAATTAAGCAAAGTGAACATTTACCATAAAACCCACATCAGTTAAGTGAACAGAGATGAATCTTATTACAGTGTACTGTCAGCTCTGAGCCTGCAGGTGCTAACCACTGAAATGTGGAGTTACGAGGCCCTGTCTGCTTACTCGCCCACTCTGACAGAGTTTTGCCCTTCTTCATCTCTGAAAAAGCAGGCTGCTTTTACCTACTCTGGCAGTGACTTATGTTGTGTTCAGAAAGGCCCTAGCACCAGTGCTTCCCTATAAGAGGCCTGGGTCTTATAGTGGGGAAAGGTGGGAGTAGCTAGAGAAGGGAGCATTGAGAGGTAGAGAGGAGAGGTATGGGAACTAGGGGAGCTAGGGAACTAGGTAGCAGTTTGCTTAGTAAAGTAAGAAAAATGGGATAGGTTAGTATATGAAGAAGTAAATGAAGAATAAATAAGCTGCTCAAAGTATTGAATCATTCTCTTAAGTTGACAGTATCTCATTTAATGGGGAAAAAGTTTAAACTTCATTGCAATGTTTTTCACAGGACAAAGAATATTACTGAGGAACACTGCTTTTCCAATGTTAACGGCAGATTCAATATCAGCTTTATTAATGAGTTAGCTCCACAATCACGATTAGATTTTCTCAAAAAGCTAATCAGTATTATTGAACAATACCTACTGTTTGCTAGAGGAAATGGGCTACTTATCAATTCTAAGATTTACAAATGGCACCTGATGCAACTTTTGGCCCTATTTCTTTCTAAAAATATTAGTCAAAATGAAAGCACCTAATTGACTAAATGACAACCTACTAATTCAGACTCAGAGAGCTTCTATTAAACAGAAACTCTCACAAGAGGAAGGCTATAAGAGTACCAGTGGAAACAAATTAAAAAATCATGTAATACATTTTAAAAACTCTTCAAAAGCATTGAGTCTATCACTCAGAGGAATAGTAAGATTAGACAGGTAAGTAAATAAGGCCTCTGTGTTCAGAAACCAATAAATCTCTAACTCAGGAGTCCTCAACCTCTAGACCACAGACTGGCACTGGTCTGTGGCCTGTTAGGAAATGGGCCACACAGCAGGAGGTGAGCAGCAGGCGACTGAGTGAAACTTCGTATGTATGTGCAGCCGCTCCCCAGTGCTAGCATCACCACTGCCTTGGCTCCACCTTAGATCATCAGGCATTAGATTCTCATAGGAGCACTGGTCTCTGGTGCCAAAAAGGTTGGGGACCGCTGCTCTAAATCATTATAGACAGAAGATTCTAAAGACATTGCTGGAAGACGGACATGACCAGCCAATTAAGGAAATGACATGGAATGAACCTGTGACTGAAATTGATGGAGGTCTCATAGCACCTGCACGTGCAGACACTCACACATTTGAGCTTCTCTCTAGGCCTAGAACAAAAGCAAACAAAGAGCTGTGGTAGAAAATGATTTGCAATCTTACTTCCTACCACAGTGCTTTGTCTTCAACAGGGCCTGCAGTTTTCTTACGTTCATAGGCTGTGGAAGCTGATTAGATGATGACTATTCAGAACCAAGCGGCGCTGCCCAGGAGAGGACTTAATGGGAGGATAAATTTGGGGCCTGATTTTTTGACAGCACCTCCAGTAATAGCTAGTAAAGCAGGGGGTGAGAGCCAGCTCCAAACATTCATCATAATAGTGCAACAAGATGAAGGTCTTTGGGGGAGAGTCTATGAAATTCTGGAGTAAGAAAATGAAGCCCATGTGGAGAGCGAGGCGGTTGGCTCTGGCAGATTGTCTCTATGGGAGGCTGGGTATAATTGTTTTATGCTCACGGAGAAGTTATTAGCTACTTTCTCTCCAATATACCAAAAATAGTGGTAAGTTTTTCCCCTCCTGAAAAGCTGATAGTATCAAAAGGACACATTCAGTTTTAAAATGATTACAGAACTTTATTCTATACGAACCATTTTGTCAAGAGAACTTTTATATTTTCTCCTCCTTCCTCACTCTGCAAATTGACTGCTTTGTTATGTAGTGAAGGAACACTCTGCCCCTATGGTTTCTGAAGCTAAGGGTTTCTAGCATAGGCCAAGACTCTTAATAGTTCAGTTTGTTTGACAAACATTTGAATACCTACTATGTGTGTGTGTCATGCTAAGAAATGGCAGAGGTGAATAAAATTTGATTCCAGATAGCAAGGAACTTACAGATTAGTGGATGAGACACAAACCACAGACAGATAACTTCATTATGATATGGGAGGAGCTGGACAGAAAAGAGTAGACAAACAGTATTATGGAAGCACAGAAGAAGGGTATTTAGCCCAACCTGATGACTTAGGAAAGGCATCCTGAGGAGATGGTACTTGAATAGTCTTGAAACATGAGTTAACTTTATCAGGCCAGGAACAGTGAGAATGTCCTGGCACATTTTCTTACAGGAATAGAGACTAATACCCAATTTTTACTGAATTAGACTATAGAAACCTTATTAGTTAAACTAAATTAGGTTTACCCATTTAAAAAACAGCCAGCCAAATTTTTCCAGTAAACAAAAAAGAAAAGTTATTTCCTTTCCCAGGGTCTTATTTAAAAACTTTTCTAGCTAGAGTAGAGCGATACCTTTATGAAAGTCACAAGAAATCTGCCTGCCTGGGTCATATTTGTACCTTTTTGCTTAGTGCTGCTCAAAGATGCTCATGGAGATAGGGTATGGCAGGTTTTGTACCTCCTTCCCCTTAAACTAAATGTAAACACAGAGCAACTGTCTAAGCTGATGACAGGCCTTTCAGTCTCATATGGGAGTGAATGGATCTCAGCTGTGCTGTGCCAGCCCTCTACAGTGTGTCAGTCTCCAGCTGGTGATGCAGCTGCTTCACTTAAAGCCACACTGAAGCCTCTAGTCTCTGATCTCCACCAAACCACATTAAAGAGAATAAATGTCTCTGCTTTGCAGCTGCCTGTTAATTATAACAGTTTCCTTGGTTCTCTTTTGGCTTATAAGACAATAATATATATTTGGAAAGGCCCACAATAAGATACACAAGAGAACCTCTAACCTCATGAAGAGCCTGAAAAAACACCTTAATGCCAAGAGCAGTAAGGCATCCAAACACCTATAACAACAGCATGTGAAAGAGCATTAGAACAGATTCCTTCAGCAGGGCCTCTAGCTTACATAAATGACAGCAACCCATCACTCAGCCACTAAGAGGATTTTTTTAAGCATCACTAAAATCATCTTTAAAATTCAGTGAATCTGCAAGATAAAAATAGCATTAATTGCCTTGACTTGTTACTTTAAAAAAGGAAGAAAAACAATGCATAATGCTATCAATAATTTACTTCAAAGTGGCTTTAGTTGTCTCAAAGCCCCATTTCAGTTAATTAAAACCTTTTGGCTGTCCTCTCATTACCCTGGAAGGAATGAGAAGTTAGTAAATTCTACTATGTTAGGATAAACATATTCAGCTCATCACTGAGAAAGGAAACTCTTTCAACAATTCCAAAGCATACTTCCTGGCTATACTAGACTAATCCAGGAGCTGCCAAGACTGTATTTTCTGTAGTATGTTAAGATCTGAAGCAGACTTTTACAGTGGGGCTCCACAGACACATTTGGGGAGCACAACCAGAAGCGGAGCCCTACAAGCACTCAGGCATCTCAATATCTACTTCCAGCTTATGACTCTGGAAGACAATGGTGGCAATATCAGGCTTGCAAGATGAAACCATTCATTCCAGCCATCCATTCTTTCTCTTACTGTACCATACTGCACTGTGCTAGGGTCAGAGATTACAGAAGTTAAAAAAAACAAACAAACATGGTCTCTGTCCTTAGGAGCTCACCATCTCGTGATGGACAGACAAGTAAACGATGATACCACAGTGTGACAAGTGCTCTAAGAAATGTATGAAGTCCTGTGGAAATGCAGGTGTGAATCATTCTGCTTCAATAAATCCAGAATACTTTTAAGAAAGATGATATCTGAGCTAGATTTTGAAGCATAAACAGGATTTTGCCAGGTGAAAAGAAGAATGGAAAGACATTATAGGTAAAAGTATGTTCAAGGGCACAGAGGTATGAGATTTGAGATTCTGTGGCCAAATCTAATTTGGCCATATCTTAATGGGAGAATGGTAGTAAAGAAAGCTAGAAAGGTAGGTGGGGTCAAGGTGTCATGTGAAGAAGTTTGGACATTATATTATCCCTATCAATGATGGAAGTCACATAAGATTTAAAATCTAGTGATTTTTTTGAATGAAATATTTCAAACAGAAAAAGGTACAGAAAAAAATATATTGAATGTTTGTGTACCTAATATCCAAATTTAAAAAGCATTAAAATTACCTTTTGAACCCTCCATTTACCTCTTCTTGATTGCATATCTCTCTTCCCAGAAGTAAACACTCTCTAGATTTTGGTATTTACATTCCTATACACAACTTTATTCTTTTACTAAATGAATATGTATGTCTAAATAAAACATATTGTTGTTTTTTAGTTTTTAAACTTTTTGTGTATATTATCTTATATCCTGCAACTTATTTTTTCATTCAATATTGTATTTGTGAGATTATTGATTTGTGTGGCTCTAATCCAATTTCAGTGTTGCATAATATTCCATTGTGTAAATATACCACAATCTATTCTGTTTCTGGAAACGTAGGTGGTTTCCAATTTCTTGGTATTAAAAACAATATTGAACAAGTGTTCTTATTTATATACCCTTGTGATCATTTGGGAAAGTGTCTCAAGAAAATATACCTAGAAATGAAGTTACTGTGTCACAAGATTTAGACAACTTGGACTTTGCTAGACATTGTCAAACAGCCTGCAAAATGATGGTACCAACATACACTCCCACTAGCAGTGAAAAGACCAGTGCTGTTGAAATTCAACTCTAGTGATTGAATAAACTGATAGTAGCTGCTATAGGGGAAAGAATAAAGGCAGAGAGAACAGCTGGGAAGCTCTTGTAATGTGCGAGATTATGAGGCCTTGAACTAAAATAGTGGTTGTAGAAATAGAGAAGAATTTATTTGAAAAATATTTAGGAGTTAAAGCTGAAAGCACCCACTGACTGGGTGAAGGAGAGAAAAGACTCTAAAGCAACCCTGAGATTTCTACTTTAGTCACCTCAACAGATGGTGATAACATTAATTAAGATAGTAAACATAGGAAGAGATGGTTCTTAAATTGTGGGGGAGGGCAATAGGCATATTCCTTGGAATGTCAAGTTTGAGGTACTAGTAGGACCTACCTGGAGGGTATGAAGTTTAAGATGCAAGAGCACAATGATAGTAAAAAACTATGACGCTTGGGAGCTACAAAGAATCAAATATGTTAGGCTCAAAACAGTTAAGAAAAAACCCTATACATTAGTTAACATTAGTTCCTCTATTCCAGGGAAAGAAGTCAGTTATATGCTCATGATACAAGGTAGGTGCCCTTCCCTTAAACTAACCCTGTATCTCACTTTCCGCCTATTTAGACTAAAATCTTCGGCCTAAGGGAATAAGCAGGAATGAAAGAAGACAGCTTCATAAGGCTAGATCTCACCAAGCTGTGCTTTAAATGTTATTATCAAAGGCGAGATGACCTGACATCTTGTTTGACAAAGGAAATAAGACTTAGCTCCTTTGAGTGTATTCTACTCATACACTTAAGCAATTTTAATTTGCTGTGTTCTGAACTTTTTGTTCTTCCACATCTGTAGAAAGGTGCTTTTTTCTATATAAGGAAGTATTTACTGAAAATTTATGACGACTACTTCTTCATTCTCTGCCTAATATCAACAAATGTGAATAGAAGCTCAGGCAATGGTATAAAAGTTGCGATCCAGCAGTTTCATCCTAGTGGAATACAGAACATTAGAAATTGATTGTATCACCAGGTGTCAGGACTGTGTTTCAGCAGTAATTGACCTTGGAAAACAAAGTTAAAAACCCAGAATTATATTCTAATAAAATAATGTGTCGGGGTCTCTATTTTTAGAAAGTAGAGATATATATAGTGGCTATAGAAATTGGGCTAGAGTGCCACACTTCAAAGCCTAAAGTAAAGAGTCAACTATTCCCGTCCCCTACCCTACAGTGTGAAGATAGGTGTTAATCCATATGTCCTATCTGCTAGATGTGTTCTGCAGGCACTAGTAACGTGTGGCTACTGAGCACTTGAAATGTGGTTAGTGTAAATGAGGAAATAAATTTTTATTTTAATCAATTTAAACTAAAAAAACTAAAGCAGTGTAAAATGTTTCATTAAATACAATTTGTTTCAGAAGGACATTTTATTTTAATTATTGCATTGTATAAGATATTACTACTGTATTATATAGTACACATCAGGCACGTTATTTCTTGTACTACACATCACCAACCTTGATGCCAACAGACTGATTCAGTTCAATGACTCTCTATGTACAGATTTAACAATGTAATGTATTTATTTAATATTTTATGCAGACAGCATGAGTTACAGCAGGGTTTCTTAACCTCAACACTACTGACATTTTGGGCTAGATTTGTTGTGGGGGACTGTCATGATCACTGCAGAATTTTGAGCAGCATCCCTGGTCTTTACCTGCTAGATTCCAGTAGTGCCCCCACCCCCTTTCAAGCTGTGATAACTGAACATGCCAAATATTCCCTGGGCAGGGTGTGGTGGGGGTGGGGGGGAAGGGGCAAAATTGCATCAGTTGAGAACCACTGAGTTACAGTGATACCTAAATAAATTGGAATTGGTAATTAGAGTAAAATACCTATTATAATTATGTTTGTAGTTTTTAAAGTAAATATGAACAGATTTATACATTTAAAATGAAGGCATACTACTGTTGCAGAATTGAGTAGAGATGCAAATGATAGTATGTTGAAATTGGAAGAAGGTATATTGCTAGTTTCATGATGAATGGCAACTGTAGTTTGCTTTAGCAAGGCAGAATGAAAAAGCTATTTGTTGTATAAGAAACTTTTCAAGATAATAAACACTATTAAGAAATGTCAGCAAATACAGACTGAATAAGTTTCTTTTTAACATTAAAAACGCATCAACAAAATAATGAAGTGTCCACCAATAACAAAAAAACCCCTTCATTTTGAACAGGATAATGAGCTTGTTTTAGCCACCACATCATTTTTTAGATAGAGATAATGATAAAAGAAATTATTACTTCAATAATGGACATTTTGTCAGAAAATCTTGAGGAAAAGACAAAAAAGTCACCTTATAAAAAGTGAAAGATCTTCAATTAAACCACCAAACAATTGCATGTAGAATATAATACTTCTTTTTCTGTTGTTTTTTTTTTAATATTATTATTAAATTTATTAAGGTGACACTGGTTGTAACATGTAAGTTGTGAGCATACGATTCTATAACAGATTACCTGTATGCTGCATTATGTGCACACCACCCAAATTCTAGTTTTCTTCCATCACCATATATTTGACCCCACCTAACTTCTTCATCTTCCCTCCTGCCCTCCCCTCTAGTGGCCACATATTGTTGTAATACATTTCTAATGATTTCAAGATCATTGATTCAAAATGTTTTAAATTACTTTTCTTTAGATTTAGATGACACTACTCAATTGATATTTTAGGTACATTTTATCTCTAAGAGCTTCCAAATATGCAAAGAAATTTTGTCAATTTGCAGCTTAAAAATCTGAATTTGTAGAATAAATATTTTTAAATTATCTACATCTACCAATGAAAAATTTAACTAATTTTCAAAAATTCTATCACATGGATGATGCTCCAGGTATGTTAGGTCAAATCCAGATATACTGGCATTTTAAAACAAGACAGACCTTTCCCTTCTGCTTCATTCCACTACATGGTACATATTAAAAATGTACAGTTTTCTGAAGCAGACTCTGTAAGTATCATAGATACAGTTGCTAAAATCACTTAGTTTATGCCTGCAAAAACTGTGAACATTGCCATTTTATGGAACAGTCAAGAAAGTTAGAAGATAATGAATTTAATGATGCTGAGTTCCTTGCAAACAGTCACTGGTTGAGTTGTGATTTTCTATACCAATAAGTTCAACTCAAGATCTTGAAACAAAAGGAATGCCTGCCAAATATTCATTAATCAAATACTTTTTATTGAGTTAAATTTGAAGCATCACAGAAAGGAAAAGCTCACTTTGTGATCTATCTGGTTAGGTATTTATGTTGAAATTGAAGCTTTTCATAATATCAATATTAATTAACACTTTTCTAATGTGAATCAATATGTAGAAGATCTGAATTGTAAGTGACAGGACTAACTAGCTGTAAAAACTACAAGAAATTTTTGAAAATGCTTTGTTGATATCTATAAATCTAAAATTGCCTTAATTTGTCTATGGTCATGTCACCCTAAATGTGCCCGATCTCGTCTGATCTTGGAAGCTAAGCAGGGTCAGGCCTGGTTAGTATTTGGATGGGAGGCCACGTAAGAATACCAGTGCTGTAGGTGTAAAATAAATAAATAAATAATAAACTAGAATTGCCTTCATTTATGCCATACCTCTTTGAATTTGTTGTTAATACAAGAGTTAGTGAATTTCCTTAACCTGGACATTTTTTTTAATTATTTAAAAAATGAACGAGTCTTACCAATGTGAATGCAAATGTTAAAGGAAAATGATTTTTGGTACTCAATTTATTAGGTAACTTTTAAGCATGTTTGGAACAACTTGGATATATTACTCAATTTTTTCAACAGTACTTTATATGAAATCTAAATATAAATCATATATTTCCAGTGAAAATATATCATCTGAACTGAAATATGCCACAAATGTAAACTATCCCTTTCACTTCAAAGACAGCATATACAATATGCTAATAATGAAAAATATCTCATTATAAATTACCTTAATTTTTATATTGATTACATGTTGAAATGATAAGATATGGGTACACTAGATAAGCAATGTATTATTAAAATTAATTTCACCTGTTTGAAAATAGTTGTATGTGACTCAAAATATATTTATATTGGACCATGCTGTCTAGATCTTGTTGCAAATGTTCCTTCTTACTTGTTTCCCCTCTTATATTTCAAGACAAGAAATTATTATAATGATGGGGCGGGCCCTGGTAACTTAAAGACACTAAAGTTGAAGTTCTCTTCAAAAGGTCTAATCTTTGGTGAATAAATGCTCTCTATGTGACTGCTGCTACTGACACTAGCAGGAAGAATTAAAATCGAATTGAACTCATCTCTGGAATTTACTACCAAGAAACACAACCTTGGTAAATTCACTTATTCTAGCAACTTTTTGTAGAGTTCATCAGGTTTTTAACTTAGACAATCATGTCTGCAAGACAATGTATGTCTTCCTTTCCAGTCTAGCTGCCTTATATTTTTTCTTCTTGCCTGACTGCACTGCCTAAAACCTCCAGCACAATTCTAAATAGAGCTGGTGAGAGCAGACATCCCCACTTTGTTCCTAATTTTAGAGGAAAAGCATTCAGTCTTTTGCCAGTAAGTATGACAGCTCTAGGTTTTTCATAGATGCCCTTTATCAGGTTGAGGAAACCCTCTTCTATTCCTAGGAGTCTGCAAATTTTTACCTGGAATAGATGTCAAATTTTGTATTTCCTAAATGACTGATTAATGTACAAAAATCCAAAAATGAAAAATACTTCTACATGTATATATTATCTCTGGAAGAATATCCAAAAGGTGGAGGAGTTCTTGTTCTAGGAGAAAGCCCTTGCTTTAAAGGTCAGACAGAAGAAGATCAGTCTTAACTAAAGTCTAAGCCCCCAGACTCTAGTGGACAAATGTCCTCAAAAGACCTAGTGCTTAAAGTAGCCTTCTCCTTCTTGGAGTGTTCCACAACAGCACAGGAGGGAGGGAACACTTCAGAAACTCTGTAGAAGCAAATGATGCATGGTAAGCAATAATCTATCACTTCCTGGAACTTTTCAAAGGAGCTACAGTGAGAATACAGCTATCCTAGTCACATTCTATCTCAGGTACAAAATGTTGTACCCTGGCTTGCAGATGTCCCTCCAAAGTCTTAATTGCAATGCACTCCATAATATTCCATGGTCTTGCCATAGGGTACTACCAATGGCAGTCAGGAGCTCAGGGCACTGGGTTGATACACAGGAAATATACAATAAGTAATTACTGACTAATTAAGAGTTAGCCAAGATAAACCTGCATTTCTCAGCTGATGAAGTGCTATGTATCTACTATGTATAGTAAGTAAATTTCACTTTAAATCCCTTTTGGGCAAAAGGGGAATAAAAATACAGGCTTGAGATATGATACACTACTGACATAAGCCCTTGTCTCATGTTTCATTATCACCTATTTAACCAGTTAAAATTTTTAAATGCCACCTTCTAATTTCTTTCCCTTCTAAAATGTGTCATTTTCCACAAGGTTAATTACAACTTTTTAATTACTACTTGCTAGACCCTGAAAGTATTGGTGAACATGCTGTTAGAATAGGAAAACAATAAGCCACTTGATAGAAATGGCTATTTGAGAAAGTTCTAATTCTGATTAAATGAGTTTAGTTTAACCCTGAGCAAAATGATTAGAGTTCTGCTCCAACAGCATATCTGTATTATTTATCACACTAGAAGAATGAAAGAGACAGATTTTTGTAAACAGGGATACAAACCAATCCAAGATTTAACAGATGGAGTCTTGGTGGGAGGCCACAGCAGCCCCTTCAGGTCCAGTGCTGAAAATCAGTCAGCTGAAAACACTGAAAGACCCAGAGACATTTGCTAGGCAAGTCACTCAGGGAATCAGCATCTTTCTAAATGTAATCTGCCTGGTCTGGGCCAGAATGATGGGCATACATCTGCTCTGGGGAGTTAGCAGTTAGCACATTAAGCTGCAGCCATCCAGCTATACTGAATATCATTGTTGCAAGTAATACTTTACCACCACCACATAATTTTCTCCACCAGGATATTTTTAGAGATACTGAATAGATATTGAGTAGTTTGGCATTCAGGGAAATGCTTCAAGGTAGACATGAGAAGCAAGTACCACACACATAGTTTGTAACATTGGAGACATGGAGGAGAGGAGCAAAGAGGCATAGCAGCTATCAGCATTGGTTTAGCCTTTGTAATACACCTAACACTGGGTCCCTGATATTGTGCAAACCTGCCTTACACACCCATAATGTGATAAAGCCTTTTGTTCCAGTTTAAATGCTGAGATATGTACAAGTTGTCTCTGAGGTTAGCTCTGGGACAGAAATATCCCTGGGCACTATTTCAGGTCTTATAACAATTCAACAGTGGGAGGGCCCGAACAGAGACATAAAGCTCTAAAACAAAAACTAAATCCACATAACCCCAAATAATTGGATTCAATCCATAAAGTGGGGAACTGATCTTCTTGCCTATGTCTTATGACTATCAAGAAGGTCCAAGAGCTCCTTAACTGTGATTTCCTTTTCAAAATAACCATCTCACCAGTATACAGGTTATATATTGCTGACATCTAAGGAAAGCCACCACACCTACCCTCCCATCTCTGCTTCCACTCAGAAACAAACGAATCTTGGAATTTGGAAGCAATGTGAAGAAAATCCAAATCCTCTTAAGTTACTAGCTCCTGTTACTCAAATTATTTTCAAAAAGTTGTTACATATAAAGTATGGTGGTGATGGCCAAAAGTTGAATTTCCTACCCTTCCCTAAAAGGTCCTATTTTTTTTCCTAATTTTAAAATTAAGGTATAACTTGCATAGAACAAAATACACCCGTTTTAGTGTAGTCTACAAGTTTTGAAAAAATGCATAGTCATGTAAGCAACACCACAAGATACAAAACAGTTCCATCACTAATAAAGTTCCCCTGTGCCACTTCTCCCAACTCCAGCCCCTGTTGATCTGAATTCTGTCCCAACAATTTTGCAATTCCCAGAAACTCATAAACATGGAATCATACACTATGCAGCCTTCCGAGTCTACTTACTTTCATATTGCATAATGCAACTGAATTCATACTGTTGCATGTATCAGTAGTTTCTCTTTTTTATTGCTGAGTAGCATTTCATTATATGGTATACCACAGTTTGCTTATTCATTCCTCAGTTGAGGGTCACTTGGATTGCTTCCAGTTTTGAGAGAATGTATGGATAAAGCCACTATAAACATTTGTTCAACCCAAATTCATTTGGGTAAATGCCCAGAAGTAAATTGCTGGAAGACCTACTTTGAAACTATCTAACTGGTTCTATGTAAGCTATTTCTACACAACAGATGCGTGTTTTCTTAATGGAAAAGCTGTGATGATTTTTCTGTGATGCTTGTTTTCCTGGTTCATCTATACAATTTCTCTGCCCTCCTGGGTACAGGAACTATCTCCAAATCATTATCAGAAACTTCATCAACACTTTATTTACTTTCAGCCCTAGATCATTAAAAATACTAAATATGCCTGATTTACTCATCGGCACCCTGCAGCATCCTAGGACACAACATTCATTCCCAACCCACACACAGACTACCATTTAGCTTTACAACTGATTTAGCTTCTCCTCTAAATTCTTAATCAATTTTCAGTTGAGCCACGAATTTTCAATATATTACCTTTAATAATTACTGGAAAACAAAACAGAGTTTCTCCCAACTCATTAGCAGTTAGTATACTTACTGCAAATCACAGATACAGACAAGAACCAATAGAGAATACACTCAGAAATTTAAGGTCTAACTCCCTAACACCAGCCTAAAAGCAACATTGGGTTTGTTATTTCTAAAACAGACGGTGTCCCATTCTAAAAAGTCTTTCAAATAAATGCTGTATTAATTAAACTAGATAAGAAAAAAAAGTTAGCATAATTAACATACAAAGCAACAGTATGGCCTAATTAATCACCGTGAAGAGCAATCGAATAAAATACTATGCATTTTATGGAGCAATTTAATCTGGCAAGTAATTAATCACAGAAACACTAAGCAAAACAAATGGATTTCCCTATAAAGAAGTCACATTTATCATCTGTAATGTATCCCAAACTCTAATTTGTTATCCCGACTCAAAACTGTCCAGGAAACAATGAATTGTCAGCCTTAGTAGAACACTGATTTCTCGTGAAAAAGAAGAACATTAAGTTTTTAAAATCAAGTTACAGTCCCTGAGCAACCAAAGAGATAAGGGTTATGAGGCAGAGAGATACCTGGCAATAAGCATGAAGGTCTTGACCTCAAGAGTTCTAAATCTAGGTCAGTTTAGTCAAATCCATAGATAATTGCTAAACGACTCATGAAAAAAACACTTAGCATTAGGAGTGACAATTATAGGTCACAGATATTACCAAAACCTCAAAAGGAGGACCCTCAATAGCTGGCAACAGAGGGAAACAGCTTTCAGTCTTCAGAACAAGCAAAGGCGGGGCATGGGGGGTGCACAAATCAATGAAGTGTAATTTAACTCAAAAAATCCCCTCCCTTCCTTCTATTCCCTCCCATCCTTCTTTTCTTCCTTCCACAATGACCCATTTTCCTTGAGCCCTAATAGCTTCACCAGTTTGAAGAATACCAACAGCTGATTTTTTGAATGACCTCAATTTTCAAAGACAGAGTCACACACATTAGCTAAGAAGGTACAAGAGGCTATCTTCATATTCCTTTCTTCCTAGCTATCCTCTCTGCTTGGCTATATGAGATAGAGGAACTGTCCCTTCCACTGTTTTTAGTCAAGGAAGCTCATGGCACTTGTAAACCTTTCAATATTCCTGTGTCTCACTGACATTTTTCTTCTCTCTCTATGCACTAGTCTTGAAGGGCTATGCCTCTCTTTTTTAGCAAACTCCTGTAAATTAGAGCATCTTACAGACCTAGGCAGCTGCTGGCTGTAACCAAAGTGGTTTTCTCTTTACTGACTTGCTCAGCCTCCAATACTGTGTCCCATGAAACATTCAATATTTATTCAATTGTACAGGAAAGTTGTGCTTTTCACACTTCCTCCTTGACTTTGCTCACAATTTAAGAAAAGCTATTGTAGATAGCCTATTTGGCCCAGTGCATTTTCGTTTAGATTGTAACCCTCATCCTCCTCTTCTTCAAACCTTTTTGCTTTATTATCCCTGGCTTGTACCAAAGACTTATATCTGAACCCTTCCACTCTGCCTGGCCCTTCAGTCCATTTCTCTTTTGGGGATTCTGCCTGGCATTTTTGTTCAGTGATTCTTTGAGATACTGTCTCTGAACTGCCCTTCAGAGATCCATCCATCAGCTCAATAATAAATGCAGAATTTTACTCCCAGTCCATTCCAGTTCAGGTCCAACCAATATCCTGAATCCTCACTTGTCTAAGAGAGTAGAAATCTATGTTTGTTGAACTATGTTCAACAACCATTCACTGAACACAGGCACTGTGTTACTTAGATGAGTAAGACATGGATGCTACCTACCTTCACAGAGCTCAGAGCCTAATAAAGAAGACAGAAAGACAATAGTTACTACTGTAGTGTGGCCAGGCCTGGCTCTAAGGATAAAGTGATGCTCAAGATGTACTATTTTTCAGGAGGTAGTCTGACAAGCTGGGAAAGGATACCCAAGGCAGGGAAAAATTACATATATATATAGACACACACACACACACACACACACACACACACACACACACACACACCACCACCACCACCACCACCACCACCACCACCACCACCACCACCACCACCACCACCACCACCACCACCACCACCACCAGAAAACTCAAAGCGTCTCTGGTTTGTCCAGAGAACTCTAGGTGGTCTGGCATATCTGCAAACCAGTGAGGACAGAGATTCCAGAAAGCATATCGACAAATAAATTGTATGCCATGCTACAGAGCTTAAATTTTATTCTGTAGGTGTTGAGAGAGCCAGTAAAGGAGATAAGCACAGGGAGGAGAACGAGAGAAAGAGAAAGAGGGAGGAAGGGAGGAAAGGAGGGAGGGAGGGAGGGAGGGAGGGAGAGAGAGAGAGAGAGAGGCGCACACAGAAGATGGAAAGTAAGACTACAGGCTTAGAAAGTCCAAATGAAAAAGAAATTAGAATAAATACATTAAATGTGGTGTACAATAGTAAAATAATGCTCAGCAATAAAAAGGTATGAGTTATGAGATATTTGCACATCTGTGTTCATAGCAACATTATTCATAATAGCCATGAGGTAGAAACAACCCTAGTACCCATCAATAGATAAAAAAGTTTAAAAAACATTTGATTTATAGATACAATGGAATGTTATTCAGCCTTAAGAAGGAAAGGAATCCTGTCATATGCTCTAACATTAATGAACCTTGAGGATATTATGCTAAGTGAAATAAACCAGTAACAACAACAGTAACAATAAGTGTATAATTCCACTTACGTGAAGTATCTAAAGTAGTCAAACTCATAGACAGAAAGTAGAATAGTAGTTGCCAGGGGCTGAGGGACGGAGGGAATGAGAGGAGGGAGTTACAGGGTTTCAGTTAGTCAAGATGAAAAAGTCTGTTTGTTGTAGAACAATGTGAAATACTTAACACTACTGAACTGTATACTTTAAAATGGTTAAGATGGTAAATTTTTTGTTATATGTTTCTTACTACAATTTAAAAATGTTTAAATTTTTTTAAAAAAAGGAATGAACTAATATACACCACTAAGTGGATGAATCTCAAAAATATTATATTGAGTGCAAAAAGCCAGACACAAATGAGGATGTTCTGTAGTTGACACTTGAGCAAATGTGGGTTAGGGGGACCAACCTCTGTGCAGTCAAAAATCCATGTATAACTTTTGATTCCCCCAAACCTTAACTACTAATAGCCTACTGTTGACCAGGAGCCTTACCAATAACATAAACAGTCAATTAATACATATTCTGTACATTATATGTATTATATACTGTATTTTTACAATAAAATATGGTAGAAAAAAGACAACGTTATTTAAAAATCATAAGGAAGAGAAAACATACGTACAATATTCTTGAAAAAAAAAATCTATGTGTAAGTGGACCCGTGTAGCTCAAACCCGTTCAAGGGTCAACTGTATATGAGTCTGTCTATATGAAGCGCAAGAACAGGCAAAACTAATTTATGGTGAAGGAAGTCAGAAAAGTACAGAGTTCTGGGGAAAAGGAGGGTGATGAAAATGTTCTATGTCTTGATCTAAGTGATGATTACACAGATATATATAGATGTATATATATGTACAAAGTTGTTCAATTACACACTTAAGATTTCACACATTTTACCATAAATAATAGCTCAATTAAAAAGAAACAAAAAAAGGGTTTCAGTGAGTTGGTAATATTCTATTTATGATGAGTGGTTCACAGATGTTCATTTTAGGATCAAACTTTCTTATAAATATATAGTACTCTTTAGAATTTATCAAAACGTTCATATTTTTAAGTAAGAAATTAGTTCAGATTAAATGTCCAAAAGTAACAGATTTTAGTCCATTCCTATCTGAATCTCATCTACTAAATTATCTCATAAGATGAGGTTCAGTCAAAACCATGTTCAGAAATCTTCCGCCTCCTTCTACCCAGGATGAGCTCCAACTACAGATGGCTATTCCTGCTGCCTTTTCAGAGGTGTCACCAATATGAATGCAGGAGAGAAGAGACCAATGAAAACCAACTGTCTCTGAAGCTTCCTTGGGATTGAGAATTTTCATCATATAAAAACAGTGTCAAATAAGAAAGAAATTATGTTCCTTGATGTACAAGGTAGTGAATACGCATTAGCATACCCTGTGTTTGACATTCCACTCACGTTATTGGTTTTAAAAAAAATTATATAGAAATCAATTAGAACAAAAAAATCTCATTAAACCTCTTATAACAGGAGCTCACTTGGCTAAAGTATGCAGAATATAGGTCTCCAGGGAAAAACGTATAATTGTGGTAAAATTAATCAAAATCTAAATAAAAAAACAGCAAGGGACAGTTTAAGAAGAAAATCTTTCCTCAGTGTTAAAAATTCCTGAAGTCTGATCACTAAATACATAATTCTGCTTATTATTTTATTCTACCATGTAACACTATATTTATAATTAGGCTAACATCACAGTAAAATAATAGTAAAATGCAGACACAATTCATTTAACAATTAGTCTACTTGAGCTAAAAATTCTTACCATGTCATTAACTGCCTGTTTAAAACGTTGCCTCCATTTCAGTTTTAGATTATCATACACCTTCTTTAAGAACCCAAGGGAAATGTGATGCACAAGGCAAGGCTTGTTTAGGGGAGAAATAGCCGGCAGCTGTGAGTTTCACACTTTTTTCTCTCTATGGACCCTAACTCAGAAAAGCCTTTATTGTAACCACCAAGCTTACTACTAATTAAAAGAGAAAATAGTAAAGAGCATCTTCTTTTTCAGTAAAACTTTCCTACCCACCCTCACCACAAACTGCTATTTTACTGTTCTTTACCTGTTCTAATTTCTCAATTTAAGAACTAATGTTTGCTATAATCATTTTTATTTCTCCCTTTTCTTTCTTTCTTCTTTGTTATTTTATTTTATTTTATTTTTTAGTATTTCAATTTGTAAATCTCTCTATAGGGGAGAGTAAGAGGACAGAGGAAGATTTGAACCATTCTATGAAGGTTGCTGTTTGGCTGATGATTCCCCACTCACAATTTTTTCTTCATAAATTTATTCTTTACAAAGAGATTTTCAGTTGATTATTACAAAATTTTTTCCAGTCTTCAAGTCCATTTTATATAACAGCAGCAAACCAAACCCAGAAAGGGGAGAGATTATTCTCAATTCATCTACTAAATCAGTAGCAGAGTCAGGATTAGATCAAAGCAGCTGGACAAAAATTTAACAGGCATATTTATCAAAAGTGCTGATGATACAAAGCTACAAAGGAAAACTAATACATAGAATGACATAATCAGGCCTCAATATCCTGACAAACTAGAATGATGGGTTATAATGAAGAAGATACATTTAATAAGAATATAATGAAAAAATAAGGAATACAATGAAGAACTGCCCATAGTTTAAAAAAACTGCTTTTTTAAAATACCCTAAATATGGGATGAAAAAGGGAAAGAAATTAGAAGTCTTAACTATGCCTATTGATCCCATTTGTAACTAGGCTTTCTGTAAGTTATAATTAGAAACCAGCAGTTTGTGAACTAAGCCATTATTAAATGTCTACATTTCCCAACAAGAGTTCTTTTTGGAAAAAAAAATCAACCTTTTCTCAGGTAAAAACAAAACTTTTTTTTCTTACTTTGAGATCAATAATAATTAGGGAGCAACATACCCCTAAAGAACCAAGGATAGATGTACCAGCAAAAGCAGGCCATCGCCAGAGAGCCCGAGGATGGGGAGAGATGGCTGGGAAAAAATAAAAGCCCAGAAATGATAGGTTTTGGACTGCCGTAGACTGACTCTGGCCCTTCCCACACTATAATCCCATTATATAATGAGTTGTGCTCATTTCGGCAGCACATATACCATTATATAATGAGTCAACAGGAAAAACCTTTCGTCCCAACTTACTAAGACAGAGCAGCAATTCTACGTCACCTTGACTGTCCATCTGGGTTTCAACTTCTCGCATTCAGAAGTAGTTGTAAAGATAAGACAGCAAAGACAGAAACAGAATAAAGTAATGCTCCTAAAACAACAGGCTTCTAAAGAAAGGATCCCAAATCTATCTCATACAAACACAATATACTTCTTCTCATTCGTTCTTTCTCTCTCTTCTCAGGTTTTTGATGCTTACCTAAAAGAAACTGCAAATAGTATATGGTAGGTCCTGCTGATTAAAAGATTAGCAGAATAAAGGACATACATCAAATGGCTCATCTCAGATACCCATAAAAAGTTAATGCTCAGTTGAAAGCCTAAAATTAATTTACCATACCATGCAATTATAAGTAGGAGATCCAGTTAATTACTAATGGTACAAGTGCAAACCAATGGCTTTTGCTGTGTAAATAATATTTACAGAAGTAAAGAATGTTGTAAGGCCTAAAGAGAGAGGAGAAAATCTGATCTCCTGCTACATGGGGTCATTCACTCACACATAATGGGACCAAGGGCTAGAACATTCTGGAGGAAACTGGTAATCAGTCATACATTTCTCTTCCAGTGCTCTCAGCAATTTCATCTGCAACTGTCTGCAAAAAACAAGCCCTTCTAACTTACCTCAAAGTCCTCTAGTCACCAAGAAGCAGCTACTCCATTATCACTGGCTCAGTCACAAAGGCAGTCCCTCTAAGCTACCTTGAAAGGCTCATGTTATTACATAGTATAATTCATTAAGAGAAAAAATATCAATATAATTCACAAGCAAAAAAAATTAAATCATTTCTTCAATTAAAACAGTAATTAATTAATAAATTTTTAAAAATTGTCTGATAGCTTGCCAAAACAATAATCAAAGTTAAGGTCACCAGATATATATAAGATCCCTCCCAACTAATTCACAATTGCAAGGTTCCTTATGTAAGCTGTTGGCATTCCTGTAAAACCCTAGCCTTTGCAAAGGGTGAGGCCCCACACCTAGGAGGCCTCAACTGACACTCTCAGAGCACACACTTGACACCCACTACAAGATCCTTAATTCACAGTCTAGTAGCTTGCTTCAAGGCAAAGAGCTGGGCTCACTGATGACTCCTTTTTTTCTTAGCCGTCATACTCCAGAGATAGTCCCTAATCTGAGTAAATAAAAACAGGCCACAATCAGCAGCCCCTACTTTGGTGGGCAAAAAGAGATGCAAAAGATAGGGCATAGAACAATAATATCTTCTACAACCAATGCTCACTCCAGACACAAAAGAAAACACTACCAACTCCTTCATCTACTCCACATCAAAGTACTATGTCTATCTCTCAAAATTATATACCTCCAAAACAATGGTCACCATTCAGTCCTGTTACTTTTGTACCTGTATTCTTTCTTCTAAAAACTCAACATGTAGACATAAAGAGCCACTAAATTCCAATTGCTAGTATTTTGAGTAAAGAAAAAGAAATAGTGGTGGGGTATTAGCTCACCAAATATAGCAGAACCTAGAATGCTGTGTTAACACCTGCATGTGAGAAAATCTCTCACAAAGAAAATGTATGTATCTAAACTCTAAATACGGACTTTTCCCACACTATCACCTAGTCTTAGCTCCAGATCTGATAAAGTAGACAAAATTAGGGTCCTGTTTCTAATACATCCTCACTTTCTCAGAAATATATGAAATTCTTTTTAGTGTGTTTTCTTGGTAAATAAGGTTTAATGAAGAGGGTGTTGTGTATGTTTTTTATAGTTACAAAAGAATGTTTCTATATCTCACTAGAATTAAGTTAGTATATATCTGAACAGCTTCTGATTCTAAACAGTTATGATGTATATATGGTAAGCCCTAAAGCAACCACTAAGGAAATAACTAAAAAAAAGTGAAAAAAAAAAATTAAAGACATCAAAGTCCTTCAGATTAGAAAACATTCACTTACTGCAAAAGAAGGCAATATAGAAAATACAGAGAAACAAAAAGGACATAAGACACATAGAAAACTAGAAGTAAATGGCAGACATTAAGTACAATTATATTAGTAATAACATTAAATGTGAATGGAATGTACAATTCAATCAAAAGGAGAAGACTGTCAGGCTGAATACAGTAACAAGATACAACTATATGCCACCTACCGTAGGCACATTTTATATTCAAAGATACAAAAAAAGGACATGTCATGACAGAAATGAAGGCAGAGACAATTCAATAATAAAAACTGGAGGTTTCCAATACCTGTTTTTTAATAACAGAAAAATTAGGCAAAAGATCAACAGAAAATAGGACTTAAAACAACAGTATAAATCAATTAGACCTAACAGACACCTATAGGATAGTACACTCAACAACAGCAGAATATACATTTTCCTCAAGTATATTTATTACATGCTCCAGGATAGATCACCTGCTAGGACATAAAACAAACCACAATAAATTTAAAATGCTAGAAATAATACAAAATATGTTCTTTAACAAAATTTCTTTCTGTTATTGAAATTTCTAATTTCATTTTACTATGGTTAGAGAATATACTTTGTATTATTTCTATCACTTTAAAGTTATTGAGGTTTGTTTTAGGGAAGAGCAAACTAAGCCCAAAGAGAGTAGAAGCAAGGAAATAATAAAGACGAGAGGGGAAATTAGTGAATTAGAGAACATACAAACAAAAGAGAAAAATCATTGAAACCAAAAGCTGGTTCAGTGAAAGATCAATAAAATTGATAAACCTTTATCTAAACTAACAAAGAAAAAAAAAGAGAAACTCAAATTACTAGAATCAGAAACGAAAGAGAACATTACTACTTACTTTACAGAAATACAGAGATTTATAAAGTAACACTATGGACAACTATATGCCAATTGAATGACTTAGATGAAATGAAAAAATTCCTAGAAAGACTCAAATTACTAAAAATGGCTCAAAAAATAAACAGGCAATCTCTTCAGACCCATAACAAGCAAAGAGACTGAATTACTATTTTTGAAAACTCCTCATGAAAGAAAGCCCACTGATGAATTATACCAAAAATTTATAGAAGAATTAATACTGATCTTTTACAGTATTCTGAAAAACTAGAAAGACCATTTCCCCAACTCACTCTATGAGGCCTATACATTATCAAAATCAGACAAAGACATAAGAAAAGAAAATGATAAAGCAATATCTCTTATGAATATGAACACAAAAATCTTCAGCAAAATACTAGCAATGTGAATCTGACAACACATAAAAAGAATTATACATCATAACCAAGTGGGTTATATCCTAGGAATGTGAGGTTGGTTAACATCTGAAAATCAACTAGTGTAATATAACCATATCAATAGAATAAGAGATGAAAACCACATCATTGTCTCAATAGAAGTAAAAAAATCATTTAACAAAACCCAACACCTTTTCATGATTTTAAAAAAAATTCAACAAACCAAGAATAAAAGAGAACTTAGTCTAATAAATTAGGGCATCTACAAAAAACTCTACAGCTAAATGTTTGTAATAAAATAAAATATAAGAAAGAAAATTTAAAACCACCTATAATCCTTCAACCACAGAAAAGAATAAATTAGTTAGTATATACAGTGGCCAAGGCATGGAAGCAACCTAAGTGTCCTACGATAGATGGCTGGATAAAGATGATGTGGTACATATATACAATGGAATGTTACTCAGCTATAAGAAGAGTTGAAATACTGCCATTTGCGACAACATGGATGGACCTGTAGATAATTATGCTAAGCGAAATAAGCCAGACAGAAAAAGTTGAAATGATATCACTTATGTGGGATATAAACCTAAAAGCAACAAACATTACAGAGACTCATGGACATAGACAATAGACTAATGGTTAAAAAGGGTGGGGAAGGGAGGAGGTAAATGGAGTAAAAGGGGTCAAATACACAATTGAACACAATGCAATATATATATGCCTTACTATTGAATTATATGCTTGAAACACTGGATTTCGTTAACCAATGTCTCTATAATAAAAAATAAAATAAATAATTTTTTTAAAGAACAGAAAAAAAATTTTGGCAAAGGATTTGAAGAGATATTTCTCAAAAAAAAAAATAGACAAATGGCCAATAAACACATGAAAAGATACTCAATAACATCAGTTCTTACAAAAATGCAAATCAAGACCATAAGACATCACTTCACACCCATAAGGATGGCTATTATAAAAAAAAAAAATAGAAAATACAAGTGTTGGTAAGGATATGGAGAAACAGGAAGTCTTGTGCATCACCAATAGAATGCAAAATGATATAGCTGCTGTGGAAAAGGGTACAGTGATTCCTCAAGAGAAACTAAAAAGAGAATTACCACATGATCCAGCAATTCCACTTCTAGGTATATACCAAAAGAAGTGAAAGTAGGTTCTCAAATATTTGTACATCTGCATTCATAGCAGCATTATCCACAACAGCCAGAATGTGGAAGTAATGCAAGTGTCCATCAATAATAAATGGATAAACAAAATGCAGTATACATGTATGTATATATATTCCACATAATGGAATACTGTTCGGTCTTAAAAAGAATAAAATCCTGACACAATGTAAGAAATTCTGACACAAAAGAACCTTGAGAATATTATGCTAAGTAAAATAAGCCAGTCATGCAAGGACAAATATTGTACAATTCCTCTTACATGAAGTTCCTAGAGTAGTCAAATTCATAGATGCAAAAAGTAGAATGGTGATTGCTAAGGGTAGGGAGAAGGAGAGAATGAGAGTTATTATTAATGAATACAGTACAGAGTTTCAGTTGAGGATGATGAAAAAGTTCCGGATATGGCTGGTGGTAATGGCTGCACAACAATGTGAATGTACTTAATGCCACAGAACTGTACACTTAATAGTTAAAATGGTAAATTTTATGGTACCTATATTTTCCTACAATTTTTTAAAAAATCCAAGTAGAGAAAGTCCCCATTGGAATTTCAGGTTGAGGTAAGGAGATTTTATATGCTAAAATCAAACTCAAGTAAAATCATAGCAGCCCTAACTAAAAATCTTAATATTTCATTAAAAACACCTGAATCTCTTAAACCAAGACTTTCTTACAGTTCACTAAGCCCAGCTACGACCTAATGCAAAACCTCACTTTGCAGCATAAATCAAGTTAGGGTACAACAGAAGATTAGCCACATGGGATTCCGTGTTTGGTCTGTAGTCGTAAGAGATTAGGGAACAGCAACTATTAGCTTAATACATAATGCTCCCAGTCATTGGGGAAACCATATTATAGCAGCCTCATTTTGGTGCTTTATATGCCTTGTTTTAATCTGCATAATGCTTTGTATTCTCTGTAATGAGAGGTCAATGGGTCTGATTAACAGAAGAAAGGTCACTACTGACAAATTCTAACCAAGGGGATAATCTGAGTCTTTTATACTTTAGAACAGACAACTGGACTAGAAGATTATGTACATTTACTCCTTGCTACTCAAGAGTCATCAGTCTAATGCCTCTGCTCCTATCATAAATCACTTTAGTTCATATTTACTTTTCACTAGACTAACTTACGTCTTTCAGCTGAAGTATGTGACACATCAAGCTGCTCTTCCTCTCAATGCACAAGTATCCATTCTGATAAAAGAACTGTGACTAAGAGGCAGATTTTACAGCCAAAATAGGTGCATGGGCAGGGGGATTTAGGGAAACTTTGCCTGACTGAGACTTCACATTCCCTTCCCAACCCTAACTCTGTGGCCATCAACAGTGAGCATACTCTTTTTGATGACTGCCTAAGGGCTTTTTTGGTGACATTCAGAATTCTATGCACAGCTTGCTCCAAAGGGTGTTAAGCTCAATGAACCTCTTTAACTAGAGGGTGCTGAGAGCTATCCTGTTCCGTAGTCTCCCCAGCAGAGTGTACATTTAAAACTTTCCTCCTTCCCTCCTTTTCCTCCATTTTACCAAAGCGTTTTTTTAAAGTGAAGAAAAACAGTTACATAAGCACATAAGCAGGAAGTGTGGTGGTGGTGGACCACCTTAGCAATGGAACAAAAAGACAACAAGAGGCAAACTCACTAGGTGAACAATTAAGAGATTTACAAAGAAATGCACCAAAGTCTCATTCCAAACCCCGATTTGTCACTAACTGTAGCAATATCTAAAAGTCATTTTCAAAGAAAAACTAAACTTTAGCTTAATGCATTCCAAATAAAGGGAGAAATTAATATATTAACCATAGAATTCAACCTTTACCCAACTTAAGAAAATTACAGATCAGGAGAAAAACCTATTTGTAGATATTCAGGACTATTTCTGTGAGAAACCAGAGACTGAGATTGTGCATGTGGCACTAATAAAATGCTCATTAAATGAAAAGCATTAAAATGTTACCTTGAAGAGATTCATTCTGGGCTTCAAATTACTAACCTTACAAGTTGTTTGATTAGATGAAGGTCAGATTTTAGTCTAACATTTTTCATTTTGTCTTTTGACTAATAGGTTAATAGTCAGTAGACATCTTCCTAAAGTACAGGACGTCACTGGGGCAACCTGCTAAGTGGTGGCAGAAAACATTTGGCATAGAAGTCTCCATGTAAACCTTCCCAAATGTTTTCTCCTTCCAGCCTTGCACATGGCCCCTCAGAGTATTCTTCCTTTGCAGACCAGGAAATCCGTGAAGGCAGCTGCAGTAACCATTATACCGAGTGGCTTTTTAAAGATGGAGATATAATATTTTATCTTTCTTACAGCAAAGCAATGGAACAACCCTCCTATGGGGAGGAACAAACACAGGGCCCTATATGTTAATGACATCAGGTGTTCCAATAAAAATAGCAGTTTCTAAGCAGCTGCATTTTAAGAATATCTCTGAAGGATCAAACAGGAAAAGAGAGACAAAATGTTTAAACACAAATAACTTTGACAATTAAAGAACTAGCATGACTAAGCCACAAAAGAAAAATGAAAAGCAAACAGACTGATACTTGAGCAAATTTAGGCCTTTAAGCATGTGGAAGTACTTTTAATTTTTATTACACCCCAAAGAACAGAAAGGTCTGCAGCCTTTCTGTTGTCCTTCACCTACTGGTGAGATACTATGTTAGGGTTGCCATTAGATGTACTGCATTCCAGAAGATCCCAAAGACATAAGTTTATTCCTCATCAATTGGCAAACCAGTCTCAGGCCCTCCAGCTGTTAGTTGTCTAAAAATTTCACATGCAACCCAAACCCTTTCCATGGCTATCAAAAAACATACTATAGGAGAGGTGAGTAAGAGTTTGTTTGCTCTACCTTCAAATCCTTTCCATGTGTGGGATCAACACAAATAACTTTTATAAACAACAGAAGTAAATGTCACATACCATCATCATTTTATTGTTAAGCCTTCATATACTCTATCCTTGATAATCGAGTTGGTAGCCAACTGTTAAAACCTCACAGTATCCCTAGGAGACCCACAGGTCCAATTTTCTGACAGTTTCTTGTTTTCCAAACCACTTAAAGTTAATAGTGTTATGGATATACAACACAAGCTCTTAAAAAAAAGAAAAGGAGTATAAAAAGGCAGCACTCATTACTGTTGGCTCAGTGGAATACAGACTTCTTAGGCAAACCACTTTTTTTTGCCTCAGCTGAGAAAATACTAACTCTGAGAAAAGAAAACTCCCTGGACCACCCTTATACAAAGCATCAAAATCAAGCAAAGAAAAGTAAAACATCTTTTAAGGCTAAGGGTAACTAACATCTTAACTTTGATAGAAGGGACAAATGAAGACAAACTTAGGAAATAGATTCTAAGGTAGACTCAAAACACTAAGCCTGGAAAAAGATTTAAACATAGAAAATTAAACACAGAATTACTATATAATCAACCAATTCTACTTTTTCATATATGCCCAAAAGAAGTGAAAGTTGGGACTAAACAGATATTTGTATACCCCTGTATAAATGACCAAAAACACAATAACCAAAAGGTAGAAGCAACTCACTTGGGTTTCATCAATGAATCAAAGAGTAAACAAAATGTGGCATATACGTACATAATAATAAAATATTACACAGCCTAAAAAGAAAGGAAATTCTGACACATGCTACAATAGGAATGAACCTTAAAGACCTTATGCTAAGTGAAATGACTAGTAAAGAGGTCCAGAGAAGCTAAACAACATACTCAAGGTCACATATTAAGTGAGAGACAAAAACAAAGAAATTTAGTTTCTTGAACTCAAATTTCCATACTCCTTTCAATACATCATGGTGAGTTTTCTGTTCACCTCCATGGAAGCCTTTGATGCAACTCTACAGTAGGAATCATAATGGCAGAAAGAGGAAAGCCCTGGACTTAGGAATTAGAAGACCTACTGATTAATTCTTAGCTTTGCCACATGACATTTGTGGGACTTTCTGCAACTTACAATATCTTTAAGACTCAGTTTCCTCATTGGTAAAAAGTGTATTTTTTAAAAGTTTAGAATACACTCTAGCTTACAGAGTTTGATGACTGAAGAAGACAGTATATAAAAGAGCAGCACAATGTTTAGAACTTATTAAATGAAAATAAATGTCAGAAAGAAAAAAAAAAAGCTTTTGTAGGCTTAGCATCACCAATATTTTCCCCTGATCTGGCCTTTGTGTTATAAGTGACATTCAAACATCTCTTTCCAGTAATCTTTTTAAAAAACTGTCACTTTGATATGTTTGACATATACTCCGAGTCTAATCCATTACCAACAGGGAAGAAGATGTAATTACTCTGCAGAAAGTTCATCAAAAAAGTTTGAGGAATGTAAATGAAGGTACAGGCCTAACACAGACTTGTACAGAGAAAAAAGAAGTCATGGTTATGGGCATTTGCTCAAAACTCAGCCCACTCCTTTCTGGACTATTCAAAAAAAGGAAGATGAAGAGCTTACATCAGCTGTTTGATGGCCCTTGAAAAAAATAAGGACAGCAGCCAAGCCAGAAGCAACTGAAAGGAAAAGCAACAAAGTAGAAGATAAAGCAAGCATAAAGGAATGTGATCAAGGAAACAGGACCCAGATGAAAAGGAGCTGCCTAGAAAGCCTAAGTAAATACATGAATAAATAAACACAACATAAATTATACCCATATGCAGTTCATACTCTAGCCCAGAATACGGTGCTCCTTTCAAACACCCACATTTGTCATACTGCCCTTGGGTCACAAAGGGATATTTGGAAGAAGGCAATTTGTAATTCCTGATTCTTACAGAAAATCGCATTTATCATAAGGCCTCACAATAGTGTCTGGTTTATTCACTAAGTGCAGATATGCATTTATTTCTGAGATTTATAAAACTGTTTCTGCTACAAAATGTCTCTGGGGTCAGGTAAGGCAGATCAACCTTCAGTGCAATCTTGTTAGCACATCTCACCCCCATGCACCTTCATCTCAGCCCTCCCAAAACACATTTCACACTTTTCCTTTTGTTCCCATATGTGCCAAACACTACAGTAAATCACTGCAGGGACAGTATATTTTACCTTTTAAAAAAAAAAGGAAAGAAAAGAGAAAAATATGAAAACAAACACTGAATCCCAGCTCTGCCGCACATTAGAATCTATACCAAGTTGTAAATGTACATTACTATTACTGGTAATGTCTGGCAAGGTTTACATCTGGAGCTAAATCAAGTTTCCCCATCTGTTGGGTTTGCCTCTTCCGCTCAGCGTTAATTTTGCAATTGTTTGCAAGAACAATTTAATAACTGTTGAGGAAATGGAAAATGATAGGCACAAAGGGAGCAAGGAATATAAGAAAAGTCAGCTTTAGGCTTCCTAATACTAAAAGCACATTCTCTCCATTTACAAACAGCTCACTCTTATGAGTGTCATTTCCTCAAACCCTAAACCAACTCTATGTATGACTCAGTTTTATCCAATACATACAGCACTCTGTAATTGCCTTGCTGTTTCCTAAGGGACCTAAAATGACTTAGCCTTGCGAGCTCCATTTGCCTTTGTTTACCACAAACAGAAATAGCCATGTAAAGCAAAACGTCAAAGTTCCAGATTCTCATGACTCATTCTTTGAACCGAGAATGGCAGAAAATATTTTCAGAGAAAAGCTTTTAGGTGGCATATACACAGAAAATACTTGGGTAATAAAGACTCCTGAAAATTTCTTGCAACTATCTTTTGGTAAGAAAATTCACATAAGAGCACTGTGAGCTATTTCAATGTGACAAAATGAAAGCCTCATGTATTCCTGCTTTTCTTGATCAAGAGCGACAATTTCTTCCACTCCTACAGACGTCAGGACTTAAAATAGTAATAGTGTTCAACACACTTCACTTAGAAAGGTACAATAAAACTCAGATGAGCCAAAGAACTCTGAAAGAGAGAAATTTTCATTCCTTACCTGATATTAACCAATGCGTGGGTCACCTTGCTAGCTGCTTCTTTCCATTGGCCTGCATTGGTAGAAAGCCTCAGGACTGTACAGAAGGAAAGAACAAAGATCTGTCAGTCCACTGGTATAAAACACAGATTTGAGGAATGAAGGCACATCTCAGAATAGCACTATTATAATAACCAAACAGAGCCTGTACCAACCTTCTTTTTAAAATGTCCTCATCCTAGAGAAAAATATAAAGGCATATTTTCACGGGAATTTTTTTCTCTAACTTTCCTTTTACTTTCTATCAAGTTACTTTACTCCTCCTGTGCCTTGAGTTCCCCTTTCTCCACTCCCTGCTAACAGGTTTCCATACTTAGTTTTTGCATCATTTACAATCTATACTTCGGTGGTGGTATGAAGGTAACCTGGCTGCCACATTTATCATTTCCCTAAAGGCCAGGGCTAATTTGGTTGAATTGGTAGGCTGAGTTAATTGTCCCTTCCTGTTCCAATAGATCTTTCTCCTAAAGGTCTAAGCTGGGTCAAAAAGGACAAAAAACCTTGCCAGATTAAGGATGGTTATGTTTTAATCAAGGGATAACCTGTTCTAGTTCTCTGACTTAATTGTGTAAGTTATGACATGAATCAACAGGAATATTCTTCCCTTATCTAACCAAATTCTCTTTTCCACATTTATCCACAGGACACAGGAGGATAGATAATAGAAATACACACTGTTCTCTTTCATCTATGAGCTTTAAGACCACACATTACAGTACCTAGATTATTTCAGAAAAGAGATAAACCAGCAGTGCTCCTTGAAAGAACAAGCACATGATGGGCACTCTAAGTACATGTTTTTAATTAACTAATATCTAATAAGAGCTATATATGTAGAGTTTACTACGTGCCAGGAACTGGACAAAGTTGCATGCAATATAGCACATGGATGAGAAGGCTGACACTCAGAGGAGACAAGTAATTGATCAAGTCATTCACATAGATGTAAATGATGGAGCTGGAATTGGAATCTGGAAGTAATGACTCCAGAGTCTATACATACAGCATGAGTGGTAAAGAGTATGTACTCTGAAGCCACCTGTCAGAGTCCAAGTCCAGCCTCTGCCACTTACTAGAGAATAACAGCAATACTTATATGAAAGGATTACTGTGAAAATTAAATAAATTAGTGTGTATATATAAAGCCTTAGATCATTCCTGGCACACAGTAAATGCTATCTATCAGCTATTATTAATTTAAATAGACTATCTCCCAAACAAATGAATCAATGTACCTGAGACTTTCCCTAAGGAAGAAAAATGGAGCTTAAAATTAAGAGATGTGTAATCAATCTGCATAAGAACTTTCTATCTGAGTACACTGACTACCTGTTCCTGACTGGTATTCCTCTAGCAAGAGTACCAACAGCAGCTCTATCAGAGGGCTGAAATATAGAAAGAAAACTCATCTGGCTGCTCTGCATCTGTTCTAGTAAGAACACATTTTTTATAATTCATGCAATTTTATGAACGATAGAAGCCTTAATAAAACATATTATCAGAGTGCTGCTTTTCTAATTTATAAGATTTAGTGCAGGGGATCCTGGTATAATTCCAAGTTAGAGCTCTACAGTCTGAACTCACATTGCATTCAGTGTATGTGTAAATTTATTCATGTAATGAATAAACTGTTTCAGCAGGTCATATCCTTTTCAACTCAATTGTGAAATCGGTTTAGATGTGTTTGTTTTTCACTAGATCCTCCACTCGATCATAAGTTCTCTAAAGGTGGGGACCTAAACATTTAATGAACTGAGCTGAATTTTCTGCTCCTTACCTCAAATGAGTATTTTAACTCTGTCTATGGATTATTTCTCTGTAATATCCTGTCAGGTCTGCTTCTTAGTGAAAAGGCACCCAGCTAACCTCATCACTGCATTTCCTTTGGAAACGCCTTAGGCTTTTAAATTCTTTTCTAAGTTATCAAATTTAAACACAAAATGATTTCAAAATACCCTAAAAGCTTCAGACTAAGGTAATCCTTTATGTAGTAAATTATAGTATACAAAAATAACATATACTACACAGCCATTGAAAAGAAACTAAAGTCATAGAAAAAACTGAAAACTACAATTTCCGTGAAAAAAAAAGAATTTTTTACATAAATTATAGCCATACTAAGGAGAGAGAAAGAAAAAGAGAGAGAGAGAGAGAGAATTACCCTCCCCCCCAAAAAGGAAAAAAAAAATTATGATAGAGTTTTTAAATACACACAAAAAATATTATGATAGTTTTTAAAAACACAGAATAACATGATTACAACTATGTAAAACTACTCATACATGCAAGCTAATATACAACTATGAAACAGTGGTAATACTAAAAAAGAGATTATAAAATTTTTAATTGTTTTCACTTTATTTTTTCTTTAGTATTGGTAATTTTCTTTCTTTCTTTCTTTCCTTCCTTCCTTCCTTCCTTCCTTCCTTCCTTCCTTCCTTCCTTCCTTCCTTCCTTCCTTCCTTCCTTCCTTTCTTTTTAATGAAAAAACAGTTCAAACTATGGCTATCATTTATGGTTCAGAGCAGCTCCTGTGGCGGTCCTTCCTAGTCAGTGGACTTCGCTGCAGTAAACTAATACCATGGAAACAGTAAATGCAGACCTTTATCAAAAATGTGTTAGAGAGCCTTCCTCTTCTAGTCATAAAATAAAAAGACATAATTTACCCTCTAACCTTAACAGAAAACTAAATCTAAACTAAAAATATGAAATAATAGATCAGACATTAGACAACAGGTATACAGGACTGTGAGCCATGAAGGAGGAAAACAAACAAGGTGAGCCCTACAATGACCCCAGTTGAGCACACAGAAAAGTTTCTAGCCTGCAAGTGGAAGGAGGAGGAACCAAAACAGAACACAGAAGTCTTGCCAAGCCAAAGACATAAAGTTTAGTATCTGGACAGGCTAAGGCACCTCGATTTTGTGGGGCAGAGTACTGTAGAGGAGGGAGTTTGTCAGGGAACTCTGGAGATTTGTAGAGGGGCCCGCTTACATCTTTTGCTGAGCACTGATCAGCATATATAAAAGTGGAAAATATCCAAGACTAGAATAAAGTACTGGGAAAGAGAAGAAACTGCAGTACTCTTGGAGAGTTCCACACATAAAATAATTTGTTTTTTTCTACCAGTGAGAGTGGAAAGATCTACTAATATATGGGTTATCAGGGAGAGTCTGTGAATGGGTACTAGATTAATAATGGGCTGAAATTAAGTATATTAAAGGTTGCACTCCACCTACCCTAACAACCCTTAAAAGCAAACCCTTAAACTGATTCCACATAACAAAATCACATTCCAGAACAAAGTCCAACATTATATAAAGAAACATAAAATCTAGCACATCATTAACACCACAACGTCCAAAATCCAATTAAAAAATTACCAGACATTCAGAGAAGCAGAAAATTATGACCCATAAGCAGGAGAAAAATCAGTCAATAAAACAGATCTAGACATAAAGAAAGATGATGAAATTAGCAGACAAGGGCATTAAAACAGCTATTGTAAATATGCTCCATATGCTCAGGAATATTGAGGAAAATATAAACACAGGGAGGAAAGAAATGGACGTATTAAAAAAGGAGTCCGAGTAGAATTTCTGGGGAAGAAAAAAATCTTTCTGAAATGAAAAGTTCACTGAATAAGATGAAGTGAAATTAATAAGATTAACAGCATATTTTAAAATACAGAAGAAAAGATGAATGAATTTGAAGAATAGAAACTAAAATGAAATCTAAAGAAAAAACAAAAAAACAAAAGCCCACAAGCTTAGTGGGACACTGTCAAGAGTGTGTGTACGTACACACACACACACACACACACACACACACACACACACACACACACCCTCTCTTTCTCTCTCGCCAGAGGATTATAGTTAAACCCAAGTCTACACAACATAACATTAAAAATGTCCAGGTAATTTTGTCCAGGTAATCCAAAATTACTCAATTTATAAAGGACCAGGACATAGAAAGAACCAGAATATCCAATAAAACACGAAAATGTAACAAATTTTTAAGAGAACAGATAAAAGATGTCTGAGATAACACAGATGTTAAAATTACCATATTTTTAAAGCAACTATCATGACTATGCTCCATGAAAATACAGCTGAATGGAAAGATAGAACTTCTCAGCAGAGAAATTTAAACTATATAAAAGAACCAATTAAAACATTTAGAAGTATATATTATATAAAGTTTAAAAATCACTAGATGGGCTTAATAGCAGAATGGACTGACACAGCAGTCAGTGAACCTAAAGACAGAACAACAGAAGTTATTAAATACGAAGAACAGAAAAAAATGGGAGAAAAAAACAAATAAAGCATCAGGAACCTGTGAGACAATATCAAAAAGTCTAACATTTGTGTTATTGTAGTCTAACAGAAAAAGAGAAAGACATTGGGGCAGTAAAAAATTTACAAAATAGAATGGCTGAAAACTCCAAAAATTGGTGAGATTCAAGAAACTCAGCAAACACCAAATAGGATAAACTCAAAGAAAAGCCATTCCTACACATACCATAATCAAACTGCTGAAAGCCAAAAGGTAAGGATAAAAATCCTAAAAGAAGGTGGAAAAATACAATGTATTACAAACAGGAGAACAATGATTCAAATAACCATAGATTTACTTTCAAAAATCATGGAGGCCAGAAAAAGGGGAATAACATCTTCAAAGTACTTAAAGACAGGAACTACCAACTGAATATTTTATATCTAGCAAAAATATATTTCAACAATGAAGGAAAATGAAAAAATCTTAAGACTAAGGAGTACCAAAAAAGAAAAAAGAAAAAAGAAAAGAAAAAGAAAGAAAGACTAAGGGATACCAGAAGGAAATTTTGATCTTCAGGAATAAAAAGAGCAATAGAAATGGAAAATATCTAGGTAAATTTTTAAAAATTTCCTCTGAAGTTCTTGAGAATATGGATGTCTGTTGCAAGCAAAAATTACAGCATTATCTGTGGGGGTTTTCAATGTACGTAAATGTAATGCATATGACAACCATACCAACAAAGTAAGTGTGGGGTTGGTGATTAAAGGCCCCTGTATAGTAGCAAGCTTTTACATTTTATTGAAGTGGTACAACACTAACTCTAAGTAGACCGCAAAAGGTATATATGACATAATCCTCAAGCTACTGCCAAAAATATACAAAGAAAAACAACCAAAAGCCATGTGGTAAATTAAAATGGAATATTAAAAACATTCAAATCATCCAAAAGAAAGCAGAAAAGGAGATATAGAAAAAAAGAGGAGAAAAAGAAAATAAATGGCAGAACTGAAAGAAAATATATCAGTTATTATATTAAATGTATATTGTTTAAACACCAAATAAGAAACTGTCAGAATGGATAACAAGATCCAATTATACGCCTGTAGAAGACAGCCACTTTGAATGTAAAGATATAAATAAGTTAATAATAAAAGGATAGAGAAAAATAAACAAAAGATATTAATTAAAAGAAAGCCACAGTGGCTATATTCATATCAGACAGAACAAAGAATATTACCAGGAATAAAGAGGGGCATTACACAATGACAAAAGGGTCAATTCACCAAGATATGATAATCCTAAATGTGTACCTACCTAACAGCAGAGCTACAAAATACAATAACCTAAAAGTGAAAGAACTGAAAGAAGAAATAGACAATTCTACAATTATAAAGATTTCAACAGTCCTCTCTGTCAATTTAGAACAAGTAGACAAAAAAATCTGTGAAAACTATGAACATTATCAAACAACTTGACCAGACTGAAACTTACAGAACGCTCTACTCCAAGATCAGAGGACAAGTGCACAAAGAACATTTACCAGGATAGGCCATATTCTGGGCCATAAAACAAGTATTAATAAATTTCAAAGGATTAAAATCACACAAAGAACATCCTTGAACCAAAAGAAATCACTAACAGAAAGATATCTTTAAAAATCCCCAAATATTTGGAACACAGTTCTAAATAACCCAAAGATCAAAGACTAACAGAAAATGTTGAACCTGAATGACAATGAAAACATAACAAATAAAAATTTGTGAGATGCAGTTTAAAGTAAGTAGTATTTAGAGGGAAATTTATAGCACTACATATTTATATTAGAAAAAAAGTTTTCATATCAATGACCTAAGCTTCAACCTTAAGAAAATAGCAAAAGAAGAACAAATTAAACTCAAAGCAAGCAACAGGAAGAAAAGAGCAAAAATCAAGGAAAACAGAAAAACAAAACAATGAAACCAAAAACTGGTTCTTTGAAAAAACATCAATAAGCTTGATATACATGTAGCCAGATGACCAAAATAAAGAGAAAATACAAATTGCCAAAATCAGAAATGAAATCAGTACAGTCTCTACAGATATTAAAAGTGAATATTATACACTACTGTTTGCTCATAAAACTCATAACTTAATGAAATAAAACAAATTCTTTGAAAGATACAAACTTCTAAGTCACTCCAGAAGAAAGAGATAAATAGTCCTAAATCTATTAAAGAAACTTAATTCATAGTTTAAAACCTTCCAAGAAAATAAATTCCAGGTCCAGCTGGCTTCACTGACAAATTCTACCAAATGCTTAAGGAAGAAATAACATCACTTCTCAACAAATTCTTCCAGAAAATAAAATGAGAGAACACTTTATAAGGTCAATAATACCTGATACTAAAGCCAGAAAATGACATTATAAGGAAATAAAATTACAGACCTATGACCAATATCCCTCATGAATATTTGAAAATCAAATCCAGCAGCACATAAAAATGATAACTTGCAATCATGTGGGGTTGGTTTAACATTCAAATATCAATCAGTCACTACATCAATACGCTATAGTAGGAAAACCATATGATCATCTCAATAAATGCTAAAACTGTGTAACAGCGTCTAAAATTCATTAATGAAAATAACTCTCGGGAAACTAGAAACAAAGAGGAATTTCTTCAACCTGATAAAGGGCATCTACAAAAAACATGTTGCTAATATCATATTTAATAAAGAATAACTGAATCCTTATACTGAAAACAAGGCAAGTATCAATTCTCACTACTCTCATTTAATATACTGCTGGAAGTCCTAACTAGTGAAATAAGGCAAGAAAAAAAGAGGAAGGGATATAGATTGGAATGAAAGAAATAAAAAACTGTTTTATTTGCAAACAACATGATTATATACATAGAAAATCCTAAAAAGTTTACAAGAAGCTACTAAATCTAATAAGTGAGTTTAGCAACATGACAGGATACAAGGTCAAATTCAAAACTCAAGTGTTTCTATATATTAGCAATGAACAAATAAAAATTGAAATTCTAAAAAATACCATTTACAATAGTACCAAAATCCACGAAATACTTTAGGATAAATTTAATAAAATATGTGCAAGATTTACATGCTGAAAACTATAAAATATTGATGAGAAAAAATTAGACTTTAATAAGTGGAGATATGTACTCTGTTCATAGATTATAAAATATATTAAGATGTCAATTTTCCTCCAAATGGTGTATAGATTCATCATAATCTTAATCAAAATTCTACTAGGCTTTTGAGAAAAAATACACGAAAATTCATATGGAAAAGTAAAAGACCTAAGATAGCCAAAACAATTTTGAAATAGAAGATCAATGTTGAAAGACTCACATACCTGATTTCAAGATTTACTATAAAGCTATAAGACAGGATAATTTGTAAAATACAAGACATATATATAAACAGAACAGAATATAGGGTCCATAAATATACCTACATATATAATGCCAATTGATTTTTGACAAATGTGCCAAAGCAATTCACTGGAGAAAGATAGTTTAAAAAAAAAAAATGGTGCTGAGTGAACATCCATATGCAAAACATGAACCTCAGTCCAAACCAAGCAGTATATAGAGAAATTAACCTGAAATGAATCTTATACCTAAATGCAAGGGGCTAAAATTATGCAACTTCTAGAAGAAAAGAAATAATCATTTTATCCTTGAGTTAGAGAACAATTTCTTAGTTACTACAGAAAAGAGCACAAACCATAAAACATTAACTGTATTCATGAAAATTAGAAATATCTTCAAAAGACATTGTTAAAAAAATGAAAATACAAGCAACAGTCTGAGAGAAAATATTCATAAAACACATATCTGATAAAATACAAAATCTTACATCCCAAAAATAAGAGAATAAACAACTCAATTCTCCTCATAGAAGAATTCTAAACAATTTATGTAGCTACTCTCCCCTCAAGGAGGTAAAGTTTAACTTCCCCACCTTCACCTCACTACCAACTTTAATGCTGACTGCATTTAGTGACTTGCTTCCAAAGAATAAAGCAAGAAAAGGGAGAAGAAAACAATTCTGCAGAGGAGAAACTCCACAAACACGACCTTAACCAAGTGATTGAGGTTAACATTATCAGTGGTAAGGCATATTGATAACATATACCCCCAATATGATAAAAGGCCACTCTGACTCTGTGGCATTCTTCCTCAAAACCCACAAGCCCAGTCCAAGCATGAGTAAGTCATGAGACAAATCTAAATTGAGGAAGATTCTATTCAAAACTAACAGGGTCATGAAAAAAATAAGGAAACACTAAGAAACCATCGGCGAGAAGAGACAAAGGAGGCATTATGACTAAATGTAGTGTGGCAACACAGATGGAATCCTGGACTATAAACAGGACACTGGAGACAAAATTAGTAAAATCCAAATAAAGTCTAGAGTTTAGTTTATTTTTTATTTGTGGTAAAAACCACATTATAAAATTTACCATCTTAACCATTTTTAAGAATACAGATCAACAGTATTAAGTACATTTATATTGCTGTGAAACAGATCTCCAGAACCTTTTTATCTTGCAGAACTGAAGCTCTACATCTATCAAAATAAAAAACCCTTTTCACGCTACCCTCTACCCCCGGTAACCATCATTCTACTTACTGCATCAATGAATTTGACTACTTCAGATACCTCACATAAGTGGAACTGTATTGTCCTTTTGTGACTGGCTTATTTCATTTAACATATTTTCAACATTCATCCACATTGTAACATATATCAGGATTTCCTACCTTTTTAAGGCTGCACAGTATTCCATTACATGTATATGCCACATTTTATTTTTCATTCATTTGCTGATGAACATTTGGATTACTTCCATTTCTTGACTACTGTGAATAGTGCTGCTACCAAGATGTGTACGTAATTTTTTTTAACGGGCAAAAAATCTGAACAAACACTTCACCAAAGGTGATATATGGATGGCAAATAAGAACAGGAAAAGAGGTTCGACATCATTGTTCATTAAGGAAACAGAAATTAAAACCATAATATCACTATATACCTGTAAGAAGCCAAAGAAAATTTTTAAAAAGTCCTGGCTAGGATATGGAGCAACTTTAGCTCTTGCATATTGCTGAAGGAAATATAAAATAGTACAACCACTTTGGAAAACAGTTTGGTGGTTTCTTATAAAGTTAAATATATACTTACCAAATACCAAAAATCTCATTCATAGGTGTGTAACCAAGCAAAATGAAAACTTGTGTTCACATAAAACCCTGTACAACAATGCTTATACAGGCTTTATTTATAATTCCTAAGAAATGGAACCCTCCCAGATGTCTTTCAACTGATAAACAGTCTAAGCTGGCATATTCCTACAATAGATTATTTCATAATAAAAAGGAATGAACTACTGATACATGCATCGACATGGATGAATTTCAAGTGAATACTATATAAAAAAAATCCAGACTCAAAAGCTATATAATTCCATTTCTCTTTCTTTCTGTGTGTATACATATACATTTTCTTTCTTTCTTTCTTTCTTTCTTTCTTTCTTTCTTTCTTTCTTTCTTTCTTTCTTTCTTTCTTTCCTTCCTTCCTTCCTTCCTTCCTTCCTTCCTTCCTTCCTTCCTTCCTTCTTTCTTTCTTTCTTTCTTTCTTTCTTTCTTTCTTTCTTTCTCTTCCTCTCTCTCTCTCTCTCTCTCTTCTTTTTTAAAGAATAGGCAGAACTGTGTGGACAAGGAACTGATCAGTGATGCCAGGGGTGAGAGTGAGTGGAAGAGCTGACCTCACAGGAGCATGAGAGAAATTTTGGAGATGATGAAACTCTTTTATACTTGAATTTTTGTGAAAACTACATTTCTTTATGCACTTGTCAAAACTCAGAACTATATATTTTAAAAGGGTAAATTTTACTATATCTAAAAAATATAACTCAAAAAACATGACTTAAAAAAGTTTTTTCTACCAGAAGTTTAATCATAGTTTATACGAAATGAAGAAGATACTAAAACAAGCTATCTCCATTTGTTGTGTTTCATTTAGTAAAATTTTCACTTTCTTTTCCTATTTGTGTTCTCCTGGTTAACATTATAATTCCCTTGGCAGATTTGAGCATTCCCAGATATCCTCTTTTATCTTGTTGCTATAGCAACAAGGGTTTATCTCATTTGACTGTGTACACAGCCCAATTAAGCAGGTATGACAGGCTTCTATAAAATATCTCCCAACTCCTTTCCTCATTGAAAGACATCTTTATTCACCTATTGACGGACGCTATAGACTCTGTGGCAGCTCTTCAGCCTCAGAAAATTCTACATTCTTGAAAACAAGGATCTTGGTAAAACTGGGTAGATGTGGTACACTGAGCAAATTGGCCAGTGGGAAGTCTGCTAGAGGGTTCTCATAGAGACTTCCTAGCTCCTAAAAAAAGAGACATGTGTCTTGATGTGACAAGTAGAGCTTGCTATTCTGAGAGGAGCTGACCTGACGCTAAAAGCGATTACATTGCGAATGAGAGCAGAGAAATAGAAAAAAATCTGGGTCCTTGCAAACATTGTGAGGCAACTGATCACACCACTGTGGAACTGTCATTCTTTAGAACCCTTATAAAGTAAAATAATTTTCCTATTGTTTAAAATATTTTAAGTCAGAGTTTTCTGATACTTGCAGTTGAAACATTCTAATGATACAAGGCCCTATGCCCAACTACCTAAGTCATCATAGCAAAGCTATAAACAGCTCTCTTAAAAGTTTTTCTCTACTGTAAATAATAAAGTCAATTAGGAAAAAAACCTTCTTCTCCTAGACAATCCTTTTCTACTGTTTCCTTCTACACCTTCTCCTGGTATTTGTTCTAAATCCCCTCTATTTTTCTCTTGATACAGGAGTCCCAAGCAGAAGACAGAACTTTCACAAATAGTCTCAACAAAAGGAATAAAGCCATGACAGAAAGCAGATCAGTGGTTGCCCAGGCATGAGGAACAAGGTATACAGGTGGTAAGAGAGACACAGGAAAAAGAAATGGTAAGAAGGACATAAAGGGATATAAGGAAACTTTGGGGAGTTGATGGATATATTTATTATCTTAGTTATACATATACATATGTCAAAACTTACCAAAAATTGTATACTACTTTAAATGAGTGTAGTTTATTATTTATCAATTATACCTCAATAAAGCTAATAAGTTGGGGATTTAATACACAGTTTTACTGAGTTGATTTCTATTTCCGTGTAACCTACAGAAATCCTTCCTGACCTTTCAAACTCCAGGTAGGTTTGACTCTTCACTCACGCTTACAGGGATATGTGACCTCTTTCAGAAATAAGTTATCCTCACAATGGCTGCGCAGTGAATTTCAGTGAGCCAATCACCAAAAGGTTTGCAAGAAAGATTTTTATCCAATGCCCACTTCTTCTTATAAGTTATGCTAAAAATACATAGGTACATTAAAACTCCTTAAAATCCTGTACCTTCTCAAATCACACAATGTTCCTTTGGGATCCAAACTCTTCTATTTGCTGCTGTCAATTCCCACCCACTCTTTCACTCCCATTTCACTGCATCCACTAAATGCACAAGCCTCTCTATTCTCTCTTTCACACACAAACATCAAGAAAGGGCTACAGGGCTGTTAACCAGCTTTCTACTGAGATGAATTCTGAGTTCCTGAACGCCAAAATGTCCATATATTCCTTCCTATTGCCTGAGAAGAGGAGACTGCTCTATTTCTATGCTGAGCAAAGGAACCAAGCAACTAGAAGAACCTTTTGTAGTTTTTTCCTCTTATGTGCCAAAAATCACGGTGGATGGGGAGAGAGGAGTAAAAAGAAAAGAAGCTTACCCATGGAGTAGAGGTTGTCGAAGCTCTGGTGCATGCGAATAATCTCATAGTAGAGTTCATCATAGCTGCTAGGGGTGGGCAGAAATGTGTCGCCATATGTGATAAACATATTAAATAGGTTCACAATCTAAAAAAGAAGGGAAAAAAAAGCTCATATACAGACATGGCACTATGAAGATCAGAAAGGCATTATCAGTGGAATGTTGTAGCCAGCTTTTACTGGCTTGCAAAGCTGATTGCTAAATTTTCAGGAATTTTGTGAGACAATTGTTAAACAAAGCCATTACTAAAAATTAACTTATGTAAACTTACAATTCAATAAATTACATTAAAATGGAGGTAAAAAATACTCAAAAATTCATCACTTCCTACCTTTTAGTATTATCTATGCTCTTAAGATTAACATATACTTCTTAAATCTGTGTGGTGGGAATATCATAAAAGGGTGTGCTACTGCTCATCTTTTCCCAACTCTGTATTCAATTATGTCATGTTGACAGCTTGGAACTGGTCATGGTGGGTATAGTTTTACCATGGAACTCACCAAAAGCTACAAATCAGGCCGGTTTTCCCCAAATACTACATATTTATAAACACACTGAGTGATATGAGAAGACAGTCAAAGGGAACAATGACCTCCTTCTACCCCAAATAACTACTTAGATTAGCAGGCATCTGTAATGTCCTTCAGAAACCAAGTACAGCCATGATGGAACCACTCATCTGGTTGGGACACTTCCAGAGGCTTTGCTATATACATCCCCAGAGATACTACAATAGTGTAGCACAGTTGCTCAACTGGAACCAACTCTCACTACTCATACGTGGAGATCTGATCTAAACCTGCCCCTGCCAGATAATACACTCATAAAAGAGAAAGTCCCAGGTTCACCGAAGACATAGGTGACAGTAGGGAGCACCAGTCTAGAGATTCTTATCCAAAAGGAAAATAAAGGCCTGCTTCCCCTATGGCTTAGTCCCCAGAATGCCACTCCTATTTCAAACCAGCCCATCTCTACCTTAGGGTATAGCTTCACACAAAAAAATACTTTTTTAGTTACTCACCATAAGGGCTAATGTAAAAATGTTGTGTTTGGCCAAAAGGACAGTCTCATTTGACATAAGGAACTTCAGCAAATTTATTAAAGCTTAAAAAAGAAAAAAAAAAGACATTAACAAGTATAATCAATAAAGTTAAATGAAAGCAATGAAAACAAACTAGCTCTATAGAAATCCAAATAGGGCTAGAGTGAGTAAGTCACAACTATTAAGTATTTTTTGAAAGCAGGTAAGATGGGTTTATCTGAAGAAAGCACTACCTTCCCAAGCACTGGTCTGTTTATCTGCCCATAGAAAGTTTTTAAAAATCTGCTTCTTTTTGCCACTTCTTAAGTAGCAATTAAGTGAAGAAATATGACTATAAAACAGACATCTTAATATTCCAGATTTACTCCTGCATGGTGATTTCCCCACCAAATGTGCTCAATTTACAGGTCCAAATGAGGGTCCCCCTCCCACCCTAGGCTGCTCATGTCACCACTTTTAGCTTTGTATCTGTTTCAAACACCATTGTTAAGAGGGATGTTTTTCAAGTCTAACTGGTTGAAACTATATTGTAGAACCTACAACCGGCCTTCAGCTCTAGATGAGAAGAGAGATGATGAAGAGAAAAACAGTCCTTAACTATTCTAACTATTCAAACAAAAGTACAGCTTGCTCTGTCCTCTCTCAACTATAACAACATTTACTGAATAGGTCCTCTTTCTACCTGGCAACCCTTAATGAGAGGGTAGAGACTGGTAAAATCCAAACAATCTCAGTAGAGACTAACTGCCAAGTCCCTAGGTTATCAGTGCAGCTTTAAAGAAATTTTGCAAATAGTAAACATAAAAGAAGCTATCAGTTGCCTTGCACTCTTTCACATAGAACTATAAAATGAATCCTACTTCCGTGTCCATCACGACTCGTGCCCTTGTACCTAGCTCCCCTACTTGATGGGAAACTATAAAGGAGTTCAGCAGCTGCAAGCGATCTGTGGTCTTTCTGTCTTCTCCCCCTCAACCATCCTCACTTCCACAGACACAAAAAATGGCATGACCTCTCCTTTTCTAAGAGCATATCTGCTTCTTTGCCAGCAAAGAAGTCCATTCTCCTAAGCTGTCTGAGCTTCGTGTGAAGTTTACTACTCTTAGAGACGTGGGCTTTGATTTGAAACAGCAGGGAATAACGAGTAGGAGTAAGACTCTCCGAACACTTGCTTCCTGCCACACAACACCCCTCACTCTCAATCCTCTAAAGGCACAGGTACAGAAAAGCAGCAGCAGGCAGGGAAAAGTACTTTGTCTCTAAAGCCTGAATCTTCCCCCTCAAATAGCAAAAAAACCTTGCTAGGGATGAAGGAGGTAGGCATCTTCATTTATGAACTCTTCACCCCTACCCCAACTCAAATTCTCTGAGGTTTCATAATAGAAAGGCAGCTGGTCCTTTTGATGTTCTGTTAAAAAGTGATCTGTTGGACTGGACCAAAGGAAAAAAAACTCCATGAGAGCCCATTCTGGATCACATAACCTGCTTCGCTCCCACTAGGAGTTTAGAAAATGAAGAAAACTAGCTAAAATCCATATGAAAATGGCTGACACAGCCCAAACCTCTCTTGTTAATGAAGATCACCTTACTGACTTATTTAAAGACTGCCCATTTCACCCCCAAACCCCAGAGCTTAGACAATCCCTGTTAATGGATAAATCACCAGACAATCAGACTCTATAAATTCACAGGCAACAAGAGCAAAGGATGAGTAGCACACATGGCACTGCAAAGCATAATGGCTGGAGAGAGACAAAGCAGTTTCTGCACACATCCAATCAACAAGGTCTTTTGTCCCTAGCACACACAGCAGAAAGATGCAACTTCAGCAGTGCTTATGTGGTAATTAAGCGGCACAAAACCTGAAGAAAAAGAAGTGAGAACAATGATTTATTGCTCCTCTGCTGGACTACAGTTAGTCTTGATCTCTGGGATTCAGAGTCAGGGATGATAAAGTGATAAATATGAGGGGAAGAAGAGAGCAATTCTGGCACAAGCCAAGAGGCGACCTGTGACCCAACTGTTAGAGACAGCAGAGCCAAACAGTACTGAGAGGGAGAGTCAGTGCCAGGGGGTACCTTCGTTCTGCTCCTGATAATTTAGGTCAACCTTCCCTCAGGGGGAAAAAAAAGCCAGGGTTTTCTCACCTGGAAGTAGTCATTCTCTAGAAGGAATTTACCTTCTAGGCAGCTAAAATGAACAAAGCAAACTTAAAATTGGCTCCCACAAGTCTCTGACATCAGAGACCACAATTCCTCTCCAAAAGAGAATGCCCCAAATATCCCAAGTAGTTAGTGACTAAGCTAGGACTAGAACCTTGTTTCCTGTTTAATGCTCTAGCATTCCAGTAAGATAAGATTAAACAAACAAAGGTGCCATTTGTAGTTAAAGGGCAGGAATCTTATATATAAACAGTATGCTTAGACTTGGTGCCTCTACTGTTACCAACACTTTTCCAGACTCTGGTTTATAACTTTCTCCATCTTCTGGCTATTCCAGGTTATTTTCATGTATTTGATCCTCCTTTTCTCTTGATCCTCAGCAGCTTATTAGAGTATAGATGCTTAACACCTCATTATTACCCTTCTACTATTCACATTCAGTGCCTAAAAACTCCCAGTAGCTTTTCTCAGCAAAAATCACCTCAGCAGCCCTCTATATCTACTCTCATCTCTCTCCTTTCTATCTCACTTCTCATACACTTCTGTCCCCTCCTCTGTTTCTGGTTCCTCTCTAGTATCTTTAAAAAAAAAAAAAATAGCACATAACTGTCAATTACAACTATTCCCACTGTCCTCACTCATGGTTACTGCCTTAAAAATTATGTGTTGAACATGGATTGTGACTGGATCTGGACTTTAGAGGGAGCCAAGATACCCCTTTCATTATGCAAAATCTGAACTGAAACAAAAGAAATGAGTAGAAACAATTAATAGGCATGCTTATTCACAGCTATTATGGTATAGAGCTATACACAGGATTTAACTACAGGCCAAAAAAGAGAATAGCCTCATGTCAGGGGCAGGCTCAAGGACAGTAGAAAACTGGTACTCAGGATATCAGTGCCAACACACAGAACTCATGTTGGCTGGCTCCTGGTTCCCACCCTCCATGCACACACATTTTTAGAAAACTGCCCTTGATCCACTTGTCCGCTTGGTGCCATCTGGGCACACAACTAGCCAAACTGTTCCAAGGACAGTCACAGAAGTAGTAGTACATAGAGGAAGAGTTAAGATAACTATAAAAGATAAGGAGTTGGTTGTATAAACATAGTATTGTTAATTAGTCATGTGCCTATAAGAGTTTGGTATCAAGTACAATACATGTAGTCATTGTAAAGATAAGAGGGTCAGGATGTACTTTTTTTCTTTTTAATTTAACCCTTTGATTTATTGTTTCCAATATTTAAGCAATAGTTTTAAAAAGGAAGTAGGGGAGAAGAGACTAACAAAAACTCTTCCTCACCAAAGACTTGACTCTTAGTCAAAGAGATTTCCAAAGAAGGTCCCATTTATAGAGACTCCATACTATGTAAATAGTTTTGCCTGTTAGGTGAGCTATAACTGCTCATCCCCACAACACAGAATGACTCAGTTTATTGGAGAGTGTATCTTTCTGGATGAGAATAGGCTTGGTGTGTGAGATCTTCCAGGCCTTAATAAACAGTTCTCATTGGCCCCCATCCTCCACAGCCTTAGGAGTGGACTGCCCCAAAATACCAATGCTGGACAGATATAGAGAAGAATGCATCACATCTTCCTGCTAAGTAACAACTATAAGTTAATAACTGTGCCAGAAACTCACAAAACATGGCAAACTTTCTTCCTCTTCTCTACCAGATGCCTTAAGAAGAGAAACTTAACTACAAAAATCATCCCTGCCCCCAAATTGCATTCATTTCTTTTCCAGGGGAGAAACACAATGGTCATAAATGGCAAAGGTGGTAGAATTTATGAGGTGCCTGCTAGATGCTAGATGTAAAGCATTTAAAGTACATTATTTTCACTGAATCCTCAACTATGCAATGAAATAAGTATTACTGGTCCAATTTACAGATGACCAAACTGAAATTCAGAAAGGTTAAATAAGTTACTCAAAACCACAGAGCTGGTTGGAGCTAAACTGCATTATGGGTGTTGGGGAGAAAAAATTTTCCTCTACCTTTTAGATTTTTTTTGGCTGGTCTAATAATTAAATTGACATAAGACAGATCAACAGGAGAAAAACCAAATTTAACTTCATATATAGGGAAACCCTATACATCTGAGGCCCTAAGAGTGACCAAAGCAGGCGGCTTTTATACTTTTTAGATGAAGAAAGAATTATTTGTGAAGATTTGACAAATCTTGGGGTAGTAAATTAATGAAGAAGTAACAAAGTTTGTTTACACAGCTTTCTTGGCCTTAAATTCCCTATCTCTGGTGATGAGGATGCCTTCTATCTACCTGGTATACAGAGGAGAGATTTATTTCCTGCTTTCAGGGGAACAAAGGCAGATCAGTGTTCTTCTTGCACCTGCTATTTCTCAAGTAACTTTAATTCAAAATAATCAATTTGCCAAAGTGGCATATTTTGGGGTAGCCTGCCCTGAACCCCATCAAGGGCAACATAGGGGGAAGAAGGTACATGAATACCCCCTACTGAGGTCTATGAAATTGTACTGGTTACTCCTAAACTTAAAGTAAAAAAAAATTTTGTTGAAGGTGGGAGAGTTAGCTATCTAGGGTCAATATCTTTATTTGCTACCCAAAACCATAACTTTAGTCAGAACTCCACTAATCAGCTCCTCACATAGCACAGTGACCAACAATTTAAAAAAAGCCTATAAGTTCAAGTTCATCTCTCCTGTAAGAATCTCAAGATTTCACTCAACTGACCTAGGACACTTTAACCTGCACACTCAAAGAAGTATTTGTATACCGTATTCATAACAGCATTATTCACAATAGCCAAAAAAATGAAAGCAAGACAAGTATCTATCAACAGAAGAATGGGTAAACAAGATGTGGAATATACACAAGATAAAATATTATTCAGCCTGAAAAAGAAAATTCTGACACGCTACAACATGGATAAACCATGAAGATGGTATGCTAAGTGAAAAAAGTCAGTCACAAAAAGACAAACACTGAATGATTTGATTTATATGAGGTACGTACCACCTGGAGTAGTCAAATGCCAATGAACTGTAAACTTAAAACTGGTGAATTTTATGTTGTTTGTATTGTACCAATTAAAAAACAAACAAACTAGAGGTCAATGTTTCTCTTTCTACAGACACTAGCATAAGACCCACAAACACTCCATCCCAACTTTCTGTAACCTCGGCATAACTGATTAGCTGAAATTTATATCACAGTAGATAGTACTAAGTATATAGCCAAACCTACAAAGGTATTTCCTCTTTGACAGGGAAAGGAAAAGAGCCAAATATATTCAATTAACAGAGAGCCATGGACTCTAGGGCAGGAATGCAAATTCAAAACAAACCCTGGGCAGCCTTCAAGAAAACAACATGGCCATCTTCAGAAAAATAAAGTTCACAATCAAAGCTACCAATGCACTAAAGTATCAACAATATTCCTTGGGGATCCTGGGTTTGACTTCTAATCTTTGCTATCTCTTCTAAATGAGGCTCCATACCTGGCTCCAAATACACTCAACCTACACTGAGTGAAAAACAAAGAGGTTATATCAGTGAAATATATAATATTTGAGGTATTATATTACACATTCAATAGGTTTAAGTTGTAGGAAAGTGGATACTCCACACACATTGGTTCCTTCATTGAGAGGTCTTTTCCAGCAGGAATTTTGAAAACTGGGCTCTTTTTCAGGTACTAGAAAAGGACTGCAACTGCTGCCTCTTTTGACTCTGTATTAGAGGCAACTGTCAGTCTCACACTTAGCCTTGGCCCAAGTTCCTTTCCTTGGAGAGTCATCTGCATACATAAATTACAGCAGCAGTGTGCAGAAGTTCTGAATTTTCTGCACACAGACACAGGTGGAATGAAGGATAGTATGCAGGTTCTGGAAGCTGAGCCAGGAACAGGTACTTTGATGGTTCCTAAAATCCCAAGTAAATTCCCAGGGGCAGAGGCAGCCAATCTATTTTTCAAATGTGATGAGTTCAGTACCATCCATCTGAGAACGCTGCCACCTTACAGAAGTCCCCCTAACCTTACAAGGAACCTTGTTTGCAGAGTTTTCCTAGTATTAACATACTCCACATAATGAGGACTTTCCCAGATTTATTTCTATCTTGCTTTGAATTCACAGGGAGGGAAAGAAGGTAGCAGCAAATTGTGTTGCCATATAGGAGAATAGAATGAATAATGGATATGGGAACTTCTCCAAGACTAAAACCTGTCCCCCACATTGAGGTAAACCAGGTGCAGAGTGAAACAAGCCAACCACAGGAAGACACAATTAAGTGGTACCTCAGATGCCTGCCTCAGAGAAGCAGAGGGGAGGTTTAATTACAAACCTAAGTGAATGACATTTAAATAAGATTAAAAACAGGAAGGAGACAGAGAGTCTCCAGCAGAGCATAAATAAATGTCTCTGAAGAATCAAGTCAGAGAGAGCTATCTGTTTGAACAGCTTTAACATGCTAAGAGAAAGAAATACAAAGCAAAGACAAGACACGGCCAGGCCCCATTCTGTGGCCTGGCATGGAACCTACTCATTAGGGGAAATAGATAATTTCACAGTGACCAATAGGAGAGAAATATTACCATCTCACTTGCTTAGGAGAGAGGCAGAGGAACTCAAAAGGACAGGCTAGAAATAGCACTAGTGTAAGAAGCCAAGGCCTCTAAAACCCAAGAGGCACTATGAACTCTAGCCAATTCTAGAATCTCTGGACAAAATCACCAATTACCCAGGGACATTGCCAGCAATCAGCAGGCTCACTGTCGATCAGCAAAGTGACACAGGAAGGACTTAGAAGCCAAGATCAACTAGTAGAATAATTTAAACATACACTACGTGGCTCCTCAGAATATAGACATCTGCCTCCCTGCAAACCCAAGCACCTCACTGAAACAGAGGGCAATGAACCAAAAGAAAAAATGCAAATGGCTTTGGTTGCATGTTATGGGCCTCTCTAGGTAAACAGAGCACAACAGTTAGTATATCCAGTGCTAGGATTCTGGGAAGATGGCAGAGTAGGAAGCACTAGAAATCTCTCTCCCCACCTAGACAGTAATTACACTAGCAGAATCCTTCTGATTAACTATTTTGGAACCCCCGAGTCTGACAGTTTGCAGCTTCCAGAAGACTTAGAAGGTATATTTTGGTTAATTTTGGTCAGTTTCAGTTCTTAGCATACTAGCAGCTACTCATGGACCCACTGCCAGCCATGTAGTAAGCAGCTGTGTACTTGTTCCTGCAACAGCTTGCACACAGCTTGTAGGAGCTAGAACAAGCAAAAAGGACCCTGTCTTCCTAATATTGGGGATGCGTGCTCTTATCGTTGATTGCTGCTTCTGATACCAGGGGTGCAGACAAAAAGGAGGGCAGCCATGGTTGCAAGCCCTCTCCCCTCTCACCCAATAAGTGACTTCCAGGAGATTTAAGGAGCCACTGCCCCTTTTTCCACCTTAATTTTCACTTTTCCCCTTTAGAGACCTAGACACTAAAGACTATGACATTCAAAAACAACCACAAATTAGAAAGTGACTATAAATGCCCAAGAAAAGGCTTGGAAGAGAACTAAGAAGATATACAGTTTATAACTTGGGCTGATCCTGGGCAAAGAGACAACCACAACAATCAATCAATCAATAAACAAAATAATAACAAAACCAGCAAACTCTGAGGAAGGGGAAGAATCTGATTTCTTAAACCTTGAGTACATTATGTTAATAAAATAAGCCTCACAAAAAAACAAATATTGTATGATTCCACTTACATGGGATACTTACAAAGTTGACTGGTGGTTGCCTGAGACAGGGGCAAGGATGGGAATGGGGGTTTATTGTTTAATAAGTACAGAGTTTGTTTTACAAGAAGAGTTATGGGAAAAGATAGTGATGGCTGCCTAACAATGTGAATGTATTTAAAACCACTAAACTGTATACTTAAAATGGCTAAAATGGAAAATTTATGTGTATTTTACAATAAAAAAAGTCAGTATGTCAACAGGCTGCACTGCCTAAAGTCTCCATAAGCCTCTATATGAACTGGAGAAAAGAACAAATCCTTTCTTTAAATGGCAGTTAGGTTCTGTCTTACCATTTTCTTATTGTTGGAGTGTTATCTGCTAAAAGGGAAAATAAGGTTTTCAACTATCTCCAATTCCCCATTTACTTGGAACACAGCAATCCTCACAGTTACCACCCACCCTCTTCTTCATCATGAAAATGAGCTTTTATGTGAAAATTCCCATATGGAAGTTAGACCGTGGGAAATGCAGGATCCCATATACCTCATTCCTGTGCAGCTGCCTCTAAGCATGCTCAGAAACCACTGCCCTAAGCCATTTGCTTATTTTTTCTAATACTGCCCAATTGAGAGACAGCCAAAATCACCCTTCAAGAAATCTAATCATCAATGAGACCACATATCTGATATAGATCCAAGAACTTTACTTCCTGCCAAAGTGAGTAAAAACCAGTAACAGACCTGTCCTGCTCACTCAAGATCCAGGAAGTAATACCTATGAAACCAAACGATATGTTTCTTTAGAACTACTACAGGCACAGCAACAAAATAACAGCTACTCCTTCTTTTGTCTCTTTTAGTTGACAAGAGGCTAGTGAGCCTCTGGCTAGGAAGTGACTTCATGTACAGAGAAAAAAACACAGATTGCTCACTGAGTAGTTTTTAGGTGGGAATCTTTTTCTCCACTAACAGGCTACACCTGTTAGAAAGCCTTATCTTTTGCTGCTGCCAAGTTTCTGAGGGAGTGAAAGATTCAAAACAATGTAAATTTTAGAGTTAGCCAAATGTGGTGTTTGAAGGAAAAAAGTTTTCTGACATTCTTTTTCACTCCTGGGTCTTTCTACACTGCTGTACAGAATCTTTCATCACAGAATTATGAAAACAGAGAAATATCTTCTAATGCTCACATATTAGAATATTCTAACTTTGAGAGTAAATGATTATCCCCAGAAGAAAGACGCCTCTACCTTTCTGCACAAAGAAGCTGCAGCAGCCTTAATTAGGCGCATCAAGCCTAAAATGTCTTATAACACATTCCCCTAAATCAGAGAGAATTTGGGGAAAAAAGAACAATTTAAAAAACAAAATAGTAATAGCAGCTGCCAAATTCCTCTTCCTATATACTCTAGCTGTTTACTGCTACATTCTTTCCCACATGGATGTCCTCTTCAAAACTAAAAGAAGCAATATTGTAGAATTATATAAGATGTCACCATTGGAGGAAGCTGGGTGAAGGGTACAAAAATTCTCTGCACTATTTTTGCAACTTCCTGTGAGTCTATAATTATATCAACATAAAATGTTTAAAAAAGAAACTAAACTAAAAGAAGCAGACAACTAAAAGTTCAAAGGACAGTTTCCCAAAGTCATGGAGGTGCTGCCAAACCATCAAAGCTGTAACCTATACAAGAAGAACCAGATCAATCTATGGCTCTCAGGTTACTCCTTCTCTTGAAAATGTTCAGTCCTGCATGATAACACCGATAGTGTAATAAGCTTCCACCGAAAGGCTCACAATTCCCAGTCTCACTGTGTCCCTAAACCATGAAGTCATAGGCTTCTGCCAGTGATGACAAAGCCAGCTGGATCCCAGAAAGGTGTGACATTCTCTGGGTTTTCCATTTTTCCCAGTAGATATCTGAAAGGTCAGACCATGTACAATTTCTTTTTCACAAAGCTGTGAATGTTTTGGATGCTATTTAGCACAATGAAGCTGAACAGATTGTTTTGGGGGCTTTGGAGGCCTTTCTTCCTGCAGGGAGGCAAATGCTGCCTAGTGATCTGAGTCTGAGCATAGGAGTCAGAAACTCTTAAGTTCTAATCATGACTCTGTTTAGTGTCTGGTTCCATGATCCTTAGCAAGTCATTTACTGTTCTATAGCTCCACTCCCTTCCCCAACAAATGGTGATTAAAATAATGAATTATCACCCAGGGATGTGGCAGAGTAAAAGGGTAAGGAAGACTGTGATCCATAGATGAATGCTGAATATAAAATGCCAGTATAAATTTGCCTTCGAAATCCATCCATGTTTTCAGACTGTGGAAAGCTATACTGTTTAAATGCAGGCTGCCTCCCCAATGCCCTTTCTCCTGCAGTGGAAGTAAAATAAGCTGATTTCATGAAGCTGTGTTCAAGATTTCCCTCTCCAACTGCATGCTTCTCTCTAAACATTGTGCTCATTCTTTGGTTAATGGCTTAGAAATGATCAGTTTCCATTTTTACTTGGTTAAAAGCATTCCATGTATCTTGGGTAAGGAAGAAAGAGACAAAAAGAAGAGAAATTACCCACCATTCTCTTTCACATTAATAACTCAAATTAAAAGGTGATGGAGTGAATGCAACAGAAACATGACATCCTACTGGGTTCTATTATTATTGCTGTTGTTACTTTAAGGCCCAAACGCAAAACTGTGTTTCTTTGAGAGAATGTTAATTTATCATTAATAGAAGTTCTACATATCCATTCATTCATTTATTTTTTTCAAATGTCTTCTGAGCCTCTGTCATAAGCCAAGTGGTGTGCTAAAGATAAAACAATAATTAAAACACAGGCCCTTTCCTCCAGGAACTTTTTAAAGAGAAAAGACAGGTATGTAAGCAAATCTTTATACAGACATATGCCAACAAAGCAAAACAATGTGATATGCTAAAATAGAAGCTCCAAGTGCTATAGGAAGACATAGAAAATAAAACATAGTGACCAAATAGTCTTTAGCCTTAAGAAGTTCAGAGAACAGACTGCTAAGCTAAAATTTCCCAGAGAATGCAGTATGATCAGTAAATACAGGAAAAAAAAAATTTAATCAGATACTATGATGTTCTGTGAAAACAATTAATTGGGAGTCCATGGAACCTAAAATTAAGATAGAGATTATTAACAGGATCATGGATAGGCTTTCAGAGGATCCATGAACTCTTTGAAATTTACATGAAATTACCTCAGAAACTATAATATGTATGTACAAATAGATGTTTTTCTGGACATAAAAATCATGTCTTTCATTATATTCTCATCACTTCTCGGCCTTCTGGCTAAGATCAAGTGCATTATATTCTCAGAGGTAAAGAACTATTTTACTAGAATCTTATCCTAAAACTCTGTTTTCTATCTCTATCAGAAGAGTTTTAACACCTAATCTTTTACTCAAAATAAAAGAGCTTTTGAACTTTCCATAACTTAGTGAAAAATAATGATTGCTAAAAAGAGATCAACGATAGACACAGGATTTCTTCCTTTCCATATTTGAAGTTAGCCTAAATATATTTCCCCACTTACCAGATACCATGGTAACAGGCATCATATAAACAGACAGTGCCGGCAGGGAGTAGATCAGGGCTTATATCGATAAAACCAATATATCAGGTAGGGTTAAACCCCCAACTGACACAGGTGACTTTTCCTCCTCCTCTAAACCAAGTTTGGGAATTCTGCGAAGGAATCTGGAGGTGAACCTCTGGATACCTCCCCAATAACAAAAAGCTACTCTAGTCAACAGCGCAGGAATAAAAATCACCAAAGTGCAGTGATGCTAAACATCCACATTCCAAATGACAAAAGACATTTGGACCATAGCTAACTGCTTCCTAGACACCCAAGGACTTTTGTGTGTCTGATCTAACAACATATGCCTTACCAGTAATATTTGTAAGTAAAATTCCATGAAAGTTTGCAGCACATGTACAGGCAAGCATCTATACACATAAGCATATTTGCCATGATGAGTTTCACACACCTCCCTCAAATCCATAAGTCTAGAAGGCAAAGAAAGAGGGAAAACACGGGCACACCAACATATGAGGGGTAGTACCAGCCAAGGAGTGGGTGGATCCACCACAGCTACATTTATATTCATTGATTGCAACATTATACATTATTATGGGCTCTGATGCATCAGATGTAGTGTAGTATTTTGCAGCTTTCCTTAACACCTGCTGCTCTGCATCTCACTGTACACTCCATATAAGAACGCATAGAGCCAGGGTTCCAGGATGGCTTATCTGGTCTATATAGGAAAAGGAGCTAACCTCACTTGGCAGAGAGCACTAGTACAAATCCCTATGTCTCAGGAGCAAGCAGTTATCCAGGCCTCACAAATGACACTCATACACACCTCCTCACAACCTGTCAATGGCCTTAAAATGCTAATCAATCAGTCCTGAGACAGAATGTAATTACAGAGCTGACATTACAGAAAGTACTCAAAGACATCAAGTCAACTGACCAACATAGAATGATCTCCTGCCCCACAATTTCCTAGCCAGAATGAGGAAATGTTAAGAGCCAGAAAAGGTAAATATAAAAGACATTTTTCAATTTCTTTAAAAAATAATTGCCTCTTTAAACAAAATTATGGCAATGCATTATTGTGGGATTTATAACCTATGTAAAAGTAAAATGTATGAGAATAGCACAAAGGACAGGATACAGGTAGAGGGAGGAGAGTAATGGGAAGCCCTAAGTCCCAAGGAGACAGAAAAAAGTGAACAGTAGAAGACAATGTGAAAAAGGCAATGGAATCGGACAATGAGTAAGAAGATAACAGATGATGAGGATGGGAGAAAAGCTGAAGAAATCCCAGGGGCCAGAGATGAAAATCTCCAGGATAGGAAGAAAAGAAAATAGAATAAAAGAAAATAAAACCAGAAGAGAATCAAAAGCAGGCAGAAACAACTACTACCACCAATTCTTCAGTATTACTTTAACTTCATCCCAATTAGAAATATAAACCATCTGTATTTGTTTTAAGTTCTACAACTGTATTAACATCCACAGATTTGCATCATTGTTTTCTCTTTAATCCTAAATTTTTAGAGCCTAACAATCATATAACTGTCCATAGGCAACCACGGCAGGCCTTTATAGTAAAAAGAATTATTTCTGCCTAAGAAATTCTAACTTTGGTCATTTCAAATCCCTTTGATTTCTCTTTAGCTTTCCTGACATTCCCTCAATCTCAAATTCTCATACCATCTTTACTCTTTTCTCCTAAAATACCAAAATGCCACTATCGCCACTTAGTGCTTGCTATTCTCCTACTCCCCCTTCACCACCACAGGCAGTAACTGCAAAGAATTTGCTAATCCATTAATTAAAGATCTCTACTTCCCATTATGGAGGACTAAATTTAGAAAGCCAAATTAGGTTGGCAGGAAACCACGTGTCACAACAAGTGAGATGAATTCTATGGAAGGGGGAGGGGTTACTGGCCCATTTCTAATAAAGTCTCTGACATTAACACACCTCCTCTGCTGAGAATACAAAGAAGTTTTCCCATGGGTGGGGCAAACATACATCCCTATAATCATCTAGAGAAGACTTTATTGTACTGTCGGGTCACAAAAGCCCCAGGACCTATCAGCAAGCAAATGCCTCAGGGAACATGTCTCCTCTGCTTTCCTGAAACCTCCAATTTAATTGCAAAAAAGAAAGGGGTGGCAAGCCTGCTTTAATTGTACCCTTAGAGAAGAGCCACTTCCCGCATGCAGGGGTGGCAGTGACTTTCCTGGGCTACCAAATGGATATAAAGACAAAAGTAAACACTATAATTTGCTGTTTTTGTCTCTGGCACAGGGGGAGTGGTACAATTGACACTGTCTGTAAACAGTAATAATGCTAGATCTAACACAAAGAACAGGATTCCCCCCATCTCTCCGCCCCCTCCCCACCTCCTCTCCCTATGACATTCCTCCTGAGATTACTCATCTTGAAGAAACACACAGAAACTTCCCTATAGTCCATATGCTGCTACCAAATGGAACCAAGAGAGAATCCAAGTTTGTACTGACTCCTCACTCTTACTCAAAGGGAGAATCAATGAAACTCAAGAAATATTCAATTGTTTCCAACAGCTGATAAATACGGAGAGCAGAAGAAACGAGAAGTATAGAATAGCTATGTAAATACCCAGGTCTGGACTAAAACAAAACTGAAATGACAAAAAGTATAAATGAAAATAGAAGCATCATACACGAACTGTTTCTTTTTTTTAATTCATCTTGTGCCCAGGCCTTGGGACATAAAAGATACAGGAAAAGAGAATGAATTCAAAAGAGGAAGTTACCTGACCAGAGTTCCCGCCAGGTATAATGCAGGCGTACTCTACACTTCTTTTGGTAGCAAAGTAGTTTATGTACTACCTGAATGCAGCGTCTGTAACAGAGAAAGAGAAAAACTTGGATTAGGCTAAGAATACGGGGCAACTCACCACAGATACCCATTTTTTAAATTAAATTTATCAGGGTGACATTGGTTAATAACATTATGTAAGTTTCAAGCGTACAAGTCTACAATACATCATCAGTATACTGCATGTGTGCTCACCACCCAAAGTCTAGTCTCCTTCTATTTGACCCTCTTTACTCTTTTCATTCCTCCCTCACCCCCTTCCCCTCTGATAACTACCACACTAGTGTCTGTGTCTATGAGTTTGTTTGGTTTATTGCTTTTTGTTTTATATCCTTCAATGGCTTACAGGATACAAATACCATTATTTTAGTGAAGCACCTTTGCTAAGGCCACTAAAGATGCTGGTTGTGAATTATGCATGTACAAAAGAAAGGAACTTCTACCTGCAGCATTCTGGTGGATAAAATTCCCCCCAACACATACACATGCACACATACACCGCCTGTGTCAATTCCCCTTATCAATAGAAAAAGAAGGCTATAACCACATATATGTCAATAATCAATTAGGCACTAATACCATTCCCTGGAGTATCTTTCTTTGGAGGAAGAATGCACCAGTGGACCAGAATTAGACTATTCCATTTAAAGTTGCAAACATAGGATGCAAAATCACAATATTAAAGTGTCTTAAGTCTTCAGTTCTAGTTAAATTTGTTTTTAATGTATATTAAATTTTAAATGAAATTTACATTTAATTTATCAACTTAAATTTCATTTACACTAAGTTAAAGTAAAAATTCAGTTCTTCAGTTGCACTAACCATATATCAAATGCTCAACAACCACAAAAGGCTAGTGGCTACCATGCTGGTCAGCACAGATAAATAGAACTATTCTATCATCACAAAAAATTCTATTGGGCAGTACTGTTCTAGATCACTAGATTATTCAACAGTGGTCACATCTCAACAACATATTTGAGAGTATTTCCAAATAAGCAGTTAGTAGATTGAGATGAAAGACATTTTTAAACACTATAAACCTAACAAAAAAATGTTTTACATCTCTGACTGGGGGAGGCTTTGGAAGCTTAAAAAGCCATGGATGAAAGTACAAAGAAAAATACCAATGATATTTATGTCCTAAAAATGCAAATCTCATTTGAGAAAAAAAAATTTAAGCATTAAAATTAAAAACCAAACAATATGGAAAATTACATTTGCAGCAAATGACACAAAAGGGTTACTACTATGCTAGTACATATGTTTACACAAATTGATAAAACAATAACACTCCTAATAACAAAGATGGACAAAGGAAATGGTCAACAAATTCCTCCAGCCCCCTCAGAAGAGGTGAAATAAGGAGTTAACATTTTTCTACAAGGCTCAGCTTCACTTAAAAATTATTTTTGCATATAAAATTAATATAGATTTCAATGCTGACAAAAGTAGAGCAAAACAGCTATTCATACATTATTAGAGAAAGTATAATTGGTCAAGAGCCCTTCTAGGAGGCAATTTGGCTATCTCTATAATGCTTATATCCTTTGACCCACTAATACCACTCTAGAGAATCTACCTTTAAGCCAGAATGAAAAAAAAAGCTTTATACAAAAATATGTTCATTATAATCTTATTCAAAATACAAGAAAATTGGAAAGAACTGTGGAAAGAATGTCCAATGCTAAGAGAATAGCATGTAAATCGTTACACGTATGTTATGTATTAAATTATGTTCTTCCAAAATTCATAATGAAGCCCTAACCCCAGTGGGACTGTCTTTGGAAATAGGCCTTTAAGAAGGTAATTAAAGTTACAGGAGGCCAATGGGTGGGACCCTCATTTGATAGAGCTGGTTTCTTTAAAAGAAGAGAAAGAGCAGCAGGAGCACTCCTATGGCTATATGAGGACACGCAAGGTGGCCATCTATAAGTCAAGGAGAGAGGCCTCTGGAGAAACCAAGGGTGCTAGTACCTTGATCTTGGACTTCCAGCCTCCAGAACTGTGAAAAAATAGATATCTGTTGGTTAAGCCACCCAATATGTGGTTTTTATTATGGCAGCCCACACAGACTAATACACATCCAAATAAGGAACCATGAAGCTCTTAAAAAGTACAATCGTGAACAATTTTTACAACACAAAAAAGTATTTATGTTAAAGTGATAAAACAACATACAAAATTATGTACTATTAATATATGATAATGGTTACAACTATATTCAAATGCATAGGAAAAAAGTTAATTTTGATGGTAACAGTGGTTGCCGTTTTTGGTGGTAGAATGATAGGTGAATTCTGTTCTTTCTTTTTTTCTTGTTTTCTTCAAATTTTCTACAACTACATATTACTTTTACAGTAAGAAATCCACCAGTTAAAGCAAATTCATTTTTAAAAATTTCAACATCCTCTAAAAAGGCATAAAGGAACTTTTTAGGGACTAGAAATGCTTTCTATCCTGACTGAGATAGCTGTTACAAGGATGTATGCATTTGTCAAAACTCTTCAAAGTGCTCATCCCACTGCAATTCTGCTTATAAGTCCTTGATAATAGGGATCTAGAAAAATGAGCATATCATGAGAATAATATGGAGATAACTAGTAAGCTAACCTGTGAACCAATAATCTAATTTCTCAAGGTTTTACCCTGTAATTTCTAAAAACGAGTTAATGTCCCTTCTACTTTTGTCAAAAAGGGGAAGAGTCCAAGCAAAAACAAAAACTTTGGCTTCAGTGAGGATGAAGAAAAACTGGAAACTCATATATTAAAGGTGGAAATGTAAAACAGTACAACCACTTTAGGAAACATTTTAGAAGTTCTTCAAAATGTTAAACATAGAGTTATTATATGACCTACCAATTCCACTAGGTATATACACAAGAAAAATGAAACACAAAAAAACTTTTACATAAATGTTCATAGCAGCATTATTCATAATAGCCAAAAGTATAAACAACCCAAATGTCTATCAACTGATGAATGAATAAATAAAATGATGCCATACATTCATATTATTATTCATTAGCCATAAAAAGGAATGAAGTACTAATATATGCTACGACATAGATGAAACCTGAAAACATTATGCTAAAAACATTATGTAAAAGTCAGTCACTAAAGGTCAAATATTATATAATTTCATTTATAGATAACATCCAGATTCGGCAAATTTATACAGAAAGTAGATTGGGAAGGGGTGGAGGGTGGAAACAGAGGCCCAAAGTTTAGTCTCTGAAGCTCCAGGCTCATCACACAAAAACTCCAAAGAAACTATCACACCTATCTTTTCATTCATTCATTCAACAAATACTGACTCCACACCAACTAAACATCTGGCATTAAAGTCTTTTTAGAACTATACTGTCAAGTTCCTAGGAACTGGATCTAGATAACCTACTAGTTTTAGGTCTATCAATGAAAGAGGCTCTTCCTCTTGAAACTGCCCTAACATGAAAGAATGAGGCAGGGAAAACAGAAACCAAAGGGAAAAAGGAAGGCAGGCAAAAGGGCATAGCAAAAAGTGGCTCCTCTCTACTTAATATGTACCGTTGCAATTCAGCTAAATCACAGCTTCAAGTAAAGAACATTTCCAGAGGTAGGAGGAGCGAGACTCTCTCAGGTTCTACATCTTTAATCAGAGACAAAGAGGATCCTGAGATCCTACTAACTTCAGCATATACCTTATCAACTTGACAGTTCATAGAATCAAGCATGCATGAATGGGGGTAGCTAATTTCTTGGGCCTCTTAGGATAAGTGAAAAGGCAGGAAAAAACACTACAAACCTACCTCTGTGGAGTGAGAGTCAAAGACACTAGCTAGAGAAACTAAAGTGCCTGACAACATATCAAAGAAACAAATGAAGTAAATTAAATGTATAAGTTAAAATCCTGGAAATATTCAAAATATTCCCAATAATTGGCCTGCACGGCTACCTTACGAGCCTACTCTACTTGTCCCCTTATTAAGATCTCTCTCTCTCTGTTCTTTCTGTTCCCTGTAGCTCTGAATGGCCTTGTACGTATCTTTTAGACAGGATTTTATAAGAGGACTATGTAACGGATCTCTATTAAAAGACTTCAGTATCTTCAGGAGGGATACTAGAAATATTTTACAAACCATACAGAAATATAACTTAAGATATAAATGAATACATCAAATTTTTAAATAATTCCTTTTCTTCTCTAAATAAATTAAACTTATCAAAATTACCAAGAGATATAAATTATAGTATAAATCATCCTAACAGTTTCCAAATCATTTGTTGTTTTTTAGAAATTGTGGTGTGATCTCCTGATGCGGTTGTCACTAGCTACAGGATGCCCTTGTTCGAACTAAGATTTAACTTAGAAATATACAAACTCTCCTATCAATTTCGCCATTAAATTGATAGTCATTAGATCCTTGGTGCTAAAAGCTATCTTGTATCCAGCAAGGGTGGCTGAATGATGCTGGTGCATGACCACCCATGTTTCATATGTTCCTGGACGCCAGCATTTCTCACGTGGCCTGAATGTGGACACCCTACACCTTGGCTCTTTGACAATGCCATCCCAACACTGAGCTACCACGAAGGAGCAGTGAGATACTTACTACCTGTGGTCCCCACCCCTGTTGCCACCACCCTCTGGTTAGGTTAAAGGCTATCGATATTACTTCTGCACTGTTCCTTGGCTCTGTTCCTGCCTCTGCAGCCATCTTTAAAATGACATCATTAGCCTTGTGGCCTAAGAATGAAAATTTTAACTGCTACAATCTTAAAATTATATACTAGCTAAATGACTTAAAATTTAATGCTTCTTGGAGCTTTTTTTTTTATGCATGTAGTGGTTTCCTGTTTCAAAACAAGACACTTCTACTTCATTCTGAAATTTCTTGGTGAGGTCCGCTGAAGTCTCTCTCTACTTTCTTCTGGTGCCTACCCTCAGATTCCGGACTCTCTGACTTAGAAAAAGTTCAAGTCTTTTCTATAAGAGTAACTTAAAAAAGAGTTTACTCTCCTCACAGATTATTTCCCCTCACTCCCAAATCCTACAGCAACAGTGGAAGTGGCAGCAAGAATCATGGAGTACAGCCAGTAATGGAAATTAATTGGTTGGGTTTTCCCACCTCTTTCTTCCTCTCCCTTCCTCCCCGCCCCTCTCATAAACACCTTCCCCCATTACTACTTTACCTACAGCACTCATATACAGATGTAAAATTATTTCAATTCTGACACAGATTCTGGCTTTGAGTATTAAGTCTTTCCAAACTCCATATTTCTTCATATTTCGCCAAGAAGATTATACACTTATCTTAAATGGTAGAAATTCATTTTGCTTTCAACTTCTCATTCTGCTATATGCTGCTGAAAAGTAGTACATAATGAGAAGTAGAGCAACAACCTGGCCTGATGCCCAGCCAGGAGCAGATAAGTTCACCTAAAAAGGACTTGATGCTCCAAATGCCAAAACTGGAAAGAGGATTGGAAGGGGGGAAGGAAGGTCTGGAAATATGCCCAAGGATAGAAATGAAGAAAGTGAATTCAGCTTGAGTGTGAGACCTTCTGCCCAGCCTCTGTCAGCTTGATGCCTCATTATCTTCTCTATCTTCCCTAACCTCAGGACATTCAATTAGAGAGCAGGTGGAAAAAGCAACTAAGAAAATAAGGCAATTCCAAAATTTAGAAACTAGTGGGAGGAGGGAGTTCAAGTATTTATTGTAGACCAGATTCATTGGCTGGGATGTGAGAGTTTGGGTGGACAGATACATACCTGTAACTCTACATACTGAACACACAATCTTATCATGTCATTCCCACCTTCCACTATTTCCCTTTATCCACTTAATCTCAAGCAACCTTTTTACTACTCTCCTATCCTTCCTCCATGTACCTTCTACTCTAATTATCCTGAATTACTTACTTTGTATTCTCCAAACATATTACACTTTCAAGCCCCTAAGCCTATGAACATGTTGGTGCCCTGCTTAGTGTGTCCCTCCCTCATTGCCCCACACAGAAAATGCCTACTGTTTCTTCATAACTCAGCTCAAGTGCAACCTTCCCTAATATCTTCTCTGATGCCCCGGTCAGCATTAGTTATCCTGTACAAATCTTTCCTCTGTCACTTGTCACAGCAGTGCTTAAGAGTACAGCCTCTGGGGTCCAAGAGACTTGAGTTTGAATCTTGATGACACAAATAGGTGTGCGACTATGGTAGCCAGCCTGCAAGATGGCCCCCGCAAGTCCCCACTTCCTGACATTCACATCCTTGTGTAGTCCCTTTCCACACTGTATCAGGGTTTATCTGTGTGCCCGACAAAAAGGGTATGTCATTTGAAATTAGGTTATAAAAGACACCATGGTTTCCATCTGAGGCTCTCGTTTTCCCTCTCTTTCTCTCTTGGGTGACCTGCTTTGGGGGAAGCCCACTGCCATGTTGAGCAACCCTATGGAGAGGCCCACATGGCAAGGAAATAAGGTTTGCCAACAAAGGTGGAAACACATTCTCCCCCCTTAGTAGAGCTCAGATGCCTGTAGCCCCGGCTAATACTTTGATTACAGTGCTGTGAGAAACCCAATGCCAAAACTACCTAGCTACACAGCTCCTGGATTCCTAAACCACAGAAACTGTGAGATAATTCATGTTTGTATCAAACTACTAGGTTTTAAGGTAGTTTGTTACATAGCAATAGATAACTAATACACCTGAGAAGGGATGGCGATAGCCTAGGATTTACAGTTAAGAAAATCTGGGTTCAAGTCCAGGCAATGGTGCTTACTAAAAAAATAAACCTGGGCAAAGCCCTTAATCTCTGAAGAGCCTCAGTATCTTTATTTGGAAAATGAGAAAACAGATTATAATATACTATGAGGTAAACAGTATATCCTAAAACAAGAATATAATATAATCAAGCTAGAAATAAGGTCTCTAGCAAAACAAATCTGATCCCTAAGGTACCGAGATTCAGAGATCCCATATAAAACAAGCAGAAAACTCATCTAAGTGTCATAAAAAGCAGCTTTTCGTAGTCTAAATAGATATAAATGATTAGATTTATTTCTCAATACCAAAAGGATATGAAAAAATGTTACCTACTTACCTAAAAGTAAAATTTGCATCATTATTTCAGACATAGAAAACCAAGATTATATAGCCTACAAGCAGTCTAAAAGCTAGAGGTCTAATCTATTCTGAACAAAATCCTTTACACTCCCTAGATCCCAGGCCTGGCATTGGAATGAGGTACACTGAGCTTTTTGTGTACCAAATTGCTCTCTTACTCAAACACATGGAGGTACTAATTCTGTTGTCAGATTCAATTCAGATGCTTTTTAAAAAATAAAGATATACATATTTGTGATCACACTAATGTGGCATTGTTGTTCTTGGGCATTAAGGAGAAGAATGCAGGAATAAAAGGGAGAGAAACCCTGAAGGCTTAAATTTTACTGAAATATGATTTTCAGCTGCCCCCAGTTGTTCTGGTTGTAAAGAATTGTGAGAAACAATCAAATCTCCTCAGGAGACAGGAATCTCCCAACAAGGCCATTATATACATAGTCTGCCTAGTTAGTAGAGTTCTGACTAGGCTGCTAGGACAATGTAGGCTAAGAATGGACCAGAAGCTCCATCTCTCTGGCCTCTTCCTATTGCTGACTACTGTAATGCCAAAGCCCAGGGATGACTAAGTAGTCTGCTGGTATTCAATATCTTTGGATCAAAACAGCCACCCGTGATCACTACTTAAATGCATCAGCCCTATTCCTCATGCAATGTGTCTACAAGTGATAATAAAGACATGTGCAGAATCCAAATTGTGGTTTGTAATTTTTTCCCCTTCTAGAAAGATGCATAAGTCCAGGCAGCAAAATGCTCCCTGACACTCCTCTACACACAAATGTGTTTTTCCTAAAGTGAAATATACATAGAAATTTTGACTATAAATTTCCTATCACTCGACTCCATAAAACAGATTCGCACACATTAAATGAACCATGGTACTTACACATAGAGATCCATAGGAAACTCCTTCATCATGTGTGTTACAATAAATTCTACCATAAGGTCTGAATGGGGAAAGGAGAAAATTAAATTAATCAGAATGAAATTCATTCCTTGCCTCTGAACTGGAAAAAACCTTCTGATTATACCTTGCACTCTTACTGCATGGCATCCACTAACATCTTTATTCACACGCACTTAAATTTACTTAATATAAGGCACTTTTGCAACTTTCATGACCTACTACTTGTAAAGTAACAAGAAAATTAGTTTACTTTAATAATTCCAGAAGAATACCTAGACCTGACAATAAGTTCATATACAAGGGAGATTTCACTATACAGACATTTCATACCATGGCACTAATGCAAAATGTCAGAGGGAAATCATATTCTGAGAACTGAGTGATGAGGCAAACCAAAGACTCAGCTCTAAAATTATGTCTGTCTATCTTATCTCACTACATACTCAATTTGACAGATATTGACTAAAATAGTCTGTGGGGCTTTGGGTCAATGGAAGTTTATTACATAGTCTTAATTACTATCTCTAAAATCAAGTAGATCTAAGAACTAGAGCTGAATATCCAAGTGAAATGGGATTAAGATTTCAGATCATTCCCCCAAGGCAAAGCAGCATTCTGACAAAATTACCTAAAATACAGCCCCCTCCCTACCTGTCAGTTCTGTCAACTTCATCTCAGCTTAATTTAAGCTTAATTTACTCAAAGGAAGTTTTGCATGTCTGAACCTTGAACTTCAAGCCTCCTGGTCAGTTCATACATCAATAAGGACCAAGAAGGGCAGGACGGGGGGGGGGGGGGGGGTGAAATCTTGATCAGGAATAAGATGTTTTACAAATGTAAATCACGTATCAAGTTTAGCCATTTGTCTCCTTAGAAAGATCTTTTTCTGTGAGTAAGAGCACTCTTTAATTGAGCATTCTATTCATGGGAGTTGCTTTACCAAATTCAACAAAAAACATAGTTACTTAGGCCAGGAAACAAATACAACTAGTTACAACTTCTTTGAGGAAGAAGTACATCAGCCAGGATCTATCTCTCATCTTAATTATGAAAACTTGTCACTAGCTCAGAAAAATGTCAATTTTGATGATACTCACCCAGTACTGCACATACTAAAGGTCGGCAGGGAAGGTTCTTATCTGCTGCCTTCTTCCTGTGTCGCATAGGCTTCACACAAAAAAGAAATGAAATTAGCAGGCACCTGAACTGACATCCAATGGCTCATCATCATGTTTTTCATGCAAAGAAAATCACTACTACAGAGATGCTACCTTTCTCTCTTTCTTTCTAGTGGTGGGGTTTGGGTGGGGCAGGGAGGACTTATAAATGCTTCTCAGTTATCAATGCAAGCCTGTGACAAAAACACAATTCAGCAAGATAACAGCTCCAAAGGGCACCAGAACATCCCATACAATAGGAAAAGTGTTGCTTTTACTTTGATTTTATCTATATAAGTGACATCACTAAGGACAAATGAGATACACAGGTATTTTTCTTTGATAAAATAATAAGAAAAAGAAGAGAAGGTAACTGTGTAGAAGGAGCAACAGTGGCAGTTGCAAAAACTGAAAGTAAGTTTTGAATATAAACCTCTGTGATATTTTTTAACATACCTCCAAGTTTTAGGAAATTCCCTAATCCTTCATATTCTAATTCCTCCACTACTCAGATCAATAAATTAAAGAACTATCTAGTCTTAATTAATTAAAAATCATACTATGTTTTGAAAACAAAAGGCTTAAGCCCATATCCCTGTTGAAATCTGTGTTACTGATACATTCTAATATTACTGCCATGGGTATATGGATGTGGACCTTCCATCCTCTCTTGAGTAAGAAACAGCTCCATGACACACAAAAAATCCCAACCGGCATAGGTCTTGCTGAACAGCAGTCAAGCCAGAGCCCTTTAGAGCAACATTCCTCCCACATTTGTTCTAAGTAGGATCAATTTCATCCCCCAGAGTCTTGCCAATACACAAAAAATTTCCTCTAAGAAAAAAACAAGAAGCAAAAGTCACACCTACCATTCTATGTAAGTTTACTCGAAAATTCATGTTGTCATCATGTAAAAATGCATTGGCATATTGATCCTAATAAAAATAAAAATACAGACAAAAAGGAATGAGAGCTATATTTAAGACACTCGGTTTATAATCTATCATACTTCCTACAAATCCTTGACTTTAAGAACTACTTTCAAGGACTAGTTGCAGAGTTAATGGATGAGCCCAAAGCCTTTATGTCAAACCCTACTTAATTAAGCAATGAGATTTGAGTAACTCCCAGGGTGACTCTAACTGGACAAAAATATCTAAGTAAATTACAAACAATAAAAACTACGGCACAAAGACATGAGGCAAATACTGAGAGGAATCTGTTTTCCTATTATCTCTTCCTTCCCATCTGCCCAAGGAGCCTGCTCTGTTTGTGACAGCTTGAAGGTTTTCATAGGGGCTGCAGGATACATGTGCAGGCTCCACATGAGGATCTACAATTAAGAAGAAAGGTCTGTGCTCTACCAGGAGCAGGTTTGGCACGGCAGGAGAAAATTGCTACACAGGCAGCAGCACAGCAGTAGGCAAGACCCTACCTATCTCTGGCTTTGCTAAAGACTGATGGAATATCAAAAACCTCTCACCGTGGATTGGTAATAAACACCTCTTGGCCCCTTCCCAACACCTTTGCTGAAGATCTGACATGCCTACAGCCTCCAATTACTAAGAATGGTTACAATTTGTGAAAAATAACTCATTTAAAGATTTTCTTAGAAAGATTTTTTGAAAAGCAATTACACCAGGCCCACTGCTAATAAGCAGCTCTTCCATAACCAGCTCCCTTTAACCTGGTGAAAAGTAGGTCATCTTTTCACAGAGAACATAAAAAGGGAAAGTCTGAGAGAGATCTCTACTCCACATGAACCACCTTCACTGTTTTAAGAGAAAAAAGATCAGAATAAGGAATAATGAAGGGGGAGGCTGAAGCTACAAATTTAGCTCTAAATTGACTCAAGTTCTGCCACACCTGTATTGCCACCAAGGTCCCAGGTTAGTTCAGGCCTAATTAATTCAAGCAAAAGTACCTCCTTAAAAAGCAGAAAAAACTCTTCTTTTCCCCCTCAGGCTCTTGTTCTTCACTAAACTGCAATCAACCAACATCACTCACTTTCCAATTCCCCTCTTTGGCTTTTTTCTTCACCCCCCACCCCCACCCCCACCCCTGCAAGAAACCTGAGCTCCTTTTTCATTTTGCTCAATTGAAAAGACCCAACAGGAGCAGCTTCAAAGGGCAGGATTATTTTTTTCTAAAGAAGCTTAAGTCTCTTGTTTAAAACTATTAAGAGCTAGAATCTTCTAGTTTTCAATCATAACAGGTATAATATCACAATTCATTATTCACTCATGAAGTATATACTCATTTAGCCTCTACTTTGTGCCAGACACTGAGACAAAGTACCTGCTAATAGAGCTTACATTCTAGTGGGAGGAGACAGACTATACAAAGGGAGCAGATTTTCTAAGCTTTAAGACCCTAAAAGTCAGGAACTGAGAGAGAAGGGCAGGAAAAGATGGCACTTTGTAAGGAATTAGCTAACACAAGAAGACTGGTGAGACCTACCTCTGCAATACATGTGAGGATGATCAGACAGAGTTTGCCACTGTGAAGCCGGTGCTCATCTGTAAAATAAAAGTGAACCCTTCTCTCTAAATCATTCAGGCTATATTTCTAAAGAATAAAAATGTGTATCATCAGAAAGAATATTCACACTTTCTCTCCCCACAAAATTCATGAATGAAAATCAAGGTCCTACTAGAATAATTCTTGCTTTTCTTCTATGCAAAAAAATTCCCCCAGAAGATATTTTAAACGTTCTGGTGCTCTGATGGATAGCTAACTACCTTCCTGAGAGCCATCTAATTATTGTAATAGTTCTACTGTCATGCCCCAAATCGGAGCCATGCCCTTTGCTTCCATATAAGCCCTTTGCTTCTGAATAGTCAGGTCTATACCCTTTCCAAAACCTCCCCATCCACTAGCTATATGCACCACCATCTACACTCACCTACCATAAAATCTAGAAAGGTTTTATAGTTATTCATAGCAAATTTACAGTAGAATCAGAAAGAAATTAACTGAAGACCAGGGTCGAGCACATGCCTCTCCTTGTACTGTGCACATTATTTATGAACAAGAAAGCTGTGAATTCTTGATCATTTTTCTTCCCGTGAGTTATTCACTCTGAAATATTTACTTAGTACCTACTATGTAGCAGGCACTGCATTGGGCACTAGAGATACAGCACCAAAATAAATACAGGTCCCTGGCCTCCCAAAACTCACATTCGATTATTTAAAAAGGTGGCAACCTCAATAGCAGGGCTCTAAGCCCAAACAAGAAAGAGCTATCCCATTACCACCAATTATCAGAACCATCAAAGATTATTTACTTTCCAGGATCTTTGTATATTGACGGAGGAGGGGGGGGGGGTGTAATGGAGGAAAGAATAGAGTCATACCAGCTTATCCAAAATAGGCAAATGGTTTATGATGTCTCAAATTAGCTTTGACAGGACCCAGTTTGAAGTCCATTCTGGAGAGATCTATTAACAGATTACAGTGCTACAGAAGTGAGCTAATAGTTCTCACCCTGACATTAACCTGCTACTTCCTCGAAGACAGAATCTATAAACTAAAACCTGACAATTAAAAAGCATAATAGGGGTTATAGTTCAGAAATACATTTACCTCTCCTCAAAGACAAGCAGTGCAAAAAAGAGTAATGATGATAATCCCTAGCTAACATTCCCCATAGCTTACATCGGAGCTCCTGGCAACAGGAAGAGAAATGCTCCTGCCTATGTGAATCTAGATTCATGAGACTCTACTTCTGGCCAGAGTTTCTCTGGCGCTATCCTCCCTTCCCCCAAAGCTGATAAGCAACTCCCACTGAAAAGGCTACAGCTACCTCATTGCTTAAAAAAAAGTTTCTAATGCAAAAATAAGGCATATTTCATTTTAGACATTTTTTAATTCAGAAAATAACAATAAAAAAAAAAATTTGATCAGACTGCCCAGATGTCTTAACAGTTAAGACTTTCATGAATCAACCTAAAGTCTATGTATAAATATACATATATTTTAAAATTTTTTTTGCCTAATATCTATTTTAAAGGTTGAGCAGATACTCCTTTAAGGTGACAACACTCAAGTCAGAAGAACTTCAGGAAGGAAAGGCTTTGAAATCAGAGCCAAATCAAGGAAATGAATGATAAACACAAAATTCTAGACAGTTGGGAGGAAAAGAGTGACTGGGGAGGAGACACACAGGTAGCTTCAACAGCATTAATAATGGCTTAAATTGGGTGGTAAGTTGCATATGTTCATTTTATTATTATACTTTATGCTACTTATTATACTTATTATAAGCCTTATAACAATATCCATATATATTAAAAGTATATTTTATAGGTATCAAATGATAAATAAAGAAGAGAAAATATCCTGGGAGTAGGGGGTGAGAAGTAGGGCCAAGAAGAAGTGGCTTCTGCTGCTCCTAAAAACATAATGTGATCCTGTTAGCCAGGGCATACAGAAGGTCAGGAGCTTAAGTGACAGGAAGAAAACCAGACCAATGAAGCCACACTGGAGCCATTGTTGAAATTAATCCTTCATCATATCTAACCCTGCAACTTGCCATATTTAGGCTACCTATTGGCAAAAACCTAACCCAGCCTATGTTTAGAGAGACAGCCTGAGGCAACCCATGCTGCAATTAATCTGCCCTCAAATTTTTTTTCCACTTTATAGATGGCAAAGTGACCAGGACAAAGAGGTTTATATAATCATTAAAGCTAAAAATGAATTCACTGTGTTATATCAAGCAAAGCTAAAAGATCATTTTCAGGGTCACATCTACGCAGTTTCTATCTTCTGTGATTGCTGCAATATGCTGAGAGAAAGAAAGGTTACCCCTTTTCCATAAAGGAGAAATCAATGACCTCAGGAAACATTGATACACAAGAGTCTTGTTATCTTTGCCTGCCTGATCTTACTTACCAAGTCTCAGAGGTTCACCATCTCTGCAGCTCCCAATGGACTGCTCTGTGTTAGGAGTTTATGATATAAGCTACTAGCATCTACCTCATCCCTGTATATAGCTCTCTCTTGAGCACATTCACAAGACATAGCATAAGAAAAAAGTCTAAGTTTGTAAAGCAGGGATCTCCAAGAGCTAATATAGTATGTCCAAGGATAAAAAGGTTCAGATTCTGCCCACCCAGGCTCTTTTTAACTCTGCCAATTCTCCATTTCCCAGATTCATATTTTAATTCTCTATCTCTGTCTACCAATGTTTCTGTCTCACTCCAAAAGCCCCAAATCCTAGTCTTACCCTTATATGCATGCAGCCTTTCAGCTCCATTCTGAAATTCCTGAAAACCCTCATACCAGAAACCTGCTCAGCCCAACTGGCAAAACAGAGCCTGCTAAAGTATATTTTATGTCTACAGGAATCATAAACCACCTCACAAAGCATTAGTCTCTCCTCATGGAAAGTAAAGTGGCAAAAGTAATAGTATTTTAGCAATTTTGCTTCTACAGTGGAAGAAAAATTTTTTGTTATCTGAGAACCTAAAGCTTGTCCAAAGACCATAATTTAAGAACCCAAACTTCAACTACTTAGCAGAGAGAACAGCTGGTTCCTAAAACAGGATTTAAAGATTCTTATAAGGAAAGAGTATAAAGGAAGACTATACACCAAATTGTTAAGAATGATTAACTCTAAAGAGCTTAATTCCAAAGGAATTTCACTTTGTAAGTTAACCATTGCTAGAATGTTTTAATTTTTAACAAATACTATTTCAATTACTTTTATAATTAGGAAAAAAAAAATCCTTCTAAATGGAAAAAGTCCCCTGGATCAACCTGTAGGTATCAAATAAGATGCTAATAAAAATGCTCACTAAAATGCTATGTGGAGTTTAAAAAAAAAAAAAAAAAGCTATCATTTATGAAAAACAGTTTTGGGATAACTGGGAATGAACTGAATATTATAAGGTATTAGAGAATTATTGTTGACGGTTTTAGCTATAATAATGAATATCTAAGAAAACATCCTTCATTTTGGGATACATAGCAAAGTACTTAAGCTGTGAATTAGAATGATGTCTGCAACTTACTTCTGAATAATTCAGCCAAAATAACAACAACACACAAAGAAACTTAAGAGACAAACCAAATATGGCAAAATGTTAATGAGTACATGAGTGATCACTGTATGATCCTTTCAACTTTTCTGTACATTAGAATTTTTTCACTTTAAAAAATTGAGAGAAAAAATACTACCTAAAAGGTTTATTTCCAGAGAATCTTAAAACTGGGATATATTCCACTTATATAAGGAACCTTGAGTAGTCAAATTCATAAAGACAGAAAGTAGAATGTTGGTTGCCAAAGGCTAAGGAAAGGGGAAAATATGGAGAATGGGGAGTTAGTGTTTAATGAGTACAGAGTTTCAGTTTCACAAGATGAAAAGAATTTAGGAGAGGGTGGTAATGACTGCCCAACAATGTAAATGTACTTAACGCCACTAAACTGTACACTTAAAAATAGTTAAAATAGTAAATTTTACTTTATGTCTATTTTATCACAATAAAAAAAAATGATAGAAATAAATACTGTGAACACTCATATATCCGGTACAAAAAAAAAAAGAGTTAAAAAAACAAACCTAAGATGTATACTCAAGTAGAATTCGCTGATTTCTTCCCAATCCCTTCTAACTCCTAGCCCAAGTATTCTACTACCCTACCACCAATTAAAAAAACATAGAAAAGTCTATGGCCATGCCACCCTGAACGTGTCCAATCTCATCTTGGAAGCTAAGCAGGGTCGGGCCTGGTTAGTACTTGGATGGGAGACCACCTAGGAAGACCAGGTGCTGTAGGCATTAAAAAAAAAAGAACATAGAAAAATCAGAAATAGAAAGAACATGATACCAGACAGGATAAACTCAAACTTTTTACAGCATCCATTTCTTTCCAACTTTCCACTCTGCATTTCTGGGATAGGTGCTGACACTTCTATTTTAAGGGTTAAGAAACAGTCTCTCTGAATCTCACCTTTCCTACTGTTCTCTGTACAACGGTCCTCTAATTCTCACCATAAGCTGGTGCTTTCAGTTCTTGTCCTCAAAAGGGAATTCCCTAAAACGTGCTACTCCCCCCACTTCCCACACAAGAGTTTGCATCTACTTACCAAAATCTGCTAAGACGACTTGCTAGTTTTTGTAGAGACCTTTTTTTTCCCTGTTCTATTTCAAAGCACACCCCCTCCAGCTCCAGGTTTTTCCAACACTACCTAACTGCCAACTGGCAGTGAAAATACCACTGTTTTCCAGTAATCAGGGCCATCGCCCTACACAGGAGGCCCCAACAACAGTTCATCTTGCCAAAGCTTCAAAGTATTAATATTGCCCTTTGAGTCTAGATAAACAGCTGCCTGCCACACCTCTTGGTTCCTGAGCCCCATAGTAGCATGCCTTACCTTTGGTGTCCTGCATGACAATTGAGCTATACTTTAAGAAGGTTATCAGTAGATTACTGGTCTGTACATCTGCATCCAGTGGGAGTTCCACAGAACTTATAACTGCAATAGAACAATTAAATGCAATTAGTCTATACTACAACTTCTACTAACAGACAATTTTTCAGCAGGCAAGAAAATCACTAAATAAGCTTTATCCACAATAGAGGGAGGACCAAGTGTTTTTCATAAAAACTTTATCTAGCCTTCCTAGGCCTCTAGAGCCCTTCCTACTCCCAAGATTAAGCCCAAAGTCCTTCTCTCATAACCAGAAGGGCCAGTCTCTCTCCCAATATCCTTAAAAGAGTATCTTGATTTCACTTCTAGCTCCAAGTAATCCAAAAACATTTAGGGCCCTTCTTAAAGGCACTTTGATTTGTACCTAAGAGAAAGATCTGTACTGAATATATATGAGCCTTGCTTAAAATAAATGACAATTCATTCCAAATAAGGAGAAATCTCGCTCAATTTTGAGAATAAGCCTTTAAACTAGAAATACCCAAGATGAAAGGGAAAAAAGTTAAGGCACAACTACATTCAAACACTGCTCCTTAATTCCTTACCCCACAGGAAAGGGAACCTATAAAGGAACACTATACTGAAAATTGGTGGACATTATTGACTGGGACAGTCTGGGAACTGAGTCTTATATACCCAGCTACTTGCTATTTCCAAGAGAAACTATCCCCACCATTGCCCCAATTTTGAGCTACAGTCCCAGTGAACGCTGAGGAACCAGACCAGGACTAACTCACAGAGAACAGCCTTACGGAGATTTCCTGAGTTTCTAAGATTTTAAATTAGACTTAGACATCTCATTAAGTGCTTTTACACTAAGACACTTTATATATATATATATATACACACATACATACATACATATATATATATGTAAAAATAGGTTCATGATGATCCAGACAAGCTACAGAACCTATAGCTTTCTACTGTATTTCAACTCATGAATTCTCAGCTGAGTTTGAGATATTATTCATAATATGTATTCATACCCCAATGGATCTCTCTGGAGTTATTGCAATGTATGTGGAGAACATTCATTAACAATGGGAAACATTTGCATATTATGGATCTATAATACAAAGCAAGCAGAGCAAAAAACCTTATGAGAAGATATTAGCATGCCCAAACCTTAGGTGCTTTCACACACTTCAATCCCCAAGAATTAATAAAAGACAAATGCATTTTTCTATTGAAATACTAAAAGGTCTGAATTCATGTTATGGGCAAATGACCTGAGACTGTCATTTCAAACAACAGCCTATTTTGAAACTCACAGAACATAATCATTCCTCTGTCTAATACAGAGAGGCATCTAACTGGTAAGCGGGACTTTTTTTTCTCACTGACACACAACAATAACTGGAAAACTGTCTTACATAATATGTAGAAATATAGCAGTATATGTATTTTTAGTTTACCAGAAAGTCTCATGCCAAGGCTGAGTTGTCAAATGTCAAGTCTGAACTGAGAACAAATGTTACAGCTAAACTGCTGGCTCTTAAAAACAATGGTTCCAATGACATACCTTTAAATATAACTGGGCTGCTGAGCACCACTATAATTACAAACCAAAACCTAAAAACAAGGTTATAATATTTAGGTCCCCCACAGATCACAAATGAGTTAGGAGGAGGAAAAAGAACAAAATAAGAGAGAATAAAATCCCTTACAAATTAAAATCTCCTTCCTAAGTAAGTAATTCCTTGATCTTTGGCTTCATAATTCTTCCCAGCAGCCTTGTCAAGGGAGACAGTCATTTAAAAGTGGGCTGACTCCATCTCCCCACTAGAAAAAATAAAAGCTCACTAGTTGTAGGTAAGCAAGCACAAATCCTGCCATTGCATAATCAAGTGTGTGGGTGGAAGTGTTCACAATGAACAGTTTGAAAGGCAGTTCCTCTGAAGCATCCAAACCCCAACATCACATGGAACTCAGATATACATATACATATATATGTGTGTGTATATATATATATATATATATATATATATATATATATATATATAGCTTCTGATATCCATGGTAACCAGGCAGGCTTCATCCTTAAAGAGAAAGAACAGTATTTTCATTGGATTACTCAGTGACCTGAATTAGCAGAGAGACAAGTAGGCAATCCTCACTACTTGCTCCTTCTAATTAAGATATTTTGGAATTTGGCTTTCAATTTTAAACAAATCCGATTTGCTACCACAGACTTGAATACCAATGGCACCTCCCTGTCATGCTTCTAAACCAATACTGCTCGTACTACCTTGAAATGCTACTACTACGGTGTGATTATGAAAATTTAAGAGAGAAAGCAGATTAAAGATCACGTCACATACAGACAGTAAGGAGGCACAAAGAAAGGATCAAAGTTAGATTTTCTGTACTTCGTTACCAAAAATCAGGTTAACATTTGGTGCAAAACATCAAGTATTAATGAAGATTATTCTTTGGTTAAGGTACTCCATCAAACACACTCTGCTTGCAATAGAACCAATGCAGGTGACACAAAGTTTATTGTGCAAAATACATAACTTCTCTTCTGTTACCTTTTTCCTTAAGTTCCGGCCATAAGATTTATAAAGAAAAATGTTTATTATTTTTCAGGGGGAAAAGTCTTAAATACCCACCAAACTCCCAATTACAATACAGTCAAAGCTTGTCATTCTCTAACTGGTAGTGGCCAGCTGACATGTAACAGTGAGTAAATCCCAGGTTCACTTTCTCATGCATTTATTCAACAACTATTTAGTAAGCAATTCCCATGCTAGGCACTATGCTGGGCAGAGAGCAGTGAAAAAAAATAGACATGGTCCCTGCCCTGATCCATATCTTGATTGTTAATCTCAACTTTCATTAAACTTAAGCAAACCATTTATTTCTTTGGCCTCAATTCTTTCATTTGTCAAATGGTAACATGAGATAACAATACTTTTTTATATTTATCTTAGTGAAATATTCATAACACATCTCATTTGAGCCTTACAAGTATCCTCACAGTTTGGCAGGACAGACATCACTGACCTCTCAGGTCCCTTTAAGATTTAGCATTCCATGATTCTACAACCATTCCCTGAGGACAAGCTGGAGTTATGCAGCTTCTTACAAAGAGAAAAGCACTTCACTATCTTTTCCAAAGTTTTCTTTAAAGCTTCAGAAGTCCTAAAGGATAGTATTCCAGGTAATTTCTTATGTGAAAGAATAAACGACTGTGTCCTTTGTTCAATACAGATATGCTCACCTTGAAAAATCATATTAATCAAAACAAAAGAGATAGGGATCTTACCATCAGAGGAGGGTGGTGTGGTCCCAAGTGGTGTGGCAGGCGTTGTTGGAGCAGGACTGACAGGGGTTGTCACCAAGCCCATTTCTGGATGACTCTGAAAGAGAAAATCCAGTTCCAAGTACCCTCTGCTTAATATCCTTTCTGGTATTCCTGCCCTCAAAAACAGAAAGCTCACTGAGGGGGACCCGCTTCTACATCTACTTCTCATGACTATCTCGTTACTATGGATGCTTGCTAAACTCTAACCGCTCTGTGAGCTAGTTTTTTTAAGCAACTAAGTTCCCATTATATAAGTATTTCTGCAGAACCATACATAAAAAACTGGAGTAAACAAATGTACAGGATTATGCTACAAAAAAGAGAGCATTAGCAGTCCTATCTAAACCTTGGAAAGGACTACTTTGATCAGATCTACCTAAAATACATCTATAAACTATTCTGATGACCACAAAGTTGATAATAAAGCAGGTGAACCAAAGGAATAACAGGTACTATAAAAAGAGCTATGCAGATGGCAACCTGCCAGTTTCACAACAAACAAGAGTGCATGGGGTGGAAAGGTGAAGACATGGGAAAGATATCCACTGGGGACCAAAACAGATGACTCCTCTGTCCCTAACCTTCCTTAGCCATCCCTGCCACACCAGTTCTTGAGAATTAAATAGAGTGGCAACTTACTCCCTTCTCTCCAACAGCTTTATCAGCCTTTACCTCCCTTTAATATCAGTTACAGAATTCAGAGAGGCAGTCAAGAAACAGTGAGAATGGTAAATAAAGTCTCTTATCAATTGTGAAATATGATAAATGTCCTCCTAAGCAGACCCCAAACCAGCACACTGCTTTTTAAGCATGAAATTTTGTTGTTGTTGTTAATCTCAGTGGATCCCATACACATCTGCCCTTTGAGAAAAAAAGAATAAGAAAACTCTCCTTTAAAAGAAACTTCATACATATTTTAAACAATCTGGCTTTAAAATGAAAACGCTTTATCAATTTTTTAAGACAGATTTCAATGGAACACTTCAGTTCTCAGCATATTTTTAGTCTCTTTCTGTAACAACCACTGAGGCTACATCCCTTAAGCAAATGACCCAGTACTTGGTACTGTGACTTCATGCTTTCAATATCTGTAGACCATTTCTTTTGTTAACAGTTAACCTTATGCTAGACAGAACATTTTTTACTTTTCTTCTTTGGAAATTGGTGAGATAATAAGATATGTAACTTGGCCTATTTTATCTCCAGTTGTAATTCCACAATGGTTTAGAAGGCAGAAAGCCTGATATAAAAATTCATATGAGCAGATAATTCCAAGGAATTTCCAGTGAGCCAAATGAAGTAATCTCAATTTATTTGGGTTAACAGAATCAGTAAACTGATCAAAACCATTAACTTTGTATATTATCAGACCCATTTCAGATAGAAACATACATACTTGAGGAGAGCACAAGCAAAGGCAAATGATTCAACTCCTTGTTACTACCACTTACCAATGCAAAACAGTGCTTAAACAGTCAAAGCCAAAAAGGTTTTTCAATGGAGTTAATTTGCATGAAATTCAGGGAGGAAAAGGATTGGAGTTTTTAATACAACCAACCTGGGCTAACACTGTGATGAAGTTGCGATTTAAATGAACAGCTTCATAAAGTGCCAAAAGGATGGCTTCATTGGTTCTAAAGAGAAAGAGAACAAATTGAAGAGGCTGTTATAGTGGAAGAGTTAAACCAAATAGCCATCAAGATAAGATTTCACCCCAGCTCCTCATTATCAATACCTCTGAGTTTCTAATGCTCCCTTTATTTCCTTTTTGGGCTTATATACAGGATTTAACAGACAAAAGGAAAGCGTAAAAGGCATTAACTTTAATTCCTTAGATCTTATCTACTTTATTCACTATTTTCACTCTCACTTTCCCACCCCAAACCAGTTAAGTCCTTAACTGGCTCTGATAGCCAGCCTTCTTTCATTTCATTCCAGGGAGATGAGAACAGTTTTTCAGCTTCTTGGGGCCACATATACAAAACGAAAGTAGAGTTTTCTAAGGGTCCATTATTAAAACCCAAGAAATATTTGACAAATCACCAAAAAGTCTAAATCTGTAAAAGATTAGCAAGAGGTAACATGTCACTCGCTTATCCAGTCAGAGTCTGGACTAAAAGCTCAAAGTCACTGCTCAAGAATGTGAGGCACTTACTGCACTGAGATTTTCTCATGGGCATCTGCTATGAACATGCTGCCCACCTGTGGAAGAAACGGGAAATTACAGACTTACAGCAGAAAAATGTAAGCGCTCTGCCTATTAAGCCTTTTATTAGTGAAAAAAAAACAAGCTACTTGCAGCCCAAAGGAACTTGGAACTCTGGCCCACCAGACATACACAACCAAAACCAGCCTACTCTGAAGATCTTAAAAGAATCATAAGTAATCACTGAAATAATGAGAACTCCACTAATTCATCTTTCCTGAAAGGGACTTAGTACTTTTGTTCAGCTCTCCTTTTCGATGTCTAAGCTTAGTAACTGCTGACAGCAAGTAAATGTTAACCTAGACATCCTCATCATTCTGTAGCTTCCCTGGAAGTTGTTTATTTGGAGTTTAAAAACTAATTCATGAGACAGCACAGAAAGCAGGCTGTTTTCATCCAACATAGAGCTGTCTTTGGAGGAATATTTGGTTTTCAGACAAGAACTGTCTATGTGAGACCCATTGTCCAGATCACAAAATCTTCAGTTTGTGTCCTAGGCAGGGTAGCCGAAAAAGTAAACAGGTTTCCTTCAATATCAGAGGCACTGAGAAAGATGCCCATCCCTCTAAAAATACCTTTCTACCTGCTTACTGATGTCCAAAACTTTGCAGCTGAAGCTTCATTTGTTTGGTACAAAACTTTTTCTTCTTGGCTAAAATGCAAAGATCCCTGGGAGCAATATAATTATATCTAATTCATTTAACAAAACATCAATACAGAGCGCTCCTACTGCTCTGATCTCTGAGAGACTTTACTTATTTATGCTTCACAGTTAAAGAGTTTATCAAGTCCTTCCTGAGAGTAGGATCTGAGAAGGAGAAAAAGGCATAGGCATTTAGGGGAAAAAATTGCCTATTAGAGGAAAGAGGGATTGTTGTTTCTTGCAATAAATTCAAAAACTGTCTTGCCCTACTGCTGATTACTTGAATAGTGATACCCAAGAAGACAGATTCTCTGAATCTGCCTAGATTCTAAGACCTGCGAGATTTATCTCTTAAAATCAGTCCCTGATTATGTGGCCCAAAATGTCTGTAATGCCAAAGTAGAGAAACCTTGCTCAGCAATCTTGTAAATTAGACCAATAACCTTCCTAGACCATGGACCTCTCAACCCGTTAGGCCTTCAGAGAGGTGACTCAGATCCACTGCACCAATCCTTTGACTCCAGGACCAGCTATGAGGGACAGACTGGCCACCACAGACAGACAAGGAGCACTCATATTTGGATTCAGATATAAACCCTCCTATTCTGTGTTCCATAGGGTCAAGTCCTCAAACAGAGCCAACTCTTCAGAAAGTAAAAGTCTAGCTTATGTACTTTTTCTGTAGCCTTAAAAACTAAATTAATTAATTTGAAAAAATCCATCCCAGAGAAATCTAAGGTCTTTCCCCTATCTCACTTAGGTTTGAAAATCACTAAGGGATACAGCTTTCAAAAAAATTTGCTCTGAGCAGCCTCTTTCTCTCTTCATCAAGCCATCACCTTAAACGTCTGAACTTCTTAATCTAGATTTATCTATCTCTGCAGACCTGTTACATTTCTGAGCAGGAGGAAAAAAACAAGTAAGACTTACCATATTTGTTAAAGCAGAGAAAAAACCGCTTTGGTGTTCTTCTTCCTTGTCTTTATACTGCCTGAACAAAAATAACTAAATTCAACTTTAATATTATCAAATATGTCTTTGTCCTTGGTATTCTAGGTAACACGCAGGGCACTAGTACAATTGACTGACTCCAAAAAACAAAAGCATTGACAGTCTAGTCCCTACAGTTTCCCTTGCAAGTTAAGAGGCATACATCTGCTCTTGAGGTAATGTGTACCAAAACGCCTGGCTACTCTGGGAGAGACTTAGAAAGCAAGCTGCAAAGTGTGAGACTGCTCTAACATATGGCTGATTCAGTTATTTCCCAAACAGACTATTAGTTGAAAAGTGTGACAGAGAAATTACTTGAAGGCTGTAAGAATGAAAATCTTGTTTGTTTCTGAAGGAAGAAGCAGGGAAATCTGTGAGCTAAAAGTAACCTATTTGTGGAGATGGGATAGATTTGAAATTCCAACACCCAATTGTACATGATGAAGAAAGTCTAGAAAGGAGCAAGAAAGACCCTGCCTGGCCCTGTCAGGATTAGGAACACGTCTGGTTTCCATTCACTGAATACTAGATCCTTCCCCATCTACAACACAAGAAAAAGCAAGCATCAATAAAGAGAGCTCCCAGAACAGACAGGGACTCTGGAAATTTGCAGTTGATTCCTGATGGGGAAAAAAAGCATCTGCAACTGTTGAATTAATTCAGTATGTTTTCTCCTTTTACTTAATTTTTAAGCATACAAAAAGCAGTGCTTTTCAACCTTTTTTACATAGAAAATGATTTCTGTATGATACAATGGGCTAAATGTGTGCTTGTGGCTGGGATACTACAGTGCTCTGCAATAAAATACCATAAGTTGTAAAAGAATGTGTCTAATTGCTTAAAGAAAAGATGGACATTAACCTCATGGCTACTTTTTCCATGGTGTTAGAAACAACCCCTGATAAAGCTATCAAGACAAGCTAGAAAAAATAAATCCACCAGCAGCTGTACCTCTGAGTACTCTTCTAGGATAGGTAAGAGACATTCATTCACCCAAGACTAATAAACCTGTTGCCTTCTCAACGAATTCAAATGAAAATTGGAACTTTCTCTTCTAGAAAGTAGACTTACCTGTTATACTCAGATAAAGCCTGAGCAATCACAAGCCCCATTCCCTAAAAAAAAAAAAGGATAGCGCAGGTGAATTAAAGAGCTGGTGGTGATAATATAATTAGGCCAAGGAAAACACTAATTGCACCCCTCAAGGTCCAAGCCCAAGAAGGTCTACCTGAAATTTGGCAACAAGGACAAAAATTCTGAGAGACATTCCCACAACATCAAAAAAAAACTTCTCATATTGTTACTTAAAAGAGTAATAGGGGATGAGAGAGACCAGCCCAGATCACTGACAATTCTACTGGGATCATTTTCACCTCAAGAGAGAAGACAAAAACAAAAAACTCTCATGTCTCTACAACAACTACAATGAAAGTGACAATGTGTCCCAATGAAGGTGCATATAAACAAGCCACTCTCTTTCAGGCCACAAGAAAATAGGAATATAACTGGAAAGAAACATCCAATAAATGTTAAGATGACTTATCAACTTTCCCTCTAGAATCTATTAAGCACAACACAAAATAAGGCAACAAAATGAATCATGTGTGCTTCCCATTCAAAAAGAAGAATGAAGAGGGCAAAATGGAAAGAGAATAAAATCAGACACCTGGTCATGTTCCTCCTCCCTATATTCAGAAATCAGATGTTATTTCCCAAACTTTCAATGATATATTGTAGCAGATATATATATATATATACACACACACAGACAGATAGATATAGATATAGATTAGATATAGATATATAGATATAGATATATAGATATATAGATGATATAGATATAGATATATAGATAGATATAGATATAGATAGATATAGATATATAGATAGATGTCCATGTTTTAGCTTTACCAAGTCAGGCTTATAAATATCATATGGCTAGTTCTAAAAGCAGGAATCTCCCATCATTTGGCCACCTAAGGTTCTTTTTTTATTATTTCAACTTTATTGATGTGTAACTGACAGAAAATTGGAAGATATTTAAAGTGTTCATCATGGTGATCTGATACACCATCTAAGCCTCCTTATTCTTGGAAATGTAACTTACTGACTCTGTAGGATAGTCAACCTCAGCACACTATACCATGAACCTTAACCATTTCATCGTGATTAGCAAGCAAATGCTTCCCCCAACTTTCCTTCCATGATGAGAAGATAAACTACATTAAGAAAGTACTAATGCTCTAAAAGGAACACCAATTCCCTCTTCATAGCCAGATGAAATTAACACAATAGCTCTCTGCTTTCTCTTCTAAATATCCACTGAAAGGAAGTCCACAGAATGCAAGTAATTAAAACAAAACACAAAGATCCAGATACTCACATTAAGAGTGGCCTCATCATCCACAATAGACAGCTTCACAATATAAGGATTCACAGACTGAAAGAAAAAAGGAGACTCAAGGTGAGTATGACCTACTTAAGAACCCATTAACTATTTAATAAAATATTAACAAAAATGCATCTATAGGGCCCTCTCCTGTAGCAATACTACTACTACCCAGGCCCAACTCATCTTGCTAGCTCACTTCTCCATTTCCAGTAAAGCTCTCAGTGTGCATGGGCATTCACCAAGCACATGCACACACACAGACACACACATACAAGTTCTGTTCTACCTGCATTTTCTTCTAGGCTAAATCACCTCAGGCCTATGTCTGCCACTTCTCCCATCTTTCCCTTTTATTTGTTTCTAAGAAGTAAGTGAACACCCCAGAAAACTCACTTTGTCCTATCCTGCCAATAATTTACTGAGTCCATAGAGACAACTCTCTTTTGGGGAACATAAAAGCTTCTTTGCCATAGGCACAAATTTATATGTTGCTAAGTTACAGACTCATCCCAAAGGCTCCTTAACCATTCCACAAATGATATGCAGGACTGATTCACCCACCCGTAAAACAAAGCTACCTTGGGGGTAAAAGTGGCAGCTGCTTAACAGCCAGAGAGGCCATTTATGGATCCAATACCCAAATAACACTGCAGGGGAACTAAAAAGAAAGAATGTAATTACCCAAACTACAATCTGGTCAGGACACTGGGATTTAATGACTGTCCCATCACTTATAGCATTGGAAGATTTCTTGAGTTTTTTGAGACCCAATCTCAGCTGGGCAGCATATGGAAATGAACATATATTTAAACTCATTAAGCATTTGGGCCATTTCCTACTGGTAGGATAAGAACCAATGACCTGGTCACCTTGAAAACATCCCACTCATGAGATATAAGGAAAGGCCTCATGTAGATCAGGCACCAATTCTAATCCAAGGGAAATAAGAAACAATAGTTCTCAGACTGGCAGTTTTTACAGCAACCAAGAAAACTCATTACTGAGAAACTGGGAAACCCAACTGAAAGACTAACCCCCCACACAGATCTTATTTAATCAAGTTTCTGAGGGCATCTTTCGAATGTCAATTGGGAAAAGGTTTTCTACAACATAACTCAAGGAAGTAAAACTCACTCCATTTGTCACTTGATCTAACAGAGGAAAGCTCTCAACACTTTTATAATCAACAGTCAAATCCTGCTGGTGCTACAGACTTCAGAAAAGATCCAAAGCAAGTGGATCCTTGGAAAAGAAAATCAGCAATAGGCTGACCTAGAGATGCAACCTTCTCCTAAAAGTAGAAGGCCACTTTTCTTGGCATAATTTTTGAAGGTTCTAGTCACTCACTTTCCCAAAAATACACAGTTTTAGGTAGTAATATAGGTCATCTGATTACCAAGAAAAGCCTATGAGTTAGCAACAGTTGGGGAAAAGGCAAGGTGGCTAAAAGTAAGGGTTTGAATTCTAGCTCCTCTATTTATTGTGACAAGTTAGGAACATTAGACTCAATTTCCACATCTGGAAAATGGAGATAATATTTTCTTCCTTAGGGTAGCTATGAGACTTAAATAAAGTAAGACATGTAAAATCCTTAGTATATCTAGACTATGGTAAGGGCTCAATGATTGGTAACTTTATTTTCTTCTCCTTTGACATTTTTATCGCAAAGGAAGCTCTTAAGAGAAGTTAAAAAAAAAAAAAGGAGAGGAAAAAAAAAGAAACGACTTGCAACTGGACATAATAAACAATTTCATAATTTCTAGGAAACATCATGTTCAGGGCAGCAGTTGGGGATGGAGTCACTTTATCACAGGAGACGTGGCCAATCTAGAATGCCAGGATATTAATGCCAGACACTGATTCTCCTTAACACTACGCACCTGTTGTGCTGGTCACATTTTAAAACTGGGGGCAATCTACTTTTCATCGACAAAATAGAATCACAAACTCAATGAGCTTGCATGAAATCACTCTAATAGGGTCCTGCTTTATTTGATCTAAACCATGCCATACTTACCATTTTTCACTGAACTTCCCTAGACCTTCTTTTCTTGCCTCCTCTATCTCTTTAGATGAAATGACTAAAATGGAATGCATTATTTAAGAAAGAACTATTTACATTTACTACATGACATCTTTTCTATCACCTCCACTCAAGTCTAACATCTTATTTCCCTTCTTTTCATTCAGCTAAGCACCCAGCCTCTCTGGTGCCCTGTGCACCTTTCTAGAAAGGTTACAACTTACCGTATTGGTCATGGGGTCGACCGTAGTGGTAACTAGAATGCTGTTCTCCCCAGCATACACCCTCTCATACTAGTTTACATAACATTTCACCAGCTTTTGGTTTCGCTGTGTTCATCTGAAATTCTTCATGTTTGTCAAAAATCTCCCTGCTCCATGGTCACTAGTCTTCCTTAATGGTTTCTAGTGAGTGACTTACATCAAAAGCTGCAAAGCTCAGATAAATTATGCCCACTAGCTCGCCCTTGCCTACTATATTAATTCTTCTGGGGCTTCTGACAGACTAAAGATGCATGCCTCACCCCAGAAATATGATTTTCTCCAGTTCCTTGGCCATGTCCAATTTTTCAGGCTGACATTTCAAAGAGCCCTACTGGGCTGAGCTAGGGTTCAGTTCACATTTAGAGAAGTTAAGCCATTGCCTCAGAAGGGCCTGCATCCAGCAGAATGTTCTAAAAATATTCATTACTGATGATGGTGCTTTCCTATCACATATAACTCAACTCTCTTTAACTATCTTTAGCATTTTTCCTCAGCTGTTTTTCTTGCTGTTGTAACAAGGCCCCATAGGCTTCTACACATGACAGAGATCAAAATGGCTACCGCGCCAACCCCTCCAGATCACCAGAAAACAGGTGTTGGTGATAAATGACATATTTATTAGTAGCTTTACACACCATTCATCAGTTCCTCCAAGATAATAAAAGCAATCAGCTCCTAGGATTTATAACACAATAACACTGCTCCATATATTCTAGTTCCTCTTTAAGTATTCCTTTCTCACATCCTCCCCTTCTTCCATATGCCCTTTACAAGAATAAGGTCCAGAGTTTGTTCTCTATCACTTTCGACCTGGCTTGGAATCAAATCAAACATCAGTAAGTGAAGATTCAGAAGTTCAGAAATGAAAATCCTCCCCGCAGCTGGCCCACATCTCATAGCACTGCTACTTTCTAAGGGGAGTCAGGTTTCCTCAATGCAGCTCCTGGCTTCTGGGTTCAATAAAGTACTCTGAATGTCTAGAACTCAGTGCCAAATGCTCCCTATTCCTCCAAAGTTCTCTCCAATGAAGCCCTGGGTCTTGTCTAAGTGGCCCCTTTCCTTTTCTGTGTATTCTTCTGCCTTTTAAGAGGAATCAAATAGACACACCAACTCAAGTAGAAATCTCTGTATTCTGCCCTTCAACTCAATAACCTATAAATCTGTCCCCAGTTAATGCAGGGGCAAAGAAAACTCCAGAATAAAGATGGATAAGTCTCTGCCTTCCATTTCCATTAAAAACCACAAGAACTCCCAGACCAATGGTGATACTTACATACACAAGTGAATTACATTAAGCGAATACAACATATAAAAGTCCAACCTCTCATAACAGATGCATTAGGTCAGTGACTTCCAATCCTGGCCAATCATCATATTCAATAAAGAATCTTAAAAAAAAAAAAAAAAAACAGATTCCCAGGTCCCACCTCCAGAGATGTTGATTCAATGTGTTGAGAGTAAAGCCCAGAAATTTCTTTTTAAAGCATTCCTAGGTGATTCTAATAATAAGCTGCGTTAGGGAACCACTACATTAGAAATATTTACTCATTTTATTAGAGCTTGCACCACAGGAATCCTTTAAACAGCTCTATCTTCTGCCCCATTCATGTAATATAGAATTTTTAAATATAGAATTTGGTTTATCAAGATTAATCTATGTACCATTTACCAAGAATACGTCTTCTACATTAAGCACATTCCACTAGTAGTGGCCACATTTAGGAAGACTATAGAAAGATAACAACTATCCATTAAGGAACCCACTTACCTCATATTTTCTATAGTTCACCAGCAAAGCCAAGAGGACTACAGCATCATACCCATGCTCCCTACGACTTGGGGGGTGGGACAGTATCTGTAACAAGATCCAGAAATGCATAAGAGTGCTAACTCTCAGTTTCTTAGGAATGCAGAGAACATTTTAAGAAGTGGTTTACCCAAAAGAGAAAAAGGTGACAAGGGAATTGACCAACCTGTAAAATTGCTTCAAATATGCTGTTGATCATTACATACTCCAGGATAGTGTTCTGGCTGATGTTATCTGTCACCTGAATGCAATAAAAGACTTTTTTAAAGTCTACACTGAGGCATTCTGATCTCTCGTATATCTATCGCCTCCCCTAGCATCTAAGAGAAACAAAAATGTTAAAACATTTAACATTAAAGATCTACTAGATACTTAGTAGACCTTCATAAGCAATCCTGAAGCCACCAGAGCCTAAATAGACACTAAAAGGGTAGGAACTTAGGAAATTAAAACTCCCTAAATCTCTGAACTTCTCATTGTTTCTCTCATACCCTCACACAAGCAATTGCTTATTAGTCTCTTGGGTTTCATTCCTCAAACGGACAGGAAGAAGTTTTTGATCCAGAAGTCTCCAAGTGGTTGCAGGGAAAGGGAACCACCTGAAGTACATGAACAATACCATGCTCTCCACCCACTAGAAGGTACAGGCAAGCTCCATGCTATAAAGTCAAAGTCAGAACAAATAAAAATATTCAGAATCACAAAAACTGTTTCCAAATGAGACCTGATGAGAAGGGCAAATCTGACAATCCAAAAGAGAGAAGTTTTCCAGGAATGTACCTAAAGTGACAATTATCACATATCTTGTGTGTTAAAATGCCAATACCTGCTCCAAAGAGCAACTTTCAGGAAGTGAAAGCCCATGCAACTAACTTCCTTCTACACATTCAAATACGACAAAGTGATGATGTGATGCCCCAGTAGATAATTTATTTTTCTCTTTTCCTTTCTAACTTTAGACTCAACTATTTAAATAAGCTTGCCCCTGCTGACAATTAATACACTTGGCATAGAAACATATAGATGGGTCACTCACAGTCACTAAGCAAAGGAGAAGTTTTAGACATAAACTCTTCAGACTTTCAGAACCTTCTGCACAAAGCAATGAATCCAAACTCTCCATCAAGTTCTGAGAAAGAGAACAGTAAGTGTTAAACCATATCAAATAACATTACACTGTGCCTTTGTCCAATTCTGGATTATGTTACATAGGGTAATATGAATAACACACAATAAAGCAAACATCATTCCCAGAGGCCTAGGCCTCACAAAATTAGACAAAAAAAAAAAAAAAGACTTCTAAGTCTAGTTATTTCAGGGAAAATATTTTAAAATGAGTACACAGAACAATAGAATTCACTATTCTACCAAATGAATGTTTGCAGCCTGTCATCCACATCTTTAGATTAGAATGAAGTAAATTTAAAAGGTCTGACCAGCTGTTAGATCCAATGTAATCAAAAGATGAAACACTTTAGATACTACAATAGAAGGAAGAAAAAATATTTGACATTAAATGAAGGAAGAGAATGGGGAATAAGGATTTAGCATGCTGAAAGGTCAAGTGAAGGTTCAAAACAAGATACTTCAACTCAACAAATATGTAGTGAGGGTCTACTATATGCTAATTATTGTGCTTTCGAAAATGGAAGAAAAAATAAGATAATGACCCTTACTCTCAAGGTATTTTTAATCTAATGGGAGAGAAAAATAAGTACTTTTGATTTAACTGTTACTATGACAGAAATATACATGGAGGAAGAGAGTTAGCTGAGATGTCATCTATTCCAGGACTTCTTACAGGTGGAGTACATTTTGAAAAATCACTAGGAAATAATTAAAACTTGAGGAGGAAAGGAATTCTAGACAGGCATTAGCATGATCAAAGACACATGAGGTATAAAATGGCTGTGTCTGGAGTTGGAATACAAGTAGTTTGTTATTATGGAGGTTTAAAGAGCAAGGCATAGTGTGGTGAGAGATTAGACTAAAGAAATATCAGTTCATGAAAGTTTTATAAAGCTAACTAGGGAGTTTGGTCTTTATCCTGTTAGTGATAGGAAACTAATAAAGGGTTTTCAGCAGGAAAGATTTAGCGTAAGATACAATACCTCTGGTGTCACTGTGGATAACGAATTTAAAGATGGTAAGCCTGGAGGGAAGGAGACAAATGAGGACTAACCTATCAATTTCCTGAAGATAAGTGCCATGTCTTATTTGCCTTTGTATCCCCAGTGCCTGGCACATAGGAACCTAACAAATGTTTGTCAATAGAATAAATGAAGGCGTCACTGCAATAGTTCAGGTGAGAGATACTGGGGACACTAGCAATATGAAAAAAAAAGACAGGTATAAGAAATATGAGCTAAGGTAAAATTAGCTGAACTTGGTGATGGTCTAGGTATGAAAGGCGAGGGACAGAAAAGAGTCAAGGATGACTCCCAGGCTTCTAGTTTGTAGGACTAAGAAGACAGATGCCCCTATTCTGATAGGAAATGAATGAAGAACAGATGTAGGGAAAACAATGAGTTCCATTTTGGATATATCAAGCAAGAGATACTTAGGGATGTGTGAGTAGATACATTCAGCAAGTGCTTACAGAGTAAGTACATATACAACTCTGAGACTTAGAGAGAATGTTAAAAGCTAAAGATAGAGATTTATTAATCAGCAGCATAAAGGCAGTAGTTAGAACAATGAGAATGAAAAATATGGGATTTTACCATGACATATATATGGACTGTACAGACTAGAATTAAAAACCGATTCCAGGTACTAAATCTTTGTGCATTCATAATTGTATATTCATAACTTTTTTAAATAAGCTAATCACTATAGGGATTCTTTGGCACACAAATTTCTTTATTCTAAATTTAATGAGTGACAGAAGACTAGTTCTTCAAATAAACAACATTCATTTAAGATAGTGTAAAATACTCCAAATCGGATATCTGATAAGGGAATTACATTTAAAAATATAAAGAATGCTTACAACTCAACAATAGAAAGACAAACAACTGAATTTAGAAATGGACAAAGGATTTGAATAGATATTTCTCCAAAAAATATATACATGAAAGACAAAGGCTATTGTTGACAAGGATGAGGAGAAATTAGGATCCTCATACATTGCTGGCGAAACTGTAAAATAGTATGGCAACTTTGGAAAACAGTTTGGCAGTTCCTCGAAATATTATAAACATAGAATTACCACATGACCCAGCAATTCTACTTCTAGGTATATATATACCCAAGAGAACTGAAAACATATATCCACACAGAAACTTGTACAAGAATGTTCATAGCAACATTATTCATAACAGTCAAAATGTTGAAATATTCAAAATGTACATCAACTGATGAATAGATAAATAAAACAATGTGATACATTCATTCAATGGGATACTAATCAACCATAAAAGACTAAGAACTGATACATGCTATAACATGATGGACCTTGAAATCATGCTAAGTGAAAGAAGCTAGAAACAAAATACCACATGTGATTCCATTTAGATGAGATGTCCAGAATAGGGAAATCCATAGAGACATAAAGCAGATCAATGGTTCTAGGGCTAGAGCGAAGGGGAAAGGGGAATGACTGCTAATGGGTACATGTTTTCTTTTTTGGGTGGTAAAAATGTTTTGTAATTAAAAGTGGTGATGGTTGGACAACTCCATGAATATATTAAAAAGCACTGAATGCAGAACTTCAAAAAGGTGAACTGCATGATATGCAAATTATATATCAATAAAGCTGTTCTTTTTAAAAAATGTCAAACAATAGAAATAAAAATTCTAATAGCCATTGTGTAAAATAAGAAAGCTTAATGTTTAGAACTAAAGTTATCCTTGTATATTGTTATATTTAAGCTCATAAATGTTTTTGAGAATGCATAATCATATGATATACATCATAAAATAAACTGCTCAGTCTTTATTCTGCAAGGAATAGATGCCTCAATTCAAATCTAAATTTCAAATCTTCCTTATTCAGATAAACCAAACCTATGAAATAAAAATACCTAAATTCAAGGCTAAATTCAATCATCTTTATCTATTTGAGTCTAGATCTTCTAGTACATCTGTCCATAAATGGTACCCATGAACAGCTGTCAAAAGCAGCTATCTACAAGCACATCTGCAGTTTATGCCTCACCTTCATGCACAGTTCCGCCTTGTCAAAGCCCATCAGCATGTTGATAATGTCAAACCCAGAGGTAGATTTATTCTTTTGGTGAACTCCTCGAATAAGTGCACACAAGGTCTGCGGAAATGAGAGAAAGAATTCTTTCTAGAGAGGAAGTCTCAAAACATAAAGAGCACTGGATCTGTAGCCTCACATTGCTACCTCGGAACCTCCTCCTTGCACATCTGACATTCAACTACACAAACACTTGAGCTCGATTTATATGAGATGAATCCAGAAATCAAAAGAGGAACAGCAACTAAAACTGTCGTCATTCTTTTTTTTGTTGCTTTTTGGCCATCCTCTTTTTAAAAACTGCACTGCAGACAAAGACTGGAAGGTGATATACAAAATAAAAAATAGTTCTTGAGTTTGCATCATGGAATTGGAAAAACTTTCCTTTATTTAAAATTAATTTTAGTATTTACATTATGGTTTATCATTTTTAGTAATTATTTTTTTTCATAACTACAAGTATTTAAGTCTCTATATGACAACAACCAATTGCTTCACATTTTATATTCATTACATTCCTACTTACCACCTGTGTGAGCCTGGACAAATCAGTTAACTTTTCAGTGCCTCAGTTTTCTCATCTACAAAGTGGGAATGATAACAATAGTACTCATAGGGATGCTGTGAGGACTGTACAAATTAATACTGCAAAGAACTCAGAATAATCCCTGGAACTTTGTTGAAGCTCAAAATATAGTACCTGAAACTTTGTTAAAATTCAATAAGTATAAGCTATTATAATAATGTACTATATCTTTATGGATCACCAAATGGCTTAATGTCAATTAATTTCCACTGAACTAAAAACAATTTACAATTTATGTCCCCACCATGAGCCACTGCAACTACTGGAATTACAATTTCCAACTTTCATGTCAACTCTCAATGAGCCCCTACAACTGTGATGCTCAAAAGGTAGAATTTACTGTGCCAGAAGTTAACAAAGCTACAAAATAAATGCTGCCCTTCTTTCTGGGGCATCAGCCTAAGAGGTTATTTCTACATTCTACAAGTGAGAAAACTGGGGCTCACCAAGTGATCTGTCCAACTAGTAAGTTAAAAACTTAAACCCAGTCAACCAAAACTTCCAATAAAATCTTTTATGTTGTCATGGGGCTATGTATTACATCTGTCAATCACTGCCCTAGGTACTCAGCCCAAGGCTACACTTGGAGATATCAGACTATAAACTTTAGAAACTCTGCCTATCATTCATTCAACAAAAATTTACTTCTAGAATGCTGAATATTTGCCAGGCACTGTTCCATACAGTAGGAATAAAGAAATGAATGAAACTATCAAGGTCTTTGTCCTCAGGATGCCTATAATATATCCCCATGAGCCCAATGGTTGGCACATAACAATCATCCAAGAAATCATTGTTCAATGACTCTTCCTCACGATCATGCCACTTAGCTTTAAGAACAATGATTCTTAATGTTTTCAGAGTTCCAGACCCTTTTGAGAATTTGATGAAACCCCTCTCTCTAGAAAGATTATACATATACAAGTAAAATATTACTTGTAATTTCAGGGAATCAAGGACCCTCTGAAACCACAGATTAAGAACTCCTGATCTAGTGCGCACTTCAGCAGCAGCACATATACTAAAATTGGAAAAGAAGATTAGCATGGCCCCTATGCAAGGTTGACACACAAATCCATGAAGTGTTTCATATTTTTAGAAAAAGGTGAAGAGATGAAGTACAGATTAGTAGTTACAAAATAGTCAGAGGGATATGGAGCACAGCATAAGGAACAGAGCCGACAAGCATTGTAATGGCTATGTGTAGAGCCAGATGGGTAATCAGAGGGATCACTTCATAAACTACATAAATGTCTAACCAATGTATAACTAAAACTAATTAGAACTGAAATTAAAAATTAAAAAATTCCTATATAGTGAGAAAACATTATTAAGAATCTCCCAATTTTTGCTGTAGACTAAGCAACCCTGCCTCAGTTTCCTATCTCTTCCTTTCCTCAAATAATAATAAAAATTCTGTCAAATTCTGGCATTAGATCAAATTGTACAAATGGACACTATTACTACCATAAGCATCAATTTGTTTAACCAGAAAGATGGATAAACCAACATGACATAGATGTTTGATTACTTTAAATTAAAGTAAGAAAGAAAGAAAGAAAGAAAGAAAGAAAGAAAGAAAGGAAGGAAGGAAGGAAGGAAGGAAGGAAGGAAGGAAGGAAGGAAGGAAGGAAGGAAGGAAGGAAGAAAGAAAGAAAGAAAGAAAGAAAGAAAACTTCATAACTAAGGGCAATCCTAGGCTCCTCAGGTCACAATGGATGTGTTATAATTCCTTTCTTCTAACAAACCACACTTTCCCAGTCTCCCAGCTTTGTACCTGCAATGCATTGACAACTCGAATTGGATGCTCCTCTCCCAGAGCCTTGATGCAGTGCTGAAATAAGCAATTAATGTTGTCCTTGATCTTCATTAACTCCTCACCATCAAGAGATTCCAGCTTGCCTTCCAGGTACTCTAAGTTCACCTACCATGGAAACAATAAGAGCCTGAGTACAATTTTAGTGTCGCACCCAGAACACACGAGAAGGCAATCTCAGTTACCAGGAAAACCCAGATGCCACCAAGTCTTACCTTCATAAGGAAGAGTTCCTCCCAAAATCGAGGACTGCACTTACTAGGGTCTTCTGTCTGAAACCAGAAGATAAGCAGGTTCAATATCCCCAGCTAACATCAAATCATTAAGAATACAGTGGAAAGGGTCACTATACATAATCAACCTTACCCTTCAAAATTACTTTTAGCTTGGTCATTCTAAACTACTATAATGGGAAAGAACAGTTTGGGGTTTTTTTCCACAAATGAAAGATACTATACGTAGATTTCCTATACCAAAAGTTAAAAAATGGCTCAAAGAATCTCCTGCAAATCTTTTTCTTCTAGCAAGAAGTAAACCCAACCATCTGAATTAAATTAGTCAAATTATGATATGTCTGTCTCCATTGCACTTATATGGTGCTCAGTTTTCAAAGCCCATTCACATACATGAAACAGAATGACCAGTGAGCCAAGTACGGTAGATATTATCATTATTTTCCTTTTAGGAAAAAAGGTACACAAAGTTAAGTGACTTGCACAAGTACAAGAGCCAGAATCCAGATCACTGAAAAATACTGCCATGGTTTTTACAATATCCTGTGTTGACTGCTTCTACTTGCATTCCCATATGCATTTAGTCCTCTGTACAGAGCTTTTAATATGCTCTTTCTTTAATTCAAATGGTCCAAAAGGTTGGCAAAATTATAGTGCTAAAAGACAAAATTTCTTAGCAACAAGTTTCAAACAGAAATTCTAGAAAGTCAGAGGCTTCTGCTTAATGAATAAGAGAACCTCCACTTTACGGGAAAGCTAATGACATAAAATCAGTAAGTCAACTGCCTGATATCACCTTACCTTAAATCGACCTTTTAAAATTACTACCAAGAACTAATGTCTTCATTAGTTAAGAACTCCTGCTCTAAAAAATATTATACTAGGAATCTCTTCTTGATTTTTAATTGAGGATGACATAAAGAAGAAACATTTCTGGCTTTCTTATAAGGAAGGTCCTCATTTAGTCTCTTCTCTCAAGTCTTACTCGTCAGGAGAGGTCACACTTTGATTCTCACAATTCTGTAATGTCATTTTATTGTCTATATATGGAACTCAGGGATTTCCTAGAGCTGTCTCTTCCCATCCTTAAGGCAGGAATCATATGCATACCAAGTTTCCTTAACATATAAAGAGCCCTAATAGGATCCTAGTACCCACTCATTTTCTCTGTATAACCATCTGTACTAACCTGGAAAAATCTGTATTAATTTTCTGCATCCCAAACTCTATCTGTAAGGCTATACCAAGAGTTAAATGTTTTACTTGAATGAATTATTCATTCTGGGCCATGTGGCAAAGCTGAACAAATATGGGCTCTGGAGTCATACACTAGGGTTCAACTCACCTTCTAACTGTGATCCCCAGTTCTCACATCTATAACATGCTCTTTTACATGGAACATGTAAAAACATGGCCCTCTTGCACCATTCTTGTCAGAATTAAAGCTAATGTATTTAGTGATACATTAAAATAATGATAAGGACATGGTAGGAACTCAACACACTGTAACTCTTTTTACAGGTATTATTCGATTTTACATTTACTACTTATGACCAGGACTTCAGAAGGCAAGTACTACTGTAGGGAATCTAATTATTCTAACTTCCCCTGACAGGGGATATTTTACACCACAGGTTTAGAACATGGTCATTCAGCAGTTATGAAAGCCCAAAGAAATCCCCAGTCCAACTGCTAGTAATTCCCAGTTAACTAATACAGAGAATGAGATAGTCTAACGAAGCCATTGTTTTGTCCATTAACAACTTGAGATGAATTATAATAGTGCGTCTTTTTAAAATATCTGATCATAGAATTCCTGGACCAAAAGGAACTTCAAGGGACATTTAGAAGAGTCTTTACACTGGATAAGGAAAACAAATCTTTCTCAAAAATATTCAGAAAAGCAGCTTCCACAGCCTGCCTTCCTCCTTTCAACTGTTTTACCCAGCTCATAGCAACAATCTACATTAAGACACAATCATAACTTCTACCATGACAAGGCTCAACCTCACCCTTGCTCTCCCTCTTTCACCCTCTGAAGAATTGGGAGGTAACAGGCAAAGGCAAGGTTATTTCTCATTTTGAAAAAAGAAACTAAGGAGTCAAGCTGTGCAGAGTATCAGGGCTCTAGGCCTTACCATGAAGATCTCATCATACATCAGCACCACTTTTTCCTTCAGAGGTTTTTTGGAGGCTGAAGATTTCCGGAGCAAACCCCCCCGTTTCTCTACTTGTGCCATGGTTAGAGAATCTGTGAAAAGAAAGCCAGAGTCAGTGCTAGAAATATTCTCCAAGATTCTGAAGGCTAAGCAGAATTACCTCCAATGGGAAATGTTTTAGGAAGAAGAAATGATAAACAACCATGCTATAGATCTTGTGTATCTGTCCAACATCCTCCCTAGACCAGGTAATTTCAAGGTTTAAATCTTTACTTAGCCTACAGCACAACATATTTTACATCCTTAAAACATGCCAGTGGGCAATGCTTAAAGCAGATCCAAAACCAAGCAAGAAAGTGTAACTAGCTCCATCTATAATAGGTCTGGCCATATATTTGAGGTTGATGGAAAGAAGGCTGCAAAGCACACACTGCCCACAGACTGATGGTGAAGTTAAATTTCAAGTATTGATCGAGCTTAGGACCATTAAGACAGGAAGTGTGCTGCAGACTGATGTGCTCCATTGATTTCCCCAAAGTTAAGTAGGTTCTCGTCTCTGCAAAGTACTTGGCCTTCACTGCCTCATAAATCACACTGCACTTGACTGTCTTGAGAAATTCCTTTGGAAAGAGACCCAAGGCAGAAAATAGCAGTTAAAGGACAAAAATTTAAACTTGATTTCCAAATAACTGAATATAACGACACACTCCTTTCAAATTTAATTATATGTATTTATAACACTACTGTAGATCAAATCTCAAAGTATTCTTTAATTCTATATAAAAGCAGTTCCATGAATCATGCCCAAATTTTCCTATCTTGCTGCAAGGAATTCTCAGTTTTTTTCAAGTGAGAGCTTGAAATTCCACAGGTCTGCACTATTAAATTTATACATATTCCCTCCCTTCTCAGATTCTTCCTACTATTGATAAAATTCCTGTCTCTCTCTTAAATTCTAGGCTCTAGTTGTGAATCTTAATCTCACTCAATGGTAAGTGTGTGGGGGGAGGGAGAAGCGAGGAGCCTAGTTTTTATTTCCAGACATATCCAAAGCAGAACAAAATTAATTTTGTTCAATGACTTTTAGAAAATATGCACTAATTTTCAAATAAAAATAAAATTTTTGTTTAAGGAAGAGATGTATCCAATAGCATAAAAGATTATATCTTAGATATTATCTTTCTTTAATACATGTAGCCAAATGGAGATTCAGCTTTGAACACAAAAAGCATAAAGCACAGAAAATTTCCCCAAGTAGATATTAAATGTCTTTAACAAAGAGACTACATCTTATACTTTTTCTGTAAGCCCTTAGCTCGTGATAAATGTTCAGTGCATATTCATCACTGACTGATTCTAAAATTGGAGGGGGGCACCTGAAAAGTCCTAGGTCTGACTTAAAATTTGTTGACCTATATTTATTGAGGCCTCACTAAGCCCTCAATTTCCATTATGGTCTAAGAAAAATAAAGGGGAAAATAACAACAAAGAGAATGTTCTTGTGGGCAATTTATGCTATATTGATCGTGGCTTTCCCTTAACTCGTGAAATACAGCCTCCATTCAAAACATTCCTGTGTCTTTTAAATAGGTTGTCAAGAGGAAGGTGTCCTTATCGGAGGGAAAACAAATTGGAAATCAAGAGGATTCTATTAAAATAAATCAAAAGCTATGCAATTTCTAAGCTTAGTAGGTATAGATCTTGCATATACTCAGCTTCAACCAGTTGATTAGCGGGAACTACAAGTTCCTGCACGTGAAAAGCATATGTTTACAAACATCCCCCTCTGAGAATTTATAATTGGGTTACAGCTAATCAATGTCCACCCCAAATCTAATAAACTCACTTTCTCTATTTCAAAATCAATACTTTCTAATAAGCAAAAGGGAATTAGAGAAGGGGGGGAAACAATACCAGTCCAAAGTACTAAATTTCCTAAGAAATTAAATTATTTTCATCATTCTCCTTCCATTTGGTGCAGGGGCGGGAATTCAACCAAGGGCCTCTACACATTACTCTCTGTCATCATCACAAGCAACTAGATTTACCACTCAAGCTGTCAGAAATGTGACTAGAAACTGACAACACAAAGTCCCCTCCTCCTCTAGTACTTCTGTCCACAGAAGACAGCAAAGAAAGGTGTGTCTAAGGTGGTGGATTGAGAGAAATATAGTATACTTATAAAAGTTTTAAAAGTTGTTGTTTTGTTTTGTTTTTTTTTACACCTACAGCACCTGGTAGTCTTAGTGGTCTCCCATCCAAGTACTAACCAGGCCCAACCTTGCTTGGCTTCCAATATCAGACAAGATCAGGAACATTCAGGGTGGCATGCCATAAAGTTTTTTGGGGGTCTGGGAAATTAAGCCTATGCTCCTAAATTTGAAAGTTAAATATCTGAGTGGTAGAGCAGTAAATTGCAGCACATCAGTAATGTGAATGTAGTCTGTTTACATCCTCTCAGTGCTTTTTTCCTCTTTCACAAAACTTCCCTGTTGTACAGAGAATCAGTACCAGCTGAGGGAGCAGCAAGGCATAAAGGAACAAACAGCAGAACTGAAAATAGACCACAGGTCTCCAAACAAACTAGATGACACTGAGTAATTCACTGTGTTTCTCAGTTTCCTTAGAAGTAAAACAAGGGGATTGAATTAGACATATCATCTAATAATTCTCTCAGCATCACTGAAATTCCATAAATATATAAGGAACACCGAAATAATATAAAGCTCTAGTATAGGCACTACAGGGCTGCAAAGAGCAAATTCCAAACCTGATTCTCTGGAGATCACAAACTATTGGCAGAGACAGACACCTAACAACCCATAGCACAAGGCAAATCATGTCAAATAAATAGTAAAATGAAAATGCAACTTTTCAATACTAATTTCACCTACCACCAAATTTAAGAATGGCTTCAAATCCCCCCAATTCAATGGTAAATCAATGAAGTCTTTTATTCCTAAATCTTAGGCACTTATTGGTCCCATGACCTATACAGCACAATAACCCCCCAAAAGACCTAAGTCATACAACTTTTTAAAGAACTATATCTTAAAGCAATCCAGCCACATACTTCTTAAATGCACATCACATACCTACAGGATCAAATTGCCAAATACCAAGATTTTAAAAGCTAACGCCAAACTCTTCCAATGGTTAATGTACAAGGAAAGAAAGTTACACTAAGACAGTTATTTATTTTATTGTTTTTGTGAGTACATGTCAATTCCAGTGTCAAAAAATAAATGTAATAGAAATTCACCCTACTTTCCAGAGGATAGTCAGTTATCTATTAAAAGTTTTGGATTTTAGTCCCAACCTATACTTATTCTATAAACTTAAGTTTCCTTTCCCTCCCTGGTCTTCAATCTGCCAACATGTAAAAAAAAAAAAAAAAAAAAAAAAGCCATGGCAAGGATGTACAGAAAGGCAAACCCTTGTATACAATTGGTGGGAATATAAATTACTACAACCACTACAGAAAACAGTATAAAACTTCCTCAAAATATTAAAAGTAGAACTACCATGATCCAGCAATCCTATTTCTGGGTATATATCTGAAGAAAATAAAATCCCTATTTAGAAAAGATATCTGCACTCCCATGTTCACTGCAGCATTATTAATGAGCAGCCAAGACATAGAAACAACCTAAGTGTCCATCAAGGAATAAGTGGATAAAGAAAATGTGGTGTATATACAATGGAATATTATTCAACTATAAAAAAAGAAGAAAGTCCTGTCATTTGCAACAACATAGATAAATTCTGAGGGCATTACGCTAACTAAAATAAGTCAGAAAGAGAAAGACAAATACTGTACAATCTCACTAACATGTGAAATCTAAAATAGCCAAAATTGTGGAAACAGAGAGGAGACTAGTGGTTGCCAGGGTGTGGGAGTAGGGAAAATGGAAAGACATTGTTCAAAGGTTACAAACTTCCAGTTATAAGATGAATATGTTCTGGAGATCTAATGTACAGCAAGGTGACTATAGTTAACAGTACTGTACTGTATACTTAAAAACTGCTAAGATCTTAATGTTCTCACTACCAAAAAGAATTTTTTAATGATAACTACATAAAGTGATGGATGTGTTAACTAAGTTATCCTGACAATCATTTCAAAATAGATCATCACACATTGTATCTTTTAAAGTTATACAATGTTATATATCAATTATATCCAATAAAGCTGGGGGCAAAAAACACATGGAACAGCTCTCTACCATAGCCTTCCAAATTTAAAGGTCTGGGGTTCTAGATTCAAACTTATAATGGACTGTTATCAAGTATCACTCTGTCTTCACTGTTGAAGGAGGCTTCTAAATGCTACTGCAGATAAATGCTCTTGTAAACGTCCTAAAACATTTCAATCAGTATGTACAAAAACAAAAAGGAGAGGCGAGGAGAGGAGAAATAAAAAAAGAGAAAAGAAAAAAAATGAATAAAAATAAATGTGCCCATCATTTAGAAAGAAAAAAAAAACATGCACAGATCAGGCATTTGTTCAATAAATACAACTGAACAACTTTTAGGTGCAAAACACTAAGGATATAGCAGTAAATGAGGCAAATAAGATCCTTGCTCTTATAGAATTTTATTCTACTAGAGGGGAAAAAGACAACAAACAAGTTAAGTTGAAACAGTGAGAAGTACCTTGAAGACAAATTGTCCAGGGGTTCTATATTAATTGGAAGATTAAAGTAGGATTCTATGAGAAATGATACATGGGCCAAAATCAGAACAGGAAAGAAACAGCCATGTGAAAATCATGGGGAAAGTGTTCCAGACAGAGGGAATGACAAGGGCAAAGGCTCCAAGATTTTAAAAGACTTGGCATGTTTGAAAACAGAAATTCCAGAATGCCTAGGCTAGAGTATAAATATCCCCTTTTTTAAATGTTCTTGTACAGTTTATTAAAGTAGGTGTTTTGTGTTTGTGTGTGTTTTTTAAATAGATAGACTTCAAATGCCCATCAGCAATAGAATAGGAAAATTATATTCATATAATACTACACATAAATTTAAAAGTACAAATTATTGAAACAATATTGATAAATTTCACAGATATTGAATAGAAAACATCTGAAAGAAAAAAAGGAAAAAATACAAACTAACGATTCCATTTATATGAAGCTCAAAAAAGGCAAAATTAATCTAGGGGCAACAGAGGTCAGAATAGTGGTTACCTTTGGTGGAGTTAGATGAGTGAGAAGGAACACAAGGAAACCTTCTGAGGTGCCCAAAATGTGCTAGATCTGAGTGAAAGTCATACAAATGTGTACATGTATAAAAAAAAAATCAAGTTGCATACTTCATATTATGAAGCTATTCCTCAATCTAAAAAAAAAAAAATCTGTGTCCATATATATATATATGAAAGTTCAATAGTACCCATGCAGAACACTAGAACAAAGGCTAGTAGAGACCCTGACCTGCACACTCAGGACACCAATCTAAAATAACAATCAAAGAGTTAACACTTATTTAGGACTTACTATGTACCAGGCACTGTTCTAAGCACTTTTCCTAACAACAAACCTATGATGAAGAAACTTTAAGAAAACTAAAGCATGATATGCTTAAATAAAAAAAAATAACTCGTCAGTGTAAGTGAGAGTATGGACTCAAATCCAGACAGCCTAAAGTTGGAGTCTCTGCTCTTAACCACAATACTATACTGTCTCTCATAGAGCAGACAAAGGAGAAGTAGAGGAATCTACACATAAACAAAGGTGAGGATCAACAGAGAAACTGTAAAGACTTTCCAACTGAGTAATGAGGAAGAGTATATACTCATCAACCTTATTAGCAAACTTTGTAGTGTCCAGACACCTTCAGTTTCATCATTCTAGTTTGCCAGTGGGTAGAGGTGCTATGGTAAAAAATAAAAGATAACTTGTCTGGTGCATATGTATGTATACAAATACCAATAATGGTAAAGTAAAAAAAGAAAAATTAATGGAATGGTAGAAAACTGGGAAGAAAAAACTGAAGAAACTGAGTGTCTAGTCCAGCTGATGGATGTATACAAAATGGTAACTGGAAAAAAAAAAAAGGCTGAAATACACAAATCTCTACTACAAGATTTTATTGATACTACTATACCTGAACTTACTGCTCTGAGGATAATTCTGCACCAAAACTTAATAACAAATAGAAAGATACAGTAAAACAAGAAAGATGAAATGGAGAGCAAGTTAAGTAGAAGTCTATACAGCCCTCAGTTTAGGAGGAAATATGTTTTACCACAGCAGAGCTGTGATTACCTATTTCAGAATCTCCTGGGGTGCCTCCTGAAAATGTAGATTCCTAAGCTCCCTTCCCCACTACTGAAACAGACTTTCAAAATTAGAACTAAGGGTCTTAATTTTGAACAATCATTTACATTAGTGGTTCTCAACTGAGGCAATTTGCCTCCTAGGGGTCATCAATGCCTGGAAAGATTGTAATTGTCACACAGGAAGGGGAGATACTACTAGCATCTACTAAGTAAAGGACAGGGATGTTGCTGAACATTCTACAATGCATAGGACAGTCCCCACAACAAAGAATTATCTAGCCCAATATGTCAATAGAGCCGAGACTAAAAAAACCTTGCCCCCACATAATTCTTATGCTCACTAAAGCTTGCGAGGTATACATCAAAATCTTAAACCAGGTTTCAAAAGGAAAAGAGCATGTGAACAGAGATGATATTGAGAGAATGAGTAAAACTTCTGCCATCTCTAGAAAAGGCACTGAAGCAAGCTTCACCTACCCTCCATCTCTTTCTCCCTATAGTAATTCACCAATCACATCCCCTTCCTTTAGGATCTTGGCCCCAGTTTGCCCATCTGTGAAAGATCACTACAAGACACACTGACTATAATAATCAACATTCTTAGTGAAGGAAATGAAAATTCTATCTGCCCAGAAGTTATGGCTGAGTCGAATATCATCACTGTCTAAACATGAGCCCATTCACCCAATACACTAAAGGAGGCAACGTTAATAAAGCCTGAAATAGCCTTCTGCACTGACTCTCCTAAAGGTTCCTAATTTCCTCCAGATGCCAGTATTTGGGGGTTTTTTAATCTTTAGACAGAAGTTATCTGCTCCATAAATTTTCTGCAAGCCACACCACACTCTCTAGAGGTAATACTAGCAGTATAAGCATTTAAGAAAATGCAAGGTATTCCAACCCCAACGCTTTATTTCTCAAACTAGTTCCAAACAGGCCCCTTCCTATCTGAAGGCACCAAGGATTTGGCTCACTTGCTGGATTCCACATGGTCCACATAGTCCAAATTGGTCTTCTAAATTTACTGTCATCTGAATCTGTGTTTAATTCACTTCCCAGACATAGGCATGGGCACTGTATTGTATTGCTGCCATTCCACATGGTTCCTTGCCACAGTTTCTTTCATAGCATGGCACACAGTTTCTCCCAATTCCGCCTCACTGACTGGCTCTAAACAAGCATATATACCCTTTCCATTTTAAAGAATTCTTAGCACTAGTCCCTCCAAGTCTTTTTTATCTCTAAAATGGAGTGAGGCCTGCATTCTTAAAGCCACCTCTCTGAATTTTCTCCCTTCATGGAGAGCTCCAGGATAAGCCACTATTCCCTTATTCTACCACTTTTCTTTTCTTTTCTTTTTCACTTTTCTTTTTGTAATTCCTGGGGATGAAATTCATCATTCATTCCTCTAAATCTTTCAAAGCACAGGCTACCACTCAAGATGATATATATAATAAATAACATGACTGAGTGCTCACTGTATACTTGGCACTGTTCTAAGTGCTTTAAGCATACTATATTTAATCTTTACAATAACCAGATGAAGTAAGTACTAGTACCATAATTTTACAATGAGGATTTTACTTTGCCCAAAGTAACAACTAATAAGCGATATCACCACTAAACCTTTCTGGTAGCCCTACTCCCCATCAGAATATCCTGTTAGTGCAAAAATTCAAGTGTTGACTAGTAGCACATGCAAAATCAAATTCAGTTGAAGTTCTATGGAAACTCTACACTGATACCAATAATACCAATATTCTCACTTTATCCAAGAAAATTCAGTCAACTCAGGATATTGTCTAATAAGCATCATTCCTACTTTCTAGATACTAGAACAGAACCAGCCTTATTCAGTAAATACATGAGCCACTATGGGACAGCATCCATATTTTTTGTGTGCTCTGGACAGTGCTCACCTCAGAGTGGGTGCCTATACCTGAAAATGGAAGTAATTCAGGGACTTTCCCAAGACTAAGCAGCAAGTGAATAAAAAACAGAAATTTCCCAGTCTCTACTCTAGGTATTAGCCACTGTCTATATCTACTAAAGGTAAACGAAAAGAATTCAATACAGTACCATCAGAATTGACTGAGTCGGCCTACTTTCACAAATAATACAGATGAAGAGGTTTAAATAAACATGACTACTTCAGGTTCCCTTTCAAATTATTTTTACACAAGAAGGAATGCACTTACACCTTCAGAAGGAGGAACCAACTCCAAATAGACAGGATTTTAGAAACTCTGATTGAAAATCACATTTTTCTGACATCTCCGAGAATGAGAATTCATTGTAAAATCCTCTTCTCAATGAGCAGGAGCCTCTTGTAAATTAATACTGTCTATCTCCTGCTCAAGCCCTGAACTTCCTTAAGCAGCCCAATGTCACTCATATCTTCTTCATTTCCTTTCCTGTTGAACCATACAAGCCTCATGAATACCACCTAAATATAAAAATGAAAATTATGAGACAGACTCCCATGATCCTAAAGAAAACACAAATGGTAATTTCAAATTTGCAAAGTAAATTTATTTCCTGCCAGTTTAAAAACTAACATTTATCAATACCTTACAATAACACAGGCATAGAATAAGACAAAAAGGGGATCCAAAATTACATATGGTCCCTGCCTTGAGATGCTCACTATTAAATGGAAGAAATACATACATATATACTTACTTACAAACAAAAATAAATAAACCTTTTTTCCCAGGATTTTTTGCATATATGCCCTCACTCAATGTCAAGATATTAAGCTCACTAGACCCCCTTACTTCTAGCTGCCTACCTAACATCTCCATGTGCACATCTCACAAGCAATTTTTTTCTCAGCACACCAGACTGTGTCTCCTATACCTCTTTCCAAAGCAACCCCAACCCTTAAAAAATCTGCTCCATTTTTTTCTAGTCCATATCCTGGCCAATGAAATTCACATTCACCCAATCTCTCAAACTAGAAATCTTAGCCCACTCTCTCTCCCCATCATTAAGTTCTGTTGCACGTATCTTAGAATTATTTCTAAAATCCATTTCCCTCCTCTTCATTCCCATTGCCACACTTTATTCAGACTCTCAATCAACTGCAACAACTCTAATTAGTCTCACTACCTCATTTCTCATTACTTTAATCAGCACTTCTGTCACTCCCTAATATAAAAAGCTCCAATGGCTCCCTACTCTCTTTTCAACCTCAACTCCTGGCAACTTTCCCACCACCATACATCCTGTTTGGGGCAAATTTCTGACACTTAAATATCATGTTTTTTTTTCCCCTCTCATACTTTCACTGCACGCTGTCCCCTCAAACTGGAATACCTTTCCTTACTATGCAAGCTCCTACTCATCTTTCATCACCCAACTCAAGTATCTCTTCCTTGTGAAGATTTCCCTGACTCTCCCAGGCAAGGGCAGTAGTCCCTTCACACTGCATAGATTCATTTGTAAAGATATTTAACACAGCCCTACAATTTTCATATGAATGTCTCTCTCTGATGTCCTTGAGGAAAACATGCCCATATTTCTAACTCCAGTGCCGGTTATATAGTAAGTGCTCAATAAATGTGTGTTGCTAGAATTCACCTTCATATATTCTGGATCAATTTGTTATTTGGCTATTTTCCCCAAAAATTTATGAATTATTGAACTTGGCTCTATGGGGAATTTCAACTTTTATAACAATTTCTGACTTTTGACCTTAAAGGTTTCCCTATTCACTGAAAGAATCGTAATTCTTCCTTTACAATCCTAACAAGAAGGATCCACCTTTCTCTAAAGTCAGCCTTCATATAGGAAGTACTATGCACACAAATCCAACTGAAGGCACACCCAAATAATTCCAATTAACTTGAGCTAATTTAAGGGCACAGACACAAACCATATTTGCCCTGGTTTACAAAGTCACTGAGAGCTCAGAATAGCAAAAAAAAGAGTTCTAAGCTCAAAACTTTTTTCTGACGAGGAAGACCTGGGGAAGGTCTGATGATCCAGAAACATTTCTTTGGGCCTGGCCGAAGTCTTTCCCTCCCCATACCTCTGAGGTAGCACTCCTCAGCTTCGGATAGCTCTCCTTCCCCCAGGGAACCAGATTTCTTCTCCTGTTTCTTCCCCACACTTGCCTAGAAACCGGTTCGTTACTCCCAAGTAACTCAGAGAAAACAAAGTAGCTTCACTGATTCTGTGTGAAGAGTGGACTGAAGCCCACTCTTCACACAGAATGGGTGAGCCTTGAAAAAGAGGGACAGGATGGGGACCTTTCCGGGACACCTGAACACTGTGGGGCAGACCGGCCTTCCTCTATCCCTCTATCCCCTCACAGAGGTGTTGCCCCATGTCTTCGCCCCAGACCCAGTCTGGGAGGAGAGGCAGCTTGAGGGGTAGGGTCAGCCTCGTGGTGAGGTCAAAGGTCAGCTCCTTGGCTGCCAGGAGGGCCTAACAGGGACCGGGAGCCGGAGGGACGCGACCCGCCCAGGATAGTCCGAGGAGCTGGCCTCTGGAGGAGCAGGCAGCTTCTGGAACCGCTCCGCCGCCGCGGGCCCAGCCTCCCCGCCGCACGCAGCCTCAGCTCGCCTCAGCAGCTGCCCTCCCTCCCTCTCCCCCCTCTCTCCATCACCCCCGTCCTCTCCTAGGCGAGCGCAGGCCCCGCCCCCAGAGTCGCCTCGGGTCCAAGGCCTAGTCCTGCAGGACCCGCAGAGGTTGGCCAGGCTCGGGGACCGACCCGGCCGGCGCCGCTTACCCGGCCGCGGGCTCCTCCTCCACCACCGCGCCGCTCCCGGGGCCGCTCGCTCCCGACGCGCCCGACCGGCGCTGCTCCGGGCTCCCGGCCGCGCTCCCGGCCTCCCCCGACCGTGCCCCAGGCCACCGCGCCCCGCCGGGTCCTAAAGCCCGCCGGGTGGCAGATTTGTCCACGCCCGCTTCCTGAGGCTGGCTCAGACGGCGGCTCCGGGCATGCCTCCCCGAAGACAACAACTCCCGAAATGCACCGCGAGAAAGAAATTAGCAAAAGCAACATCTATCGAGGATCTACTGGATGCAAGTTGCAATAGCAGTGTTTCATATACAGCAGACTCTGAACTCAGCAATTCTGCTCCTAGAAAGAAGTGTGTCCTCTAGAAACACTGGAAGAACTTGGAAAGATATATGTTCCAAGCAGTTGATTGCACCTTTGTAAGTGAAAGATTGGAAACGAGCTCATATGTCCAACAAATATGTATTATGTGCCTACTCTGTGCCGATCACCTTGTAAGGCTGTGTTAACTTGGCAAGTAACCTTTCTGAATCTTTTCTCATATGCAAAGTGAAATATTAAGAATATATATGCTGGACAGTGTGTGGAGGGGTGTCATTCAATCCTTACAATGACTTTTTGAAGTAGGCACTTCACAGATAACAAAGTTTCTTAGTGACTAAACAGCTTGCCTAAGGTCCTAGAGTTAAGAGTTGAACCCAGATCTATCAGGAAAGCGATCCTAATGAACTGGATTAGGCTCTTTCTTGGAAGATCTTTATTTTTCTTGTCTATTTGCAAGTAGTATAAGACAAGATTGCTAGTAAAAGGTTTTAACTGAATATTTAAAAAATGTGAGAAGGGAAAAGAGGAAGGAAGGTGCTTTGGGGGGAGGGAGCGGAGAAGGGGCGCCTGCAAAAAGCTTTATTGTTTCAATTTGGTCCTCTGCTTGGGAGAGGGCTCCAGGGTAGTTCGAAGGGTGCCTGGTGGTTGCAAGGAAAGGCTCCGGCAGAAGCACAATACTGGGCAGATGCAGAGGGGCCCCTCAAAGACCTCTGCTCTACAAAAGTTCCTAGTCCTGCTTGAGGGTGAACCTTTCCAAGAGATACCCAGCCCAGGCTGAGGGGCGGCCAGCCTCCGGAGGTTAGTCAGGTGGTCACCCATCTTCCTGATGAGTTTCACCTCCTCATTAAGAAGTGGCTGACCAGAAAGTCACAGAGATGGGGGTCTGTGTGGGCAGAACCCAGGGCATGCAGATCCAAAAGGGCCTGGTTCAGGTTCTTTTCTATGACCATGGCAGTTTTTATGGCATCCTGAGTTTTACCTCACTCATCCTGGGAAGGCTTTTGCAGGTTCCAGAAGAGGGTGCAGCCACCATGCTGGTTTTGCATCTTTAAGTGAATCTGGGAGCAGTTCTTTGCAGCTAACTCGCAGGAGAAATGGCCCACGCCTTCTAGAGCCACATCGTTGTAATCAAAATAGAAACCTAGAGAGAGGTGTAGGAGGCCTGCAGATGGAGGTTACCCGGCAGTTGACAGCAGCCTCCACCTGGGTGGAATAATTCTGATGAATTTAGGAGCTCACAGTTGCTCAGCAGTAAGGAGTTAAGCTCAGAAAACGGCGTTGGCTGGTCTTGGGAGCCAGGATGGCTGAGGTGGTTCCAAGAGACTGGAAATGAGGTTAGAGGGTGATCAGCGGCTGGAAGAAGGGGCATCCCTGGGTCCGCTCTGTCCAAATACTGTTGAAACAGGAGACAGATCCAGGGACTGATGAGGTGAACCCGCAATAGTTCCTGAACACCAGGTAGAAGCCTCCTGTCCAGAAAGAACTTTTTTCCATACCTGATTTCTTTTTAAGAAACCTTTGTTGAGCAAATACTGAAATCCAGTTCTGAAAGTAGTAAAAAAAGAAAAAATCTAAGATTATATTGTAACAAAGTATAAATGCTCAGAAAATTCAGAGAAGAGAAAATTCCATGCTGGGGAAAGATAAAGATGGAGACAAGTCTTAGAGGAGAGAAGAAAAGGAAAAGAGAGGGTATGAAGGTGAAGCAACACAATACATTGCCTATAGCTATGCCTGGAAAGTGAATTAATTACGCATTCAGACACAGGTAGGTTTAGAAGGCCATATGCTGAGTAGGTAAGAGCAGAACCTCCAGAACATTAGTAATGAATCTCAGGTCTGCTACCTCCTAGCTGTATGGCTTTTGACAATAACCTGAGCGCTCTGAGCTTTAATTTCCTATCTGAAAAATGGAGATAATAAAATGCCCGTGTACTATTAATTTGATTATTCATCATTGAACCCTTCCCCTCATTCTGGGGACATTTTCCTTTGGGTGTAGTCTTGGTAAAAATCAGGCCCTGAGCAACCAAGGTAAGTGACCTAAGCTTAGCCACGAGGTGCAGCCTTCAAGGACTTCAGCTCTTGATCAAAAGAGCCAAAGATGAAGGACTGGTCAGAATTTATTTATGACAGGTGTATCCTGCCTGGATGGTTCTCGTGAAAAACAGTTGTGCTTCCTATTTCTTGTTCTTCAGAGAGTGTCTTAGCTCCTGCTCTTTTTCCAAGCCTATTCCTGTCTCCTGCAGATTCCATGAGTCTCTTATGTTCTTCTAATAAATTTCATTTATATTTAAGATAGCCTATTTCTATAACTATTCTGTAATACTTAGCCAAAGTGTCCCTAAGGGATATCACACACACAAACATGTGCCCCCTCAAACTTACTTATTCTTTCACCAAACTTCTATTGAGATGTTTCTTTGTGCCAGGCTCTACACTAAAAATAGGGATACAAATATAAAGGAAATCCTTTATATTTGTATATTTTGTATATTTGCCTCCTGAGGCAGGGTCCTACATCCTGCCCAGAGAGCGTCCCTCTGGCAACTAGGAACAATTGGGAGAGGAACAAATTTGGACAAGGAAGTAATGTTTAGGACATGTTTAGGACAAAGTTGAATTGAGATTGAAATGTCTATGAGACATCCAGGCAGAAATATTTAGTAGACACGTGGATATGCTTTATTGGAACACAGCACAGATTTGTGAGCTGTAGATAAATATTTGGGGGCCTTTGGCTTAGTGGTTCAAGCCATGAGAAGGAAAGGAATGGCCTAGAAAGAAGGTGAAAAAGAGGCCCAAGATAGAATTTAAACACCTACACTTGAGGATGATGAAGAAAAATGAACTAATGGCAAACAAAATTCTGAAGCTAGTACTACCTAAAAAAGAGAAAATTAGAAGAGAAAAATGGCAAGGAAACCACAGGAGAGACTTTCAATAAAGAAGTCAAATATCTTAGAAAAGGAAATTCAAATGTCCTTGAAGACGTCAAGAAATCTACCTCAGGTAAGTAGTAGTTTGAGGAATGAATAGAAGAGAAAATGGAGGAAGCAATTGCTAAAGGATCCTTGCAAGAAACTTAACTGGAAGGAAAGGGAGAGGGAGCGATAAGGCTAGAGGTGGGAAAATGAGGATGAAAGAGCAACTTCAAGCACAGGACAGATGAAAGTGTTTCTATGCTGAGAGCAAGAGGACAGAATAAAGCTGATGAAATAGAAATGGATGCAGTTCTCAGGGAAGTTGTGGGGGTGGGGAGAGGTAGAAGCAGACATCATAAAAAGGGACTGGACTCGGAGGGAGGAAAAATACCACATCACCTGAGAAAGCAGGGGTGGAAAGAACCCGGATAATCAATTTGTGGGTGTTGCTGGAGAAATTACACACAGACTCAGTGCCTCTAAAGTATGTTTTAATTTTGTTCTCTAGCAAACTTAGTTTTGATGACTTGTTGGTAGTTTGGTGCAGACACTGGATTCAGATTGCCTGTGGTTGAAAGTTCACCTCTACCTCTACTGCTTAAAAGCTGTGTGGTCTTGGCCTATTTACTCAATCTCTGTGCTTCTTTTTCCTTATCTATAAAAGGGGCTTGTTGGAGGTGGGTGTGCTGTGGAAGTATTAGTTATTATTAATTATTTTCTACCAGATTGTCACCCCCATGAGGTTGAGGTATTCAATTTTGTTCAGGGCTGTCTACTTTGAGTAAGGGCTCAATAAAATTTCATGAATAAATGAATGAATAAGTTGGGGCGAGAGTGCAAGGTTTGCAGGGAAGCCCTGGGAGTGGGTCGCTTTCAGTTCAGGGCTCAGCGGTCTAGAGTCCCGATTCCTGAGTCAAACTCTGGGCCACTCCGTGGCCTCTTGGGGCAGGGTCCCACACCCCGCTCAGACAGCGTCCCTAAGGCCAGCGAAGTCGGAGGCGCTGAGACCCTTGAAGGCCTGCGAGGCCCCTCCCACGGCGGGGCCCCGGTGACTCCTCCCCCGCAGGGCGGGGTCACGCGGGGGGCCCCGACCCGGCGCATGCCCCGAGCTAGGCCGGCGGGAGGGCGGAGCGAAGTCAACTCTCGGGCCGGGCCTCCGCCCACCTCATCTAAGCGGGACGGAAGTCTCAGCCCCACTCTCCGCCCGTCCATGGGAACCTGGGGCTGAGACCCCGGCCTCGCTCCCCTGGCCAGGACTTGGGCATACTCCGGAGGGGGCCACCATGAAGCGTGCGGCCACTCTGCGCCTGCTCTCGGACCTGAGCGACTTCAGCGGCGCTGCCCGGCTCCGGGAGTTGCTGGCCGCGGGCCCACCGGTCCGAGTCCGCTGCAGCCCGGACGGCCGCCACCTGCTGCTGCTGCGACCCCCGGGGGCGCCAGCCCCGCACCTGCTGGTCGCGGTGCGTGGACCCGGCGAGGAGCTGGAGCGTACCTGGCCGGCGGGCCACCCCTCACCGCTAGACGCCTTTTTCCTGCCGTGGCCGGTGAGACCAGCGTTGGTCTTGGTGTGGGAGAGTGGCCTGGCTGAGGTGTGGGGAGCCAGCGTGGGGCCTGGCTGGCGGCTGCTGCAGAGCTCTGGGCTGTGTCCCGGCGGTGGATCCCGCGTGGTGGCCGTAGCGGCTGCCCGAGGCCGCCTGGTTTGGTGCGAGGAGCGTCAGGCTGATGATGCCAAGGGCCGGCTGGAGCCACAGTCATCCGCTTTCAGCCACTGTGTATGCGTCAGGACTCTGGAGCCCACTGGGGAGGCCGGCACCAACCTGGGTCGCACAGACATCCTCCTGCACCATTGCCCACCTTTCCGGCTTCTGGCTTCCCGCAAAGACGTCTTCCTGGTGCCCACTGCCACCACCTGGCCTGGCGTGTGCCACATCCTGCTCATTTGGAGCCCAGGCAAGGGTAAAGTGGTGGTGGCTGCCCCAAATCTTGGCCTCTCCTACAGTAAGAGCCTCAATCCTGGACGAGGGGACACATGGGACTTCCGGACCCTGCTGCGGGGCCTTCCTGGGCTGCTGTCCCCCAGACAGCCATTGACTGTACATACCTGGGCCCCAGCTCTTCAGGGCCTGCTATTTCTTGACTACAGGGGTACAGTGAGCCTGGTGCAATCTTACGGTGGTACTCGGGCTGTTGGCACCCTGCAGGAGGCACCTGTAGGCCTGGCAGGGTCTGCAGCACTGGGAACGTTTCATGGTACTCTGGCCTGTGTGCTGGGCTCCACATTGCAATTGTTGGACATGGGCAGCGGGCAGCTGCTGGAGAGGAAGATCCTCAGTACAGACCGAGTACATTTGCTGGAACCCCTAGCCCCTGGCACAGAGGATGAGGAAGAGCTGGAGACTCGAGGGGGTCTTCGTTTGCTTTCAGCCTTGGGTCTGTTTCGAGTAAGCTGGGAAGCCCCACAGAGCCTTGAGCTGCCCTCAGCTGAAGACCTGGTGTTTGAGGAAGCTTGTGAGTACTACCAGCGGCGGAGCCTGCGGGGTGCCCAACTCACCCCAGAGGAACTGAGACACAACAGCATATTCCGAGCACCTCAGGCCCTGGCCTCCATCCTCCAGGGCCACGTGTCCCCATCTACTCTATTGATCACATTGAGGTCTGAGCTTCGGGATTACCGGGGCTTAGAGCAGCTCAAAGCCCAGCTGGTGGCTGGGGACGATGAAGAGGCTGGCTGGACCCAACTGGCAGAGCAGGAAGTGGCACGCCTGCTGAGGACCGAGTTGATGGGGGACCAGCTGGCCCAACTCAACACCATATTCCAAGCCCTTCCTACAGCAGCCTGGGGTGCCATCCTCAGGGCCCTACAGCTCAAGCCAGATGGGAATGGCAGATTGAGGTCTCAAGCTCCTCCTGATGTGTGGAAGAAAGTTCTAGGGGGTACAGCAGCTGGAAAGGAATCCCCCAATGGAATTTTGCCCCTCTTTGAACTCCTGTGCCAATGCCTCTGCCAGCTGGAACCACGATGGCTACCACCCTTTGTGGAGCTGGCACAGCAGCAGGGTGGGCCTGGCTGGGGAGCAGGAGGCCCAGGGCTGCCCCTGTATCGCAGAGCCCTAGCAGTACTAGGTGAGGAGGGGACTAGGCCTGAGGCATTGGAGCTAGAGCTGCTTTTAGGCAGTGGGCGGCCCAAAGCTGTGCTTCAAGCTGTGGGACAGCTGATGCAAAAGGAGCAGTGGGAGCGGGCTCTAGAGGCTGGCCTAGCCTTTGGCTCCTCCAGCCCCCTGCTTCGAAGTGAGATCTTTAAACTGCTGTTGGCCGAATTTGCCCGGCACCGCCAGCTTGATGCTCACCTCCCCCTTCTTTGCCGTCTGTGCCCACCAGAGCTAGCTCCAGCTGAGCTCCTGTTGCTACTTCGGACATACCTCCCAGATGAGTCAGAGCCCCCCACCCCTTTCCCTCAGCCTGGGGCAGAGCCCCCTCTCACTGTGGGCTTGCTCAAAGTCCTGCTGGAGCAGACAGGGTCTCAAGGACGGCCCTCAGGTCCAGTTCTAAGCCTATATGAGGACGTCCTCTGGGACCAAGGCCCTCCACCCCCCACCCCACCTCGGGGACCTATGACTACCTTCCAGATATCAGACCACCCAGTCCTGGAGGCTTGGGCACCGTCTGGACAGGACCTGTGTGTGACTGACACAGGCTGAAAATAGCTTCTGTGATCAGGAAAGGGTGCCTAGGAGTCAGAGAGGGCCTAGGACCTGTGTGTGCAATACTCCTCTCTTCTGGAGCAATGTTAAAATTTATATATGTTAAATATTGTGATATAATAAATATGTTTGGTCTTTATCCTAAGGTTTTTATCTTGGCACAGAGCTCTCCCAAAACCCTTGGACTTTCCTAACTGATAGGAATGGCTTTTGTTATTAATAACAGACCCCTCAAGATTACACCTGCCTTTATGCTAATGAGGTAATTTAGGGTGGAGCCCCCAGCTTTAGGATGGGGCTGGTCACCAGAAAGACCAAGTGATGAGAGGGCTGGAATTTTCAGCCCCATCCCCAGCCTCCTGGGAGGGGAGTGAGACGAGACATTGAGCTCTGTAAAAACTCCCTAACAAGATGCCAAGAGACTGACACCAAGAGATGGCATGGAAGCTACACACACACACACCCATACCTTGCCCTATGCATCTCTTTCATCTGGTTTTTCTCCAGTTGTATCCTTTGTAAATGTAAATGTAAGTAAAGTACTTCCCAGAGTTCTGTGAGTCGTTCTAGCATGGGAATTCCCAATTTATAGCCAGTCAGTCAGAAATACTAGTGACTTGCAACTCGCATTTTAAAAAATCTATAACATTTTATTTTTATTTATTTTTAGTGCAATTTGCATTTGAAGTCAGGCAGTCATTTTGGACTGAGCCCTTAATCTGTGGGGTCTGCACTAACTTCAGGTGGTTAGTGTCAGAATTGTATTGACCTGTAGGACACCCAGTCGATGTCCACAGAGAACTGGTTGTTGGTGTTATAAAACACTCTAGAAATATATACACAGTCTGAGTATTTTTGAACAGCTGAGGGTCTCAGAGGGTTCTGGGTTATAGGGGGAGTTGTTGAATCTAAATCTATTGGCTAAAGTGGCCACTTGAATAATGAAAATGATGAACACTAAGAGCTTTTAATATGTGCCAGGCACTCTGCTGGTCTTTAATAACTCCTCATTTAATGCTGCTAATAACCCTATCAGGAAAGTACTAACATTAGCCCCCATTTTATAGGTTTAGAAAGAGGAAATAAAGTTTAGAATGATTACTTGACCAAGGTCAGTCACATGGAAAGTAGCAGCTCTTTAAGATTTGGACTACCTCGCTATACAGCCCAGTACCTACTATCTGCTCTGGCTTGAATTCACTTCTCATTCCTGACTCAGTGCTAGCTTCTCTAGCCTGCTGTGAGGAGGGAGGTCTGTAGAGCTGTACCCTTTCTCCCAGATTCTTCTGTTCCAAAGTAGAAACTGTGATAGATCCTAGGCCCAAACCTGTCTCCCCTAGGATTCCTGGAGCAACACCTGGTTGAGGGAAGATTTGACACAGACAGGAAGGCTACCACCAGAGCCCTCTGGCTTAGTACAAAGAGTCACTGGAGCAGAGTTGCTTAGAAGACCTCACATTCCTGCTGACTCCCTAAGCCAAGAAACAAGCATCTTTGGCATAGATTTCTGTTATTCTCAGCTTAGCAAGACCAGAGGCCTTGGCCCTATGCCCACTTCTGCTACTTAGCATCATCCTGGGTCCCTAGCTATCCTGTATTCAAGACTTGGAACCAGATAAGGACTGCCACTCAGCTTCATCCTCAGCTGGGACCCATAGCTTGGATTCTGCTCAGTCTCATCCTGGGACTAAGGACAGTTCCTCAGTCTCTTGGCAAAAGGTGGCAGCCTCTCAGGCTTTTCAAGGCCTGGTGTTACTCTTCAGCCTCATGGAGGTCCTGAGGTGGCTCATCTTCATGGCCATGTACTGGGGTGGTTTCTCAGCCTCACTGAAATCTAAAGACAACACCTTGGTCTTATCTGAGATTTGGATGACCCTTGTCCTGGCCCCTAAGCCATGTTATCTATCAACACCAGAAGTCAAAGTACTAGCCCTTTAGCTATTGCTCCTCTCAGAGGCCCAGAACAAGGGACAGGTCATCCCTCTGACCCTTCCTGGTTTGGGAGCAATCTGGTCCTCTTCTTGGTCTTATGGCTGGGCCCATTATGGCTCCTCAATGGAAAGCTGGGGATGGAAAAAAATAGGAATCTACTTCCTGTTCGTGATCCTGCTGAATTGTGGTTGTTTCTTTGCCTGAGATTTGGCTTGAGGCTCCTCTGTGCTCCAAGGAGAAGGAATTGTATTCAGTGAGCCCCTGAGGGCAAGGGCAAAAGAAGGGGGCCAGGTTCTTCCTTGGAGTCATATGGCTCAAGGAAGTTCTAAAGGGCTACCCACTAGTAGGGTCACCAGGTGGGGAACCATTTAGCCTGGCAGCTCTCAGGGAAGCAGATGGGCTAAGATGGATGCTTTCACCCACTTACAGACTGAGCCTTTGATTGCTCTTGTCCTTGTTCATGCCCCACCTCTGATGGGGAGAGTGTGAGTGACTCCAAATCATGTCTCAGGACTTTAGCAAACAGTTTAGGGATGCAGTAATCTTTATGGTGTGACTAGGTTCTGATGGTGTATGTGAAAGAGCTATCAGAATCACTTGGTTTTGTCTTTCTAAGCCAGAGGGCTCTGAATAAGTGAGTAAAGATCCCAAGTCTGAGGTATTTGGTTGGTAGGGAATGTGTTAGAGCCAGAACATAGAGAGGATCCTTAGACAAGATGTTGAGACCTGGGGAAATAGGAGATCTATGAGCTGAGGTCCTTGACCTTGGTCACATGTATGAAAGGGGAAGTTCTGGGGTTGGAGGTTTTGAGTAGGGTACAAGACCCAAGTCCAAGGTCCCTGGCCAGAAGGCAGTAGGAGGGCCTGAGGTCCCTAGGTAGGCGAGGGAGAGGATCCTAGGTCAGCAGCAGTTAACACCATTTCCATCACTTAAGCCTCACCTTTGGGGCTTTCTTAAGTTCACTTGCAGTAGCATCTGGAAAGCTTGAAGGTGAAGCTAAAGCTAGGGAAGATCAGAATACAGTCTGGGCCAAAAAAGAAGCAATGCCTAAAACTTTTCTACCTGTCTGTGTGGCCATGAGTCCTAATCCTCTCTTTTTCATCTCCCTACCACACACCCACATTTCCAGCCCTGGCTCTATGCTTGCCTTCTTTCACCAGGTGATCCACTATTTGAACATAGACCCTAATTTCCATGCTGTCCAACGACTGGACCACAGGACTACAGGGACCCAAGTCATCTCCAATCTGCAAAGGCTATAGGTCAGAGCCCCACCACTTCCTCTACATGTGGCCTGTAGGAAATTGGACCCCATGGCCAGGCTGAGTCAATGTCCTTCCACGCCCTGACCCACCCTAGGCCTGGCCCTGGCCACCTGTCATTGAGACTGTTATAGTGGCTTCCTAGTTAGTATCCCTGTCTTCCCCAATCTAACCTTGCTTATCCAGAATATTATAACAAGCAAATATGACCATGTTCAGCACCTACTTTAATATTCAGAGTAAAGACCAAATTTTAAACAAACACATCTCTTCCTTCATGACTGGCCCTGCCTCTCTTTTCCAGTCTCCTCTCCAGTCACTTTTTTTTTCCTCCAGTTATTCTTCTCCCACCTTCTAAAGAATATATTACACTTTGAACTACTTGTGGTTCCCTGAACTCACTAGACTTCCCAGCCCCATGCCTTATGCTTGGCATGCTTTCCACTCTCTTCTCTGCCTCACCTAAACCTTTTAAGATACATCCAAGCCTTGCCTCCCTGCCTAAGACTTCCCTATTCACCCCAACAGATTTAGTTGCCCCTTCTCTTGTTCTCCCACAGTTCTGGACATACCTCTAAAAAGGCATTTATAAAATTATGTTGTTTACATAAATTCCTCGAGAGGAGAAACCATGGTTATTTGTAGTTTTTTATCCTTAGCATGTATCATAGTGCCAATGTAAATTCAATTATTATTGCACATGCAGGAACTGACTAGCCCCTGTGGCCCAGAGTGAGAAGGAATTAGACTCTGGGCGTTAGGGATTCTCTGGCTTTCTTTCCTTCTTCTCTTAGGCTAGACTCACTGATTGATCCAAACCTGAAATTGATAGAAGTCAACCAGCTAAATTTGAAGGAAGATGGGGCAGTGGTGGAGGTGGGGAAGCCACTGAACCAGGGCCATCTTGGGAGTTGGGGTGGAAGGAATGGACATAACTGGTACTACCCAGAGGCCCCTGATCCCCCAAAGAAGCAAAGAAAAGGGAATTGGAAAGACTGAGTCAGTGAGGTTCTAGGAAAGGGATATCATGGGAGCTAGTGGGAGTTATGGGGTGAGGTCAAAGGACTGAGGATTGATCCTCAAGTTAAATATAGCCATCAGGGAACTTGTCCTTAGGAAGTGTTCTGACGTACCAGAATTTGGTTCTTACTGACCTGTGTGGTCAGGAAAAGAGAGCGAGCTTCAGAGAGTGGGGAGGGGGCAGCTCTAGACACCCTAGCTCCATAAGGAGCCACCCCAGGCTGGAATACCTGGCACCTTTACTGTCCTGTAGAAAAGGGAATATCCTCTAAGTGACTCCCCAGGTCCCCACTTAGTCTTCCTAGGCACAGGCTCCCCCTAGTGGGATTTTTTTGTCACAGCCAGCTTTACCCACTACTTTCAAACATGGACACACTTAACCATTTCTTGATTAAGAATAAAGTAAGCCTCTAGAGGTGATAAATTAAGGTTCTCTGAGGGCAAGAGAGGTGGAGGATGAGGTCAGGGAAGATTTCAGGGAGCAAAATCATGAGGAGAGGAAGAGACCCTGGACTTGTGCTAGGACAATATCACCCAAAAGAAAGAGGGCCTGAGCTGCCAGGATTTCTCTCCGGAGTTAGAACTCTGTCCCAGCTACCAGCCTGACCTGGATAATTTAATAGGAAGAAAGTTTTAGACCCATGCCTCCTGAAAAGACACAGTGAGGTCCTATCTTATATGAAATTGAAATATAGGAATAATATGTCAGGCCTTATTCAAAATCAGTAAAGTCTTACTTTAAGTGCAAAGTGTGAAATTGGTGGTACATCTCCCCCAAATAAACATTTTTTTTCAAAAATCACAATGTCAAGGTTAATTGACCATGTGAACTGTAAACTGTGCTTGCATTATTAGCACATGGATCCTTATTTCTGCTGGTAAACAAAAATGCATGTTAGAAAGGAAGGCTGTGAGGTCTGGGCTGAGTGACCAGAGTCACTCATCAGTTGTGAATAGAGTCTTAGAGTGATTTCTCCTCTAATTCCCAGAACAAGGGCTTGGGGCCTGGCTCTGAAGATCTCTGCACAGGAGCAAGATAGGACAGGAGCAAGAATAAATGTGAGGACAGACAGAATCAGAGAGATGAGTCAGAAGATAGGGCTGGACTAGGAAAAAAGAGAGGAAACAGAAAGATGGGAATGAGGAGAGGAGCCTGGAAGAGGCAGGGAAATTCATTCACTCTAGGGAGCAGAGGAGGCTCTAAGGTGTGAATGCTAGGTGGATGGAGAAAGGGACAGATAGGGTCACTTGGGGCCTCTCACCAGAATCATAGCCAAAGCTTAGAATCAGTGGATCAGCTGGTCTAGATCTGGTCTCCCAGAGGTTTCCATTATCTGGTAAACAAGGGAAAAGGGAAAGAGCTCTGAGGAGCTTGGGGAAGAGAGAGTGAGGGGGCGAACTTCACTTCATCTTGGGCCTCCCTGAGCTGGAGGTTCTGGAGCAGCAGACCATCTAGGTCTTTCATAGGTTTTAAGTCCTCAGGCTTTGGCAGCCATTCAGATATCAAGGTGATGTGCAGTCTTCTCCAAGTCTCTATAATTTTCATTTTGCACTGAGGAAAAGTGGGAGGGAGATGGACATTGCCCCAATCCTAACAGCCCCAGGCAGGCTCTGTGAACAACCTAGAGCCCCAAAACTAGGGACAGGGTTTTCCAAGCAGAGGTGGACAGAGCCCTGGTGCTGGGGTTGGGAAGGTACAGCAGGGTAATCACAATGGGAGAAGGGAGGGGAAGGCTTAGAGGAGGTCTAGGGGGAAAGGGGATCTGGAGATAGCCAGGTCAGTGCCTTGGATCACAGCAGAGGGAACACTGACCTGTGATCCAAGACACTGACCTGGATATCACTGAAGTCATTGTGCAGAGGGGAAATCAAGTGACCACTCATCACTGACTAGATCGGCTCATTGTTCTCATAGCTCATGTTGGGATAGTGGCAGCTCAGTGTGGGAAGGGCATTTATTCAGAGCCTAGGGGAGAGGAAGGACACCTCAGTGACCCACTTCCCTTCACCACACTGGGCAGACCCCTAATAGGTTCCCCAGTGAGTAGGTCTTCCCTGTGAATGTAGGGGAAGGGAAGGACCTAAAGTGGCCTTTACTGAGTGTAAGAAAAAGACTGCTTTGGAAGAGGAGATGGGAATGGCTCCAGAGTAGAAAATTTGAAAATGAATGACCAGGGAGAATCAAATCAGAGAAAGAGTATCAGGAAGACAGAACGCTGGTTGAATTTTCCAAATTTTTGTAGCTTCACCAATAAAAAATATAATTTCTCCTTGTAGAATGCACACCTTCCCAGGTGGCCCCAGAAGAGCTCTCTACTGAGACCTTGAAGGAGTGTATTTTTTGTTCTAATGACAAGTGTAACTGGATCTGGGAGTGGGCTCTTGACTCCATGTTTATCAGTTTTATTAGCCTTCATCTCCCTAATTATCAGCAGTCAGACCCTTAACTCAAAGAGGGTTTCCAGGCTTGGTGTGAGGGAAAGCTGGGAAGAGAATCTGTGGTCAATCCATTTCTCCCCTGTGAATAGTTTCTTGGAAGCAGAATTTCAAGGGGTCATGTAGGTGGAGACAGCTGAGGACCCATCAAGAAAACAAGAGATGAACAATTCTGTCAGTCCCAAATCTTCCCTGTCCCTCCCAGCTCTATCCCTTCCTTAACTCCGATTTCCCATTACCAGCCTCCTGAGCACTGGTCATCCCTTTCCATTGCTCACAATTCCCGTACCCCATCTCTTGAAGTAATGGATTCTGAGCTTGTGTGTAATTGATGGTCGAATCCACTAAATCTACCAGTATAGTGAAATTCTTAAAAATTGAACTCAGCAGATCATCTGTACTATAAACTCTGTTGACATCCCAGTATTCTCCAGGCAGGTATTCATATTGTTGTGGGGAGAAAGAATGGGGTGGTAGTACAAGAGTAAGATCTGAAGCTGAGGCGATACCCCAATCCATACCTGCCACAATGTACCTCTTTGTCCACTATTTCTGTGATATTATGGAGAGACTGGATCCCCTAATGGTATTCCAAGTTTCTCTAACCCCGAATTCATGTGGCTGATTCTAGGAAAGGGGGAATTAGGAGCCAACCCCACTAGAACCTCTTCAGAATGAGATCCTTTAGCCTTTGTGTCTCTCCTAAAAATCTTTCCCTAAAAGAGCTGTTCCTGCATGAAGCTGAGGAAATAGAGATGAAAACAACCAATCAGGAGATGCTCAGAATCAGCCATAAGGGAAACAAGAATGGTTGCCCTGGTTGGTGTCTTCAGACCAGGGTTAAGAGGAGAGGGGGAAGATCCAGGCTCCTGGCTGTCCTTCCATTCCGCAGATCAGGGTTGGCAGAAGTTTCCCAGGTTTCTGAAATATTCAAACTTCTCCTGGACTAGTGACTTGGTAACATTGGGTCTCTTTCCCCATAATTATCACCTGTAAAACTTTGAAAGGAAAGATACCATGTAATTGTCTTTAGGGAGATCTTAACAGGGGAGACAAAGAGGTGTGGGGACAGAATCCAGTCTAGAGGCATGAGAAGCCCCAAGGATTAAATGGGTAGACAGTAAGCAGGCTGAGGCTCTTGTAGCTTACAGAAAAGAAGAAAGGGGGTCTAGGGGATTCCAAGTGCACAGCTTACATAGCTCCCAGATCATGAAGAGAATCCCTAAAGTAGGAAGGAAAATAACCCATCTGAATGGCTAGGCCCTTGAAAGAAAGGAGAAAGCAGGAAAGTTGCTTGGATTGGTAAAGGGGGGGCTTACCCCTGGTGCCTTCCTTAGAATAACAATACACTTCCCATCCTTGGAAACACTCTCACTTTGTTGGTGACCATATGGGTTTCATTTTCAAAAAAGAATTTAACAATAGTATCAGCTCACTGACATCTGGGAGCTGAAAAAAAAAAAAACAGGGTGGGCAAAGACTAGGACCCTATGACTTGCTTGCCTCACCTGCTTCATGGAGACAGAAATTCTCTTCTCCTCCCACTCCAAATCCTGGCATGAACTTGATATAATGCCCTCACATTGTACTATAGAGAACAGTGGTCTGGATTCTGCCAATTTTGACTTTTCCCTGCCACTAACCTTTGTGTGCCTGCTTCAGTTTAATTGTTCTTGGGGACCAGGCTGGGCATCAAGGTATTCTCCATCATAAAGGGGCTTCTGAGTAGAAATAGATTTCTTCTTTCAGACTCAGAAACTCTCCAAGTGTGAGTTTAAGTCTCACCTATCAAATTGGAGCCAACTGTAGTGAGCTGAATCATGGCACCTGAAAGATACGTCTACCCAGAACCTCAAAATGTGACCTTATTTGAAATAAGCGTCCTTTCAGATGTAATTAAAGTAATGCTCTCAAAAGGAGACCATCCTGGACTAGTAGGGGCCCTAAATCCAAGAAAGGATATCCTTATAAGACAGAAATAGAGAAAACAAACACAGAAGGAGAAGGCCACGTGAAGACAGAAGCAGAGTTGGAGTAATGGGTTTATAAACTAAGAAACTTAGATTGCTGCCAGCCACCAGAAACTAGGAAAGAGTTCTAGTCTCCAGAACTGTAGGAGAATAAATTTCTGTTGTTTTAAGTCACCAAGTTTACAATAATTTGTAATAGCAACCCCAGAAAGCTAATATACACCCCAAGTATGAAGTCAGGTCTCCTTCATCAGGTATCCCTAAGGATGGGGTGTATATCTTGGATGGAGGCTATCTTTCCTGAGCCAGACTCAGGAAGCCAGTAAAGGGCTGAGGATCTCAGGAGGTAATCTCATGCTGCCCAGGGTCTGAAGCTCTTGGTTTAGCTGGTCACTCTTCCTAGTGAGCTAGCTAGCTAAGATGCAAGATCCCCAATGTTCTGCAGAACCTTCTTCAAAGCTTTGGTTGCTAGGAGATGAGCCAAGAACAACAGGACCCAGACCCAAGTGTTGATAGCTGGAAGAGGACCTGTTTTTGACAACTCAGGGAGGCATTGTTCTACCAGGCCAACCTAAGACCACATCCTGGGGAAGCCATGGATAACTTCTACCCTCACCCAAACACACACACACACGCACGCACGCACGCACGCACGCATGCACATGCACATGCACATCACACACACACACACCACTGGAAGAGTATTTCACACTTCAAAGCATCTCTGTCAGTCACTTCATCTGATCTTCCTACTCTCTGAAGCCCACAGAGCAGGGTTTTTGATACCCACATTACAAATGAGAAAACTAAGCTGCCAACAGGCAAGCTGGATCCTTAGCTAGCAAGTGAGAGAGCTGGGACTGTAAAGGAGACGGGTCTACAGGCTTAGGCCAGCACCCTTCCCCTTCCCCCATGGACCTGGGGAATGCCTCTGAGCTCCAAGATAGGACCCCCAGCCATGAGTAAACTGCCTTAGCAGCAGGATTTTAATATTGGACTTGTAGAAGACAGATGTATGAACAAAAGACCAAGGACACTGAAACTTACAAAGCAAAGGATGTACATGTAAAACTACATCTTTCAATTTTAATTAGCCCCAACCCTTCAAGAAAGCCTGCCTGCCTACTCAGATCTGGGGTATTCCTCCTAGTTTTCATATATTGTGAACTGTTAGAAGTGTAACTGGAGATTCACTGGATAAGAACTCTGAAGGATTTAATCCTGCCTTCACCACCCACTGTGTAACCTTGAGTAATTTCTAAATCACTCTGACCCTAAATTTCCTTAAAATAGGAAAGGTAATAGTATCTACCTTGTAAGGCAGTTTTGAGGATTAAAAGGGAGAATGAATGTGGAAAAAATTACTTTTAAGTTGTCAAGTTTATACATATCACTTGGAGGGCACTAAATAATAAGAACCTTAGGAATCACTAAGGTCAGTTTCTCTAACTCTATTTTACATTAGAGGAAACTGAGGCTCAGGTTAAATGACTGAGAAAAGTACAGAATTATATCATACAAAGGGGCTCTAAGTCAATGAATAGATCAAAAATCTAATGTAGTCAAAACATGAAAATTCTTTAAGTCATCCATAAAGCAAAGCATAGACAAGCTCTTAATAGGTCCACCCCTGCTGCTTTGGAACCAACTGCTGTCTCAGTGATTGAGCACCAGATCTGCAAGTCGGTTTGCTTTTAGGGTCCGGTCCATGTTGTGTGAAGAATGCTAGAATCATTGAATTCACACTCAATGTAACTGAGATGCTATCTCCCTTCTCACCCTGACAGTTGTTTGGAATGGAAATGCTCTTTACTAATTGCATATAGCTGTACTGGCTCTAAGTTAAATGTGCCATTGGTATGACTCCATTGAGGTTGAAGCAAGATTCAAACCTAATAGCTGTACCTCCTTACCAAGCATTAGTTCTTCGAGTGTGAGTGTCCTGACTATTGTCAGTGTGGACCTGCTTTTTTCTGAGCCTACTTTGCGTTACCCACCCACAGCCACTCTGAAAGTCCATCCCTCTCATTCTCAATCTGCTCAAAGACTCAGGTATTTTGATGCTGTGATATTGTGATTTATAATAATATACAGTTGGTCTTCAACGCCATTTCTGGCACAGAGCCTCAAAAAACCTTGGCATCTCCTAAATGATAAGAAGGATAAATGTGTCTTTGATATTCATAACAAACTCCTTTTAACCACACCTGAGTTTATGTTAATGAAATGACTGTTGGAAAGCACCTAGGTTGGGGTTTGGTTGCCAAGGGAACCAACCATTTGACTAGAGAGTCAGACAGTGGGAACTTTCATTCCCACCCTCTTACCATCTTATAAAGAGAGAGGGCCTGGAGGTTGAATCAGTCACCAATGGCTGGTGATTTAATCAATTGTACCTATGTAATGAAGCCTCCATAAAACCCCAATAGGACAGTGTTTTGAGAGCTTTTAGCTTGGTGAGCTGGAACTCATCCACATGGCAGGAGGGTGGCAAATCCCAGACTCCACGGAGACAGAAGCTCCTGTGTTTGGGGCCCTTCTAGACCTCACCCTATGTATCTCTTCATTTGGCTAATCATATTCTTAAAAAGCAAAATTCAATTGAGTAAAAACTTAAAGATCTAATTGGCTTTATTCAACAATTCATGAATTAAGCAGCTTTCCGCCCAGTGTAGAAAGGATCTCTGAGGAGCTGTACAAAATGGAAGGCTTTTATAAGCAGAAGGTGGGTGGGACAAGAAAGTCACTAGCAAAAGAAAGGACTATTTCAGGCAAGGTCACTTTTCTTTGGGAGAAGGAGGGGTAGTGGGAGGTTTTATCATGTGGATTAGCTCACTAGTGCTGATCGGGTGATTTCAAATTGGTTAAAAATCACATTCCTGGGAGAGACTGAAACTGCAGTTAGGTTCACTGATGTGAGACTTGGCACAAGTAACTCTATTTTGTACCTTTTGTTTCTTTCTAACAGTATCTTTTGATATCCTTTGTAATAAACTGGTAATCTAGTAAGTAATCTAGTTTCCTGAGTTTTATGAGCTGATCTAGCAAATTAATTAAACTGAGGAGGTGGTCATGGGAATGTCCAATTTATAGACAGTTGGTCAGAAGCACAGGTAACAACCTGGACTCACAATTGGCATCTAAAGTAGAGGGTATTTTGTGGGATGGGACCCTTAACTTATAGGATCTGATGCAATTCTCCAGGTGGATAGTGTCAGGACTGAATTCAATTGTAGGACACACAGCTGGTATCAGACAATTGCTTGGTGGTGTTGAACACACACACAGTAGAGATGGAGGGCAATCCATATGTTGATCCCCAAGCAAAAGCAGAAGTCTAGGGGAGACAAGAAAATAATGAACTACCAGGGCTCTCCACCCCTCCCAGTCCCACTGCAAGCTGTTTCTACCTCACCCAGCAGGTTGGACTGGATTCTTCTGGTCTGCCATCCATAGATAGTGCTTATATCCATGTCCTGGGAAGTAGAGGGAGGAGGGTCAAAATACAAGAAGGGAAAGTTTGAGGAAAGGTTTCCTGTCTGAAAATAATCCCTAGGGAGAAGGGAGAGAGAAATGAAATTGGGTGAGCTAGAGTCAATCACTTGCAACCTTGATGCTTGGAATGTGACACTCCCACTCCTGCAGGAGGTGTAACCCAAGCTCTCTGAGAGGCTGGGATTCTGGAGTGAGGGTGAGATCCTAGTGAGTCTGGCCCAGAGGGAAATTCTCCCGGAGGAGGGAGTATTTAGTCCCCACATGCCTGGAGGATGGACTTAAAAGAAGAGTCAAGGTTGTACTTGTTATCTCTGAGGGAGTAGCCACTATAGGAAATGGCCTCATACAGTTGCTTATTGCTCATGAAACTGCAGGTATTCCAGCTCTTGGGACACAAGGCAGTAGGGAGAGATAAAAGGAACTCAGATGAAGTCAGAATGTGGAGAGAGATCAAGAGAATCAGGAGAGGGAGGTGGGGTAGAGTACAGATAGAGGTGTGGAAATTAGGAGGGGATGGATTGAAGTGGGGTTAGAAATGAGAGAGGAAAATTAAAGACGGGTCAGGGGCAAATGAGAGGAGCCAGGGTATGGCCAGTAGTTGGGTTTGGGGAATTCTGGGTAATGTAAGAAGGTTTTTCGAGGCATGGGGTCCAGAGAGTCAAATAGGGAGCAAGATGCATAAGGTGGGGAGGGGTCACAGGTTAGGATGAGATCTCTCTGAGACCAAAGGTGGCTCCTGGCCTGAGGGACCAGCTTTCAGACATGAGGGATGGGCACTGGATAGATGAAGGAGCATGGTCGTGGCCAGTAGGAAGTAGGTAGGCAAGAGGTCCGAGGAACTAGACTGATGGAACTAATTAGCCCCTGCAGAACTCACATAGGCAGCAGTACAGGCTGAAGCCAGACAGTAAGAGTAACAGATCAAAGATGAGGCAAACACCAGGCACCATTATGTAGTCAGCCTCATATATCAAGAGTTTGGAGGGAATGTGGTCTTAGACTTCAGCCAGACATCCAAGTAACTACTCACCCATCCTGCTTCGTGTGTGCACAGGGCAGGGAGGGGCAAAGGCAGAAGTGGCCTCTGGAGGCCAGACCAACAAAGAGTTCTGCTTGTCTTCTTGAAGTTGTCCCACTGGTTGTCCTTGTATTTTGTGCTCTCAAACAAGTCTAGGTCTAGGTGGGGGAGGAGGCAGCGATGTGGCAAAATATACCCAATTAGCCAGCATTTATTGAGCAAAGGAAGAGAGCCTCTTCCAGGCCCTTCCTTACACCATCCAGAGTGCATCCTGATATACTGACATGGGACAGGAGGGCTCTGATGGGGTTCTCCAGAACTTCTCTGTTTTACTGCTAAACTGGCTTATTTGATTTGTAGTTTCCTACTTCAGATCCCACTTCAGGTCCCATCCATTTCCACTCCTGTGGGCAACCTCCTCGTGGTGAGCTGGCCAAAAGAGGCGAGGTGGAGGGACTATTTCCAGTCTGACAGGTAGCTGAAGACAGAGAAATCCTAGCCCCTGATCTCCCAGGGCCTCTGGGCATATCACAATAGCTGATCTTTATTGAAAGCTTACTCTGTTCTAGGCACTTTCTAAACTCTCTATATCAATTCATCCTAACAACCCTATAAGATGGGTGCTATTATCCCCATTTTAGAGATGAGGGAAACAAGCTTAAATAACTTGTCCTGAGTTACTCACCTGTAAGTGGTTGGGCCAGGATTCAAAACAGGGGCGTCTATAGCAAGAGACCATGTTCCAAACCATTGTGCTGTGATCATTCCAGGGATCCCCATTTTAGTTTATGGTATCAGCGTCCTCTCAGTTCCTCTAGACCTCAACATCCACTTTCATCTTTTCCACTCACTCCCCAGATTCAGTAAACTGCCAAATTATACCTATTCTCCCCCCTTCTCTCCCTAGCTCCATCAAAAATGCAAAATTCAGGTCTTTGTTACTTTTTACCAGGATTCTGTCTCGTTTATCATTAGTATTTGTCATTATAAAGGTAGCATGAGTACATTAAAGGAAATTTGAAAAATGGCAAAGAAAAAAAAATTCACCTAGAATTCAGTCATCTTACCAACAAGATTGCATTTTCTTCTCATGTATTTTTTCCCATGAGTAGGCTCCTTTACATAATTTAGTCATTTTGTATATTTTTTATCCTTTTTTAGTTAACATTTATCATCATAAGTGGGTTTTTTTTACATTTTTTAACCTCTTGGTAAACATTATTTTGATGGCTATGTAGTATTCCATTGTTAGGATGTCACACAGTTAACCAAGCTATTCTCTTATTTATCACTTTATGGTGTTTCCAAACTTTCTGTATTATGAGTAAAGCTATGATTCCCAGAAATGGAATTTCTGTTGTGCACATTAATATAAGTTGCTTTTCTGAGAGATTAGTTTACTCAAAGGTCACAAAATTCTAGTCTCTTCATATCCCTCCAGCAGTGGGTAGAATCATTGAAAATCTTTGCCTCTTTGGTATGATCCTGTTTACATATATCAGAAACAGGTGAAACTAATCATGATGTTAAAAATCAGGACAGTAGTTATCTTGGAAGGAAAAAAGTGATTGAGAAGGGTCATGAGGAAGACTTATGGGTTGCAGATGATGTTCTACTTCTTGATTTCAGCACTGGTTACAGAGTGTGCTCAGTTTGAGGAAATTTGTCAAGTTGTATATTTATCATATGTGTACTTTTCTATATGTTATGCTTCAATACAAAGTTTACCAAGCACACCAAAAGCACAAGTGATAAAAGAAAAAATAGACAATTTGAAATTGATGAAATCTTAAAACTTTTGTGCTCCAAAAGACACCCTCAAAAAAATGAAGTCAACCCACAGAATGATAGAAAATATTTGCAAATCATGTATCTGATAAAAGACTAGTATCTAGAATATATAAATAACTATTAAAACTTGATAACAAAAAAATGACTGAATTTAAAAATGGACAAAGGATCTGAATAGACATTTCTCCAGAGAAAATATACAAGTATCCAATAAGCACATGAAAAAATGCTCAACATTATTAGTCATCAGGGAAATGCAAATCAAAACCACAATGAGATACCACTCCCCACACTCCAGAATGGCTATAATAAGACAGATAATAACAACTGTTGGGGAGGATATAGAGAAATTAGAGTTGTTATACATTGCTGATAGAAATGCAAAATGGCACAGCCACTTTGAATACAGTTTGGTAGCTGCTCAAAAGATTAAACATGGAGTTACCATATGACCCAGCAATTCCATTCCTAGGTATATAGCCATGAGAAATCAAAATATGTGTTTCTATAAACATGTGTACATAAATGTTCATAGCAGCCAAAAGGTGGAAACCCAAATATCCATAAAGTGATAAATGGATAAATAAAATGTAGTATATCCCTACAATGAAATATTATTTGGAAATAAAAACAAATGAAATACTGGCACATACAATAACATAGATGAATCTTGAAAATCGTTGTTTTACCCATTTATCTCCATCTTCCTTCAATGACCACAACCAATTTCACCTTCAGCAAGAAGCCTTCCCAGATCTCTTTGGTCAAAACTAATTTTTCTCCCTATGGATCTATAGCACTTTGCCCATTTTAACCCTATTTCCTAGTACATACTTTTTACTCAAATTGTGGCCTGGCTTGACTTTTCTGGGCTCTGGGAGTTTCTCAGGGGGAGAAACCAGGTCTTAATCGTGACCTGCCTTAGACCCTTCAGTGACAGCCATTATGTTTGGATGAAATTCAAACTTGGGCAAGTTGGTTGGCCTCTCTGGCTCTTAGTTTCCCTGTTTTGACTTTTAGTGTTCTCCTGTTAATGGGAGATAATTAGAGTACTCACATCACAGAGTTGTGGTCAGCTTTTAATGAGATGACTGATATAAAGAATTTTTCACAATACCTGGTGTAGAATGAATGTTAACTGCCATCATCACCATCATTATCATCATCATCATCACCTTCAACACTAGGCTCAGAACCTACTGGTAGGTATTCTATTCTTCCAAGCTGCCAAGCACTTCCCAGCATGAGAGCCTGTTTCTTCTACCTGAAATCCTCTTCCCCATGCTCTATCTGGCTGAGTCCTCCTTATGCTTCAAGTCTCAGCTGATACATCATCCCCTCATCATTTTAAATTAGGTCTCCCTTTATTTATCCTGGACTATTCAGTCGTATTATAAATTGTAGTTATATGTGTATGTGACCATTTATTTACTTTTTTTCTGCCCAGCTGTATGTACAATATTGTCTTGTTCGCTGTTCTAATTAAAAAAAAAAAAACCTTAAAATTAAAAAAAAAAGTTTTTAGAAATACATATAGCTAAGATAAATATATAAAAATGAAAAAAAGGATGATTGATACCTTGGGAGAGGATGGAGTGGGCATGGACCACTGTTAGACTTGTTATTGCTAAGGTCCTAGCTTTCATGGTGATGAGTTGTTATGACAGTATTATAAATAAATAAATGTGTCTTGTGCATGAAACAATGAAGAGTATGTGAATCAAGGTTATGATTCAACTAATTCTATGCATCCATTAAGGAAAAGGGAGAGAATTATGCCTACCTCCTCCAGGTAGCCTTACTTTTGGGGGGCAATGGGGAAAAGATTCTTATCCTCCAATCCTCTCTGGGACCCTTTGTAGGAATTATCTCTAGGTTCTCTTCCTGGAGAGCTGAGCTAGTGATACAGAGGTGGTGCAGCAGGAGGGATGGAATCCAGGGTTTAGCTACTTCAGGAAGAGTCCTGGAATTGGTGAGAAAATAGGGACTTCGAGGTGTGGGTCAACTTCCATTGCATTCAGCTTCCCCCACTCCCCAGGGTAAGAACTGCAGGGTGTATAGTCTCCCACCCATTTCCTGTTCTGCTTCATTGAAGAACTCAAGGTGGGGGTGGGGAGGAGTATCAGTAGCAGTCTATCCTAAGAGAGAATTTTACGGGGCCCACAGGGTAGATAACTAGTTGTAAGCATTCTGGGTACTAAGAGCTTGGACCAGCAGGGGCCAAAAACAGCATCTTTGAAATTCAGCTTGGAAGTAGGGGTCCACTGACTAAAAACTTATTTTTATACATTCTTTTCCTTTCAGCCTAGGCCATCCTCAGCACCTCCTTCCCTTCCCTTCCCTTCCCTTCCCTTCCCTTCCCTTCCCTTCCCTTCCCTTCCCTTCCCTTCCCTTCCCTTCCCTTCCCCCTCCTTCATCCAGGCTGTAGCTCCTAATCTCAAACTCCCACGTCTATATGTACCAATCCCCAGGGCCCTATTTTTTGAAAAAAAAAAAAAGGGGGGGGTGGGAGGAGGCTCTGGGAGTGGGTAGCTTAGAATTTTTCACTTCAGGGGATGGACTTGAGGTCAGATTGAACTGGGTCAGGCTGGCTAAGCTAGAGTCTTATCTTTGGGGAAAGGGGTTAGAGATCAGGCTAGAGTGGGCTAAGGGTATAGAAGGAGCCGAAAGTTGTGTACTTAACTAGTAGTCCTAAAAAAGGTGCTGGGTCCAGACTGTATTGGGGTTCTGGGGAGTTTAGGTGCTGTGCCTCTGCAGTGGGGACTGGCAGGGGCAAAGATGAGCTGAAACAAATCTTTCAGTATTGTGCTGGGACTTTAGACTGGGCCCTCACCTGCATGTAAAAACAGAGGGCATAAGAACCTGAAGGGTTTCTCCCTTCCCCCACCCTAGCAATTCCTCCTGACCAAGGACCTTCCCCAGAGGGGTGCCTGGGACGAACAGGGAGAAGCCAGATCTAGGGCTCCAGAGGAAGTCCCTGGCCACTGTGTTTCCTGAGTTCAAAAAGAGGGTCCCCTGGTCTCTCTGGCACACTCCCTCCCCAAGCAAGGCAGAGTCCAAGCCTGGCAATTTACCTCTTTTCTTGACCCCCACCTCCTCCAAAACACACAAACATGCACGCACACACCATGTGAATCTGCAAATGCCCAGTCACACAACTGCTGCACCAGTGATCCTGAAACCCAACATAATCGTACTACCAGGCCATGTATTCCACAATACATCCTCATTTCTGTATTTGTAGCTTCCCACTCACACTCAGAAGTCATAACTTCTCGCCTTGTTCAGCACTGTATCCCTAGCACGTAGGTAGAGCTGGGCCTGGCACCTGGACAGAGCTCAATGAATATTAGCTGAATGAATTCACCAAGACACACACCATAAACAAATGCGTACACTAGCCCACATATATATTCATATATGTATATGCTCCCTTACATATACATATCTAAGCCTCCTCCCAGCTCAGCAGTCACATACATAACACACTGGCCAGTCAAGAGAAAAGGCCAGATGTACACCTAGTACCAGACACAAACACACTACAGGTAGGTATTACCTAGTATACTCCCAGAGCGAGTTGGTGATAGTCATCAGGTCAAGTCTGCAGAGGAATGGGGTGTGTGTGTGTGTGTGTGTGTGTGTGTGTGTGTGTGTGTACGCACAAATGCAGGCCTTGGGGTCCTGAGGCACTAGGGCAATGAATAGGGCTGGCAGCAGGGCAGGGCCAAGGTCACTGTGTGAATTGGAGACAGGGCAGTGTGGTCCATGAGGGCTCAGATTCCCCTGCCTGGGATAAATACGAGGGACTGACTGGGTAGGGGGCTTTGTAGGTACTAAGATCTCATACCCAATCCACAGCAGGGCCTGTCTTGCCAGGCCAATCTTCTTTAATGGTGGTAGGGGAGGGGACTTGGGGGAGTAACTACCTGGAAAAGTACCCTAGTCTTCCATCTTTCTGTGGAGCTTCAGGTTGCCCCCTAGCAATAGTGCTTAGGCCTCCTCCTTCCTCCCTCTGTGCTTCCACCCTGTCAGCCAGTAAACAAACAATCCCTATACTCTCTGACTTCCCCACCCAGGGACCTAATACCAGGGCTCTTTCAGAGACCTCAGCTGGGCTGGTTGGCCTCCCTGGGTTAGGGGTGGGAATCTCACTGGCTGAGCCCTCCCAGACATTCTAACCACCTGAAGCTCCAACAATCCAAGCCCCCTCCTAGGCAAGGTTCCATTCCCCCACCCATACAGGCCTATCTATCCCAGGAATCCTGCTTCAGGAGGGCCACTATCTAGCAGCCCCAGGATGTCAGTGAGGAACAAGTCTGGGGTGGGGTGGGGTGGACAGGGACCAGGAAGTCAACTTTCGAGGGAGATGGGCCAGGCTGGGACTGAGGAGCAACACCAGAACAATAAAGAAATGTGAGATGGGAGTGAAATCCACAAGTCCAATTAATAGCTCCTCCCCAACAACTAACTGGTCTTAGGACTACAGGAAGAAGGGAAAAAAGATTGCCTTGGGAGGTGTCATTATTGGGCACCAATGACCAACCAAGACACAGTCAAACCAAAAAGTCTCTTTATTGATTGGTACCATACAGGACTCAAATGGCCGGGAAAAAAAAAAAAAAAAAAAAAGGGCATTGCAGTTGGGGTGGGACATCCATCTTCCCTACCCTTTCCTTCAGCTCCTGACATAATACCCTTCCAACAGTGGCAGCTGGAGTAGAGGAAATAGGGTGTGGGGACCCCAGAATCCAAAAGGAAGAGTGGGAAGAGAGGTGGTACTAACACTTCTGGAACCGGCCACTGGAAAAGGCAGAGAAGCCAGAGGACAGCCCAGACTCATGGGACCCTGCTCTTGGCCTCATTCTGGGCCAGGGGCCTCCACATGTCCAACTGAAATATAGCTGAGGCTGCTGGCTGCCTCTCCCTTGCTTCTAGGAACTGGAAGGTATATTGAGAGATGAAGACCCTCCACTTCAGCTAGGGGACAGAGGCCAACTGCTCCGTGGTGATCATAGAGCTAGGATACTATCTCAGTGGCTCTTTCTCCTCTGTGGAGGGTGGGGGGACTAGATATGCAATTTGAGGGGCTGGAGGAAGAGTACTGAAGTGAGTGAATGAACCCCTCCCCCATCCCATGCCTGCCCAACTGAGACAAAACAAAAACACAGTGACAAACAAGGCAGCTCCCTTCCCTCCACACTCCCTAAGAAAGGGAGCCTTCCCCTCCCCCCATCCAAGACAGCTGCTCTAGTGGAGGACTTGTAAAGAATATACACACCATGGGGGGAGGGGTTGGGGGCTGGGATGGAGGAAGTCACAAGCACTAAGAGGGCAGGCCAGAGTCCTGGAGGACAGGGAGACAGAGACAACAGCTGGGAGCTGTCACAAAAATGAGGCCATCATGGCCCCCTATGCCATGGCATGCCTTCCCTAATTCCAGTCACCTCAGAGGAAAAGGGAAGAGAGATGGCAAAGTGTCTCCTTGGTCTGAAGCTCTCAAACTGTATAAAACGGTAATGCATACCCCCCATACCCTACCCAAACGCTCACCTCCACCTAGGCCCTAAGCCCCCATCTGCTAGGTGTAGGGAGGTAGCTGGACTTTTAATAAGGGGAAAAGGGGTGACATGAGTGACTTTTTTTTAAATTTACATTTTAATAATGTTATTTTTTTAAAAACTTGAAGCTGGAATAGGTGGCAGAAGGGAGGAGCCCAGAGCTTTACCCCTGTAATAACAGCCACCTAGGGGAAGGGGCACTCAACAAAGCCCCATAACTTTAAGTCCCTAAGGGCTGTGGGTATAGGCAACCCCAGGCTTTGAAGGGGGTGGAGTCAGGAGAATAGGGAACCCAGAACCTGAAGTGAGGATGGAGGCAAATGCCCTGGGGGGCAGGAGTCAGGACATTTCTCAGAGGCCCAGGGTCCACATAGGCATCCACATGAGTACCCCCTTCCACCAAAAGGCTCTGCAGAGGCCAGGCCCAGCCCAGGGCCATTGGGGGGCAAATCTTGGCACCTGCCCCTAGCGAGTCCAGTTCCTCCCTGAAGTGGGTGGATGGAGGCTGCCCATTTTAGATGCTCAGTCTCTTCATTCCGTCTTCTGCTCCCTGGGGCTGCAAGGGGTAGGGCAGGCAGGCAGAGCACTGAGTGGCCCCAGAGAGGCCTTTACTGGGAGGCCTGTGACGTGGGGTTCTCCGATTTGCTTTCTTGGCTGGATGGAGGCTTGCTGTTCCAGGGGCTGTTGGCGCCCAGGGCAGGGGAGTTGTTAAAGCTGTCCTCGTCGTCAATGCCGTTGGCCGCGTCAAACTGGGTGTTCTCCAGCCGGGTGATGAGTCTCTCGTCCTCGTCCCCGAACTCCCCGCCCATCAGGGTGGGCTCCCCCACCACCATCACATCCTGAGAGTGGCGGAGGTCCCCAAACATAATCGGGGCAGGGGCTCGCCCGGCCCAGGGCGGCAGATACCCCCAAAGCCCCAACACCCACCCTGGAAACTCAACACCCCCACCCCCTTCTCATACCCCAATTTAAAACATCAACTACTCTGACACCTTCAGCCCCTGGAATCCTTCCCACCAAAGGAATGCAGAGTATCACAACTTTTGACCCACATCCACTAGATTCTGGGAGAAGTCTATCTATTCCCCTAACTCCCTATTCCATCTCCCCAAAATTTTAGGGGGGCCCTAAACTTCTGTCCACATGTAAGAGGGAGCAAATCAAAATTATAAATGAGGGAAGTGTGTGCATATGCTTGTGTTCTAGATTCACACACATTTGAAGCTGCATGTCCTATCAGTGTGTGTGTGTGTATCTCTCTGATGGTCTGTGTGCCCCAAAACTGTCTGTCCTGAATGTCCGTATGTTTTCATGGATGTCTCTCTCCCTTTAAACCTATGTTGCTATGTCTGAGTCTATGTGATCACAACCATGCATGTGACTAATAAAGACTCTCATCAGTGACAGGAGTCAGCCCATGCTGACAGAGTATACTGTGAAAAACTGTCTCAGCTTCTATGTCTGCTAGTGAGCTCACACTGGGACAGGGTCAAGGGTCAGGGGTCAGCAGTGGGGCAGCCCAGAAGAGAGAAGAAAGCCGAGATGCTTACAGGTACCTGGCTGGAGAGGGCGAAGGTGCTGGCTGGGCTTTTCTTCTTGCTGTTGCTGTTGTTGGTGTTGCCACCTCCCGAGCTCATGGTGCTGCCCCCTGACATCTTCCGTTTCCGCCGTTTGCTGGGCTGCTGCCGGGCGGGCTCCGCTGTGCCGGAGAAAAAGACCCAGGTGGGCAGTGCCCTGGGCCTGATTTCTCATTCTGGCTCCTAAGGAGCCTGAGCCTACCCTGATCCCATTCTTGCAGACCCAAGAGTCAAGAAAGGACTTCAAGAGCAGATAAACTACAGCCCCTGGGGGTGGCATCAGACCCTTGTAAGAGCAGATACAGGCACAAGGCACTCACCAGGGGGCGCTACCATGCGCTGCCACTTCTGGAAAAGGCAGGTCTTGAGGCAGTCACGAGGGCTGAGGCTATAGGTCTTGTGGCGGGACATGAGCTCCTGCATGGGCTCCAGTATCACACAAAGCTGCAGGGAGACCAGGAGTAGGCTTGACAGTGGATACATGGAGCCGAGACCAAATAGAATGGTGTAGAGACTGGGTGATCAGACTCACTCGGAGGTAGTTGAGAGTGGAATTGGACAGCCCACACCGGGTGATGTTTTTGGAGAGCTGGTCCAACATCTGGGGGTCCTGGGCCTGGAAAGATGAGGAAAAAGAATATCAGTACCTGGGTTGCATCTGCTCACCTGCCCTGTCATCTGAGCCATATGACACTCCTGAGAGAGAAAAGGGGTTATTATTAAATCCATTTTTCAGGTGGAGAAATTCTAACCTTTCTAAGGTCATTGTCAGGAAACGGCAGACTTTGTTCTGCCCTTCCCACTACCTGCCCTCCCCCTTGTATCTTGGGTCAGGCCCACACTCAACTCACATGCATGGCAAGGATGCTGCGGGGGATGAGCTCACGGTGCTGCCGGATGCTGAAGTGCCAAGTCTTTATCCGCATCATGTCATCAAACATGAACTCCAGGTATAACCGGCCCTCCACACACACCTGGAAACAAACTTGTCACAGCTTTGCCCCTTCGCCCATACCTGAAATTATACCCATTCTCTCATTTGCTCCCAACTCTCCTACTGCACACCGTTCTGCCACTTGCCACTAAATCTGGATGTATAGCTGACACAGAACATTCCCTTATATAGCCATCACAGCCCTGTCCCTTACACATACATGCACAGTAGAAATGCTTAACTGATCCCGTCCTCTTCCCCATGTAATTGGTGATACATTCATCTGCTATAAGCTTACTGAGGACAGGCTCTTAAGTAGTATATATACCCCTGTGGCCCAGAATACTGTCATGCACAAGCTCAGTGAATATCTGCTGAATGCTGCAGCATGCCTGCCCTCCCATCTTATCTAGCCACTTCCCATTATGCCTCCCTAGGAGACAGCTGAGTACATTTTTGGGAAAGCAAAGGAATCAAACTCAGATGCTTCAGCATTCCACATCCAGCTGGGTTGCTGACCTGGGTGAACATGGGTTTGCCGTGCTGGGTCACCATGCTGCCTTGGTCACAATCAAGGGACACAAAGTTGCTGTGGAATGCCTCCTTGGGGTGCTTAAGCACATAGTATAGCTCCGTAGCACCCCCTTCAAAGATGCTGCGGAAGTAGCGTGGAATCAGGGTCCGGCCGATGGCTGTAGAGATGGGACAAACCCTTCAGAACATAAGGACCTCAAAAGAGGTCAGGCAGACAACACCCCTGCCAAAATGAATACCCTGAGACAAAAACCTACTCCTAGACTTTAGAAGACACAGGAGATACACACCCTCACAACAGAATTGGCAGGACCCCCAGAGGCCACTCACTGTATCTCTTTGGTCCATCCTCCAGGCAGAAAGTGATGGTTAACATGGCATCATCCTCAAAGAACTCAGTTGTGAAAGCATCCCACCAGAGATTGTCACACTCCTAAAGGAGGGGTGTTTGTGTGAGTGACAGAAGACATCCTAAAGGGGTACCCAGATGGTCCTCTGCCCCAAAGCCCCTTCTCCTTAGCCATACCTCTGTCCAGTTTTGAAGCCGTTTGTTAAGCTCAAATATTCTGTAGTCAGTTTGGTTGCCATATGGTGTGTGCCTCCTGGGGTAAGTGAAGAAGGGAGGTCAGAAGGAGCAGAGCCTCCCTACCCCCACCACCTCTGTCTTCACCCATGTAATGGAAAGCACCTCCCACTCCACTGAACTCCACTTACCCAATCCCGGGCTCCAGGTATGTAGGCGGGTACATGGGAGTTGGGCTGTATAAGGGAAGAGGCTATGAGAATGGGTGTGGAAGATAGGAATTATTGAGGGGGGGGGAGTGTTACGCCCTCCCTTTTTAGTTAGGATCCCTTCTGGAGAAGGCATCAGCAGTTAATAAGAGACTCACCCCACATCCCGATCTAGCATGGTGCCGGGATGGAAAGGGGGGAAGGCGTTGCCGTTCGGGGGCTCTTTTGGCGAGTACAGCTTGAATGACTTTGAGGAACAACCTACAAGGGAAAGGAAGAAAAGATGCCCTGGGTCCCTCGTGGCAGCTCTCCTGGAAGTTTGCTAGACTGTGCTAGACAAGAACTAGTCTTCTGGAGCCCCTGGAGTGGACCAGGAGAGGGGAACTACCCTAGGGAGCACCTATCTCTGCTTCTAAATCTGGCTTCAATCTTGTTTTGCTAAGAAACTAGAAGTGCCCAGCTCCAACATCCAAGAACCTATTTTTTCATGTGGCTGAACCCTGGATGATAGAGTTGAAGCTGGGGAGAAACGTCAATACCATAGAATAAACATCCAAATATTAGAATCTACTTCTGATAAACCCCCTCTTATCTACATCATTTTGTTCAATTATCACAACCACTATGTGAGGTAGCAGGGTCAACTGTTAACATTCCCATTTTACAGATAAGGCAACTGAAAGCTCAGTTGGCAATATTACAGAGCTAGAACTTGAGCCCCAATCTTCTGATTCCCAAAGCCTGTAGTTATTTCTACCCTTCTATTGCCCTCTGGAGACCAAGTTGGGGGAGAAAAAAACGGGAGATTTTGCCAACTCCGTGCCCCTCCTCCAACCCCAGGGTCTCAGGAGGCCAGGGTATAGAAAGATAAAGGGGGGTGGGTGTTTGCTGGGTGTCGTCCACCAGATAACCAGTTGGGCCTTCTGTCTCCCCCACCAACGGCACTCCCTTATCAGCCCATCCCCCTCCCCCACACCCACCAGTAGTCTAGTATTGTCTCCAAACCAGAAACCCAAAGTCTCAGCCCATTCTGTCTTCTGAGACTTGCAGTGGGGGAGAAGGTAGAGGGACCTCTACTAGATCTCATTCTACTTACAAATGGGAAAGAGGAAGGCTGGGAAGGAGCAAGCCTAGGTTCTAGAGGGCTCAGTCTAGGAGACAAGTAGTAACTAGACAAGGGTGTCTGCTTGTGTGTATCTGTACACGTGCGCATGTGTCCCCCCTCTCCACCTCACCCAGCAGCACACAGTTCTGGTAAACTATTTTCTGACTAGAAAAAGTATTATATTCATAGTTGGGTATGAGCCAGGTACCCCTACAATGCTCTTTTCCCCCTGAGGGGAAACCAAGGCACCACTCCAAAAGTCCTGACCCCAGTCATAGTTGCTTCCTCACACCCCCAAAACTTGATAGTATTTTGAAGGGTAGCTGTATTGGCTGTATCTGGGCCCCCTCCCCAATTTAGATACAAAATATTTTGTTCCTTGCCGGGAAGAGACAAAGAAGATCCTGTGCCAATGTGTGTCATTTAATTCTCTCCCCAGGGCCCCCTCCTCACAATATGGGCAAAAGGAGGGTCCCAGAGGGGACTTCACTACACAGTCCTTTGAAGGTGCCAAGAGTCAAAGTCTGTGTGTGCCTGCACATGCGTGTGCCTCATCCTGCCTAGCAGGCTTCTATTCTCAGCTCGCCCCAACATGCCTACCAAAGGCTGGAACCTAGCAGCCCCAGGCAGGATCAGGGTGCAGGCAACAGGGCCTTGCTCCATGCATGAGCTCTCATGGGCCCCGTCTGCATGCTCCCAGCACAGCACATACAGTCTTCAGATGCCAGTCTGGAAGGAGGAACCTCAAGAAAGAGACTCCCATCCACCCCTACATCTCCCTACTCCACAGATAGACCAAGACCACATAGGAAGCCAATCTTACACAGCCCACCACAGGCCAGGCCCGGGCAATGAACCCAAGAGTCCAGATGATTGGACCTGGCCCTCATCCCCTAACTAGGCCATCCGTTCCCCAAAAGTATCACTGCCCCTGCCCCTCAGTTTCAGGGCCACTTGAGGAAATGTGTCAGCTCAAGACCCTAAAAAGAAGAGAGGCAGTATACCTGGGTTCCTCTAATTCTAAAAAAGTTTCAGAGATTCAATTTCTCTCACTAGTGAACTGACAGGGACTGGGCAACAGTTCTGAGGAGCTAAAGTCCAAAGCTCTGGGGCCTCTATTTACATCTCCAGTGAATGGACACAAACAAACTCAGCATCTCTCCAGAACCATAGCAACTCCCAGTAGTCCCTGCACAAGGGCCTGGGAGTGAGAAGAGAAGGGGAGGGAACATCACCCAGACCATCTGTCCCTGTTGCTGCCTGTCCCCAGCAGCAGGGGTAGGAGCAAGGTGGGGGTGGGAGTGAAGTGTATGTGTCATCCAGCCCTGAGGTCAAACATTGCCCCCACTTCCACTTCTAGCAGTCTAAAAGCCCAGAGGAACAGCGAGGAGAGAGGAAGTCTCGAACTGGAAAGTTTTCTCAGGATAGAAGCTGCATCCTAGGGCCGAGGGGGAAACCTCCAGCTGGGCATTTCCATGGTAACCAGCCTGACCTGAGGGCAGGCCCCCTCCCTTTGGGGTTTGACCAGAGGTCAGCAGGCCTGGGAGTCCTGGCCTCTCTGAGCTGAGGCACCTCTCCCCCAAGCCAGTATATCAGGCCTGGGCCAGACCCAGGACCTTCCACCCATCCCTTACAGGCTTGCAGGGTGCGCAGACTTACCTGGGAGAACTGAGGGGGCCAGGAGAGGTGCGGGGAGCGGCAGCAAGCCCAGCGGGGCCCTGGCAGGGGTGAGGACTGAGAGGGGGCCAACTTCAGCTGCTCATGTCCCGAGTGGGACGGGCAGGCCTGGCTGGGAGCTCCACTCAGCGGGCCGCACAAAGACTCGCACGCACAGCCTCGGCCCGCCCCGCGGCGGCCACAGCCCCGGGGGAAAGTTACAATGGCCACTAGGCTGAGGGTCGGGGGCCAGGGGGCCGGCCTGGGGGGCGGGGGACTGCGGGGAGTCCGGAGCCTTCTTTGTTTGCAAGGTTTCCCTCAACAATGGCTGCTCCGCTCTTTCCTCTCTCCTCCTCCTCCTCCTCGGCTCGCCCCGCCGCCGCCTCTTGCTGCCTCTGCCTCCAAGCAGCCCGCCCGCCCTCCCCAGGCCACCAGGCCCCTCAGCCGGGGACCAGGCGAGGCAGGGCCCGGCACTCACACTCACTCACACTCGCACACGCAGACACACGCAGCGCCCGCCGGCTCCCTGCCTTTTCTCCCTTTCTCTCCCTCCCTCCCTCCCCGCTCACTCAGAATGAGGCCCCAGGGCGGGCAGAGGGTGGAGCTGCCCCCACCAGCCCCGCCCCCTCCCTGAGAGGCAAGAGGAAGAGGGAAGGAGGGAGGGAGAGAGGGAGGTAGGCAGGCAGGCAGGGAGGACTGTTGAGAAAAACAAAAGAGAGACAGAGACTGGGAATGGAGAGATGGAGACAGAACAGACTAGGCCCGGAGAGACCTGGATGGAGAGGAGGCCGGTGGGGGCCAGGAGCTGGAATGCACCCCTACCAGCCCCTGGCGGTGCTCAGGGGTAGGCAGGGAAGCTAAAGCCACCGGCCGGCCAGGATGGAGGAGGGTGCTCTCCTCTGGAGACTCCCAGTATTTTCAAACTGCCTCCCAAATCTCCCAAAGCTCTCTTCTTCTCTCCTGTGATCTCCGTTGCAGATTGGTCTGGGCTGCCAGCCGGGCTTCGGCCCCTGGTGAAATCCCAAAGCGCTGGGAGAAGGGTCGGGGTGGGGGGAATTTTTGACAGAGACACACTCTGACTTCAGCCTTTAAACACTGATTGGAGGGAGGGGAAACTCTAGGCTCCCTGCCCCCAACTCAACTAAGTTCCAAGCCCTGATAGAGATCTGCCTTAACAGGAAGCCCCCCACCCCACCCCCACCACCAGACATGTGGGTGCAGGGGAAAAGAGGTGCTGTCAGGGAAGGCAAATTTGCCCAACCAAGCATCACCAGAAGGGGCCTGATCTGCTGTTGAATCTTCCCCGCATCCTCAGGAAAGTATGTTCCTGGGGTGGGGTAGGGCCTGTTATCCAATGCAAGGGGAGAGTCCCAAAAGACAGGGTGTTTTTAAAACGTGGGTAATGGTCCAGGACCTACTACCAAAACAGACAGGAAAAAAGAAATACACACACGCACTGGTCAGGTCAGTATATGACCTACATCATTGCAGGATGAGTCTCTGCTCCCTATTCATTGTACCCCCACCCCAATCACATTCACACATTGCTCCACAACAGGATTTCTCACGACATACACAACAGTTGGCTGTGCAGTAATATTACACTTGGCTCTATGAATAACCTTTACACATAAATAACACATCTCACTTTCACATAAATTAGTACCTGATACGCACTTCAACCTGTGATACACCTGAAACCCTAAATAAACCCAAATCCAAGATACATACACATACGATCTCTATCAGATCCTGACCTCCATACACACTGGGACCTGTGACGTGCATGCCCCTTGATCCCAATATATACACCAAAATATATACCTCCTGAACCTGTAACAGACTATTACATACAGACCCTAACCATTTGTTACCCAAGGACTGACCCCATAAACTACCCTTCCTGAAATGTGGCCTGGCCATGATACATCCCAGCTTTCACAAACATCAAAATCTATGACATTCAGCCAGATCCTACAACATACAGCCTATACCAGGACTTGAGACATTCCCACTAATTCCCTAATTTACAGCTCAACTCTGGGATAACCACACCACCCCTACTGACAGGCCAACTCCTGTCATTTGTTTCTTGCCTTTAAACTTTCCAAAGTGCATTCATAGGCAGTACCTCAAGAGATCCTTATAGCACACAGAGCCAAATATTATCCTAACTTCAATAAATTACAGTGAGATAGGAGGGCCTGAAGCTGGAATCCTGAATTTCTAACCCCACTCATCCAAGCTCATACCTGGGGCACTGCAGCCACCCCTACTCCATTCCCCCTCTAAGGAATGGCCATTCCAGGGGCCCTAAATGACTGTCTACAAGGGGAAAGGAGAGAGGTGAGTGCTTTGGCTTCTGCCCCCAGTTCAGAGCTCAGAAACCTATTCAGTCAGTCTCCTCAAATTTCAGGGAGAAGGGCTCCTAAATACCAAGGCATACCAAGACTCTGGCATATCATTCAAAACAGGCCCTCTCCTAGTTCCCCTTCTGTAGCTAACATGTCTGCTTCTCTCAGTTCTGACTTAATTACCCTACTTGCACAGGGGCAGAAGAGGTCCAGCTAAAGACAGCAAGTCTGAATTATAAGTCTCTAAAATTGGGGTGGAGGGAGCTGGAAGCAGCAAAGAATGACAAAGGTGATGAGGGAGAGAAGAGGGAGAGCCTCTCCTGGAAGTGGGGACTCTGAAGGCCAGCAGCCTGCCCCAGCCCACAGGATAGGTACCAGCACTGCCCCCCTGCCCGGGCCCCTGGGGCTCCCTGACCCAGGCCTCCAGTGTGCCTGCCCCCCTTCCTTTGTCTGTGCCCGGCCTCCCGTTGGCCTGGCGCTCTGCCATCCTCCTCTCCTGGCTCCCAGCCGCCACCACTGCTGCCTCCTCCCCTCCCCCTACTCCTCCCTGTCTTAACCCTTCTGAGCCACATGCTACCCCAGACAGGCCCTGGCCCCCTCAGCAACCTGCCCTGCCTGGGGTGATACCCCTTAGCAGAGGTTCTCCTTGTTCCTGACCAAAGCCCCAGAAGCTATTCCCTACCCCAGGAGCACTATGGGAGCTGCGTGTGTGTGTATGTGTGTATCTTGTGCTGCTTCCTTCTGCGTGTGCATGTATGTGGGTCTGCGTGTGCTCTGGCTTCCCTTAGTCACATGTGTGGGGCATGTGCTGTCTCTGCCGGGCTGGGGGAGGAGGAGGAGGAGCTGGGAGACAGCAGAGCACAAAGGAGAGACTCAGACAGGCAGGCAGGCAGCAGGCAAGCGGCTTGCCAGGGCGCCTGGGCCCTCACCCTAGGGCAGCTCAGGTTGGGGGCTGGGGGCGGGAGGGGGAGTATCCTTTTGGTCTGGACTGTATATACTGCCACAAAGCCCTTGTATTCAACCATGTGCTCCCACCCACCCAGGCAAGCCCTATCCTCTCTTTTACCCCAACTTCCATTCCCAACCCCCAGGCCATTCTCAAGCTCCTCCCCTATATGGTTTTGCTTAAAGTCTAACCTCCACCTATCCTCTATGGCATCAAACCATGAGACGTCTTCACATTTGGAAAAAGATTCCCCACTGTTAGCCATCTTTTGCCCCCTCGCCTCCAACCAGGCCACCAGACACACAAAAGGGCACTGACTGAAGTTGTCCACTCTCATGCACACTCCTGTGCACGGGTCCTCTTCCTGTCCCCATGCTACTCCCAGACTGAGGGAAAAACTTTCTCCCTTCTACTAGACCCAGGCATCAATGCCCCAACTTCCAGGCCAACCTCCCATCTACCTCCAATCTGACAACCCTTCCACACTCACCTTCTACCCACTATTTGTAGGAACCAAGAATTGAAATGTAAAACTTGGCCCTCTAGCTTGTCCAGAGACTTAGTTTCTGCTATGCTTATGTGTGGCAATGGAACATCAAGACCACAGGGTAGACTCAAGAGCATGGATGGATTCAAACAGGGTAACCAGCATGGGCAATTAAAAAGAAGATAATACACACACAAATATGCACACCAAGCTGGTAGAAGGAGGAATGATGGGACCAGGCAGCATTCCAGCTTAGCAAGCTCTTTCTTCTCTTCTCCCCCACCCTCTGCAGCAGGAGCCAGGGGTTCCCACATCCAAATATTCCAGGATCCTCAACCTCAACTAGTCCTTCCCCCAGGCCCCTTAAACGTTAGCCTCAGCAGGCCCTTTAAGTGTGTGCCCAGCCCAGCCTGGCCTGGGTCACATGATTTTCAAGGAAGCTTCCTCACTGGTAGCTTCCCCTGGGAATTGGGGGGGGGGGAGCAGTTGTGGGGTATGGGCCTCCCAGAAAACAGGGCATCTAGAGGGGCAAAGGATCCAAATCAGGCTAGATTCAAGAACACCTGACTTCCAAAAGAAAGCTAACTACAGCCTGGGACAGGAAAAAGTCCTGCAGATAATTCAAGAACCCAGAGTTCTGGGGAGTCCTGGGGATGCATATAGTTACTGTTCTGAGGTCCTCTGAAGACTACATTTCCAGTCACACGTCTCTCTCTTTCCTCCTGGCAGTGAGGGAGAGCCTTCGCCCCTCCAGGAAAGAACTTAGACCCAGGCTGTGACTGGCAAGAGCAAAATGTGTTTTGGGGAGGTAGGGATCTGAGTCCTCCCTCAAATTCTCACTTTGGGGTCAAGCATTGCTCCCCTCACCTCAGCTCTCACAAATCACTCTGGTTCCCTGCTTGCCTGGGGCTGCCACATTACCCCTCCCACTAGGGCAGAGATACCAGACCCCAGGGCCCAATTATCTGCTCCCCCCAGGAGTACCTCCTGTTCCTCAGGAGGGCCAACCTTCCCTGGCAACAAGCAGGAAAATTTGGGGGGGGGGGAGCAAGACTCGCCCCAAAGAATCTCAGTCTTCAAACACAGCCTGGGTGTGTGTGTGGGGGGGGTCACAGAATATAAGAGGGAATAGGCAGCAGGGATGGGGGGGTAACCCAAACTAGCCAATCACAACTCTATGATGACCTGAGGGAGGGGGGGTCAAACGTCCAGACTCACTTCTGATTGGCTAACACCGTGGAATTCTGGGAATTTCAGCCCCCCAAACCTCTCCCCAATTAGCACCCCCCCAAGAAAAAAAAACAAACATACCAGCTATCCCCAGCAACCCCTCCCCGCGCCTCTAGGTTGCTGCGCATTTACACAGTTGTGGAAAACCCTCCCCCGGACTGAGGCCCCCGCGTACTCCTCACAGACCCCGACCTCCGCCATGCCATCGAAGCCCCCCGACACAAGTTCTCGCCAAACAAGGGGTGACGGATCGGCAGGGAGGAGGGAGGGAGGGAGGGGCCGGGCGGCCGCGCGCCCTACTCACCAGGACAGGCACAGCCCACTGACATCTTCACATCGCCCGCCGCGGGGGGCCCAGCCGAGTCACAGTGCCTGCCCCGCGCGGGGACAGGCCGGGCATGAGCCGCCGCCGCCGCCGCCGCCGCCCGCGGCCTCCGCCGCCGCCCTCGCTGCCTGTCGGGTCCGGCCGCGGCCCAGCCTCCGCCCGCTGCGGGCGGGCCCTGGCTGCAGCGAAGGGGCCTGTCAGGCGCCGAGCAGACAGGAAGGAAGCCCGGGAGGCAGGCGAGCGGCCTCTGCGTGTGTGCACGCGGGTGTGCGTCCGCCAAGTGTGTGTCCGCGCGCGCGCGCGTGTGCGTGTCTGTGCGCTCCCGCCGCCAGCGCGCCCTCCCGCTCGCCCCCTCCCGCTCCCGGAGGCGCCCGCTCTCCGGCGCGCGGCGCGCGGGGCCGAGCTTTATTAATATGCTAATTGCCTGCCAGTGGGAGGAGAGAAAAACCGTGTCAAAGTGACCCGGGCGGGCGCGCCGCGAGCGGCGACGTGCGTGCGCCGCGCGGCGGGCGGGCGGGCGAGGGGCTGCGAGCCTTCAAGGAGCCGCACGCCGGTGACGCAGCTTTTTAAAAAGAGACGGAGGCAGAGACCCCCGGGCGGGGGCGAGGGGGAGGGATAGGAGGCGAAGTCTCACACTCCGGGTCTGCTCTCCGGGCGCCACCGCGTTGGGAGCGCAGCGGAGCCGGAGCGGGAGCCGGGACTCTGGGGGGGGAGGGAGGCGGAGCCAGGGTGGGCTGGGAGATGTTTTCTCCACCCCACGGCGGCGATTCAGGAGGGAAGGGGGACGGCCCTCCCCCTATCCGTGCTCTGCTGAGACCCCAGCCTTGCTCTGGAGGCTTCTAGTTACACGACCCCAACCCCAGCTTGAGTGTGTGTGGGGGGGGGAGGGGGGAAGCAGCACAAGAATTGGCAACCCTTCAATTCGCCCCCTCCCTAAACGGACTCCCCCTTGCCTGCTAAACCAGTTGAGACTAGAGAGCTAAAAGGGTTAATTAGGTGGAGTCCCCTCCCTCCCGCGCCTGAGGCCCTGGGATCTGCGTTTTGCTGGGGGGAGGTGGGCAGTGGAATGACCGCCAGGTTGGACTGGGGAGGAGAGAACCGCAAGCCATCCTTCCCCCTTGCAGCCTCTGACTCATCAGTCAAGACACTCTCTTCCCTTCCCCCTTTCTGCAACCAGTCTCGGCCTCTCCCTCCCCCCCCCCAACCCCAGCCCAGTCTCTCTTGGAAGCTGCTCTCTCCTGAGGGCCTGGAGACTGGGGAGAACTGGAAGCGCACTCCTCCAGTGCCCACCCCCCACCCATAGGGGCTGTGGTGGGAGGTGGGTGGTAAATGTGTAAGGAACACTCCTTCCCTAGGGAGGAGCCTCCCAACCTTCAGGCTCTCCTCAAGAACTCCCCGACCCAGTCTCAAGAGGGGTGGGGGACTCTATCTCCATACCTTCCCAAAAGAAAGCCCAGCCTAGCTGCCTCATAAACAGGAAGTACCTATTAGCAAGGAGGAGGGAGAGGAAGGGAGGGGAGGAGAACCTCCTGGAAGAGAGTTGGCCCTCTCCCTCTGGGGGGACCCCAGCTGCTAGCTTCCTTAGGCTTCAGGGTGGGCTACAGGAGTTGATTCTGGAAACCTGGGCTGGTGTCCACTACTTAGGGCATCTGGCCTAGACTGGGTAGTGGGTCCTCCTCCCCTTTGTTACTTAGTAGGATTGATTGTGATCTTCCTCACTCCATCCCGAGGGTCTGCAGAGTTGGTTTGACTGGCTGGGGGAGGGTTACAGATTTGGAGGCTTAGTGTTTATGAGATTCCCTTCTATCTTAGCTTTTGCTGAGGGAGCCCATGGGCCGATGTGCAGTCTGAGGTTGAAAAGAGGGCCTTCCTAGGACCTCCTCCCAGGTGCTTAGGAGAGAGTGGGGGAGGGGGTTGTGAGCACAGCCACACTGTGGATTTCCCCACCCTCAACTTTTTATATCCTCACTTGGGGGAGAGAGGGTCAGGGACTACAAACAAACCTGACTGAAGACATACACACAAATATTTCCTTGACAGCATCCCCTGCCTGTTCACCGACTCCCCACATTCCCCTAGGCAGAGGTCAGTGCTAGAGGGAGTAAAGGGAATCAAAAGCTGAAGAACCCCGTCCTGAAATTTTAGATACCTAGATTTGAATTCCAGCTCTGCCCCTCACTAGCAAATGACCTGAGACAATTGACTTCCCCACTCTGAGCTTTACCCTCTAGCATTACCCTCTGTAATTGGTACATGCAGCTTGCTAAGAATCAAATCAGACAATGTATGTCCACTAAGCCCAATGCCAGCAATGTTTGCCCACTTAGCCCAATGTCAGCCATGTACTCAATATACATTAGCCCCTTTCTGCTTTCTTTTGAGGTTATTTATTTCAAGGGTGTCAGGAGTGGGCTAATTGGCTGGAGGACTAGAGATAGTGTAGTGTGGAGGAGAAGGACTATCTGCCTTGACCCCTTTTACTCTCTACTGCCCATGAATTTGCCTTCCCCCAATCCTGTGACCACTTATGCCGAAGGCCACTCATTCCAAACAGCTAGCTTGGCCAGATTCCATGATGAGTACCAATTACCTGGTTGGAGACAGGGGCCAATGACCCACCCTGTAGGAGACTTTGCCTCCTCTGAATCTGAGATTTCCTTCTCTTAGATTACACGTGGAGAATATGGAAGGCAAAGGAGAAAAAACAGCATTTGTCGAGCATATACTATGTGCCAGGCACTGTGTTGGGTATTTCACCTGAGATGTCATTTACTTTTCATGACAATCTTTGGAAGAAGGTGCTGTTACTTCCATTGAACAAACAAGAAAATTGAGGTTTAAAGAGGTTAATGAATTTAAACTTGTAAAACAATCTTCTTCCTCTTTGCCTAACAACTAGTTAATGACTCAATTAAACCTCACTTTCAGCTTCATCTCCTCTGGGAAGATATCCCTCCAAACTCATGCCAGCTGGTCTATTGGTCCATTTTCCTTTAGGGAAATACCATTTCATATTGTTGAATGGGTGATCAAACTAAGTTATTTAAGTTCTTAGAAGAACCAGGCCTAGGGAGGTTAAATAACTTACCTAAGTTCACACAACTAAATACTAAGCTCTTTTCCTTGCCTTACGGCTAACATGGACCAGACCTGATGAAGGAGAAGACATCTTTAGAATAGCTCTAGGAATTGTGGTACAGGCAAAGAGGGGAAGAGTAGTCACAGATGCCTGGAAGATAGACCTAGAATGTATTAGGGAGGCAGCAAGCCTAGTTCTTTAATGACAATGGCCTGGAGGATGGCAGCCTGAGCTGATTTGGACCGATGAAATCACATGACAAAATTAATCATTTTAAAGCAAACAACTCAGTGACATTCCAATATTTTTAAATAATAGTCATTAATGCAAGATTGACTTTAGATACAAGGAATGAAGAAAAGTGGGAGGTATTGAGAAGAGGTGAGGTAAGAAAATGCGAAGGGAATAGGAACCCCACAGAGGCAGACAGCAGAAGCTACTGGTTAGCAGACTCCAGGACAGATGAGCTTTCTGCTGCTTTTATCCCCAGGAACTTGTCCCGTTTAACTCTCTCCTGACCTTGACCTTGGCCTTCTCTCTTTTCTTTCACATTTCGTACACTAAAACTTTCTCAAATTCTTATTGACATTGCTCTTTCAGGAATGAATCTTCTTTTTCCACCAAGATAGTAGAGTAAGAGTGAGAGAGAGAGACGGACAGACAGACAGACCGAAAGACCAAGTACCTAGGCTCAGTCTTTTAATAACCTAAACTTGGAAGTGATATATCATAACTTCTGCCCTGGTATATAATATGGGAGGGACTGACATAAGATTGGGAATATCAAGAGATAGAGATTATTTGGAGCCACCTTGGCCTGTGGGGGTTCCCAACCACACCAGACCTAGTCCTCAGTGTTGCAGGTCTGGAGATTCAATTTGATAAGTGAATCATCAGTTTCAGGAGACTGACTCATGCAGATTAAAAACACATTAAATATTATCTAGGCACTACTTTCCCTCTTTTCTAGAACTCTTTATTACACTGGTCTTCCTTTTGAATACACAAATATGTTCCTACTACAGAGACTATGCACTGGCTGTTCTTACAACAGAATGTTATTTGAATGGTAGATGTTCCTTGTGATTCAGGTCTTACTTCAAATATCTCCTCTCCAGAGTCCTTACCTGATCACATCAATTATATTTTTTCCCTCTTACTTTTTACACTTTCCAACCCATTTATTTTCTGATAGCACTTTTGGCTCTCTGAAATTATTTTACTCTATATATTTGAAGATTGTCTCCTCACTAGAACGTGAGCTTTGTTAGGGAGGATTTTTTGTTTGTTTTTTGGTCTGTTTTTTCCTTACTGCATCTCCTAAAACAGTGCCTGGCACATAGTAGGCACTCAATAAATAAACTGGAATATTGATTGTTAATTCATATTGAGAAATACAGATCATGTGAACTGGGCATTTTGGCTCACTTGATCAACATTCTTTCTCTCCATATTATAACTGAAATGTGAAGTCAGTCATAATCAGAGGAGTCTTTGGTGAGCATGTAGTCAGGCAAGGACACGCGATTGGAAGTTCCAATATTTGCTTGCCTATGTACCAAGGTTTTCCTTCATGGCCCTTAGGAATACACCTGCCAAGGAGACTAGTAGCCATGACACTACCCATGTCTCACTGGTACTGGAGACCCAAAGAATTTCTATTTTTTTGAGTAGATTCCATGCAGACACTATACTTAGGTGAACAGATGGCTTTGTCAGATGCTGAACAAAGCAAAAATGGCATTATTTTCTTCCTTTAACATTAATCTTCTTCCCAAAGCCTAATCATCATAATGACCATTAGTGCCCAAATCAAGAACATTACCAAGCATCTCTTAGAGTATGTTTCTTCCACAGAAGAATTGTGCCTGTCCTTCCACAGAGGAAGAATTGGTTCTTACTGATTTCTCATAGGCAAATTGTTTCCAGGTTTATTGGAAGTAAACTTCATTGTTGCCCTCCTAGAACTATTTTATAAATGTAAACAGACTCAGTTTCTGAATGTGTGACTTTTCAAAGCTTATTTGTGAAGACAAAACTAATACACCTGAAAGGTTATGAAACTAACTAAAGGCAGTTGTATTAGTCTACCCAGGATGCCATAATAGAATACCACAAACTAAGTGGCTCAAACAACAGAAATTTATTTTCTCACAGCTCTGTAGGCTGAAATTCCAAGATCAAGGTGATGGCAGAGCTGCTTTCTGGTGAGGTCGCTTTCCCTGTGTTGTAGGTGTTTTTTCTTCTTCTGACACTAGTTTTAATGGGTTAGACTCCTGCCTTTATGATGTCACTTAATTTTACCACTTTATTGTTACATCTCCAAATACAGTCATATTGGGGGTGGAGCCCGTTAACATATACATTTTTTCTGGTGTGGGGGTGGAGGTGGGCACAAGTCAGTCCATAACAGAGGTCCTCTCCTCATGAATGTTTTGTGGGAATGCAGATTGCTGCAACCTTTCTCAAGGGCAATTTGGCATTACCAACAAAATTTCAAATATATACATCCTTTAACTCAGCAATCTCATTTCAAGGAAATGAGAGTACAAAAGTGTGAAGACACATGAACACATGTACAGGTTATGTAACTTAATTTACAATAGTGAAAAACTAGAAATAAATGTAACTTAAATAATGATATAGTCATATAATGAAACGGGTACTCATCAAGATCTCAGTAAATATATGGTTAGTGAATTGACTAACATATTGTTACATGAAAAACAGCAAGTTATAGGACCACACATATAGAGTGGTCTTATTTTTGAACAACAAAAAAGACCAACGTGCAACCCTATACATTTTTATATTCATAGAAAAAGTGTGCATGGATACACCCTGAGGGTGATAAGAGTTAAATCTGGGGAGAATTGGAATGTGCAGGCCAAGTACATTTTTTACTTTTAGTTTTTTACATGATTTTTAAAATGTTGTAATAAATGTTTAAAAATAAGAAACCAATATGAATAGCTTCTAAATGGCAAGTGGGTGAATAGTAGAGATAGCGATGGACTGTAGAAATAGAGGTGGATCATGATTTGCTGGGATAATCAAAAGGCTTTCTTGAATAAAATAGGGCACGAAAGACGTTTCGAGTTGAAATATTCTGGACAGAAAAAACAAAGAACATCTGTTGTTTGGGGAGGACAGCAAGGTGATCTACATCAGTAGGAAATAATAAATTTAGTAATGAGACGTCACCCTGGATTCTGAGCCGCTGAGACGCTGAGAATATACTGTTTTGAGATTAAACTCACAGTAGTGCCGCAGTATGAGGTTAGGTGAGGGTTCGAGCCTGGAGTGCGGGTGCCCACTAGGGGGTACTGTTTGAAAACACAGGCCCACTCGGCTTAGGTGAAAGGAATGTATAGTGCAGCAGGTAAACGTTAAAGGCGGTGTTCTGATAGCTGGACAAATTTGGAAAATAAAGTATGTAAATGCTAACTCTCCCCTTATTACCTCTCGCTCTCCAACTGGGTCCCTCCACACAGCAAAAAAAAAAAAAAAAAAAATAGCATCATAGTGTGCCTATAGCACAGGCCACTCAGGCTGCGCTGTAAGCGACTACCACTCCCAGGTTCTCTCGCGAGGCCAGTGGCCCCTTTCCCGGCGCAAGTGGGTCTCGCCGCACGGCCTTCTGGGATTCGTAGTCTTGCATTGTCTTCTGGGAGTTGTAGTTCCCTTCCTACAATCGGCTGGGCGAGGCAGGCGACTCGGAGGCGGCGCCGGCTATCAGAGCTGCGCTGGGTGTTCAGGGGCCAAGATGGCGGCGCGCCGGGGACGGAGAGACCGAGTCGCGCCGCCTCCGAGCGGGGGCCCTGGCCCAGACCCTGGCGGTGGAGTCCGCGGCAGTAGTAGGGGGAGTCGGAGCCAAGTGCCGTATGGGACTGTGGGCACTGTGAGCAGCGGGGAGCAGGTGAGAAACTGGCGGGCGGCCCGCGGCTGCCAGGAAAGCGGCGTGTGCCGGGCGGTGACACGTGGACGCCACAGCAAAGGGAGGAAGCGTTCCGGAGTCGATGCCTGGTGGCTGTGGGACTCCAGTTAGGCCGAGTGGACCTGGGCAGTTTTCTGGTGGGACGCGGGTTAGAGGCAGGGTCCCTATGGCCATTCCTCCAGAATGCTGGAGGGGCAGAGTCGGGTGTCGGAAACATGGCCCGTGATGGCCGGGGATTGGGGTGTCAAGGATTCAGACTTGGGAGTCGAGGGCTAAGATCCCCTCTAAGGATGCCGCGTAGGAATACACCTACACCTTCCCCCCGCGCCGTAGTGCCTTTTCAGAGCCACATGGGGTGGGGGGAGTGATTTCACCGGGAGAACTTGTCTGCTTCCCCTCCCCCTCCAGGCAGCTCCGGCACCCACGTGGGTTGGGCTCGGGGTTGGGGGGGCCGCGGGTCCACGTGGGGGCGGGGAGGGGATGTCCACGTGGCTCCCGCCCCAGGCTGCCCGGCATCTCCTATCGGCGCTAGAGCCGCACTGCCGGGAACTGGGTGTGTCTCAGCGGGTCCCGCCATCTCCAGCGAGGCTGGGGGCCCTGGTAGGGAAGGAAGGTAGGGGCTGCTGGAGTCAACTTTGCTCAGAGCCTTGGAGGATTTTTTTTTCCCTCCTGCTTTGGACCACAGCGCCTTTAGACGGCGGATGGTGAAGGACTTTCCAGATGTGCGAGGAGTCTGTTCCCTGCCGATGGCGTAATGTGATGGTTAGGGTAGAGGGCTGAGATTGAAGGGCTGTGGAGTGAGCTTGTGGTGGCTTCTGCCTGACCGGCTTGGGGGTGGGTTGTGAGTCACGGGCGCTGGCGTTTTGGTTGCCTGCAGTCCTGCCTCATTCTTGATTCGAGGAGAATAGGGAGTGTCAACATGTACATGGGACAAGCTTAAGGAAAGGAAGGGGAAGTCCTTTCTCCTCTCACTTTTGCTCCAGCATTTTTCGAGGAGACAGCTAAGGCCTACTCTTATGGACTGACATACAAATTGAGGTGGTCTGTGTTTAAGGCTCTCGGGATCTCTGGAATTTTTGGTGAGGATAGGAAAAATTGGAGGCGACTTGAGAACTATTCAACACTAGTTGAACATTTATTGGATGAGAGAATTCTTTCTGTCACATCATAATTTTTTTCTTGACCTTTAATTCTTATACTTAAAAGTTACCTTTTTACCTCTCAGCAGAGAGTTTCTTAAAAGTTCCCACCCAGCATGGAGGTGGGCAGGACTTAGTTTGAACTGTTATCTCTCTGAAGCAATTAAGCTGCGTCCTTGAAAACCTTTTCTTGTTCTTTAGGTGGGAGTTTGTCGGGGCTGCCAGGTAATGTCAATTCTGGCAGACCAATCCAGGCCCTTGCCCAGGGGAGAATGACTTCTGGGGCCCTCAGTTGGGAGCCACCCACCCTTTCTTCCATCATTTTCTCAGAGGTCACATCTAGTGGGACTAGTGTTGCCCACCCTTTAGGGGAGAGGCAGGAAGGTTTCATGATCCAGCTATATAATCTAAGGTGGATGGTCATTTGGAGTTGGAAAAGGTCTCATGGAGAAATTGCCCTTTCCCTCTCCCCCACCCTACTAAAAAAGGTCAGCCAGGCAGCTATTTACTGAAATAACATTATATTCAGACAAGGGATGCTGCTGTAAACCACACATGGTCCCTGTCCTATTCAATCTTAAGTTGTTATTAAGCTAGACATAATAAATAATGGGACAAAAGGAAAGTGTAGCATATTTGGGATTGTATACTCAGCAGTAGTAATCTACTCTATAGGGTTTGGGGAAGGACATTTTAAGATCAGACTTGTAAAGCTGTGCACGTAGGTGGGGGACACTTGCATTAGAGAGAGATAGTGTGCGAAGGCCCTGAGGTGGGAGAGAACATGGCTTATTAGAGAACAGAGACCTATATGACTGGTGTGTAGAGAGACAGTGGTGAGAGGGGACACTAGAGTGGAAGGATCTGGTGAGGAAGACCAGGGCCCGGTGAGCAATATTAAGAAGTTGAAATCAAAGGCCAAGAGTAGTAAGATGTCATTGGAGGGATTAAAGGAGGGTCTTTGGAAGTGATCAGATTGTAATTTTAAAAGTTTGTAGCTGGTTTTGAATCATGCAGAAATAAGACTGAATGTGGAAAGCCAGTTGGGAGGTTGTTGAAGTTAGACATGGTAGTGGCTGGGTCACTTTTAGCCTGGGCTAGATGATCTTGGTACTCTGGGAGCTGTGCTCTTTGGGGAGTGAGTGACGGGTAAGGTCACGTGAAGAAGGGGGTGTCTTTGGGGCTTCAGTACTTGGTGGAAATGATGATTGGTCCGTAGAGCTGGGCATCTTGAGATTTTTGCCCAGTGGCTGGGCTGGGTAGGTGGCAGGGCAAGTTGAGCCTCCTTGCTCACCCAGGAGTGTTTGCTGAGCCAGGTGCTATTCAGCTGCTGGTTATAATTACAGGATTGTGAAGGCCTGGAAAGAATTAGTGCTTAAATTTTGCCACCTTTTACTTCATCTCTGGGCCTGGCCTCCTTAAGTGTCTCTATCTAGCCTTTCCTCTCCCTGGGTATCAGAACTCCTTAACTTTGTTAGGAAGGTAGGTGTGGAGGTGTAGCTACACCTGTTGCCTTTTCTGTTTTTTTTTTTTTTTTTCTCTTTTTTTTCTCTTGGCAGAGGTACAGAGTTTCCCTTTGCTGCAGAAGGGGAGGGGGGACTGGCTTGTCAGTGTTGGTTCCTACTCTCTGGCTTTTGTATCATCTGTTTCCTATAGTGGAGATACTTGTGGCTCTGGCCTCTGGCCTTGCGAGCCCCACTGCAGCCACTTCTGGCCCTGCCCACACCCACATGCTTGACAGGCCTGGACGGGTGGCTCCCTGCCTAACAAGACTGAAGACTTTTCTAGTTCTCAGGGAAGTGATGGGGTGGGGCTTTCCATCTAGGGAATCAAGCTTTCTCATCATTTGCTCTCACCTGGTAGGGATAGGGAAGAGACTTTTTTCTTTTGGGACTACCATTGAGAGGTTGAGTGGCATATTGTAGGGCCTTCAGAATAAAAGCGTGAAGTAGGTGTGAACAACAACTGTGTATAAGACATTGTACTAGGTGTCATGGATAACCAGGAAGTATATGCACAGTTTAAACCTTTCTAAGAGCCCAGAAGAATGTGAGCTAATAGAACATGAAGGGTTATTTGCCCCAAAGGAACTTGGAATCTCGTTTTAGTAAAGATGTAAGTAATGTCATGGTGTGGGGTGGGGGCAAGATGTGATTGACAGAAAAATGAGTGGTATAGCAGATGTGAGAATTCTGCCTTCACACTGTCAGCAAACAACTCTTCTGAACAATCTTGATCTTTTTTTGACGTTTTTATTCCTCAGTTTAATAATCTCTTGTGACTCCAATTGTTTCTGGATGGAGTCCAAGCTTTTTTGCCCAGAAGGTCCTTGAACACTGCCATTCTTGCTGGGGCTTTGGCTCATGGGTTGGACTTTTCTCTGCCCAGCAGGTCCAAAGGTTTGGCTGCGGTGGGTATTCTGCTAAGTCTAGGGCCATTAATGGAGAGCTGGACACCTGGTTTACAGAGCATATCAGTCACTGTCCCAGAGGGCCCATGTCCTGTAGCCTTCACCATACCTTTTTGACCTTTTCCCCTCCTATTCCAGGTGCTTCTGCATGAAGAGGTAGATGATTCTGGCTTTGTCAGTCTGTCTCGTTTGGGTCCCTGTCTGAAGGACAAGGACCTGGAGATGGAGGCACTGATGCTGCAAGATGAGACACTGCTGGGGACCATGCAGAGCTACATGGATGCCTCCCTCATTTCTCTCATTGAGGATTTTGGGAGCCTTGGAGAGGTGAGCTGGAGCTGGGCTTGTAGTGTCTTCAGGCAGGAGCTTTGCATGGGAGCTATGGTTCAGTGGCTCTGTTCTCCCAGAACCATGGCTCCTGGATACCTAACCTGAGTCCTTGAAGTGTGTTTTTTGTCTTCAGGTGAGAGTTGGGCTGCAGGCTGCCAGATTATGTCCCGTGTAAGGATTACCTGGCACGCTTGAACAATCGTCCAAGGACTTTCCCGCCCTGGGCCCCGGACTTACATGTCCACAGGGTTCTTATCCCTGTTTGGAGTCCAGTTCTAGCCTAGCCAAGGGTTGTCTACTGAGCATCTTACTTGAGGGTAGAGGGAGCATGTGAAATGTGTTTAAGACAATTCTGACAGGTCTCTGTTGACACTAGAGAGGTGGTGGGTTGTGGTAAGTTAGTTGGAACCCATGCCTCCTGGTACTCAAATGTCTCCCTTGCAAATTGAGCTGAACTGAGCCTGGGAGTGTGATTCTCTTGACATTCGGTTCTTTTCAGTGGCTCAATAAGTCACTAGGGATATTGGTGGGATATTCTTGTCGTTTTCCTGGAGCAGAGCAGGTTATCTCTGGAGGACCAGAATGAAGTGTCACTGCTCACAGCTCTGACAGAGATCTTGGACAATGCAGATTCTGAGAACCTGTCTCCGTTTGACAGCATTCCTGACTCAGAGCTTCTTGTATCACCTCGGGAGGGCTCTTCTGTGAGTGTGGGACCAGGGGAAGGGCATGTATGGTTGGTGCAAAGACCACGTCTGTGGGCCTACTTGCATAGTTCTGAAACAAACTCATCTCAGGTCCTTTTCTCTCTTAGCTGCACAAGCTGCTCACCCTCTCTCGGACACCCTCAGAACGTGACCTCATCACCCCAGTTGACCCACTGGGGCCCACCACAGGCAGTAGTAGAGTGAGTGGGGTAAGCCTGATCTAGGTAGTCTCAGGAGGGAGGAGCATGTGGGGACAGGTCTGGAAAAAATATATTCTTAGAGAAAATGCCGGTGGCTTCTTTTCTCTCCTGCAGGTTGAGATGTCTCTTGCAGATCCACCTTGGGACTTCTCCTCACCCTCCTTCTTGGAGACCTCCTCCCCTAAACTTCCTAGTTGGAGACCCACAAGATCAAGGTCCCGTAGGAGCCAATCCCCTTCTCCCCAGCAACGTAGTGATGGGGAAGAAGAAGAGGAGGTGGCCAGCTTTAGCAGCCACATACTTGTCGGGGAGCGTGACAGCTCCATGAGCAGCATCCCAGACTTTCCCATGCACCTGGCCTGTCCTGAAGAGGAAGATAAAACAGCAGCAGCAGCAACAGAGACGGCGGTGCAGGCAGCTGGTGACGAGAGCATCTCTTCCCTGAGTGAGCTGGTGCGGGCCATGCACCCATATTGCCTGCCCAACCTGACCCACCTGACATCACTTGAGAATGAGCTTCAGGAGCAGCCAGATGACTTGACACTGCCTGATGATTGCGTGGTGCTGGAGATTGTGGGCCAGGCAGCCACAGCTGGCAGTGACCTGGAGATCCCAGTTGTAGTACGGCAGATTCCTCCTGGACCTCAGCCTGTGCTCCTAGATGACTCACTAGAGGCCAATCCGGCCTTGCACCTGCTTTTGCCTACACTAGAACCAGAGACCAAGGAAGCCCTCCGCCCTGAGAAAGAGTTGGTACTGGACCCAGAAGAAAAGCTGGAGTCACCTTGCTTTTTGGAGCCCACGGAGGTCATGGAGCCAACGGTGCCCAAGGGGCCTCAGAACCTACCAGCCAGTGCAGTGCTGAGTTCCCAGAGAGCTCGAAAGGGCAGAAGGAAGAAAAGCAAGGAACAGCCAGTAGCCTGTACAGAAGGCTATGCCAGGAGGCTGAGGTCATCTTCTCGTGGGCAACCTGCTATGGCTACAGAGGTAAACTCTCAGGCAGGCATCTTGCCTCAGGAGGAACTTCAAAGAGAGGTTGGAGCTCCCCGTGGTAGAGGGAAGCCCCGGGCTTGGGCTCGGGCCTGGACAGCTGCCGTGGAAAAGCCTAGCTCTGGGAATGTGGAGAGTAGTGCCGGACAAATTGGTCCTACTAAAGAAGGTCTTCTAGACCTCTACCCCAACCTGGGTGAAACCATCAAAACCAGCCTAGTTCCAGCCCATCTCTCATTGATTGATTCTGCTGGAGCCGACCCCATGCCTCTTGACTCAGCTGAAACTGATCCTACTGCAGTTGACCCTGTCGAGGCTGAGCATGTACCTGTTGACCGTGCATTGGTTGACCTTTCTTCAGCCAACTCAGAGCTGGTTGACCCTATCTCGGCTGACCCAGTGCTGATTGAGCCAGTCCTGGCTGACTCATCAACAATTGACCGTACAGTGGTTGTTCCTATCTCAGGTGACTTGCCACCAGTTGATTCTGCTTCAGCCAACCCAGCACCAGTTGACCCTGTTGTTGATGACCTGGCTCCAGTTAACCCTGTGCTGGTTAAGTCTAGACCAACTGATCCCAGACGTGGTGCAATGTCATCACCCCAGGGGAATCTGGCCCCCCAGCTCCTTCTGAAGTCAGAATCCTTGGATCCCCCAAAGGTCATCATCCCTAAAGTCAGAGAGGTTACAGGTCCTCTGAAGGTGGAAAGCGGTACCAGTGCTGTAACCCAGGAAGCCAGACCTCGGCCTCTTAGCTTGTCAGAGTACCGGCGACGAAGGCAGCAGCGCCAAGGGGAGGCAGAAGAAAGGAGTTCCCAGCCTCCAGCTGGGAAGTGGCCCAGCCTCCCAGAGACTCCCACAGGGCTGGCAGATATCCCTTGTCTTGTAATCCCACCAGCTGCGGTTAAGAAGACAGCTCTGCAGAGGAGCCCTGAGGCTCCCGAGGCTTGCTTTGTGCCTATGGGTCCCAGCCCTGCTTCTCCTAGTCCTGATCCACCTGCAAGCAAACCTATCACCTCAACTCCCACTGAGCAGGTGCCATCCCAAGAGATGCCATTGCCGGCGAGACCTCCAGCTCCTACTGTGCAGACCATGCCCCCCACAATACCCACTGCTCTGCCTTTTCCACCAGGTGGGCTGGGCGTGACCCCTATGCTGCCCCTTCCTGCAACTGGGCAAGGAGTCCCTAGTCTGCCCCCACCACCCTTACAGCCTCCTAGTCTTCCTATGTCTGTGGGTCCAGTGCCACCTGATCCTTATACTCATTATGCCCCCATGCCACCCTGGCCTTGTTATCCTCCTGTGTCCCCTTCTGGCTATCCTTGCCCACCCCCACCACCAACAGTGCCCCTAGTGTCTGCTGCTGCCTATGCTATTCCCCCCACTTGTAATGTGCCTTGGGTACCCCCTCCCGCCCCAGTTCCACCATACAGCTCTAATTGTACTTATGGGCCCTTAGGATGGGGGCTGCAACACCCTCCATTCTGGCCTGCTGTGCCCCCACCTCCTTTGCCTCCAGCCTCTGTTGGGAGAGCTGTTCCCCCACCCAAGGTGGAGACCAGTGGCATTCCAGCTGGCCCTCCTGAAAGTAAACTTCCTGTGCCAATGGCTCCTCCCCTCAGTCTTGGGTCAGCTGGTGAGAGAGCTTCACAGATAGAGCCCACTAAGATAGAGATTAAGCCAGTGCCTGAATCTCCCGATTTGAAACATAAGGTGTCATCCCCAGTACAAAGCCCCCAGAATAAGTCTTCACCATGTCTGTATGCTGAGAGTGTGGCTCTTGAGGAGCATGCATCAGAGAGGCTAAACCTTGAGACCCAGGAGACCAGGTCCAAGGAGAAGCCCTCCTCTCTCCTTGCCAAGGCTGTTCCTACACCCATATCAAGGCAGAGCACTGTCACCAAGTTGCCTGCTGTCCACCCAGCCCGTCTAAGGAAACTGTCCTTCCTGCCTACCCCACCTACCCAGGGTCCTGAGGATGTGGTGCAGGCTTTCATCAGTGAGATTGGTGAGTGCCACACAGTTCAGTTGATGTGAAAAGAGTATGAGAGTTGGGTGGGGAATGTCCTCCACAGATCAGGATAAAGCACCTTGATGGGGCTGGCCTTTGTTGGATTTCTTTGGAGAGTTCTTGAGGTGGAGCTCAGGGTCTGTTTAATTTCTTCGTGCTTTGTGCTGTTGTCTTGGTTTACTTAACATAGTGGGCAGGGGGAGCATAAAGAGGAGTGAGGCGATTTGGGACTTCTTGGGACCTGTGTACTGAGTTGATAGGAGATGGTTTCCAATCCTGTATTTTGTGCTTCCACAGGAATTGAGGCGTCGGATTTGTCCAGTCTGCTGGAGCAGTTTGAGAAATCGGAAGGTGAGGGAATGTGGGCAGCTTTGCTCCAACCCGTTTTGGGGCCCAGTCTATAGTCACTTAAACTGGGGGAGGGGAGGAGTCTAAGGCACTACAACAGCCCTGTAATCGGAATAGAGAGACAAGATTCACCTGTATCATCATCTAGCCAGGGAGAGGTTAGTGGTACAGCATATCAAGAACTAAAAAGGCAGATGAAGAAATCCAAGTAGGTTGGTTGGTTGGGGTCATTTTTCTAGAGGGAATTAGTTTTCAAACTAGTCCTTGAAAGACAAGATTTCGTAGTGTGTGGTGAATAAAGGCAGAGGTATAGGAATGATTGAATATGGTGTATTTGGAAGGTGATGGATAGCTCAGCTTTTTTAGTGCAAGGTATGGGTCTAGATGCTGTGGAGGATACTATGTCCTGTCCTCAAGGAGCTTGTGGTCTAACTGGGGAGAAAAATCTGCAGAAATGACTCTTAAATTGATAATGGGTATCCATAGTTCAAGATAAAATATAAAACATAATTAGTGTATAATGAGTAGGCTACAAGACTAGGGAGTTAGGTAGGTCACGTAGAACCTTGAATGTTAGGCTTAGAAGATTCAGTGAGAAGTGTGGACATTTCTGAGCAGAGAAGAGATGATTAAAAATAGTACTGGATACCCACTGGAAGAGAATGGACCTCTCTGGGGAGCGACTAGTGAAACATCTAGGCAAAGTAGATTTTCCTACTTTGGGTCTCAAAGTCAGCCCTTTTATGCCTCTTCAATCTGGAACATCTGGTTGGGCTTTTAACTGGTATGGTTTCTTTGCAGCCAAAAAGGAGTGCCCTCCCCCGGCTCCTGCTGATAACTTGGCTGTAGGAAACTCAGGGTAAGTGGAGACATGTGAGCGAGTTACCCTACAGCTGTTGGTCAGCAGCCGGCCGGCACTCCAAGACCACCCACTAGATGCTGCTGTTCCAGGGATGTTTAGTCAACTCTAGAGTTTTTCCGTTTCCTCATTCCACATCCCATCACTACTGGGCATTGTCTTGGTTGGCGAGATTGGAGATGTGTATCTGCCTCTGGCTAATTCTAGTTCAGGGTTCCAGATGTCCTGGAGGTGCCTTTTATCTTCTGACAAGTCATGCCTTTGGGGATTTCTTTTTCATTTGACAGACTTTAAACTTGTTCAACATTGGTGATCGTATAAGTTGGGGAAGTTGTTTATTGCTAGGGCTTCCCTGACTTTACTTAGAGAACACAGGCACCCACTCTTGCAGCACCTAGAGGCCATTTTATTTTTCTGGTTCATGTTACCCCATTCTATTCTGCCAAGCATTCCTCTCCACATTGATTTTGGGTTGGTTTGAGCCAGGTGGGTGAGGCTCCTGGCTTAAAAGAGGTGGGGGGTGGTATTCAATGTCATAGTCTGCCTGCCTCCTGGCATGGGGCAGAGATGAGCTGAGACCCAGTCTACAATTCAGTCACTAAGGTGCCTTTGTGCTGGAGGAGAATGATAGCGGCAGTGTATGTATCCTATTCCTCTCTGCACGCACCCCTTCATTGCTTTGTGAGGAAAGCAGATGTACAGGATGTTGAGGAAGCAATGAACCAGGCTTTCCCTTTTCCCCCCTGCCAGCAGCGTTGACCCTCCCCAGGAGAAGAGGCCCCTAGACCGGTTACAAGCCCCAGAACTGGCCAACGTGGCAGGTGGGTTCAGGGTGGGGAACTTGCCTTTGATTAGTTTATGAAGCAAATGTTTGTAGAGCCCATACTGTACCAAGTATGTGTAGGTGTTGGGGAGACAGATCTGATCCTCGTTCTTGAGGTGCTCACAGTCCAGGGGGTAAGTGTGTAAAATGTATTGTTGAGTACCAGAGGCTGTATGTTAAAGAAGCCTTATGGTTTATAGTGGGGTCTGATGAAGGGCAGGGAAGTGTTATATGGAAGGTAATCCCTAAAGCAGAGGCTTGAGAAAGATCACTGATAACAATTAGGTTTAGGGGATGGAGCATTCTAGGTTGATGGAGCAACTTGAGTGAACTGAAAGAAATAAAACTAGCCTGGTATATTTTGAACTGCGAATGGTTCAGTTTGGCTGGGGTGTAGTAGCTGATCAGGGTGGTGGATAGTGAGCTAAAGCAGGTGTAAGTAGGAGGTCAGGTTATGAGAACTTTGGATGCATTAGTAAGCTATTTAGACTTTATCCTGTGCATCGAAAAAGCTTTACTAGATTGGTTTTTGGTTCCTCCCTCCATCAGAAATATAGAAGACAGGTGGCGGGTGTGAAGCTCAAGGTAGGGGATCATGGGAAGATGGTTACATGAGTCCAGGCAAGATGCAGCCAGAAGTCAGGTAGTGCTAGGGGGAGAATGGGTCAAGGAATGGAGAGGTAGATCAGACGACCTGGTTACCAGCTAGATTTGGGCAGTGAATGGTTGAGGGGTTCAGGAAGACTCTGGCTGCCTGGGTTTCCATTGTTGGTCCCCAAGATGGAGATCTTGGGGGAAAGAGTTCTTATAACAGTGGGAGAAATTGGGCTATTGACCATTGTTGGTGTACTTTGTGAGATGAGGTGGGGGTCTCTGGAGCCTGTATATGCAGTGTTTGGAAGTGCAGAATCGGATCTCATCTTGCTATCTCCGTCCTCCCTCCCCTCACAGGGCTCACCCCTCCAGCAACCCCTCCCCACCAGTTATGGAAGCCCTTGGCTGCTGTTTCACTGCTGGCCAAAGCCAGATCTCCTAAATCCACCGCCCAGGAGGGAACCCTGAAGCCTGAAGGAGTTACAGAGGCCAAACATCCAGCTGCAGCCCGCCTCCAAGAAGGGGTCCATGGCCCTAGTCCAGTCCATGTGGGCTCTGGGGACCATGACTATTGTGTCCGGAGTAGGACCCCCACAAAAAAGACTCCTGTTCTAGTTTTTCCTGAGGCGGGCTCGCGATGGAATGTCAAACGCCATCAGGATATCACAATCAAACCAGTCTTGTCCCTGGGCCCAGCTGCCCCCCTTCCTCCACGCATAGCTGTTTCTCAGGAGCCACTTGATCACAGGACTAGCAATGAGCAAGCAGATCCTCCGGCCCCTTGCCTTGCCCCATCTGCCTTGCTGTCCCCTGAGGCCTCACCATGCCGGAACGACTTGAACACTAGGACTCCCCCTGAGCCCTCAGCCAAGCAGCGGTCAATGCGCTGTTATCGAAAAGCTTGCAGGTCAGCCAGCCCCCAAAGCCGGGGTTGGCAGGGCCGCCGTGGCCGCAGCAGTTCTGTCAGTTCTGGGTCCAACCGGACCAGTGAAGCATCTTCCTCATCATCGTCGTCTTCATCCCGGTCCCGGTCCCGGTCCCTCTCCCCCCCACACAAGAGATGGCGAAGGTGAGCTCTGATGGCCTGTTAGGTCCTCTCCATTTAGGAAGTCATGTACTTTTCTCTGGTTTACTTTGAAAGCTTTTGCACATTGAGTTTGAAACTTTAAGGCACTATGGCTTCTATTTCAGTCTTTGGTTTTTGTCTTCCTTTCCTGGATTGTTGAAGGTGGTAAGCTGTGAGAAGGTAGTTTCTGTTTCCTGTTGGAGTTTGGGGTATCCCTGAGGTCTCCTGCTTCAATGAGTCCTGCCTTGGGGAGGCCTGTCGGGTTTGATCTTGACCATATTGTTTTACATACTGAATCAGTCCTCGTTTCTGGTATTTTCCTAGTGGTATGTGGGAAGGTCGGATCGTGGGTTGTTAATGGCAGATAGTCCTTACTTTAATGTTCTGTTAGGAAAGAGTGGGCCATTCCTTTGAGTGTTACTGTGGGCTCATCTATTTCCTGGGAGTACTTTTTTCTCAGTAACAGACCCAAAATTTCCCACTTAGATAAAGAGGTCTTTATCTCTTTGAGTCTCTTTACTTTTCTTCTTTCTAATTCATTAAATATTTTCCAAGTTTTAATTGTATAATTGAAAAGAAATCTATCCCAAAATGATTTGTCTGAAGTTCATGAGGGCTTCAGTTTGGTCATTTATGAAGAGTTTTTCTAGACCTCTTATGCTTTCTTTTGCCTTTGGTCTGGAGCTTCCTTACATGGAAGCAGGGCTGGGGCCAAGGTAAGGTAAGTGGAATATATCTTCATTCCCAGCATTCCTTTGTGCCCTTTTATTCGCCAGGTCCAGTTGCAGTTCCTCTGGACATTCCCGAAGATGCTCTTCCTCTTCTTCATCTTCCTCCTCATCTTCCTCCTCCTCATCTTGTTCCCGAAGCCGGTCCCGCTCCCCATCTCCCCGCCGGAGAAGTGACAGGAGGCGGCGGTGAGCATATGTTCGGGGAGTCAGTATATCTGAAATGCAAGTTCCTGAGAGTTCTGAGACTTGAGTTGTCTAACGTCTGGGGGACTGATAGCACCTTCTTCTCTTGTCAGGTACAGCTCTTATCGTTCGCACGACCATTACCAAAGGCAGAGAGTGCTGCAGAAGGAGCGTGCAATAGTGAGTAGAGGAACAGGTCATGGGAGGAGGGGGCTTGCAGCTCTGGCCCTGGCTCATGTGTGTTAATTTTCTTTGACTCAATATAGGAAGAGAGAAGAGTAGTCTTCATTGGGAAGATACCTGGCCGCATGACTCGGTCAGAACTGAAGCAGAGGTTCTCTGTTTTTGGAGAGATTGAGGAGTGTACCATCCATTTCCGTGTCCAAGGGTAAGCTTGGGCCTTAAGGTCAGGATGTCCTTTCTGTCTTTCATGTACTTTGATGCTGCTTTGTCTTTCCCCCTTGCTCTGGTGTGCTGGTCACTGTAGGACAGCTTCATTTCTGCATTCTTGGTTGTCCATTCGGGAAATGAGAAGAACCATTCCAGTTCCTCTCTGTACCCTGGGGTGCTGTTTCTTCTTCATGGCATGTGCCCAAATAGCCAGCCTCAGCCTTGTGCTTTGCCCTACCCACCAGTGACAACTACGGCTTCGTCACTTACCGTTATGCTGAGGAGGCATTTGCAGCTATCGAGAGTGGCCACAAGCTGAGGCAGGCAGATGAGCAGCCCTTTGATCTCTGCTTTGGTGGTCGCAGGCAGTTCTGCAAGAGAAGCTATTCTGATCTTGGTGAGTGGAGGGAGGCCCCCTGAGGCTTTGGTGCACTTATTTTCACCAGGAGGGTTCCCAATCTTTTGAGTGGGTTAGGTTGACTTGTTTTCATCTGATACATGAATATCCTAAGGGATGAAAAGAGAAAAGAAACAGGGGCACTCATCTTTTTGACTTACAATCAGGGTTTTAGCTCTATCCATTATTGGGATGGGAGGTGGCTGGCCAGCCGAGGACCCTGTGGTTGGGAAGTGTGGTCAGAGACCTTGATATTTGTCTCTCTCTACCTTTATAGACTCCAACCGGGAAGACTTTGACCCTGCTCCTGTAAAGAGCAAATTTGATTCTCTTGACTTTGACACATTGTTGAAACAGGCCCAGAAGAACCTCAGGAGGTAACCCTGGGCCCTTTTCCCCTTCCCCTTTTCTTTGGAGGTGTCCAAACACCTCTATCCCCCTCCCCAACTCTAGGGGAGAGAGCTGCTAGTGAGGAGATGACTTTTATAAAGAAATGGAAAAAAGTGAAATAAAAAATTGTGTTAAATCAGATTTTTTAAAGGGTATTTGTTTTTTATAACAGGCATTGAAACAAGTTAACTTGCATTCTATGTAAGGTGGATGAGGTTGAGGGGTTCCCCAACGTTTGGAAGATAAGTCACTATGCAGACTAATAAACATGAACTAGAGAACTCCCAAGTGCTGTTGTGCTTCTTTCATTCTATGGTGTTGGTGTCAGACATACTCACTTCTGCTCCTTGAACACAAATCAGTGTCATGTTTACCTCCATTGAGTTCCTAGGACCCCTCTTTGGTTAGGTGCAAAATCCTGTTGGACTTGAAACTTGGCTCCTCAAAAACTTTTTTTTCAGTGAAATCAGTCAATCTAAGGCAGTGCTTCTCAAACTTTAAAAGGACATTTGAATCATCTCAGAATATTTTTAGAGTAGATTTTAACTTCCAGGGTGGGGCCTGAGATCTTGCATTTCAAACAAGGTGATGCTGATGCTACATTGTTCTGGGAAGGGGTTTTAATACCAAAGACCATGACGAAGCTCAACACTTGTTCCAAACAAAGGTTTTCTAAACTGAAACTTGTGCATACATGTACCATTTTAGCTTGAGTACAGTGCTTGGCATACAGCAGGTACTCAGATGTTTAAAAAATGCATGCATGTAGATCTCTGGAGAAGAGGGAGATGTAGGAGTTATATCTAGACTAGGGGGAATATCTATTTTGAGAAAGGTAAAGGAGAGATGTACTCCCTGTGCATCCCTACCCTTCCTGAGGGCCATTAATGGGAAGTAGTCAAGAGGTAGTGGGTAGGATTGCAGGGATTGCTGTTTGCCAGGGGTTCTCTTCTGTGCAAGACATGACTGAGGAAAGGGCAGTTTGGGTGATCAACATCCCACCTCTACCACGGGTAATCTGAAGGATCCGCTGCAGCGGAGGTTGGAGCCCGGAGGCTGAGAAGGGGCCTCCCTGGGTCTTGGAGGCAGTGAAGATGAGGGGTGGGAATACACTGGCAGCGCGGAATGGGGACGTTTGGGAGATCTTGTGACCAAGTCGAGAGGTCAAGGACAGCTCGAGCCCGTCAGTCCACTCATTGCTCTGGAACATGAATCCGTGTTAGGGCGTGGGAAAACGCTGCTGGTTGATAAGTTTCCTGCAGCGGAAAGGGCGCGGGAAGTCCGGAGTTTTCCCGCCACGGCCGAAGGCGTGACCCCTGACGTCAGGGCTCCGCCTACACGTGGTGGCAACGGCGGGCTCCGCCCTTACCAAGATGGCGACACTCGCGGGGCCGGAAAGAGCTTTTAGCTTTCGCCTTGACCCAGCCTCCGACGTGGGGCGGGCCCGCCCCGTGGAGTGTTCCCGCCCCTTCCTCCGTGCGCCAGAGCGGCGCGATGGCGTCACGCGGCGCCGTTCCCAGCTCTCGGTTCCTGAGTTCCTGGGTCGTCGCGTCCGCAGCGGTAGTGACGCGTGTTGCTCGGAGGATGGCGGACGCCGGCTTGCGCCGCGTGGTGCCCAGCGACCTGTATCCCCTCGTGCTCGGCTTTTTGCGCGATAACCAGCTCTCGGAGGTGGCCAACAAGTTTGCCAAGGCGACAGGCGCTGTGAGTCCCGGGCCTGGGGCATGGGCCGGGGTGGGATGACCACGGCTCCGGGCCCTCACGTGCTTAGGTTTCCAGGTAGAGCGGTCCCCGCCAGCCCAATGTCTGCGGAGCCTTTGTGCCGAGCTCTCGGCGGTGACCAGAGAAAGCCCAAAGTCCACGAAGTCTGACTAGGTAGTGCTGAGTCTAGGTGTTCTTTCTGGTGAGCGATGCAGTGGCGGCAGCGTGGGACCCTCGTGGCCCAGATCACGTGGCTGGCGGAGTGCGGCGAGGAGGGAGTGCCCTGGCCCGCAGGAGGCCACGGAGACTCCTGGTCTCTTTGGGTTTTATGGTGGCTGATGCAAAGCGTGTCTTGACCTTACTCCAGGACTCATAGATAGATTTGCTTTAGAAGGTTGGTATTTTCGTTAGTAAAGAAAGTGGATCTTTGACTTGTGGAATCAAACAAACTATATAGGTTTGGGACCAGGCGCTGCCGCTTTAAGATGTATGATGACCCGAGCAGCTTGCTTAAACTGTTTCTATTTCTGTGGGGATGTTGTCATCCACTTCATAGGATTTTTGTGAGTTTCAGTAACATGACATATAGAAAGTGACAGTGCCTGGTGCTCAGGAAGCATCAATGATCGAAAGCTGTGATAGTTTTGGTAACTTAGGATGTTCCAAACACACGTAAAAGGATTATCAGGGATGTGAAAGGTTTAGAATCTGCATCTCAAGAAAAGCAGACATGATTGCGTGGGAAAACACCTTGAGAGAGTAGATGGTCTTTGGCGGTCTTAGTCTTTGACAGTCTTAGTCTTTGACTAAGGAGAGAGACTTATTTTTTGTGGCAGAATCAGGATGCACAAGGGGAGAATCAGGTCAGCCTCAGAAAGGACTTCTTTAAGCCGGGGCAGCGTGCCCTGTGATGTGATATAACTGCTTTCATAGTGGAACTATTTGAAATTTACTATTAGGGAGGTTGCAAAGAATGTTTCCAAAGAATGTCCTGGATGGACTTGAGCCTTTGAGAGTCAGGCTTTTTTTTTTTTTTTTAATGTGGCAAAAACTAATTTTTGTGGAGAGCTTATTAAGGGCCAAATGCTTTTTCCGGATATAAACCCTTTGTATACTTTATCTCTTATCCTCTCAATAACTTAAGATGTATAGTGTTATCTCCATTTTGTACAGAAGAAAAGTCTCAGAAAGATTAAGTAATTTGCTCAGAATCACACAATAATTGGCAAAGGTAAGTTTCACATCTATACTTATCTAACTCTGTGTGTCATGTAATGCCTTGCCATTTTTTTTTATCAATTAATAATATATACCAGTGTAATTAGTAGCTGGATGGAATTCTGTGTTGAATACATGACATAGCTTTTTACCAATCTTCTCTTGGAGGCTATTTTTCAATGGTAATGGTATTACAAACCACGTTGCAGCAAATACCCTTTTATATAAATGTTTGTGCACTTGTTTCATGGGTACGATAAATTCCTAGATTGCTAAAGGACATACACATTTGAAAAGGCTTTGATAAATAGTATTGACAGGTGGGGGTTAGATGATGCCAGAAACTATAGTGATAGCCGAAGGTTTTGATACCAAAAATTGGGAAATAACTTCAGAATATTTTTCTCCTAATTTGTGCAAGTAGAAGTCTACAAAGTTGTAACATGTATGTGAACTATAGCAGGTATAGAACGGGTAGCTTTTAATGAGAGACTAACACAAAATCTGATCTCTCCTAGAATAACCAGGATACATTTTTTTTACCCAGTTCTTTCTCTTTTCTCCTGTAGACCCAGCAGGATTCCAATGCCTCTTCCCTCTTGGATATCTATAGCTTCTGGCTCAAGTAAGTTTTCTCTGTACCACTGTGGTTATTTTCTCACCCCCAAGTAGGCTGGGTTGTGTTCTTTGGTTTGGGAAGGTTCTGATCACCCAGAAGTTAGTGTAATCTACCTCAGTAGGTCCACCAAAGCTCCAAAGCGGAAGTTACAGGCAAATGGGCCGGTGGCTAAGAAAGCTAAGAAGAAGACTTCATCCAGTGACAGCAGTGAAGATAGTAGTGAAGAGGAAAAAACGCAAGGAACTCTAGCTAAGAAAGCTGGTAAGGCTGGGCAGGGCATTGGGCTTAGCAGTTCCAGGAAAAAGATTTGTAGTCCACCTATACAGCATGGCTGATTCTTACTTAGACCTATGCTTTTGTTCAGCTGTACCTGCCAAGCAGGCCATTCTGCCTCAGCATTCTGGAAAGGCTGCAGCCAAAGCATCAGAGAGCAGCAGCAGTGAAGAATCCAGTGATGATGATGAAGAGGACCAAAAGAAAAAACCTGTTCAGGTTTGAAACTTTGAGAAGGAGATGGGTTGTGAAAGAAAAAACCTAAAATCTTGTCTTCTAGCTCATGACCGAGGGACGATGGTAGGGCACGTGATTATGGGATGAGTGTTTTGTAGATAGGTGTTGAGAGCTATAGTTAGGGACAGAGCCAATAGATCAAGTGGTTAAACATTTTGTTCCCTATTAAGATTTCGTTGTTATTTTTATGTGCTGTCCTGCTTAGCTTTCACTTGCTTCTATGCTCTGTTAGCCCCTAAAAAATAGAGCCTAGGAAGCTTCCTACCTTAGGATGCTCTTGCCCAGAAGCTCTTGCCGATTCTACTCATTTTATGTTTTCCTTTCAGAAAGGAGCTAAGCCCCAAGTCAAGGCAGTTAAAGCTCCTCCTAAGAAGGCTGAGAGCTCAGATTCTGATTCTGACTCCAGCTCAGAGGATGAGACACCAAAGAATCAGAAGCCAAAGACAGCACCAGTGGCTGCTAAAGCTCAGACTAAAGTTTCAGCCAAACCAGGTACTGTTTCTGTTTCTAAAAGGCCGGGCCGGGGACCACTTTGATCTGGGACTGGTGCTTAAATTGTTCATTCAGCACGGGAGTGAAATGGTACTGGTTGATGAACCAGAGGTATTGACTAGTTTTTTTTTTTAAGCTTTTTATTAATAAGTAAAAGGTTTTATAATTAGAAGCTCATAATGAGAAAGTTTGCTACAATTTATATTTTATACAGTGGTATTTTTGTCATTTTTTAGTTGCATTTCATAGGTATATTCTCACAAATCCCATTGTACTGTGGCCACACATCTCTCTATTCTTTGTGTTTCTATCTACCATTTTCTCTCTACATCTTCATTCCGTAGGTCAAATGAGAATTTTTATTTTTTTCCTGTGATGAAGGTTAGGTTATGATTTATAGCAGCTTCTCTAGAAGTTAGAGTGAAAGACTTCAGAGGGCATATTTAAATTATTTGCATCATACAATCTTTTAAAAGTAGTTTTATTCTTGAAACTGGGTAGGAAAGACATCCTTCGATACAATAAACTACAATAGTCTATTTTATGCCTGCTCTAAAGGCAAGACTGTTGATCGACTGATAATTTCTGAGCTAATGGGAAGAAGGTTTTTATGGTCCTTTAATCCCTTGATACTTCTTACACTATTTTTTTTTTCTTAGGCACACCTGCTCGAGTAGCCCCTAAAGTAGCCAATGGCAAAGCAGCTAGCAGCAGCAGCAGCAGCAGCAGCAGCAGCAGCAGCAGCAGCAGCGATGACTCAGAGGAGGAGAAGGCAGCAGCCATCCCCAAGAAGGTCTGGGGCATAATTTCTACCAGGGATGAGGAGACCGGGGTAAAGGGGAAGGTTTTTATTTCCTGGTGGGATCGGTCGTGTCATCATTTACCTGTTTTAACTGATTTTCTCTGTATGGTGCAGACTGTACCTAAAAAGCAAGTAGTGGCCAAGGCCCCAGGGAAAGCAGCTGCTGCCCCAACCCAAAAGAGTTCCAGTAGCGAGGACTCCTCCAGTGAGGAGGAAGATGAGCAGGAGCAGAAAAAACCTGTGAAGAAAAAACCAGGTGACTGGACATGGGGAGTCAAAATGCATGACTGTTGCCAGGATCTAGTTGTAGGAGAACCTCTGTAGTCACCATGTAGACCTCTCCAAAGTGCTTGACAGCTAGTTTCCCCCAGAGAGAGGAAAAAGCTGCATTAAATTTTTATAACCTAGACTTGAAAATGACGTCAGCATCCCTGCCATACTCTGTTTGTTAAAAATGAGTCACTCATTCTAACCTGTACTCAAGAGGAGTGCAGCTCCATTTCTAGAAGAGCAGTATCAAAGAATTTGTATGTACTTTGAAGCCACTATACTGTCCCTTTTAAACAGGTCCCTATAGTTCAGTGCCCCCACCTTCTGCTCCCCCACCCAAGAAGACCCTGGGAACCCAGGCTCCCAAGAAAGCTGCAGAAAAGAAACAGTCTACAGAGAGCAGTGAGGACAGCAGTGATGAGTCTGGTGAGTCATCATAAGTGGTAAGTGGGTCTGGGAGTGTATGAGGAATAGGAAGACAGAAATACTTTGTCCCTCTTTTCACTGAAGCAAGACAGGGCTAAGGCTCTGTGTGGATATATGGATCCTCCTCTTTATTGCTGGACTCTGGACCCAGTTTAATGCCATAGATTCTCTCCAGATTCTAGCTCTGAGGAAGAAAAGAAACTGCCAGCGAAGGCAGTCATCTCTAAGGCAGCCACTAAACCAGCTCCAGCAAAGAAGGCAGCAGAGAACTCTTCAGACAGCTCGGGTAAGGCATATGGAAGCCCTCAGGGAAGTGGGAGTTCCAGGGGCTCTTCTCAGTCTGTTCTAGGGAGTGATTCATTCTATTCTTATTTAGACTCTGACAGTTCTGAGGATGAAACTCCTCCCAAGTCAGCCAATACAACCAAGAATCTTTCAAGTAAGCCAGCCGTCACTCCCAAGCAGCCTGCAGCTAAATCAGCCACAACTCCCAAGCAGCCTGCAGCTAAATCAGCCACAACTCCCAAGCAGCCTGCAGCTAAATCAGCCACAACTCCCAAGCAGCCTGCAGGCAGTGGCCAGAAGCCTCTGACCAGAAAGCCTGATAGCAGCTCCAGCGAGGAGGAGAGCAGTTCTAGTGAGGAAGAGGAGAAAGTGAAGAAGACTGTGGCTACCCCTAAGTCTAAGGTGATGGCCAAAGCAGTACCATCCTTGCCTGTCAAACAGGCCTCTCAGGGTGATGGGGACAGCAGCTCTGATTCAGACAGCTCCAGCAGTGAGGAAGAGGAAGAGAAGACATCTAAACCTCTAGTTAAAAAGCAGCCACAGAAAACAGGAGCTGTAGCCCCTTCCAAGCCAGCCTCTGCAAAGAAAGTAAAGGCTGAGAGCAGCAGCAGTTCTTCTGATGACTCCAGTGAGGAGGAGGAAGAGGAGGAGGAGAGGAAGCCCAAGGGCAAGGGCACTCCTAGACCACAAGCCTCCAGAACCAATGGCACCTCTGCACTGACTGCCCAGAATGGAAAAGCAGACAGGGACAGCAGCGAGGAGGAGGAAGAAGGGACAAAGGAACCAGTGGTAGTTGCTAAGCCAGGTCTGTATCCAAAGACGCTGTCTCTGGGTCCTGCCCTCTCCCCTACCCCCTAATCAGGATGGGATATATACTCTTTGAGGATGGGGTAGAAAGAGGAGGCAAAAACAACTTGGTTCCAGTTGCAGTATCTTAATTTGGGAACCTGGACAGAAGAACAAGAAACTGGTATCCTGAGTCTGGCTTTTGTTTTGTAGGTTCAGGAAAGAAGCAGAAGCAGATTGAGGCTGCCACAGAGGAAGAGACTCCTCAAGCCAAGAAGATAAAGCCTCAGACCCCCAATACATTTCCAAAAAGAAAAAAAGTAAGTTGTCTTATTTTCTTCTCAGAGCCAGCCTTTTAAAGAATAGAAAGAAGAATCTGGGATCATCTTGACAGCTCTCTGCCTGGCTTGGCACACATGTACATGTGTGTAGCTCAGGAAGGCTTTTCTGTTATTTGACCATTCCATTTTAAATTTCCCACTTCATTCTTCTCCAGGCAGAAAAAAGGGCATCATCCCCATTCCGAAGGATCAAGGAGGAGGAAATTGAGGTGGATGCTCGAGTGGCAGACAACTCCTTTGATGCCAAGGTGAGGAGAAAGGATGTTCATCATTCTTGAAGTGGGTGCAGTTTCTGCTTCGGATGGGCGGGAAGCTCTCTGGGTTCAGCTTGCTTTGAGCAGAAAGAAAGTGACAGGGCCCTGGTGTCCTTTGTGTTAACCACCTCTCTCTACTCACCAGCGAGGTGCAGCCGGAGACTGGGGGGAACGAGCCAATCAGGTCCTAAAGTTCACCAAAGGCAAATCCTTCCGGCATGAGAAGACCAAGAAGAAGCGGGGCAGCTACCGGGGAGGCTCCATCTCTGTCCAGGTCAATTCAATTAAGTTTGACAGTGAGTGACCTGAGGCTTTTGTAGTGAAGCAAGATTGATGATCTGAAACTACTTATTTTCCCCAGTGGACCTATTAGGGAAGGTCTTGATGAGGACAACAGTCTAGAACAGGACCAAAGACTTTGCATCAGAACATCTCTGGTCCTTTTCTGTGTTTGTAGTTTTATACAGTTTTGTTTTTGAGTGTTCAGTAACAAGGACAAGGTAAGGGGAGTGTTCTTTTATAAGAAAAATTTGTTTTAGTTGTCATCCCCTTTTCCCTGGTCTGTGGAAATCCTCATACTGAGAAATTTCTATATTTTATATTAAATCGTTTCCTGTTGATTTTTGTTTTGATTTTCAGAGACAGGTTCCCCAAGACATAGTAAAGGTCACATGTGTGAATTTTTATAATTGGAGAATTCTGCCTATGTGAGTGCACGTATCCACATTTCATCCTTCCTACCCCTCAGCCCTGGTGAGGGACAGTTAAGAATGGTTAATGTGTATATGTTAAGCATGTGCTGTGCAGTTCATTCTCTTTCATTGGGCTTAGGACTGAAGTTTTCAGCCAGCATTGTCTTAGCTACTTTTGGGGGTAAAAGTCACTGTTTTGTTATAGATCAAATTCTGATGTGGTGTGAATGCTGTGGGGTCAGTCTGAATATTTTTTCTGTAATTTTATCATTATTACATAATGTTTGCAGTTCATGTTGTTTTAATTTGAAAGCATAAACTTTTCTGTTCAAAGACTTGTTTTGATGGCCATTTAGTTGCTACTAAATGAAGGACTGCATCTCCTGATTTTTTATATTTTAGAGAACAAAATAACATTAATTTGGAAACTATCATTTGGTATTTCTGTCTTGTTAGCAGTGGTGATACAAAATTAGTTTCATTAACTCCTACATGATTGGAAATCACTGATGAAGAAATGCAAGAAGAAGAACTATAATTAACCTCAGTCCTCAGGAGGAATTAGCTTCCATTGTCAGGTGAATTTATAGGTCACATGTATGTACTAATGGAGATGGGAAGAACCTTTACAAAACATATTATGTGGTAAAACTTGAGGAGAGTGGGATTGGGAGAGCCTCCTAACAAGATTATTGTGGCTTATAGTTGGCACATGGGAGCATTTGATGTGCCCCCTTCAGTAACAGTAGAGGTAACAATAAAAACCAGTGAGCGGAGATATGACTCCTAGGCCAAGCTGTCGATTGTAAAGCTGTAGGACATGACCGTTGACAGTGCTCAGCCAGAGAAAGATGGGGAGGGAAGAGTCATTGTACTATGGAGGTTGGGCTGTCCCTGTGGTGGAAGGTGTGCCTCAGTTTCATGGACAAGGTGTAGGTCTTAAGTTTAGCCTCCCCTTGTTTGGATTCCATATTCGCCAAATAACCTGGTAATAACCTGGTTTTCCATGTAACTGCCTCTGGGTGGAAAATGAACTGTTCATGTGCTGACATCGGTATTTCAATCTGCATGGTAAAGGTTAACTACAAAATAATAAACTGGCTGGTTTATAATGTGTCTTGGGAGTTTTATTATTGTGAGTTCAAAGCCTTCTCAACTCCTACTTAAACTAGCACAGTTGGGCTGCCATTTATTTAGAGGGCTGAGGTCCAGACCTGTGACTTCACTTGAGAACTTTCTTGGCCATACCTTGTCTCACGGTGTCTTTTCCAGGCAATCGTCCAGCTGATGTGTAGTCTTAATTGGGGGTTGACAAAATGGCTTGTTTTTGTATTGCTTAGGAGCTTAGAGTGTTTTTCACATTTTTAAAGGGCTTAAAAAAAAAATGTCAGACTTCATGTGGCCCACAAAGCATACAGTATTTACTATCTGGCCCTTTACAGAAAAAGTTTGCTAACCCCTGCTATATAGCTTAATGATTTCATAACACTTGTTGAAAAATAGAATCATCTGGGGCACTTCTAAAATTACTGATACCCAGGGACCCATCCCCATTGAGTCAGACCCTGGTGGTCTCTGGTAGGGCCCGAGTGTTAGCTCTCAAATGATTTTAATGAGCAGTCATTGTTGAAACCCACTGATCTAAGTATTTGAAAAGAAATTAATTGGTATTTCTTTCCTTATGCTTCCATTTTCAAGTGTACTTCTTAAATTTTATGCTATAAAGTGAAAAGTAAATTTCCATCTCCTCTTAGCCCTGTTTCCTGGGACTTGATTTTCGTGTCTTCTCTGAGAGACAGTTTTTCTCTGTACTATGTGTATCTGCTCACCTTTTTCCTTATGCAGTTGCTTTCTATATGTGGTATTCCATAACTTTGGAGCTCATTTCATAATACAGCTCATTTTTAATGGCTCATTCTTCATTGTATGGAAATAGTATGTTATTTAAACTAGTACCTTATTAGTAGATATTTAGGTTGTAGTATTTTGCCCATACTGTAGATTGCAAATATTTTTTCAGGTATTTTTATCTTAAAATGGAATCTAACACATATTCATTAATTTTTCTCCTTAAAATAGAGGAATAATTTGTTAAGTTTACTATATTGTTTAAAGCTATGTTTATTTTTTCTTTTGCATAAACATAACTCTTATTATTATTTTCTTTTATACACATAACTTTTCCCAGTCTTGTTTGCTTTTTTAACAAACTTTTCCCCTTAGGTCTTGTAAAGTAAAGAGTATTTGGGAAATGACTTTCCTTGGTGTCCTTGTGATGTGCAGCATGCCATTTCAGCAAAGGCTCAAATTGGATCTTGGAGTTAATGGTTATATCCTGGCCATGTTTTTTTTTGTTTTTTTAGCATCTTAATTTATGATGCCAAACACTATTGATCCTATTTCTTAGAAACTAGTTTTGTGAGGGATCTAGTACTGTTGCTGAAATCCACAAATTCAGTGAATCATAAACATGATGGCTCAGGCCCCTCTTCAGTGTACCTCAAAATGACACAAGACAGGAGACTTTTCAACATTCTTTTGTAGGTTTGTGCTACCCTATTAGGCTGGGTTTCTCAACCTCAGCACCATTGCCATTCTGAGCCAGATAATTGTTGAGGACTGTCCTGTGTGTTGTAGCATGTGTAGCAGCATCCCTGGCCTCTACTAAATGCCAGTAGCACCCCCAGTTTGGACAACCAAAAATGCTTCAGATATTTTCAGGTATCTGCTAGGAGGCAAAATTGCCCCTGGTTGAGAACCATTGGGAAAACAGCCAATTATCAAATGATTTGCTTAGGGCTGATAAAACTGCAAATTAGTGGCACATTGAGACAAGAACATAGGTGTCTTTCTGTGTCTGAAAATGGATCTATGTGTATTCAGCATAGAGTGCCCGCCTACTGTGTATTAGTCATAGAACTCCCTAAGAGTTCAATATCTAATGGGAGAAGTTGGACATGGGAACACTTCTGTACACTACTGAGTCCTGTCACTAAGGGCCAGAGTTAACACCCCAAAGAGGACAAGCAAGAAAAGACTTGACTGACAGCCCAGGATTCTGAGGAGAGTAGCAGCTTGCCTGGTGTGAGTAAAACACAATGTAAGAAAGAGGACGCTTTTCCTGTGGGAGAAGAGGGCCGTTAGGGTGGATCAACTGGTGGGAGTGTGGGGAGGTAGGGGCAAGATAATGCTAAGTCTGACAGTGTTCAACAGCAATGGCCTTTGGTCCCAAGTCAGGACTTAGTACTTTATTTTGTCCAGCTGAGTATGTTAGGAAATTGATAGTCCAATGCAATGATCCAGGCGCCAATACAGCTTCCAGGAAAGCAGTTTCTATTTACCACTGAGTTCTCTCACCTACACTGCTCCCTGCGAAGCCCGCTTGAGCTGTCTGCAGTTACTTAAGAGTCCAGTAGGTGGGGCCCTTGCACACTGCAAGGAACGACGATAGCTGAAGCTTGACATTGTCATTGTTCCAGTTACATTCAACAAATCAGGCAACCTACTGTGAGCTTTTGGATACGAAGATAAATAAGACAGGCCCTCATTTGAGGACCCTTGTTCTGGAGAGTAGAGAAGGGAGGCCCTTCTGGTCTCTAGTCCTGGTCATGAGAGGTCACCTGTTAACCTGACAGCCTATGGCAGGCAACGTGGCTTGTAGAGGAACCCTTATGTTTACCATGGAACCCCTCAACCTTTCCCTCAGGTTCTACAGAGCACTGGAGTCCAAAGGTCCCCACTGTTTATGGAAACTACAGACCTGTGTCCTTTCTAGGCCTGGATGCTCAGAGGCCCTGGCACTCTCCCCTGTCTTCCCTCCTTTCCTAGTATAATCTTTTGGAGCTCAGAATTGAGAACAAACACCAGGCTTCCACCTTGGAAGTGGGTTGGAGGGTGGGGGAAGTACAGAGTATTTCAACAAATTAGCCTGCTAGACAGAAATTTATCCATTCAGCAAATATGAGTACTTACTATGTGCTGATCACATAATATGTAGTTTTGTGTGAGATGTTCATGACACAATCATGAATGAATGAAAAAAAACAAAACAGTCCCAGTGGACCAAGTTTATCCAGGCTAATGAGAGGCAAAAATATTAATCCTCACAAATAACTAAATATAAACCAGTGCAATGAAGGCAAAGTACAAAGAGCTACGAGAACATGTAACAATGCAGCTGACCCATGTGGTGTGATAGGACTTCCTCATGGATAGGGTGACCATCTAATTTACCCTAGGATGCTTTTGAGAGTGAAAGGGAGAGCAGTTAATAGGCTGAGATGAACAGGGGAAAACTGACTACGCTAGGCAAGCCAGGACATGGTCATCATAATAGTAAAACTCTTTACCAAGGAAATGATGTTTCCGCTGAAACTTGAAGGTTCCTTAGTTGAAGGTGGCGAGAAAGAGCAAAGCTATGTGTTTTTCCCATGTAGAGGGACTAGCATGTGAAAAGGTCTTTTGGAGTCTCCAAACTGAAAGAAGGCCAGTGATCCTGAAAGGCAGAGTGAGGAGGTGAGCAATGTAAGAAGAAGCTAGAGAAGTAGGGAGGGGCCAGAGCAGACAGAGCCTTTGTAAGGCATGTTTAAGATGTTGGTTTTTATTCTGAAGGCAACGAAGCTATTGAAGACTGACTAGAAGACTCCCTTTAACATTTCTTGTAGAGCATAACTATTCTCATTCATCAAAATTACAGTAATTTTTTCATCTTTTGTTTGTCTAAAAAATAGTTCATTTGTCTTTATTTTGTTATTGTGGTAAAGTAGACATAGCATAAAATTTTGCCATTTTAACAATTTTAAATGTAAAATTTAATGGCAATTACACCTACAATGTTGTACAACCATCACCACTATTCCCAAAATTTGTTCATCTCTCCCAATAGAAACTCTGCCCATTAAGCAATAGCTCTTCATTACCTCCTGCTGGGCTCTAGTAACCTCTAATCTTACTATCTATATGAATTTGTCTATTTTAGAAATTTCATGTAATGGAATCATACAATATTTATCATTCAGTGTCTTTCATGTAGCTTAATGTTTACAAGGTTCATCCATGTTGTAGCCTGTATCAAAACTTCATTTCTTTGTATGGCTGACTAATATTCCATTATATGTATATACTACATATGTTTATCCATTCATCTGCTGACAGACACTGGTGGTTTCTACCTTTTGGCTATTGTGAATAATACTGCAATGAACATTTGCAAAGTATCTGTTTGAGTATCTATTTTCAGTTATTTGGGGTTTGTACCTTGGAGTGGAATTTCTGGGTTACACAGTAATTTATGTTTAACTTTTTGAGGAACTGAACCTTAATTTTTGAATGATAATTTTGCTGGGTGAAGAATGTTAGGTTGACAGGTTTTTATCTTTCAGTACTATAAAGACTTTTATTTTGTTTTCTTGTTTACATAGTTTCTGATAAGTCTATTGTCATTCTTATATTCTTCTGTAAGTAATATGGATTTTTTCTCTAACTTCTTTAGATTTTCTTTTTATCACTGTTATTAATTTATTATGAAATTACTTGGTATGGTTTCCTGTAGATTTATTCTGCTTAAGATTTATTAAACTTCTTGGATCTGTGGGTTTGTACTTCTCAGCAAAATTTGAAAATTTCTGGACATTTCATATATTTATATTTTTTTAATTTTTAAAAATTATTTTTATATCTTTAAATATTCTTTCTAAATCTTAATCTTTTCTCACCACCTTCTTTTCTTATGGGATCCATAGGGGAATATTATATTATACACATACCAAATCTGCTTAATATTATTCCACACATAAATGGTGCTCTGTTAATTTTTAAAATTCTTTATTGTTTTTGTGTTTCATCTTGGTTGGTTTCTGTTGCTATTTCTTCAGATCATTGATCTTGTTTTTTAGCATCTGCTTTTATTTCATCTAGTCTGTTTTCCATTTCAGATACTGTATTTATATCTGCAAGTTTCATTAGGACCTTTTATGTTTTGCTTCTCTAATTATCATGGTCATACTTTCCTCTACCTTTTGAACATATTGAGCATATTTATAATAGCTGCTTTTATGTCCTTATTTGTTATTTCTGTCACAATTATAATTTCTGGACTTTATTGATTGATTTTTTTTCTTTTTTTTTTTAAGTAAAATCGTTTGGGTTTTATTCACCAATAGCTTCCTTCTCTTCTCCCTGCCTCTTGCTGTGCCACCTTCCACACTCTCCTGGATTAAGGAGAGAACTTCTCTGGCCTCCTTAGCTGTAACCTCCTGGTAATAGAGGTCAGTAAAGAGTGCTGGAAGATAGTAGTGTGGCACCCCTGGGATCTACAAGTCTAGTCAGATTAGCCCTTCCTTCAGTAGGTGTTCTAGCACTTACCTTACTCAGCCTATCTCCCATTTAAGACTGGTTTTGATCTCGTTTGTGGTCATGTAGCCATTTCCCCTTGCTACAAGCTGCAGCACCACAGTATGATCCATACTGAGCTCAGCTGGAATAGAATGAATGTGGTAAGTGGCACGCACAGGGATGATGCCAAAGCTAGGGCCAGATGCCTATTTAATTACTTGATAGCCCCGATCAGGTCGTCTTGGCTAACATCCTGTGCAGTTTTTTCCCTTCCTTTTAATACCCCAAAGTTCTCAGACCTCCATTCGGGTGCTTCAGGGTTAGGCACACTTTGATAATCTGTATGCCCAGCTTCTTAGACTAAAAAGCCTTTTCTAGAAGTCAGGGGATCCACATGGTGACACACATGTCTTGGAATTGCTCCTGGAACTTGGGATTCTTCTGGATCTCCTACTTGTGCTTGTAGGCACATTGCCTCAGATTGTCCAACTGTTTTGTCATCTGGGCCAGCTGATTATCAAGCCAAGATAATCCCTTGCTTCTTATAAGTGTCCTTGGCAAGTTTCTTCTGGGTCATAATACTGGTTCCCATCTTGCCTTAGTATATCCTTGCCCTGAGCCAGTGGGCCACCCTGCTTCTGGGACCCCATGTCTCTGCATTCCCAGATCTGCCATGGGCCTCTATTGATTGATCTGTTTATGGGTATAATTTTCTTGCTTTTCTGAATGTTTAGTTTATAGGGTCAGAAAGCACTGGCAGGTCTTGAACCCCATGGTAGGGATTAGTAGTCTGTTATGATAAAGCAACTGCTTGAGCTAAAGCCAACCCAATGTTTAGTATTTTTTGAGTGGATTTTACATTATTGGTTGCTATTTTATGTTGAATTCTTTTATCTAATGTTGGATTTTTTTCTGGTGTATAGGTATTAGGAATCAGATGGATCCTTTTGAGGCTTCTGTTTAAACTTTTTTAGGGTAGATCCACACAAACCTTTTATCTAGGGCTAGTTGATCCCTATGCCTAAGACAATATACCATTCTTGGAATTCTACCCAATGCACTTAGCATTACAAGGTCTTTTTATGTTGGTTGGCAGGAATACAAAATATTCCCACACCTTTAAGAGGTCCCAAAATTATCTTGGTTATTTTTTTCCACAATTCTTTTCTCAGCCTTAGATAGTTTCCTCACAGTGTACATGCACAGATCAGGACTCAGACCTGGGGGGACCGTTTTGCAGATTCCCAAAATTTTTCCTCTGTACATCTCATTCCCCTCCAATACACTGCCCTGCAGTCTCTCCACTTTGGCCTACCTGAACTCCTCTGTTTCCTCATTGCAGAGACTTCTGGCTTATATTTGGTTTTCCCTTCCTTGCACAGTAGCTTGGAAGCTTCCTTCAGGCAGTAAGGTACCATATCATAAAGATCACATTGTTTCTCTCTTCTCAGGGATCACAGTCCTATGCTGCCTGCTGTCCAGTATCTAAAAACCCTTGTTTCAATATATTTTGTTGTTTTTTATTTTGGTTGTTTAAGGCAGCAGGTAAATCCAGTCCCTGTTACTCCATGTTGGCCAGAAATGGAAATTCCAACTACCTTTTTCTCATCACAGTTCTGAGTTCCCTTCCTTCAGTAAGTTGCCTCAAGTTCTTCACTGGTGAGCTGTATTTCAGACATTAAGTCTGGAGAATAAAACCTCCTCATTGGATCTGAGTGAGTGTACAGATGATGCAGTTCACATTGGTTATTTATGTGCTCTCTGGTAGGCTTCCTGGAGGTATAATGACAACTATAGTGGGAAAGACACTGGTCAGCCATTTCTGAACTCTGGGCTATACAGTGGTAAGAAAGCAGCTGTTCACTTTATTTCTACAACATCCTCTAGAATGTTGTACACATTTATGCTCCTAATGCCATGGATTAAAAAGATATACGTACATCTAGCTTGAGTAATATGCTTGTGGTGACCCTGCCAAGACAAATTAGTTGCAAAATTTACGTATATGTTATACAGATGATGTATTATAGAATTGTACACTTAAAACCTATATAATTTTATTAATCAGTGTCACCCAAATAAATTTTAAAAATTTTACGTGTTATTAGATGAGATAAGCTGTCATATGGGGATATTAGTTTTAAATCTGTTAAAAGTTTGGGATTGATAAATTTTGTATAAAGATGCAGTATTCAAAGAACTTATAATTTAAGAAAAGGGGGGAAAAAGACAAGTATATAACTTTTTTAATTGAAGCAAGAGAAAAACAAAGGGGTCTGTTTTCTATACATTCTTATCAACATTTGTTTTCATCTGTCTTTTTTGCTAAAGCCATCCTAGAGCAAGTGAAATGGTATCTCATTGTGGTTTTGATTTATATTTCCTTGATGGCGAACGACGTTAAGCATTTCTTCATGAATTTATCGCTCACTTGTAGATCTCTTTTGGGAAACAGTTGTTTTAAATCCTTAGCCCATGTTTCACTAGGCTGCCTTTTGTACTGTTGAGTGGTAAGAATTCTTTATATATTCTTAATATATAAATCCCTTATCAAATATTTGATTTACAATATTTTCTCTTACTCTGAGGATTATCTTTTTACTCCCTTGACAGTGTCCTTCAAAGCACAGAAGTTTTTAATTTGATGAAGTCTAGTTTATTCATTTTTTTTTTGGTTGCTTGTGCTTTTGTTGTTATCTAAGAAGCATTTACCTAATCCACTATCACTTTTACTGCTACATTTTCTTCTAAGAGCTTTATGCTTTTAACTCTTACGTTTAGGCCTATGGTCCATTCTGAGTTAATTTTTTTGTTTGTATAAGTGTAAGTAAGGGGTCCAGTTTTATTCTTTTGTGTGTGGATATGAAGATGTCCCAGCACTATTTGTTGAAAAGACTATTGTCTTAGGACTTTTGTCTGAAATAAATTTCTCATTCACGTATTGGTTTATGTCTGGCTCTCAATTTTATTTCATTGATCTGTTTCTAATGCTAGTACTACACTGTCTTGATTACTGTAACCTTATAGTATTTTTGAAGTTGGGTAGCATTACAGCGTTTGAAGGAAGAGAATAACATCAGCAATTTATGTATATATAGCAATTTATATTTATATTTTTATTATTGTATTTTTTAATTTATTATTAACACCTATATAGCACCTGGTATTTCTAGGTAGTCTCCCATCCAAGTACTAACCAGGCTTGACCCTGCTTAGCTTCCAAGATCAGACAGGATCTGGCACATTCAGGATAGCATGGCCGTTATATTTTTAAATTAAAAGTTACATTGGGATTCCTCAAAAAAGTTAAACAGAATTATTATATAACCCAGAAATTTCACTCCTATGTATATACCCAAAGGAATTGAAAACAGGACTCAAACAAATACTTGCATGCTAATGTTCATTGTAGCATTATTTAAAATAGCCAAAATTAGAAACAACCAAAGTGTGGCTGACTAAAATTCTGTTGTATGCATATACTACATTTGTTTATACATTAATATATAAAATGAAATTTTAGCAATATAAAAAAGGAAGTTCTGATAAATGTTACAACATTCTGCTATGTGAAAGAAACCAAATAAATATAAATATTGCATGATTTCACTTATGTGCAATATCTAAGATATTGGCAAATTCACAGAGATGGGAAGTAAATTAGGTTATCAGGGGCTTGGGAGAATGAGAAATTATTGCTTCAGAGTTTCTGTTTGGGGTTATGAAAGAGGCTTGGAAATAGTGGCGATGGTTGCAGAACATTGTTAATGTAATTAATGCCATTTGATTGTACACTTAAAATGGTTAAAATGGCAAATATTATGTTACATATATTTTACACAATTAAAAAAAAAAGACTGCTTGGTAGCTATGAAGAAATCAAACTATAGATTAAGATGACTACAGTTAAAGATAAAGTTCTGTTTAACCCTTTTAGGTTTACTCTTTCTCTGCCCTGCTCAGTGTTCCAGGAAGCTGATCTGTGCTGACTGAGCCCACATTGGCTTCTGGTTGAACTAATGTGGAGCTCTGGCAGGAGATCGGAGGGTTCCAGGAGAGTGAGATGAGGGTATTCCCTTGGCTTCCAATTTGCAGAGTGCCAGTGGGTTCCTATATCTTTTGAATAAAAGGTTACAGCTCCTGGCAGGTAGCCCTTTCCACAAATCTCTCTTTGTCTTTCTATTCTAGTAATGCCCTCTCCCCACACTCCTTGTAGGGCCATAGTGGCCACCACTAGTGCCCTTGTATTTCCCTATAGTGGTTTATTTAATAGTTTTTTAATTAAATTTTCCAAGAAATACCCAATTTGAGTGTGCTTTCAGTTTCCTGCCTTAGAGGAGGGTAGGTGCAGTAGAGAGAGTAATATATTTGGAGATAGAATATTGAGGTTTTAATAGATTGGATGGTATGACATATATGGCCTCTGACTCTAAGAAAAGTTCTCATAAATTGGGTGAGATAAGACACGTAGTATAGACAAAACAAAACAAAAATATAAGATTCAGATTCATACCAACTAATTATTGTCCAGCTATAGTATCAAGTTCTAAAGTTGTTAGAATAAGCTACTCAATTTACTATTCATCTATCTCCCTGCTTTGGGGACAGATGAACTCTTCAAGCAGGAGAGAAATTAGAGGGGTTTAGTTGGTTTTCACAGAAGAATCATAAAAGTTGGGTGCCCCAAAGAAGCAATGAAAATAGAGGTTCTTGGAAGTTATAGATTCTAGGAAAAGGGTCTAATGAATTAGGTGAAATGTCAAGATCCAGACACTGGCTTTCAATGGCTGGGTCTTCTAACCAGGCCATCTGGGGATAAATGGGAATAGCAGTTCTTGGAGATATTCAGGCCTCAGGGTTAATGAAGCAACACCCTGTTACATCTAGCAGTTGTCCTCCTGTGCTAGTTCCATCCCTAAACTATACCCAGGACAGAAAGTGGGTAGATTTCTCCATCACAGGCCCTGCACCACTTCTACCCTCTTAATTATTTCGCCTCTTCTTTTCCCTGAATATCTCCCTCCTACTCTGGTTCTTCCAGCTGCTGAAAAGGCATACATCAAATTTATGTCCCTGCTAGGCATCTGAGATCAAGGTGTTACCCACACACTTCAGGTTGTCCTAGATCACGCTGAACACGCTTAACGTTCTGCCTGGCTTATTTCCTTTTGATTCAACACAGAGAACCCTGATTGGGGTATAACTCCCACAACATAATCCTTAAGTCTTGGGACCCTGGACCAATCCTCTGTGGCCTGTTAGTTGTGTCAACCTAGCCTTTCAGACCAAGACCCCCTGAGTGGGTGTGCCAGTATAATAAACTTTCTTTCTTGTCATACTTCCACAAGAAGCACTCACTCACTTTATCTTACTCTCTTCCATGCTGTAAAGATCCAGATAGCCTTTAGACACTCACAACTTCTAGCTAGCTGTACGATCTCAGACCCATTACTTATATTGGTTCAAGTTACTAACTTCTTAGCAGTGCTTGGCACATGGCAAAACTTGGTGAATGTTAGTTGTTAATATTGTTATATTTAAAAAATGCCAATATGTTCATATAACTGGTATGACCCACTTCACCAAATTTGAGTCTAAAAATGGTCATATTTCTCTCTAAAATTCTGAGTCTAAATTCATTTTATTTTTATTCTCATTTTATTTTATTTTTGTTATTTATTTCTTAACATGGTCTAACATGCTCGTAGGAAAATATTTAAAAATAAGTAAAAGAACCCACCATTTCTCCCAACCACCCAATTCACCTCCCCAAAGGAACCCGTCTTTTCAGTTCCTTTCTTATATTTCAAGAGCTGTTCTATGTGATTACAGATACAGACTCAGGTTGTTTTTATCTATAAAGATACTGGCCTTAACAAAATGTCTTGGAGAACTTTTCAAATCAGTTCTTACTGAGCTGCCTAATTCTGTCTTTTTTAAAGATTCCCCAAAATTTATTTATAAATTTGGTATAATTTTCATAAAATAAGATTCATTCATTGTTACCATTTTAATTGTATAGTTCAGTAAGTTTTGGCAAATGTATACAGTCATGAACCATCACCACAATTAAGATAAAATGTTTTTATCACTCTAAAAAGTTTCCTCTTTCCCCATTGCAATAACTTCCCTCACCTAATGCTAGCTCTTTGCACCCTCTGACCTGCTTTCTGTCATTGTAGTTTTAGTTTTTCTAGAATTTCATATAAATGGCATTATACAATATATAGTCTTTTGTGTTTGACTTCTTAATGTTTTTTGAGATTCATCCATGTTGCATATACTAATATCTCATTTCTTTTTAGTGCACAATAGTATTGCATAATAAATTTTGAAATCAATTATCAGTTGATAGCTATTTGGTTTGTTCCAATTTGTTCTTATTATGAAAAATGCTTTTTGTATTTCATTTGTGGTGTGGGCATATGGTCACATTTGCTCTTGAGTAAATACCTCAAAAGTGGGATTATTGGATCATAAGGTAAGTATGTGTTTTACTTTATAAGACAATGTCAAACTGTTTCCCAAGTGTCCGTTACATTTGCAGTCTCATCTACAATGTACTGGAGTTCTAATTTGCCTTTTTCCTTTTTAATGGATGGAGTGTAACTGCTGGACAAAAAGAGCAATAAAGGAAATGTAGCAAATGTTAACAATTGATAAATCTGGCAAAAAGTATATAGGTGTTCATTTTACTATTCTTTTCATTTATCTTTAAATTTTTTTCAAAACAAAAAGCTGGGAGAAATACTAAATTGCATATTATATGGAACTGGTCTGATTCTAAAGTTTCTCTGGCAGAGTAAATTTGGAGAGCCAATAAAATTTTGTAAAAGGACAATGAAGGGTAATGGGTCCTACTTGGTATCAAAACTACCTCTAAAACTATAGTAATTTAAACCTATTTTATTATCACACATAAAAACCTTCCAGATAAATTATACAAAGAATCTAGAAAGAGGTTTATGTGACTATGAATATTTAGTTTACAATAAAGATGGCACTTTAAAATCAGAATGAGTTTATATATGATGATAGGACTTGACTATAAAAATTATTTTTAAAATAAATATTCCACCCCATTTACAAATATGGATTTAGGAAATACTAGAAGTATAACTATATTAGAAGAATTAGAATATCTTTTATATATTATATAATCATATAAGTATTAGAATACTAGAAGTATAAATATATTAGAGGAACTATACATGATTTTTTATATGTTGGATTAGGCACGGCATTCCTAAACAAGAGGTAAAATTGAAAAGTAATAAAGTACTGATAGATTTTTCTACATAATTTACAAGTTATGAAGGGTTAAAAATGATACAGTTATATAAAAAAGATAGATCTGTGCATGTGTGTATATATAAGTGCTCAGTCATTTGTCTTGCTGAATTTCCCACAGTGTAGATTTTTCTGATTGCATTCCTATGGTATTATTTAATATGTTTTTCTTTTCCTTGTATTTGCTTTAAACTGATAGTTACATCTAAAGGACTGGTCAGATTCAGATTGATTTAAAAAAAAAAAAAGCAAGACTGCTTTATAAATGATGTTGCATGCTTCTATCAGAAGGACGGTAATTTCCTTGTCTCTTTTTTTGCAATGTTATCAGCTATTGATAGTTTTTCCTAAATCCATTAATTCATTAGATGTTGTCAACTGGTGATGTTTGAATTTCCACTGTTTTACTTTCTTTCATTTCTATTTTGGATTAGTTGGAATGCTTCTCTCTGGAGAAACTTTCTCTTATCACTTAATTGTCCTAAGATAACTACTTTATAAAAGCATAACAAATGTTGATTCTTTTTTCTCTTATCAGTTTTCAAAATAATGAGTTGATTCCCTACCATTTTTTTAAAGTGAGGAGTAAAACGGGTTTTGTAGTATCATTATGAATAAATGGATTTAATCTAATTTGGTTTCAACCCATTGCAGCCACTACTTTTATTGCTGTTCAAATGATACAATTTTTGGTTAGTTTGTGTAGTGTGTATTTGTTTAGGTAGGCTCCTGAGTCCTTTTGACACATCAGTTGTCTTTGTTAACTTCTTTGCTTCCTGATTTAACAAGATATTCTATGTTCATCTTCTATAATTTCTGGCCCAGACCTGGAATCAGCCATTTCCAAGGAGTTCAGGTTACATTAACAGGAATTGATATTTAAAAATAACAATCTGGATGCCAGGGATGTCATTGGTGCTGGATTGGTCATAGATCTGAGGTCTTTTCAGCTAACAGAGCTAAAAAATATAATTAAATATATATATCATGAGCTCACACTGACACTTCCAATTCAAAATCATGCTACAGATTTTTTACTTAATGTCATAAGTCTTATATCAATCAATATCTTCTATCGGCAATATAAAAATCTGTTCTCAATACAGCAACATAATTACCAATTTCTTCCACAGTACACAGTCTTAAGAGCAACAATGACAACAATACCACAAACGATGTGATTACTAAAAACAATTTGAGTTTTTTTAGTTTTTTCCACTTCAATACATAGTTAGATTCATTTAATAACGTTTCTTTTCCCTAAGTTTTATTGAGAACATTTAATTCCATTTTAGCTTTATTTTGGGGGATTGCTTTTATATTGTCATGTTTGCCAGGCTTATTGAGGTATTTGTGTGTAATAAAGTTCACCTGTTTTAAGTATACTATGTAATGAGTTTGGACAAACAGATGTATAGCCATCATAATCATGATTTAGAACACTTTTACCACCCCCCAAATTTTTCTTATGACTTGTAGTAGATCTCCTCCCCATATTCCTTGGGTGCAATTAAATGGATTTCGGCCAATGTCATTGATTACTTAACAATATTATGCAACCATCATCAATTTCTCCAAAATTTTTCATCATCCTCAACAGAAATTCTATACCCATTAAGCAATAACTTTCTGTTATCTCTATTCCCCAACTGCTTGTAACCTCTAGTCTGCTGTCTATGAATTTGTTTATTCTAGATATTTCATATAAGTGAAATCATATGACATTTGTCCTGGTGTTTTTTCACTAAATATCTTCAAGGTTCAACCATGTTCTACCATATATCAGAACTTTACTCCTTTTATGGGTGAATATTATTTCATTTATCATATGCCACATTTTACTTATCCATTTATCTATTGGTGAACATTAATTGTTTCTGCCTTTTGGCTATTGTGAACAATGCTGCTATGAATGTGGGTTTACAAATATCTCTTTGAGACCATGCTTTAAATTCTTTGGGTATGTACCTATGAATGAAATTGCTGGGTTATAGAGTAATTCAATGTTTAGCTCTCTGAGGACTGGCCAAAGTGTTTTCCATGGCAGTTGCACCATTTACATTCCCACCAGCAATGTATAAATGTTCCAGTTTCTCCACATCCTTGCTATACCTCTAGTAAGTATGAAATGGCATATCACTGAGGTTTTAATTTGCATTTACTTAATGACTAATGATGTTGATCATCTTATCATGCACTTATTGGCCATTTGTATATCTTCTTTGGAGAAATATGCCAACACAAGTCATTTACCCATTTTTAAAATTGGATTGTTTGTCCATCCCTATACTTTTAATCTGCCTGTATTATATATTTAAAGTAGGATTCTTATAGACAATATACAGTTGAGTCTTGTTTGTTTTATTCACTCTGTCATTTAATGGGTGTATTCATATCATTCACATTTAAAATGTTTATTGATAAAGTTGGATTAATAGCTACCATATTTGTAACTGTTTATTTGTTGCAGTTCTTTGTTTTTTTTCCATCTTTTTTCTGTCTTCTCTAGTTTTAAGTGAGTATTTTATATTATTCCACTTTCTCACCTATCTGATTATATTCTACTTTATGTTTATAGCTAATCAAAAGTCCATTTTCAAATATACTGTACCATTTCATGAGTAAGTACTACAAATTCTTGCTTCCTGTCCCATATGACATTGTGGTCATTCATTTCTCTTATCTATAAACTAAAATCTCCCAATACATTGTTACTATTGTGGAACAGTTATTATTAAGTCAATAAAATGAAAATTCTCATTTTATCTTCATTTATTCCTTCTCTAATGTGCTTCCTCTATTTAGATCCAAATTTCTAACTTGTATCATATTCCTTTTCTCTGAAGAACATCTTTTAATGTTTCTTGTGAGACAAGTCTTCTGGAAACAAATCCCCTCAGTTTTTGTCTGGAACAGCCTCTATTTCTCCTTTACTTTTAAAGGATAATGTTTCTAGATACAGAATTTTAGGTTTATCATTTTTTTCTTTCAAAACTTAAAATATTTCACTCTACTCTCTTGCTTGCATAGATTCTGAAGAGAAGTTCAATGTAATTTTTATTTTATTCTTCTGAATGTAAGGTGGGTTATTTTTACCCTGTGGCTCCTTTCAAGAATTTTTTTTGTTGTCTTTGTTTTTCTGTGTTTTGAATATGATATGCCTAGTTTTATAATTTTTTATATATTTTTGTGTGTGGTGTTCTCTGATTTTCCTGGATCTGTGGTTTGGTTCTGTCATTAATTTTAGAAAATTCCCAGCCATTATTACCTCAAATATTTTTTCTCTCTCTTTTTTTCTTTCTGGTATTATGTGAATGTTACACCTTTTTGTATTTCCCCACATATTCTGTTTCTTTTGTTTCTCATTATTTTTTCTCTTTGAATTTTCATTTTGCAAAGTTTCTGTTGATGTATCTTCAAGCTCGCTGATGATTCTTTCCTTGGCTATGTCCCATCTACTCATGAGCATATTAAAGGCATTCCTTATTCCTGTTAGAATGCTTTTGATTTCTAGCATTTCTTTTACATTATTTTTTAATATTTCCATCTCCTTACACTACCAGCTTTTCTTCTTTTCACTCCATTAGCGCCCTTAGCATATTAACCAAAGTAATTTTAAATTCCTAGTCTAATAATTCCAAAGTCTGTCACATCTAAGTCTGGTTCTGATGCTCACTTTCTCTCTTCAAATGGTGTTTTTCTTGCCTTCTAGCATGCCTTGTAATTAATTTTTTGTTGAAAACTAGACATAATAATTCAGATAATAAGAACTGAGATAAGTAGGCCTTCACTGTGAGTTTTTTTTCTGTTTCTCTGTCTAGGAGCTAGACTTTTTAATGCTTGTTGTAGCTATAGTCATCAGAAGCCTCTTTCTCTTACTGTCCTTTTTGTCTTCCCTGTAATCTTTGGGTTTCTTAGAAATTCCTTCTAAAGGGAGTGTGCATCTTGCAGTCTGTGAGTTATCATTCACTGTTATTATACTGGAGCCCTGTTATTATACTGGTATTGGTGGGGGGAAGGAAGTGTTCCATACTCATTATTAAATCTCTATTTACAGTTGGCCTGAATTCCTGGGCTTCAGAAGAGTTTTATATTTCCCCCCCTCTCCTAATGTGAAGCCCGAAGGCTAGAAGGGAATGCAGTTGTCCAATTCCCTTCCTTTAGGTTAGAAGAGGCTCTGGTAAAGTAGTTTCCTGTGAAGACAGACCTTTTTTATGGAAGACAGAAGGCTCTGGGCATATTTCCAAATGATTACTTTTTTTCTGAGAGTGTTTCAGAGTGGTCACTTTTTCCTTTCTCCTGACAAGCATGGGATATTTTTCTCTGACCTTCATGATGAGAATCTGGTAGGCTCCTGGATGTAAAGCTCATGAAGGTGTATGGGGCTCTTAAGACTGGTGTTAGTCCACACTCAGCCTCCAAGAATTTTTAAATTATTGTTTATTCCTACCACTCCCTAGATTCAGTGACTTCTGCTCCTTATAAGCTGTGATCTGTATTTGCCTGTCTCTCCAGTTTGGGGGGCAGTGGTTTGTCCTTAAAAGATTTATTTTAAAATAATTACATGGAAATATAAAAAGAATTATTTGAAAATATAATGGTAACTATAAGGTTATTTTTGCTGTTTTTTATTTTCTTTTATTATTTATTATTTTTATGCCTACAGCATCTGGTCTTCCTAAGTGGTCTCCCATCCAAGTACTAACTGGGTCCAACCCTGCTTAGCTTCCAAAATAAGACATCGAGCTCTTTCACGGTGGCATGGCCCTAGGCCATGGACTGTGGCTCCACTAGGGCATGAACCCAGGACTTTCTGTGTGTAAAGCAGACGTGCTAACCGCTACACTATGGAACCACACCTGCCATTTTGTATTTTCAAAAATTTCTACCTTTAGAGTCAGGAGAAAAAAATGAGCTGTTTTTGTTTTTGTTCTTGTTGAGTAGTAGGTACATGGTACATCATATAATATAGTGTACTCCCCAAGACATATTTTAAAAAGAACTATAAAATAAAATGCAAATGTACTACCCTTTATGAAGATATATACAAACGTACCTCTTTATGCATCAATTATATTTAAAAAGATACACAAGAAACTGGTAATTGTGTTTGCCTCTGGGAAGGAGAACTGAGGATTGGATTGGGAGGCAGAATTATTTTTTTCTTTGTTTACCTTTTATTCTTTTTTTTTACCACACACTTCAATTTAGTGTGTGTGTGTGTGTGTGTGTGTGTATTTGTAATGGAAAATATACCAATGTGTCTTCTGATTAATTTCAGAAGACTTTTTGGACATGAAAAAGAATTGTCAAACTTGGTGTCATCTGTGGGAATAGTGACCTATGTTCCTGGTGTGACTTGCTGGTGACAGAAGGGACAATATGGATCTTATTCTCAAAGGATTATTACATGTTTGTACCTGTCTGGTCTGGTTTCTACCTGTCTGGTGGCTAAGGGCAATGCCTTTGTTCCAGAACTTTCTTGGGGCTGGAGTGGCTTCCCAGGTAATGTTTGTTGAAAACATTTAAAGGGAGATATACTAGGCACAGTTGCCTGGAAAAGAGATAATAGGGCAAAAGCTTTGAAAAGCTTCTGTGTGTATCAGAGACTGTAGAAGTCCCTGCACATGCTCAGTACTGGACACATGCTAGAAAAGACCAAAGAATACCCTCAGTTTTCACCACTAGCTGACCTTTAGGCTTTGCACAAGGAGGAAGTAAAGGCTAAGCTACAAAAATTGTAAACTGCCTGGCTAAATGTTGGCACCAACACAAAGCCAACATGCAGAGATTGGGAGAGTATTTTTTTGTTTTGTTTTCTCTTTCCTTTTTTTTTTTTTTTTTTCCAGACAATAAGGTTAATAGCTAATTTCTCATAAGAAACCATGGAGGCCAGAAGTCAGTGGGATAACATATTTAAAGTGTCAAAAGAAAAATTTTTAAACAAGAATTCTACATCTGGCAAGACTGTTCTTCAAAAATGAAGGTGAAATAAATGTTGAGGTTTAAAGAAAAAAAATGAAGATGAATTTCACTTAAAAGAATTGAAAGCAGAGTCTTGAAGAGATTTGTTACATACATGTTTATAGTAGTGTTATTCACAGTAGCTAAAACATGGAAGCAACTCAAGTGTGCATTACCAGATAAATGGATAAGCAAAAGGTGGTACACACACACACAATAAAATTCAGCTTTAAAGAAGGACATTCTGACACATGCTACAATATGAGTGAACCTTGAGGACATTATGTCGAGTTAAATAAGACAGTCACAAAAGGACAAATACTTTATATTCCATTTATATGAGGTACCTAGAATAGTCAAAATTATAAAGACAGAAAGTAGAATGGTGGTTGGCAGGAGCTGGAGGTATGAAAGGGAATGAGGAGTAACTATTTAGTGTATATAGAATTTCAGTTTTGCAAAAAGAGTTCTGGAGATGGATAGTGGTGATGTTTGCATAATATGAATGTGCTTAATACCATGTAACTATATACTCAAAAATGGTTAAGATGGTAAATTTTAGGATGTGTTCCTCAATAAAAAATTGGAAAAATATATAGAGTAATACATAGAACAGTCATTAACATTTTAAAGTACAAATGCATAGAATTTTTATAACAAAATGAAAATTATTAATGAAAACAGTGAAGGAGAAATTAAAGCATCCCCAGTTAAAAAAAAAGCTGAAGGAGTTCACTGCAAATGCACCTGCCCTACAAAAAATTCCTTTTAAAGGAAGTCCTTCTGACTGAAATGAAAGGACTCAAGACAGTAACTGGAAGCTATACAAAGAAAGAACACAAGTCAATGTACAATCCAATATTGTATTTTTGGTTTGTAACTTCTTTTTTTCCTATAATTTAAAAGACTATAAGATAATAATTATAAATCTATGTTAATGGACGCATAATATATACAGATTATTTATGACAATAGCAAAATAAGCGGGGAGAGGACAGATGGCATAGGTACAGTTTTTATACTATTGAAGCTAAATTGGGTCAATTCAAACTAGATGATTATCATCTTAATGTGTTATTTGTAACATCCATGGTAACTTAGAAAAGTAACTAAAAAAGAAATGAGAAGAGAAGCAAAATAGTATACTAGAAAAAATTAAACATAAAAGAAGGCAGTAATGGAGGAATTAAAGAATAAAAAGACAAGATATATAGAAAACAAATGGCAAAAGAGATAAGTTCTGTCAGTAATTATGTTAAATGTAAATGGATTAAACTTCAATTAAAAGGCAAGTAAATATTGGCAGAATGGATTTTAAAAATAATTCAACTATATGCCATCTACAAGAGACTCACTTTATATCCAAAGACACAAATAGGTTGAAATTGAAAGGATGGAAATAGATGTTCCATGCAAATAGTAACCAAAAGAGTGCTGGGGCAGTTACACTAATATCAGACAGAATAGATTTTAAATCCAAAAGTGTTATTAGGGACAAAGAAGGACATTATATAGAGATAAGCGTCAGTCCATCAAAGAGATATAACAATTATAAACATACCTCAAAATATACGAAGCAAAAATGGACAGAATTGAAGAGAGACTTCAGTACCTCATTTGCAAAAATGGGTAAAACAAAAAGATTAATAAGGAAAAAAAGGTCTTGAACAATAAACTAGATCTAGCAGACATATACAAAACACTCTACTCAACAACAGCAGAATACATATTCTCAATTGCATTTGGGAGATTTTCCAGGATAGAGCATATGTTAGGTCACAAGACAAGTCTTGATAAATATAAAAAGATTGTAATTATACAAGTATCTTCCCTGAACACAATGGAATGAAACTAGAAATCAATAATGGAAAACTGTAAAATTCACAAATATGTGGAAATTAAACAACACTCTTAAAAACCAATGGATCAAATAAATCATAAGGGAAATTAGGAAATACTTAGAAGTGAATGAAAATGAAAACATGACATACCAAATGCAGAAAAAGCTCTGAGGTGAGAGGGAATGGGAAGCAGAGGATGATGCTGGAAAAAGAAGACACAGCAGAGTCACTTTGGAATGTTTGAGGCAAGCTTGGGAAGAGGAGACAGGGACATGGGGAAGTCTTGTGGTTTCTGTATAGTCTTGTTATTGCCTTCCAACCAAGACCATAAAAATACTAGAGAAAGGAAATGAATGCAGGATCTTAGGGTCAAGAGGGTAGAAGCAGAGAAGTCAGTCAGTGACAGAACACATTGGAAAAATAAGACTTAACTCCAAGAAATTTCAATACATTTATTATTAGTTTTGAACATTTACTGATTATAAAAATAATTTTTAAATCTCCCATTATTCCACCATACAGACAAACTATTAGTGTTTCAGTGCATTTCCCTCTAATATTTGCTCTCAACATAGTTTTCTTCCATATTTTTTTTCTCTATAAAAACATACAAATATTTTCATCCACATTTCTTCCACTTTTTTATTTTACGAATTGGAGAGCATACTAAACATACAGTCTCACAACCCACTTATTAATTTTTTACTTAACTTTATATCCTGAGCATTTCCTATGTCATCTAAAGCTTTCTTCTCTAGATGAATAGCATTCCAGAATGTTATTACATCAGTTTAAAAGTATCATGAAAGAAAACTTAAAATACTTTCAATTATTTCCTATAATTTCACCTACCATAGCAAATGATTTCACAATTTCATGTTACTTTTCAGTTTTAACCTTTAAGGTCATCCTCACTTTTAGATAACTGAGATAATGGGATAGGTACAGTTTTAAATATTGCCTTTCACATTATTTTACAAACTTGGTCACATGTTTCTTCATGTACTGTTATCTGCAAGCTGTTCTGTAATATTAGTATTTAATATTTAATCATTTATTAGTAGTTTTCAGTTCTCTTATTATTTACATCCCACCAACTTAAATATTTTATTTTAGTACATACAGATTTTCTCTTTCTTTTGGCCTATTTCACTGGTTTTAAATCTCTAAGGTGAGGGACTAGGCCAAAGAATACCAGTTGGTTCTTGGTATTACTTAAATGTGCTTCTTGAAGGATCATGTCAATTTACATGGCCACTAGCCAGGTGTGAATGTATCTGTTTCCCATAAGTTTGACCAGCGTTGGGTATTTAATTTTTACAAGGCTTAATGGCTGTTAATTAGGAACATACTATACATACAGTCTTTAATTTGTATTTCCCTAATTACTAAGGAAGTTGAGTTACACACACACACAGACATACACACATTATATGTTAATTGTTTGTATTTCCTCTTTGGTGCCTATTCAGTTCAAAGCAACAGACATTTTGAATGCCCACTGTGTGCCAAGTACTGTGTGCTTCCATCAAGGATGAGTGACCTAACAAAAATGACCATTTGGAATAGGGTGGCAGAGCCAGGATAGTGTAGAAAATATGTGACTGACTACTAAATTGGTAGAAGCACAATAGTGGCAGGCAGTTTGGCAATGTCCTGTGGGTAGAAGACAAAGTAGGAAAGGTTGACCCTGTCTAAAACAGATTAGTTCTTTTCAAGGCTGGGCCAAACAATGGGTAATTTGTACACTCAAGAAAAAGATGTCTGGGGAGAAGAGGGAATAATATGGAGAGAAGTAAAAGGGGTTGAAAAACATGAAAATATAATACTTGGGTTATGGAGTTGTGACTGTTCCAGTATAGCTAAAATGTGGAATACTGGGACTGAGGGATGATGGGACATTGTCTGGAAAGGAAAGATCAGGGCTAAGTTCAGGAATCTGACCTTAGTCCTAAGATTTTTTTTGTTCTTAAAGAAGAAAGACGAGCTAATGTGTGTTTTAGAGCTTTCTGGCAGCTAATAAAAGGTAGATTTGGGAACACTAGAGTCTGGAAGACAAGGCTATCTGTATCTTTAGCCACTTACCAAGGGTCAGGATAGGACCAAGTAGGACTAAGGATAAGATTTTTATGTAGTATGCATATTAACCCTTTATATGTCTTACTTAGAACTATATTCCCATTTCATGGCTTTCCTTTTTAAAAATGTTTAAATTGTGGTCAAATATTCATAACAAAAGTTAGCCATCTTAACTGTTTTTAAGTGTACTATTCAATAGTGTTGTTGTGCAGCCAATCACCAGATCATGGATTTCTTTTACAGTTAATTTAGTCGAATTTTATTGAAAAGAAGTTGAAATTTCTACAAATTCACTTTTTGCGGGTAATAATTACTGATGTTTGCTTAACACTTTATACTGTATCATGCTCTTTAATATATATGATCTCCTTTGGTCCTCATAAACATGCTTCTAAGGTGGATATTATCCCCATTTTATAGATGAGAAAGCTGAGGCCAAGAGATTAAAAAGACCTGACAAGCTTGGCGTGTTTGTCCTGGAGAAACAAAGAGTGTCACTCATATTTAGGCTAAGGATTTCATTCTTCATTCATTCATGTGACAAATATTACCTGAGTACCTACTATGTGCCCAGTATTAAGAAAATGATGTTGAACAAAATAGACATATTCTTTGCATTTATGGAGCTCAAGGACCAGTGGGGGAAACAGGCATTAATCAAGAAATCATAAAAATAATGAAGTAATTATAAACTCATTGAAGGAAAGAAATACCATGTTATGAGAACAATTTACACGTAGTAGGGGTACCAGACCAAGTCAAGGGTCGGGGAAGTTTTCTCCTAGGAAATCATTTTTGGAGATTTTTCTTCCACACACCCTGCCCCAAGCCTCACCATTAAACTTCACAAGTTTAAGGTGAAAAATTGTGTCAAATACCTTCATTCCAGAGAAACCAGGACTGGTTATATATATTCTATATGCATTTGTAAACCTTCCAAAATGATTCACCCTGACATTTCCATAATGTCTAGTTCACAATATTCTTTCATTGCCATTATCTGACTTGTATACTGACCTCAACTTTGTGAAGTAGACAGGCAAGAGAGTTCGTCTACTCTTCCCTACGTTCATTGAGCATCCTTATAACAAGTGTTATAAACTCGGCATCTAGCGGATTGCTTGTCTCCATTTTGTTTAGTTTTTTTTCTTCTAGCTTTGTTCTGTTCTTTCATTTGGGACATGTTCCTTTGTCTTCCCATTTTGGCTGCCTACTTGTATTTGTTTCTGTGTATTCAGTAGGGCTGCTGTGTTTCCTGGTCTTGGTAAGAGTGACAGATAAAGAGCTTCTCAGACAAGAAAAAGCTAAGAGTTCACCATCACCAAGCCAGTGTTACAGGAAATGTTAGAGGGACTTTTTGGAGGAGGAGGAGGAGGAAGGAAAAAAGCTTAAAAATATGAAAAATAAAATGGCAATAACTACATATCTAGTAACAAGTAATTTAAATGTAAATGGATTAAATGCTCCAATTAAAAGATAGTGTGGCTGAATAAGAAAACAAGACATATGCTGTCTACAAGAGACTCACTTCAGATCAAAAGACACAGACTGAAAGTAAAGGGATTTAAAAAGGTATTTCATGAAAATGGAAACCAAAAAAGCTGGGGTAGCAATACTCATACCAGGCAATATAGACTTCAGAGCAAAGGCTGTATCCAGAGACAAGGAAGGACCCAGTTATCCCACTTCTGGGTATTTATCTGAAGAAACCCAAAACACTGCTTTAAAGGGACATGTGGACCTATATGTTCATTGCAGCATTATTTACAGTGGCCAAGATATGGAGGCAACCTGGGTGTCTATCAATGGATAAATAGATAAAGAAGAGGTGAAATGTTTGCATGCTTGTATACACACACACATACAAACACATACGCACATACACACGGACAGACCTAGGATGTATTGTGCTGAGTGAAGTAAGATAGAGAAAGACAAGTGTCACATGGATTCTAGAGAAAAGGGTAAACAACACAAAAGGTCATAGATACAGAGAATTTTGATGGTTATCAGATTGGATTAGGGTGGTGAAAGGAGAAGGGATTAACAGGTACAAATTGGTAGTTGCAAAATAGTCATGGGGATATAGAGTAAAACATGGGGAATATAGTCAGTAGTATTGTAATAACTATGTATAGTGTCAAAGAGGTACTGGATTTATTGAGGTGATCACTTCATAAGTTATATAAATGTCTAATCACTGTTGTACACCTGAAACATATATTTTATGTCACCTATCATTGAAAAAAAATAAAAAAATAGAACCACTGAAATGAAGCAGCATGATCCAGTTTAGGTTTTAGAACCCTCTTCTGGATGAGAGGACAGAAAGTGGTGGTTTTCAAGGAATGGTCTGGGACCAATTACTGGGTCAAAATCTCTGGGTATGGGGCTCAGGAATCTTAAAATCACTCAGGTTTGGGAATCCTTTTTCTGGTTGCATTGCAATAAAGAGAGAGCATTGCAATAAAGAGAGAACATTGCAATAAAGAGAGAAAAGGAGGTGATACAATCAGTTAATATGACTAAGGCAGTAGATATAGTAACCAGGTGAAAGGTGATGAGGTACAGAGACAAAGAATGCACTTGAGAATAATTTAGATAGCATGGACAAGACTTCTCACTCGACTCTTCCCTGGACAGTGGTTGATGTTCAAAGAAATGGAACTGGGATTCCTACCTGGGCCCTCTGACTCCAGAGCCTGTGGGTTTTCTTTCAAAAAGCCACTTGTAGTCAGTCACATCTTGATTTTCCATATTTTATATTTATTTCTCTTAGCCCTTGTTTTGCAAATCTCCAGCTAATGTTGGGCCTTGTATTTCTCCCTCACTTTCATAAAACCTAGGAGACAAATAAGAGACCGACAAATAAAGCCTTAAAAGTTTTGAAATATCCCTTTGGGGCTGAGTACACAGGCAAGGAAAAAGTAGATATGATCAAACAAGCACAGACTGAGGGAGAGAACAGGACACTAGGGAAATGTAAACCCTACTGTCCAAGAAACCTGAAAACAATAATCCCAGAAGCTCAGAATGTGGCCCCATTTCCTCCCCAGAGTTACTACGGGGTGTCAGGCTGGAGCAGTTCAGGAATTCATGAAATTGTCAAGAAACCACAACGGCCTCAACAATCATCTCCCCAAACACCAACATCAATAACCTCAACAATAAAATCCGTTAAAAGTCATCTCGCTTCCACCCACAACCACAGACCTGAAGGAGGCAGATGGGACTACGCGAGAGGCTCTCTGCTGCCGCTTCCCCAGCCTGATTCATCCTCAACCTTGGCCTGGCTTTCCCAGGGTCTCAGGGAAGGGGGAAACTGACATCGCATCTCTGGGTCCGGGTCCCAGAGTCTAAGGGCACCTCCATTCTCTCCCCACTGCTAAGTAGGTCAGGAATAGCGCAAACTTAAGCGAAAGCTGAGGTTGTCGGTGCCAGGCAAAGACTGGCCCGTCTGGGTGCCTGGCGAGGCCACAGGGGCTAGGCCAAGCAAACAGGAGGGGAGGTGTTGGGGGAGAACCAGGTGGAAAGGGCGTGGCGAAGGCGCAGGACGGGTGTGCTCGAATGACCAATCAGAGGTTGTGCTCCGGGGCAGGGCGTGCCTTGGCTGAGATTAGATAATGGCCGCGCGCCGCCTGCACCTGTCGCCCTGCGCTCCCGCGTTATATACGGCCGCGGCCGCGGCGGTGCGATGGTGCAGGGCTGCAGCGCGCGCGCCGGCGTCTGACGCTCCGACTCGCCGCCGAGTCCTTCGCTTCCTGCCCGTCCCGTCCTGCCCCAGGGTTCGCTCCATCGCCCGTCCCTCGCCCAGCTCCCCACGCTCCCCACCAGCCTTGACATCTGCAGGACGAAATGGGCACAGTCATGAACGGCTCAGACAAAACAGAGTTCCTGCTCCAGCCCTACAACTTCGAGCTCTCTTCGGACTTAAGCCCCTTTTTGGAGGAGTACTGGTGAGACCTGTCGCTGGGGAAGGGCCGTGCCAGGGGCCGGGTCCTGATGACCACAGTTTGAGGGGTGGGAGGAGAGACTGCCCGCAATGATTTTCTTAAAAAGTAAAGGCATTATAGGCTCTTTGTACTGCCTGCACACCCCCATTGTCGAAGGTACAGGTAATGTGATACCTTAAAGCTTAAAGAGATTAGGTCTAGAAGGAAGAAAGAAGGAAGGAAAGAAAGATGGAGAAAAAGAAAAAGAAAGAAAAGGGAAAGGAGAGAAAGAAAAGAGAAAGAAAGGAAGAAAGAAAGGAAGAAAAGAAAGAAAGAAAGAAAGAAAGAAAGAAAGAAAGAAAGAAAGAAAGAAAGAAAGAAAGAAAGAAAGAAAGAAAGAAAGAAAGAAAGAAAGAAAGAAAGAAAGAAAGAAAGAAAGAAAGAAAGAAAGAAAGAAAGAAAGAAAGAAAGAAAGAAAAAAGAAAGAAAAAAGAAAGAAAGAGAAAGGCAGAAATGAGAGGATGGGGTGAGGAGTATAGGAGATGACAGAAACCAAGGGGAAAGAGTAGTGAGAACTTGTCTCTGAGAAATGATGTCTATTTGAACTCCTACTCCTACCAGCCTACAGACACCTCTTTTCCACCCTTTGTGGCAGAGTGTGTTTGTGTGCATAGTTCTGGTGCCCAGGGACAGCCTGCCCTTCACAGTTATGTTGTTCCCAGTGTTCCACTGTCTCTGCTGTGGAAAAGGAGGCAAAGTCAGGGAGCTCTTCAAAGATTTCCCAAGGCTCTCTGGCTTTTGCTGTAATGTTCCTCAGAGGTGTTTGTGGGCTGACTTTGGACTCCAGCCAATTTGCTATGACCCAAGTAGGTGGAAGCTATTGCCACACTCTTCTTACACTCTGCATTGGTTTTAGGCATGGACCAGCACCTGTCACCCACTTCTGGCCCCAATGAGAGAGCGATAATAACAGAAACCTTGGCCATAGTCCCTGCCATGTGCTAGGTACTTTATACACGTTAACACTGTCAGGAGAAGAGTGTTATTCCCCTTTTTCAAATGAGGAAACTGAGGCTCAGAAAACTAAGTAGGTTTTCCAATGTCCCACAGCTAGTAGATGGCAGAGCTGGGACTTCATCCCAGAGCACTAATCTGGCAAGATAAATAAGCATTCCTCTAACCAGCACCCAGCCATGAGCCCATCCCCTCTGCCTTCTGCCTGCCAGGTCAACTTCAATTCCATTAGCTCTGATCTACCTGCTACTCATCTTTGTGGGGCAGAACTACATGAAGGCACAGAAGGGCTTCAACCTGCAGGGGCCTCTCATCCTTTGGTCCTTCTGCCTTGCAATCTTCAGGTAAGACTCCTCACCTATCCTGTAGACTGTAGACCCTCACTCTGTGAAAGCTTTTCAGAAACCTCGATCACATCAACTCCCAAAGTTTCCCACAACTCTCTCCTTATCCCATTCTCTCAGCTCTAGCTCTCCTCCCCCATCCCCAGCATCTACCCTCCTTCTCCTCCAGGCTTCAAACAGGCAGTTTCTGCTCTCTCTCATGAGTCTTCTTGTGCTCATGGAGTCTGTGTGCTTCTAACAGAATTCTCCAGACTCTAACACCCTCTCCCAAGACCCTCCAATAACCATTCTGCCAATGGCCATTCTGCCATTCATCCCCTCATAGGCTCCTATTCATCCCAAGAACTCTATTTCCTAACTCAACTTTCGGTCCCATCCTCCAGCATTTCTCAATCCTTCTCCAGCCCCCATCTCCTCTAGATTACTGCTTGGCTCTACCAGATTGGCCCAAGGGTCTCAGAAGCTGTGACCTCTGGAAGGATGGGGAGGTGGCAGAGCTTAGGACAGTGATCTGACCAGGCTGAGGGGGAAGGGTGGATTGGTGTCTGGGGATGACCTTACACCCTTTTTCTCTGTCCCATTTCAGTATCATTGGGGCAGTGAGGACATGGGGCACTATGGGGATGCTGGTGGTACATACGAGAAGCCTAAAGCAAACTGTGTGCTTCTCCAATTTCATCACCGATCCTGTAATCCAATTCTGGTCCTCTGTCTTTGTTCTCAGCAAGGTCATTGAATTTGGTGAGTGGCAAGGCTTTGTCTCTCTAGTACCCAGTCAACTGCACCCCTCCTCAGGGCTCCCCTCACCCAACATCTGGAGAGTCCCTTCCCCACCCCAGGGTGCTAAGACCTCTCCCCCAAGCCCTTCTTCAGATTCCCTGCCACAAAGACCCCTCTCCCCATCCTGAGAATTCCCCCTGTGTTCCCACATTCAGTGCAGAGGGTAGTCCTAATAATGGGTGGTATGCCAGCTATAACTCTCCATCTCCCAGGAGACACAGCCTTCATCATCCTGCGTAAGCGGCCACTCATCTTTGTGCACTGGTACCACCACAGCACAGTGCTAGTGTTCTCGAGCTTTGTATTCAAGCACAAGATGGATGCAGGTGGCTGGTTCATGACCCTCAACTATGGTGTGCATTCCATCATGTACACCTACTACACTCTGAAGGCTGCCAAAGTGAAGTTATCCAGGTGGTTTCCCAGGCTCGTCACCACCCTGCAGATCCTACAGATGTTTATAGGAGTCACTGTCGTCGCCCTTTCTTATTTCTGGAGACAGGAACTGGGATGCCACACCACAATGGAACTCTTCTTCTGGGCCTTCCTCATTTATATAAGTTATTTAATCCTCTTTTCCAATTTCTTCTACAAAACCTACATAATGCCCAAGGTCAAAGCCAAGACCAAGAGGGAGTAAAGTGTTGGAGAAAAATAAGGAGCCCCAGGCTCTCTACTCCCCAGGGCACTGAGGGGATGGGCTTAGTTTTGGGAGAATGATTACAATGCCTTTTTTGCATGGTTTCCCCACAGGATGTGTGCCTCAAGGTGGCAGGAAGTTATGACAGACAAGAAACACTACCCTGGGAGGGGAGTGTGTTCTAGTACTTTTATATTTCTATTTTTAATGCGAAGGCCAAGCAGTCACTAGTATGGAAGTGGGACTGAGAAAGATCCCCAGAGCTGAGTTATTTATATTTCTATATAGAAATCTTCCTTCTTCTTGCTCTGTTTTTAAATTAAATATTTCAACAATATTTTTGCGTTTGGGGGATTTGTGGGAAGAAAGGGTCTGCTGCAGTGGGAGAAGGCTGCTGGCAGTGAGATGATCAGTAGGCGAGAAGCCTAACAGGGTGCACAACGCAGACACTCAATAAGAATCCTAGGCCTCATAGGCACTTAATAAATGTCTGTTACAGACCACAATTTTATTGCTGTTAGAGGCCCAAGCCCCTCACTGGAACAGTGAGAAACAGGTGCATAAAGGCAGAGTAACTTTTCTAAGGTCATAGGCTTCCTAAGTTGCAGAAATGACAAGTAGGCGTTGCAAACCAGACCTTGCAGTTATCCTCCATGGGACCACAGTGCGGCGCTGTGACACCAGCTTTGGCTAATCGCCGGCGAGCGGTCCATACAAGCACGCGCGCTGGCGAGCGTCCCTCCGCTCCGGGAATCTCCCGGCTTCCCCATTCTGGATTAGCGGCTGCGGGGGGCTGAAGCCCAGAAGCCCGCCCCTCCTTCCTGTACACCCAGCTCTCTCTGGACATGGGGGAGGATGAGGGGAGAGGGTTCAACTGCAACTCTGAATCATCAAGCCTTGACAGTCCGCGCACGTTTATTTCATTTATCTTGAAATGATAAATGGGGGAGAGGGAATCTGGAGAAGGCGGAGTGGGCCAAGGGCGAGTTGGCCCCCGGGGAACTGGTCCCTGTTCTTGGCCTTAGGCCCAGGGCTGCGGACTGTGTGTAGGGTCTCGTCCACCCCTCGGGGCTGGGAGGCGGAAGGCTCTCTCGAGCCGGCCGCCCCTCCACTAGCTGCCCCAGCATCCATCTCGGACCCTGGCCGGGGTAGGGGTGAGCCAGGCAAGACGACCCCAGTCCGGGAAGGCTGTGAACTATCACCCCCGCCCTCGGGGATGCTCGACGGGCCGGGCCGCTCATACAGGCCGTTCCACCGCGTACTGGCACGGACTGAGGTTGGCGGCCGGCGCTGGCCCTGGCACCGTCGGGTAGCTGAACGAGGCGTGCTGTTTGGCCTTCAGCCTCAAGCTGGCCAGACTCGAGTTACACGGGTCCCGATACACGTAGGGGGAGGAGGCGGCTGCAGCAGCAGCTGCGGCGGCCGAGGCGTAAGGGCAGGACACTGCCCCGGAGGACACTGCGGCCGGAGCCAGCCCGGGGGGCCCCCCTCCCAGGCCCTGGAGGGCCCCGGGCCCCGGCACGGTGCCCGGGGCGGCCGCGGCGGAGGGCACCATGGAGGCAGCGATGGAGCTGGGAGGCGAGAAGACCGGCTGGGAAGCCAGAGGCCCCACGTTGACCGAGTTGAAGGCGAACGGGAAGGTTTTGGCCGTGAGCGGCGGGCCGAGCGCCTTGGGCGGCCAGTTGCCGTACGAGTAGCCGGGGTACACCTCCTCGTAGGGCGGCACCAGCCCGCCGAGCGGCGCCGCGAAGCCGCCCTTGCACAGCTCGGCCTGCTGGCTGCGCTCGCGCTTCCGCCACTTGGCGCGCCGGTTCTTGAACCACACCTGCGGGCGCGGGAGAGAGGGCGGTCAGGGGCCGCGGCCCACCCGGAGTCCCGGACCGAATCAGCGCGGCTGGTGGGGGGGAAGGGGGCTAGACAGGAGTTCCAGCCAGGCCCGGGCCGTGCGGGGGAGACAGGATGGGGTGACTGGAAATGGGAATGCAGGTCGCGGCGGCGCGCACGGAGCCGGGAGGCTGCGGACAGAAACGGTGGGCGGCAGAAGCGAGGGCCACGGGGTGTGCGGGGGGCGCGGCCGCAGGCGGGGATCGCGGAGGGGTGGCGAGAAGAAGTGACAGCGTGGTCAGGAGGAAAGGAACGCACGGCCTGGAGCGATAGTGTGGAGTACGGCCCCGTGGGGGCTGCAGCCCGGGGGCCGGGGAAGCTGCGTCGGGTCCCAGGATGGGGCAGGCAGGCAGCGCCTCGGGCCGCAGGTCCCGAAGCTGGTCGCTAAGCGGCCCCGAGAGTGGGCGGGCCGGGGCGGGGTGAGAGCTACAGGTGTAGGTGCGCTGTACCCGCACGCGGGCCTCGGTGAGGTTGGTCCACACGGCGATCTCTTCGCGCGTACTCATGTCAGGGTAGCGGTTCCTCTGGAAGGTGGCCTCCAGCTCCTGCAGCTGCTGGCTGGTGAAGTGCGTGCGCTGTCGCCGCTGCTTCTTCTTCAGCGAGCCGTCTTCTGGGGAGCCTCCCGGCAGCGAAGCCGAGGCCTTCTCCGAGTCTGGGGGCCGGGTGGGGGGCAGGTCAGGGGGATTCCCCGGCTGGGGTTGCTCCTCCACCCGCCCCTCCCTCACTCACACTCGGACCCCACCCCTATTAGGGATGGAGCTGTTATCTCCGCCACGCCCAGAAGGGGGTGCGCTCACCGCTGTGTTCTTGGCCCTTGCAGCCGTGTTCTGGGAGTGGGGGGTGGGGAGTGCCCGCATCCGACAGAGACAGGGCCGGGCTCCGGGCCTCCGCCTCGCTGAGCAGGCCGAACTCCATGGAGGGAAGACTGGAGAGAAGAGAAGACACAGACCAGGCTGATGGGGTTAAAATCTCCGGGTTATCAGGTTCCCAGGTTCACGGTCCCCTTTCTCAGCCACCAACGTAAAACTTCTCCTGTGCTGGGGTGCCCTGGGACAGACGGAATGGGGAAACAGCCGCCTAATGAGAAAAAGGTTTTATAAGCATATATACATACACATTATGTTTTGTTCACTGATAGAGCTCTGCCTGCCTGGTGCACAGTTGGTGTTCAATAGATATTTATTGAATTTATGAAAACCACACTTGCATGCCACATGCCATATACCACAACTTCAAAAACTTGTTCCCTCTCACATGAGTGCCCAAAATTCCCATAAATTTATACATTCCCCTCAGTCAATCACATCTGAGACACAGCCAGAACCTCTGTTATTCACTGTCCAGGATACAAATTTTATTTTGAAACAGGCCTGATGTTTCTCCCGTAAGGATAATCACTGCTATCATTTATGAGTACTTACTGGGTGTCTTCACCTCATTAACTCTCCCTTCATAAGAATTCATCAATATTAAGTATTATCACCTTTTTCATGTGAGGAAACAGACTTGAAATAACAATGAAGATCACAGAGCTTGTAAGTAAGTGGAACTGGGATCTGAACCACATCTGGGAGACTCCTAAGCTAATGCTTTTTCTTCATTTGCTTTTTCAAATTGTATTCGTTAGGGCACTACACAGAAATCTCCCCAGGGAAGGGAACTCAGGGCTAGCCTCAGGGATAGAACTCTAGTCTGGCCTTGCTTGGGTCTGCTTCAATTAGGGCAGCCCTGCTTTTGTAGTTTTGTTTATTATACTTTCTGGAGAGATTTCATTTGAATAGTTTCAGAATCAAAAGCAAGTTTGAAAATCACTTAGGCATTCTAGCCCTGTCTGTTTCTGTGCCTGCCCAGGCATATCGCATCCTACCAGTCATTGTTCTACTCTAATACATGGCCTTTACCCGGCTCACCCCCAGGCAGTAGAAGTGAGCTTCTTAAATTCACCTTGTTACCCTTACTTTCTATCCTAACTTACTTCCTAACCTTGCCTAAGTCTCCCCTGCAGGTTCCTCTTTCCTGCTGCCTCTCCTAGGCCCCCTCTGGTAGGAGGAAAGGAAAGGTACACTAGTGGGGCTCAAGAATTCTGGTGGTTTCTTGGTCAGAGGAAAAGCAAAGGAGTCTAGGGACAGAGGAACACGGGTGAAGATCTGGGTGGAAGGGTCCATCTGTCTGCCTATTAACAGGGACTTAATGCAGGCTGTGCAAGGTAGCATTAATGTGGTAGATTAGCTAGATTAAGATGTGTGTCACTTGGCTGCTCTGAATTTATTAGGAGCCTTTCCCAGGGAGGCACAGATGGGCAGTGGCCTTTATTTGCACATGGTAATGCCCCCTTCAACCAGCTCAGAGATGACAGCTGCCCCCTGCCCCCACCTCTCACGCAAGATTGGGCTGTAACAGAGGTCAGGGCAGGAGGTTGAGAAACAGTCCTTGTTCTTTCCACAGGGAGAGGGGACTAGACCTTGGACCTTTTTCTAGGGTTAAAGAGCCAGGGCTGAAAGGAACCTGGGAAGGAAGGAGTGAAGTCAGGCCGGGGGTAGGTGCTCAGCTTACATCCCCTTCCAGGTCTGAGGTCAGGAGTCAAAAGTTTGGGGTTGGCTCATCAATGTTCTAATGGAAGGAAGATGCCATTGGAAGGAACGTGTGGCAGCCTTGACTAGTAGCTCTTCCAAAATAGCTGGGAGGGCTTAGAATTGAGAGCTGGAAAAGGGGGTGCTCTGAAGTCCTCTCTTACTTCATATCCAAGAGGGCAAAGAAGATAAAGGGGGTCAAGTACACGGTGACAGAGGAGATTAGACTTCAGGTGAACACATAAGAGTATACAGATGTCATATTATAAAGTTGTACACTTGAAAGTTTTATGTTATTAACCAATGTTACCCCAAGAAATTTAATAAAAATAAAAAAATAAAACATATTTTTAAAAAAATGCCCTCAAAATGCAAACCATGTCCTTGACTGCTCCAGAGGCCACACCAGCAACACAGAGTTGGAAAAAGAGGGACAGTAGGGTTTGCCTATAAGGGAAGCTAAATCCCACCATTGCCATTAATCTTTCCAGTCTGCTTTGGCTCCAGACTTCTAATTGTCTAAACTCTACTTCCCCCAGCATTCCATACCTGTATCTTGGTTTTACCCTTTATTTCAGCCGAGGAAGGTAGGGTGAGGAGAGATAAGAGCCAGAGTAAATGATGAGGCAGAGGCTGAGACCTAGAAAGCAGAGTTCAGGCTGTGTGTTCCCAGAGACAGACAGACACATATGCAGACACACACGGGCCCCTACTCAGACAAAATAAGCACTTGGACTTGCAGCTAGAGGCATACAAACACACACTCTCTCACACATGTGCTGCCATATTCAGGCAGACAGAGACACACACCATCACATAGTCTCCTTTCTCTGTGACAGGGACAGCTGCCTTGGCTGTTTTGGAGCTAGCCATTACTCTATCCCCTCCCCTTCGTGGCCCCTCTGAATCTCAGCTCTCAGTCCTAGGAACTCAGGACTCGGTGGGGGAGGAGGAGGCCAAAGGGGTCAGGGGAGTGGTCTACACTCAGTGGCTGCTGGGGAAAACCTGTGCAGCTGAGTGGGGAGATGGCAGGAGAATGCTAGAGAAAGAGGATGAGATGGGGCTGGGGGACAGAAACTGCCCAGACCCCTTAGGAAAGTAATCTGATGTAGCCCAAAGAAGTTAGGTTTGGAGTTAAAATACCTACATTCATGTCATGGCTTCCCAGATTACTAATTGGAAAATTACCTCTCTGAGCATATTTTTTTCAACTCTAAAAGCGAGATCATAATCTCTTCCTTATCTACCTTCAACATTGTTTTAAGGTCAAAATAAAATATGATATGAAAAATGGGTAGAGGTACAACTCTATCCAAGTATTTTTTCCCTCATTCATTGAAGAGATGTTTATTTGGCAGTGTCTATGAGCTGGATATTGAGTAAGGCACAGAGGATAGAGTGGTAAATAAGACTTCATCCTTGTCTCTGCCGTTGCTTGAGTGGTTCACCTCCCTAGACTCTGTATCTCCCAGTGAAGAATTTCTAAAATGCAATATGCTGCATTTTAGAAAGGGATGCAAATATGTGTTGTGAACACTCTGTCCTGAACACAAAAGAGAGCCCAATTGATAAGGTAACAGCAAAATGGGTTAGAATAACCCAAGCTAGGAGCCACTTTGGGGACCGGGGACTGTTAAAAGAAAAAAATGAAGCCTCGGGCTCCTGAATGGATTAGTAATAGAAGATAGAGGGAATGAGGCTGAGAAGGGCTCTGGTTGTGAGACTGGAAAGGCAAGAACACTAAAGCCAGGCAGGTAATAGAGAGAGAGTGGGGTCACAGGACTCTAGCAGACTTGTGTCCAGGTGGGCTGGTCATGCAGAAGCTGGGGGTGTCAAATGGTTGTCTGAGCTGGAGACAGGCTGGCTGAGGATTAAGCTCTCCCAAACTGCTAGAGGTCAGGAAGTTGGGGAGTTAGATCTGAGGCCAGGAACTTTACCTCACTCAGTGGACAGGGACAAGCAATAGGTCTTAGAGTACAGGTTTGGTTAATGCTGGTGAGAAATACCAGGCAGAGTCAAAGAGAGTCAAGAGATAGCGTTGCTGAGACCAGCTCTGGGAGGCAGCTTCTTGCCCCACTCCAAGCTTTTCTGACACCCCCTGCAGGGGATGCATGGCCCAGGCCCCAACGGTGTCCAGATGGCAATCCCAGCCCTAGGGAGAAGAGAGGTATGCTTCCATTCTGAAGTAAAGGCTGGAATTACAGGAAGCTGTCATGGACTGCAGCAAGATCAAAATACCCAAGATATATTAAGAGACAATCACAGGCCAGAGAGGCCATAGTGGGGAGGCCATGGTTTCCAGGGACATAAATTCATGGCAAGAGGGCAACTGCAAATGTACCCACTTTTGTCCTACAGCCAAAAAGATAAACCAGGGCCACAACCAGAGAGCCCTCAAGAAGTTGAAATAACAATTCCAGGAGGCATACCCTGGAACCTAAATGGGAAAAGAATTTCTTCTTGCAGGAACTGAATGAAGAGAAATATAAGAGGGATAGAGCTGCGATACTGTGGCTCAGCTCAGCAAGCAGCAAGTTGGCAAACAGGTGTAAACCAGGGCCCTAAACCACCTGATCAACCTGACACTGAAGTGAGGCCCTTAAGTGCACCTTGGCTTTGTGTTCATTAGTGATACTGATCACCCAAAATGTCTACTCTGCTGAACTACAGTGACAAATGGGAGCAAATTAAGACAGCTATAGACAAAGCTCACAGCTCCAAGAGGAAAACTTAAGACTCAGGTAGAGATAGTGATGACTTGATGCACTTAATTTGTTAAGGGGTAAGTCAGGAATCAGAGAAATGAGCCTCCATATCCTTCCTTCCCTCCCTTCCTTCTTTTCTCCAGCAAGTGTTAGGTGCTAAGATAAATCCCCAAGACTGGTAAGACATAGATAGACCCTAACTTCTAGGAGCCTGCAGTCTTGGGAGGTAAACAGAGCACAGGATTAAATGATGGGCTGCATGGGTCTGATACCTAGATTAAGGGACATTGGAGAAATGGGAGCCCATGTAAGGTGGTATCATATTCTGGGGTTCAGAGGTTGTAGCTCATGGCTGAGCTGGGAATTGGGGAGATAAGGGGCAGGATTGGGAATGAAGTTCAGAGGGCAACAAGGAGCCTAGTTTGGCCAGGGTCTCAGTGTGGGTAATGGGAGATCATCAGAAAAAAATGGGTCAGGATTAGGGGGCCTCCATTGATGGGCAAAAAGGTAGTAGTTCAGGTTAAATACAGTCTAGGTTACAGCATTTCTAGCTTTTCCATTAAAAAAACCCTAAGACTAGAAAGAGGAAATTTCACCCTGGGAAACTAAGGGCACAACCTGAAACAGCTGTCAACAGTATAAAATTTCTTTGAGATCTCAATCCTTACGTTAAAAATTGAAGCAAATTTTGCATTCTATTCCATATTTATTATGTTTATTTTTATACAAAAATAAAGTTTTCTCTCTAAATCTCCAAGTGACATCTTCAAGTGATATCATCACACCAGGAAGAAAGGCCATGTTTAGCCTGCAGCATCATGCCCCTCCCACTCCTGTTTCGGTCTCTCCCACGCCAACCCCTTAAAGTGAAGCAGTGAAGGTCATTGAAGACTTGTAGACAGGAAAGTGACATAAAAGCAGCATCTTTGGGAACTTTATTTGGCATTGGCGAGTAGAATGAATTGGGTAGGGAAGAGATAGGAAAGGGTCTCTTTGAAAGTAGCTCTTTCTCATCTTACCACCAATTTTTTTCCTTTCTCTCCCCATCACTTTTATCATGAGTCCCTGTCGGTGACCATGGGCTAGATACTAGATAATACCAAAGTTCAGGACCTAACGAATCCTTGAGATTAGCTTCCATCTCCTAGGAAGCACATTTTAGGAAGCATCATTTAGAGTGACTGGAGAACAGAAAATCTGGGTGTCTCCTTCCTTATCTCATTTATCCCAGCTCAGCTTCAGTCTGTCTCTCCTGCCCTCCCTTCCTGGACCTGCATCTTGGGCCCATATTCTCATCCTTGAGCAGCAGGCAGGCAGGTAACAGATCAGTATATTTGGTCTGGTAGATGGCTTAAACATTTGGGGAGCTCCCTTGAACTCCTTTGGGAGAGGGACAGGGGTAAGGGCCAGCATCTGAAGCCTGAGATAGGGTGTTCCATCTGTCATTGAAGATCTTCCTGCAGTTGGATTAGGGATGCTAATTGACTGATGTAAGACTTGAGATACCACCCTTTCAAACAAAGATTCTACAGTTTAGGCCTAATAATGGCAATAACACTTCTTACTTCTGAGATGCTTATTCATTTCCAAAGGGCTTTCATGTATATGATTTCATTTAATTCTTATTAACTACCATGAGTGGCAGAAATAACCATCCCCATTTCACCTCTAAGAATGTGAATTTACCCAAGGTTATACAGATGAAGAGATTAGAATCTAGTTTTCCTAGGACCGGGGACTGAGCTCTTTTCACTCCTCGCCCCCTCCGCCCCAGTAGCCATTTATGGCTCTGACATGCACTGATCCTCCCAAGCCCCGAAGGATTCCATTTCTACTTCCTGCCTCTACCACCTCCCTGGAAATGAGCTCTGGAAGTTTGCTGCCCACTGTGTGCCAAGGAACATTTCCCTATTCATCCTGCACTTGCATCACTCCTGTTCAAAGAGGCCCCCTCATCTCCGGTTTCAGGATTTAGGGAGCAAACAAGTCTTCTGCTTATCTATGACTTTCATTATTTTGTGGATTTCCATCCTATCTCGCTTCCTAGAGTCCTAAACTTTGAAGTTTGCTCCCACAAGCAGCCACTGGCTCTGCATTCTGGCAACTATTCTCTGACTCTTCTCTAGGCCCATGACATTCTCCTTAAGACCCAGGGACCCAGGCATACACTGAGCTTCATGATTTTATGCAAAGGATAAAGTTCTGCCTTTTATTTCCAGTCATCTTCATTATAATGCTGTTGCAAAAACAGATCGTTGGGTTAAGGTCTTCAGGGAACCATCTGTAATGTGTTCTCTACTCCTTTCCTGATTCAGAGTTTCATTTTACCCGTAATTTAAACAATAATGGAAGCACAAGCCTCTCATAAGGGTATCAGAATGTGTTGGGGCTATGTCTCTATATTTATCAAAAGGGGGAAAGGGACAAAAAATGTTGATAAACAATGTCTAGCTGGTAATAAGCAAACTTTAAAATTGAGGTACTGAGGTGAGACTGTGAGGAATATGTATTGTATGTCACTCACAGGCGGAGGTTGAGAAAGGTTGAGATCTACTTGTTTAGATGACTGACTTACTGCTAAACACGTCACCTTTCACTTGTCCCCATGAAAACTCAGTCCCCAGCCAGGGTGTTGTGCTCATTTACCTAGACGAATAGAATTCTCTTTATTTTGTTCCCTTTAGCTTAACGGGGCTCTAGTTAAAGAGTTGGGGTCAGGACAGATGATCATTGTAGGAGTTCACATGAATCAGGACCCTCCACTAGCTACAGGGAAAGTACACAAGGAACTTGGGTAGGTCTAAGACCTTCTCAATGAGAGTTGTAGGACCATATAGGTTTAATGTTGGACCCCAGAGTCTGAATTCCATGTATTTCCTTCCTACCTCCTCTTAGCCACCAGGGTGGTGTTCAGATTGCTGAAGCTGAGGGAGCAAAAAGGGAAACAAGGCCGAGGGGTTTGCTTTGCAAAAGAGCTGCTGTTTTCTCTTTAGGCCTGTGCTCCTGCTCCCTGCAGAGAAGATGCCTTTAGCCTGATGACCCCTAGGCAAAGAGGTCTGGGAGTGTCTGATCAGCTGTATTGGAATTAGGGGTTGCTCTGAGTTTGTGAGTGAACTGAGGCTGGCAGGGGATTGTGCTGGGCTCCTTCCCATTGCCTTTTGTGGTTCATTCCTTTCCTGGTTTTGATTCCCACTAGCAGATCCACCATTGATTTTTCTTTCCTCAAATTTGTATCCTGGAAGTCCAGGTGATGCTTTAATATGGTTTGGGTTGGAGAGGGAATCTCTCCCAGGACCACTCCACCTAAAGACCAGGCTGCAACCTTTTTGCTCTCACTCCCTGTTCCTGGGCCCCACAACCCCCAGGAACAGAAACAAGTTTGCAAAGTGGGATTCGTGGCGACCCACCACAGAGAACCCCACCGCACACGCAGCAGCTGGGCAGGCGCTGCGGGGTAAATGGACATGCCCCTCAGCCGGGGACATTCTTTCCACCGCTGTCTCACAGCGCCTCCTCCAGAAAGACCCACCTCGCCACCCCGGACATTCTGTCCACTCCCAGCCGCGCGCGCTGCGGACATTCCGTCCGATTCAGTGGCGGCCCCAGGCCGGGACACATGCGGACTCTGACATCCCAAGCTGGACACACCAGACCCACCGCCTGGTCACTCTGGCTGCCCAGTCACTGCTCTGCCGCCCACACAGAGGCCATCTGAGCCGGTCGCGCGGCCCGGCTCTCATAACGCGACTCCTATTCGCAACTGCGAAGCAGCTGAGAAGAGAAGCGTGTGCGATGAGACGCACCTCTGCTCCTGGCTCCTGGAGTCTCAGCCACAGCCGAGGGGTGAAGGGTGCCGCCAGCTGCCCCCATGCTGGGCAGCCGCCGCCAGCTCCCCCCACTGGCCAGGGCCTCGGCAACCCCTTTTGCTCCCTGGCTGCCTGTTCCGGGCCCTTGGATTCCAGGGTGCTTTATGGTAATGATTTCCCGACAGGAGCGCCTGTCCTGATTTCAGGTCTCAGGTTTCCCTCCGGATCTCCAGAGGTTCCCCCTTCTCTGTCTGTTCCCCGAGTCCTGACGCTGAGTCTCCCTTTCCCTAAGTCCTGGAGCTGGGTCTGCAGACCGCCCTCCCAGTTTTGACCCTTTTTCCCCAGGCGCCGTTCCCCAGTTCAGCCGCCTTAGGTCTGGTTTTAAGGGTTCCCGAAGTCTGGCCGTGGCCCCTCGGCCCGGTGAGCCCCTGGATCCCGCAGGGTCAAGCACTCACAGTGAGTCCCGCAGCAGGCAGACTCCCGGCAGCGGCGGCGGCCGCCGCGGTCTGGAGGGCAGGCAGGAGCCAGGGGCCGGGCACCCGGCCGGGGTGGGGGCCGCCCCCCTGCGCCCGGGCCGCCGCTCCGCTCGGGCGCTCCCGAACTCGCTGAGGGAGAGACTGAGCTTCGCCTCAGACTGCCACCCCCCCTGCCGGCGCCCATTCACTTTATGGCAACCCACGGCGCCCCCAGCCCTCGGCGGCGAACCTCGCGAGTAGGGCCCCGCCCCCTTCCAGCTGCGCAGCCCGAACCCCACCCTTTCCAGCTGTGAATCTTGAGGCCCCGCCTTCGGGGGCGGGGTCTGGCCGGCGCCCCGCCAGGAGTCCCGCGTGCTGGCCAACTGGAAGCGCTCCTCGGCCACTGGGACACGCCCCTCCCCACGTGGCTGAAACCACGCTCCAGCGAGAACGCTTTGGCGGAGCCAAACCCGGCATCTTGGGGTACGCCGGGGAGCTCTACCGGGGAGCTCTACGGAGCTGGCGCCCGCCGGCGGAGCGGAGCGGTGCGGGTGGATAGGGTTGCCGGGGTGCCAGGTGGGAGGGCGATTGGCCGGGAAAAGCCGTTGGTTTTCAGCGCTCAGACTTCGTTGCCGCTCAAGTTTCAGCGATTTTCTCTCCACTTGTCGCTGTCTGTCTCTCTGCCCTTTGTCTCTGTTCCAATCCTCCCACGTCTCGCCTTTCTTTCCTCTTTTTTCTCCTCCACTGCTTTGCTCCTGTTTTTATCCCTCTTCTCTCTCCTTTGCCACGTTGAAAGACTAAGTTCTCTCTCTCTCTCTCTCTCTGCTCTTTTCCCTTGCTTCTTTCTTCCTTTTCTCCTCAATGTCCCGCCGCTCCCGCCTTTCTCTCCGCCAAAGAAGGTGGCTTCCTGGAGAAATCAGAGTTTGGAATGAGACAAACCAAAGCACCATTCTAAGCCTGCCACCAATCACACCATCATCGAGTGACTTTGGACAAAAGGCAATCACCTCCTACCTCCCCACAAAAAAGTTAAAGGAGGCTCTCATTGGATCTCGGGGTTTGGGCTGGGCACTCCTCGGAGGCCTGGGTAGTTTATCTGTCAGTCTGCACTTCTGGCTTGCTCAGGCTATGCTCTCTCAGCCTTAACAGACTAGCTTCTACTTGGTGATAGACAGGATCAGTTCTGTGACCTTAGTGCTTGCTGGTTAGGGCGTTGCAAGGTCTAGGACAAATGTCTGAAGGAACACATGGAGTCAGGGATGCTTGGGTGCCCCTCAAGGCCCAAAACCTATCAGGCAATATGCTCCTAAAGTAAATCTGACCAGTCCTGCTCTATTTAAAACCCTTCAATAGCTCCTGAATGCTCTCAGGCTAAAGACTAAGCACGCACCCTTAACTGGCATATAAGACTTTCAGGATCTGACCCTGTCTTAATCTTCAATCTCCTACTGGTTTCCTGAACATCTCTGGCCTTTCTTCTGACAATAACAGATTTCCAGCCAGTCTTCATCTTGTCAATTCCTTCTCATCCTCCTAAGCTCCACTCAGGCCTCATTTTCTTTGGGAAGCCATTTCTGAACTTCCAGGTTAGCCAGTTGTCTAGCCTCGTACTGCCACAACCCTCCTGTACATACTTTCTATTACCCCACTCACCTATTGAAGACATCAGCTTATATGTTGTCCCCTATGATGCTAAGATTTAGGAGGCCAAATACTATGTGTTTCCTCATGTTTCTATTCCTAGGCGTAATGTAGAAACTCAGTATTGAAATCTAAGAGGAAGATGTTCTTTCTGGTAAGGTGATGGAGATTGGCAGGGCTAGAGCATTGTCATCTCCTCTTCATCTTTAACACATAACCCACTCATTCTTTTAGGTTAGTTAATTTTGGGAGGTATGTGGGAGTGGAGGTGGGGGAGTAGGGAGTTTTGGCTATTTAGGACCTTTCAATCTGAAATAGGCCCAGGAAACCAAATCCCAGTTTTCAAATGAAGATGTAACATGGCTCAGAGGTACTGTGGAAAGAGGTGCTTTGATGGTTGTATGTCTGCCTTCTCTTTGGGTGAAAGAGGCAAGGTCCTCAGCTGGTCCTGGAGACCAGGAGCCCAATGTGCAGGTGCAGGGAGCTGTTGAGGAGTTCTTCAGGTCTGATGTCAGGCAGGTCTGATGGGTTCTTTAAATTAGAGGGTTTTAGCACATAGATGGTCTTTGGATATCTGCATTTTTTGATTGGGTCTTTAAAATGTCTTTAAATTAAAATTATTGGGGTGACATTGGCTAATAAAATTAAATAGGCTTCAAGTGTATAATTCAACAATATGTCATATGCTTATTGCATTGTGTGTTCACCACCCAAAATTAAATTTCCTTTCGCTACTAAATATCTCACCCCCCCTAGTTACCCCTATCTACTTCTCCTTCCCTGCTTCCCTCTGGTTACCACTAATCCATTGTCCATTTCCATGAATCTCTGTTTGTTATATTTGTTGCTTATAGTTTTATATTCGATATATGAATGAAATCATGATTCTCCACTTTTTCTGTCTGACTTATTTTGCTTAGTATGATAATCTCAAGATCTATGTTGTCGCAAATGGCAATATTTCATCTTTTCATATAGCTGAATAATATTCCATTGTATCTATGTACTACATCTTCTTTATCCAATCATCTACTGTTAGACACTTTGGTTGTTTCCATGTCTTGGCCACTGAGAACAATGCTGCTGTGAACATCAGGGCACATATATCTTTGCAGATAAATGTTTTCAAGGTTTTTTTTTTGGTAAATATCCAGAAGACGGATTGCTAGGTCATATGGTGATTCTATTCTTTGGGTTTTGAGTAACCTCTATACTGTTTTCCACAGTGACTATACCAGTTTACAATCCCACCAGCAGTGTATGAGGATCTGAATTTCCGCACACCCTCTCCAGCATTTGTTATTATCTGGCCTGTTGATAATAGTTATTCTTACAGACATGAGATGATATCTCAGTGGTTTTGACTTGTATTTCCCTAATAGTGATGTTGAACATCTTTTCATATGTCTGTTGACCATTTGTATGTTTTCTTGGGAGAAGTGTCTGAGTTCTCTCCCAATTTTTTAATTGGATTGTTTCCTTTTTTTTTTATTGTTGAGTTATATGAATTCTTTATATATTTTGGAAATTAGGCTCTTATCAGAGGCATTGTTTGTAAATATATTTTCCCATTCAGATGATTGTCTCTTTGCCTTGTTGATGATTTCTTTTGCTGTGAAAAAGCTTAGTTTGATATAGTCCCATTCATTTATTTTTGCTTTTACTTCCCTTGCCTTTGAGGTCAAATTCATAAAATCCTCCAGAATCCAAGGTCCATGAATTTAATACCTATGTTTCCTTCTATTCAATTTATTGTTTCAGGTCTATATTCAGAGGTCTTTGATCTATTTTGAGTTAATTTTGGTGGATGGTGGTTTTGAGACCACATTTCTATGGGATTAGGTATGGAGCTTCCCTGGACTTGGATCATCCATAAATGGGATGATGGAGGAGAGAGTTGGTATCTTTTTTTTACTGCCTCCCAGCCATCTCTTTAGGTTTGCAGAGACACCTGGGCTCTATGCCAGAAAATAGGCTGGGAATTTCACCAATTTGTAAGGAGAAAACCCAACCTCCTGTCCTCTTCTTATACATTTTCACTTCTAGGTAATTCTAAATATCCTCACAACCTCTATCATCGCTTGCACCTGGGGACAGGAGAGTGAAGACTAGGGTGGGATTCTAGCTCTTAAGCTTCTCAGCGTTTCTAAGGCAAACAGGAAAGGCTTCAATTTCCTGTCACTGGTGATGTGGACTAGCCCGTACGATTAGCTTTCTTCCAGGTAGGTAACAAGTGTTCATGAGGGGCAGGGCTGAGAGTCACAGACTGATAGACTAGGGCATAAGAGGTAGTGGATGGCAGTGAAAAAGAAAGCTGAATCAAGGGTGAAGACATTCGGGTCTTTATGTTCTACCAATAACTAGTTAGGCGAACGTGGGTCTAACTTTCCACTGGCTGGAACTCAGTCTCCTGCTCTGTAAAATGAAGGGATCTGAATCAGAGACTCAATCAAGGTTTCTGCCGCTTCCCATTTGCTTTATTTCTGGATGATAGAAATGGGGCACAAGACACAGAAACAGAGTTGGGATGGGACAAACACATCTATGGGAAGCCAGTCAGGGCAGGTGGACGGGAGAGTGGGGGAGGGGAGCTCAGACTAGAGTGCAGGACTGGCCCTAGGAAGCGGGGAGCCCAGAAACTGCCTCGTATGGAAGTGTTCCCTTAAGAGGTACGATTCTGGACCCGAGGATTTTAATAGGGAGTGGCTGGGTTGGGGCTGGGAGGAAAGAGTAGAGCCGCCCGCCCGCTCAGGCTCTCAAAACGGACCCCGCCTCCTCCCCAGCAAATCGCAGCTTTCCTCCCCATAATGCTCAGCAGCTACTTACAAGCCGCACTGCAACCGAACTCTACTAACTCCACCTCTCCAACCGCCCAGCACAGTTTCCCTCTTTTTATTGGCTTTTATAACTGTCACTCAGAGAGTACTTGTATCCGTTGGTTGTCCCCTACCTACCCCTTTTCTTTGTAATCTCGCCTCTTTAGGCACAACCCGCCTCCCGAAGCCAGTGCCTTTTTTCGATTGGCTAGCTGAAATGTCACTTTGTCCGGTGAAAAGCTATGATTGGCTGTGCGCGGCGGGGCTCGCACAGTTACCAGGCAGCGGGCTAGACTGAGGCTAGTTACCACGTCAGTAAGCTGACAGGGAAGGGAGCCGGCTCCGCCGCCCGATCGGGCCGACGCTTCCCAGCCGCTGTGCGGTCCCTGACCTCGGCCTCAATTTCCAGGAAACGGGCTGCTTTTCTCTCATCTGCCACCAGAGCCGGGAGAGCCTCTCGGAGACGCCTACGGGGCCCTGGGTGGACATGAGCAGCCGCCGCAGGTCCTGGGACTAGGCCCCGCCATTTTGGATCCTCTGACAGGTCAGCGAAGTCTCTTCTTAGAGTTCCAGGGTTGTGAAGGTCCACTTGACATCGCAATAGGGACGAAGGGGAGGAGGGCCCTTAAGTTGTACTAGCCCGGGTGGATTAATCGCGCAGGGTTAGGAATAAGAGGAGGGAGAGATTGTTATGGAAAGGAACTGGGAGGCGTGTAGAGGGCAAAGGTCAGGCCCCTGCCTCAGGAGGGGCGACTTTAGCTTTGACTTCTGATTCCTTGCAGGTGCCCAAATCCTTCTTCCTATGTTTCCAGATTTAACCTAGCCTTCAACTCCTCTCTTCCGGAGCTTTCTGCATTCTAAAGAGACCAGTCCTCAAAAACTGAATGTAAACCTAAAGAGCTTTGTATCTACTTTTCAGAATTGGGTTTTAGACCTTAGGTATGAAAGTCTTTCCAGATTGTGTACAGCGTCCACTTCTGTGTGACTGGCCCATTAACACAGCCAAACTGCTTCATTCATACTTGATGATGAACTAGTGCAACCTAGACTCAGGTAGTGAGGAGAGGTGAGGAAGGATTGAGGCCAGCAGCGTGGGACCTGGCTATGAGAAGGCTTTCCTCTTATAGGGCAGCTCAACTGGCAGTCTGGGTCTGTATGTAAACACTGAACTTATCTTCTGAGCCTGTTTCTTCCTTTACGTAATCTATTTTACAAATATTCTCTCTTGGTTTATGTTTTTGATTGGAATTTCCTCCCCAAGTCTTCTCTTCACATGGCCTAAGGAGATGAGGTTCAATCACAAGGAAGCCACCCTTTTATTACATAGTTGGCTGAGAGCAGACAGGAGTTTGAAGACTGGTGAAGATTGGTACTGATGACCTATTATTTTTAGTAGATAAAAAGAGTCATGAGAGTTGTTCAGTCACTTTAAAAGTGATAGAGTCAAGGCAGCAGAGTGAATAGTGGAACATAACCTCAAAGAGTAGTTTATGGCAATGTGATAACATTTGATAAATTGCTGTATTGTAAACTTAAGTCTCCAAGGGTAAAGAGTTTCTTTAGAAATGAAGAATAATGTAGATTGAGTTTTTTAATGCACAACATAGAAATTAGTGTGACTTTAATTAAGATACTCAAGGCACTCCTCTGGCTTCTGTGGAGGATACAAATGGAAAGGTCTATTTTGGGATTGTACTGATCAGTTTATGCACTCTTTAAAAGTAGTAGCACATATATGTGCATTGGCCTAGTTAGAGGATGTAGTAGGAATGAAGCAGTATCAACCTAATCATGTAGTGGATATTCAATAAATGTTATCTGTACCTAGTGTTAGTTTTATTATGTGATCCTAACTTGTAGCCTGGTTCTGGCCCTGGCAGTCAGGACTTTTGCAAGGTGAGGTAATAATAAAGAGAGTCAAAACCTAATTGTTAGAAGGGAAAACTATTTAGGAACTAGAGTGACTAAACTGCTTTTTACCTAATGTCCTCTCCCCTCTTGAAATTGTGTGTGTGTGTGTGTGTGTGTGGTGGGGATAACATTTATTGTTTGTATTTATTGATTTAAAATAAGTGGATGGAAATGGTAAAGGAAATTATTTGGATTTTAACTTGATCCAATTTGCAGAATTTCTAAAAAAAATAGTTGGAAGTGGCTAATTATATGACAGTCAGCTTAGGAAGTATCCAGGTTTGATGAGCCTGTCTTGCTCATCTGGGTTGATATGCTTGACGTAATAGGTAATCTAGTCTTTGGGTAGATAGTGTGACCAATCCAGAATCTTTTCACTTGGGACTGGAGGTGACTCTTGTATCAGAGGTTTTCTCTTTCTTTACTTAAAAAGTCATTTTCTAGTTGGAAATAGTTCTTTACCCCAGCCCCCAACCCAAATCAGAAAATTAGTTCTTCCTTCAAGACTTGTATTTGAGCATTGTTTTAAAGGTGGGTGTGGACAATATGTTCTAATCTTGACAGTGATGCTCTTTGGCACAGCGGGAACTCAGGTTGTAGACACATTTCCTCATGAGTAGCTAAGCAGTAATCCCAGTTGAACTTGCAGTTCTCAGAGTTCCACTACTATTTCACTTACCTGTGTTCCAGGAGTTAAAATGACTGCCACTCTTAGATAATAACTTTATTGATAGTGTACTTAGACTGGCTACTGTGGGCATCTAGAAGGGAAAAAGACACAGTTGCTTTTGAGGAGACCCACTGTATTTATACTGTACTCACTCGAAAGATTATCCCAGCCTTTGTATGCCACTTCTTTTGATTGATCATGGTCTGTCCCTGTGGTTCAGTGTGACAAATTAGAATGATTCTGTTGTTGGGGTAATGGTGGAGTTGAGTTGAAGAAGAAGGGAGGTTCATTTTACCCTCAGGCTAGAAGAGCTATGTAAATGTAATTGGCAGCTGTTTAGCTATTATTGTTCCTTTTTTTATATATGTCAGTATGTTCAACAATAATTGTTTAATTAAATGAAAGTATAATAAAGCAGTGTGGGGATATGGACTCCCAATTATAATGAGGAAATGATCATGGAAGTAATAATTTGTTGCTATTATGTAAACCAGAGATTATAAACTCACATGCCTGAGTATCAAGCAGGTAAATGTAAATGAGTGAAGTGAGCCAGGTAGGAATGTATTAGGATGTAGTGGAGACTAGAATGTGGGTATGGTATGCCATTTTTCCTGTTTTTCAGGAGAAACCAGAAATTCAGATCATTGTTTTAAACTGTTGGCAACTAGTTAAATTTTTAAAAAACTTTTGCAAGTGGAACAAAATATATCTGTGGATGATGACCCCTGACATGCAAGGTGGGCAGGCCTTATGAGAATTACTGCAGTTTTCTTTATATAATCACACAGACTGACTAACCTCTGCCAACTGTCACCCTTACCTTGGTTAAAAGATTAGTGAGAGAGAGAGAAGCCTTGTTTTGTTTTTCATCTCCAATCTGGCATAAAGGATATCTTTGAATAGCTTTGGACACATCTTCATGGCTCACCTTGCATAATTCTTGGGATAGACTTAGAACTCCAAGAGGGAGGAGGTGCCATGGCAGAGCTGAGGTACACTGGGCACCTGATTATCAGGTTTGGGAGGATTTTCCAGTTATATCCTGTCAGGGCACCAGCTTTTTTCCTAGTTTGACTTTCTCTTACCTCCATGCTTGAGTAAATTTCTTGAGCCCTGTAAATTGCTTACTAGTTCAGTAATTCTTGGTTACTTTCAGTGAAGAACAGAACTGTGGTGTGTTCCTTGGCCAGCTCTGGAAACTTGTAAGCTCTTCATCTTTAATGCTCCTCTGGAATGTTTGAGACATGGAGTGAAGATATGCTTTGGAAGGACTAGTTGAGAGTTGTTCAGCTCCGTGGTACCGTCTACCACTCAGAAAGGCCATCAGCATTTTCTTGGTTTACAGAGCTCTGTGCTAGACAACAAAGCACTATGAAGAAGAAAAAAAAAATGAGTCTTTGCCTTTGGGGAATCTAATTTCTAATTGGATAAGGACAACTTTTAAAAGCAATTAAGAAAAATAGCTTAAACAATGATGTACTAGTAACAGCTATTTAGAACCAAAGAAAATAATATATACACATATATGAAGAATTGACAATTAGATAAAGAATTATGTATTTCACTGAAAGATGTGAATATGCATATAGCACATGAGGAAACCTCAGGAAGATTGATGTGAGACTAGAAGTATAACGATTTGGCCGATGGGTAAGTGTGGGTTATTTTTGTTTATTAGGTTGGCCTTTATGGAAGGTTTGTAACTTCTGGTTCAGAAACATATGGGATGCAGAAAGAAGGTTTGCTTTCCTGGTTTAGAGTCTTTATCGTCTGTGAAGTCATTGTTTTCACAAGAGGTGGATGTGAGCTGCACCACTGTTGAAGAGTCAGTCTTGATGTTCATCCATTTATTCATTTGTTCATTCAAAATTTATCATTTTCTTTGTTATGTGTCAGACATTGGGAATAAAAAGGTGAATAAATCATGGTCTCTTCCTGAGCTGCTCATTCATGGGAGAGACACAAAATAATTATAAGTCAGTATAAGGTGTGTTTAAATAGAGCTATATGTAGTGTTATGGGGTGACAAAAAAGAAGTGCTAATACTCTCTGGAGGAGTGCGTTAGCTAGGGAAGACTTCACAGAGCAGGCATTACCATAATAACAGCTAACATTTTTGGAGTTTTAATATTCCTTTATAGGCTTCTTACTGAGGCTTCACAACAAATGGATAAGGAGGTACTATCTACATTTCACAATGGAGAACTATAATCTGGGGCTCAGAGAGGCTGAGAAACGGCTAAGATCACATAGGTAGTAAGGTAGTAACAGGACTGGAGTTTGTTTCTTTGTTGATTCTGAAGCTTGTTCTTTTTATTTTTTTTGAAGCTTGTTCTTGTAACCACTGTGATATTCTGACTCTCTTATTGACTTTTGGATGGAATGAGTGAGGCTTTACCAAGTGGATAGGAGTAGGGGAAAATATTCAAAATGGAAACGGAACAGTGCAAGTGCATAGAAACAGCAAAGACCATAACTACAAAAAGGAACTTTTGATAGTTTATTTTATACATACAAAGAATATATATAGCATACATAGGGCATCAGTGTCCCCCACCCAACTTAAAAAGCAAAACGTCACCAAAATTGAGGCCACATGTATACCCTTTCCTGACAGTTACACCTCCCCACCCCTCCAGCCACTATTCTAAATTCTTTGTGTTTACCTGGGGGTATAGTTTCTGTGGAATTGCTGCGAAATAGGATAGAAGTTCTTCAGCTTTGCAAGATAATGCCAAATTATTATCCCTATGAGCTGTATCAATTTACATACTAGCCACTTGGTCTGCATTTTTACTAATTCTTAATATTGTCAAATTAAATTTTTTGTGCTACTTTGGGGGCATAAAAAGGTATCTTATTATATCTTATTTTGTAATTTTCTTGATTTTAATGAAGCTAATATTTTCATATATTCATTTGCTGTTTTTATTTTTTTATGTGAAATGCTTATTCATGTCACTTGCCAATTTTGGGGAAAGTTTATGTGTCTACTGTAGTTTTGTAGAAGTTATTTTATATTATTCATATTGCTTCTTGATTAGTTGTGTATGTTAAAATATTTTCTCCAAGTTTGTGACTTATCTTTCTCCTCTTTTATGGGGTATTTTGAACAAATGTCTTTAAATTTAATGTGGTTTAATTTACCAATTTTATTAGTTGTGTTTTATTGTTTCTTGGTTAGGTGCTTCTCCCCTATATTGAGATTATAAAAAATATTCTCATATATTTTTTTGTTTGTTTTTCTCATATATTCTTAAAGTTTTCAAGTTTTGAGCTGTTTTACATTTCAGTCTTTAATCATTTGAAATAGGATTTTTGTTATTCCATGAAGTCAAGATTCAATTTATTATTTCTGTTTCTCCTGCTTTTGTTTACATCTAGAGGGAGTGGCCAGTTGATAAAGTGACTCCTCTTTGGATCCTCTTGGGGTAAGTAATTAGGATGCTGCAAAACACCAGGAGAAAGCTTTAAATAGATAGACTTTCAAAGGACATATGTTACTAAGAGTCTCTGGGCCAGTGGCTTATCTGGCTGCAGATGTTGATTGGTGTATATTTGGTTGTTCCTTCTCATGTTATTTCTGATACAAAATAAACCTTAAATTCTTTTCTACCATACTTATATGAGGTCTCCTTAGGCCTTTGTGACCTTGTGACAAGGGGGTCTAAGCCATAGGCTACCAGACAGCAAATCATTCATTAGGGCTTCTCATTTGAAGTCAAAGGACAAATTCCCTTGGGAGATTCCCTTGTGAGGAGACAAATGCTTGAGAGGACTGGAAGTAGATTAGGCAACTCTGCATAGTCCTTTAAAATAATTCTTCTTCATTCCCTAGATGTTTTTTACTAAGAAGCTTAAGACAGTGATTTTTTCCTTAGATCTTTGCCATCTTAGAAAGTTGTTACCTTTTGGTGCTTGTCGAATTTTGATCAAATTAGGTTGATTACTTCAGTTGGAATCCAAGTTCAAAATTTATCTCCTCCAGTAAGCTTTCCAAATAGTTAGTCCTACTGGCACTTTTTTTTGCAATTTGTAATATAGTGTTATTGTTTACTTGTTATTTTCCGTATGGGTGTTTTCTCTCATTCTCTTAGTTCTCTGAAAGATAAATTATTCTTGTTTTATATTTCATTCCCCTGTTAGGCTCCCAAAAATATTTTTACAATATTAGTTATTCAGAATATATACTGAATTAATAACCATATATTGAAGGCCTTCCATGATATGCTGCCTAAATGCTTTTCTAGCTTTACCTCCTCCCATTATTTCCCTAGGAATTATGTTCCAGCCAGTCTGGAATAATCATAACTCCCTAAATACACACCGAATTTTCCTACCTATAATCCTTTACTCATGCCATTATCTTTATATATTTGACTATTTTAAACCTGTCTTTTAGTTGCTTTTCTAGGGCTTCCGCCAGAAATAATTTTCTTTGCTTCACAACTGTGACACTGTGTATCACTCATATGTTGGAGGTATTACATAGGTTTGTGTGTATATGTACGTGTTTTACCTAATCATCTAGATCAGGGGTCCTTAGTCCCCAGTCCACAGACTGGTACCTGTCCATGGCCTGTTAGGAATCAGGCCACACAGCAGGAAGTGAGCTATGTTCCAGCGAGTGGAACTTCATTTGTATTTACAGCTGCTCCCCAGTACTGTCATCACTGCCTCATCTCTACCTCAGCTCATCAGGCATTAGATTCTCATAGGAGCACTGGTTTCTCGTGCCTAAAAGGTTTGGGAACTGCTATTAACTAGATTAAAAACTTTTTGTGGGTTGGTCACAATACAGGGATAATTCTGTATGACTGTGCCTAACATTTTGCTTAGCATGTACTAAGGAATGTCTGATTGGCTGAAATAAATGCTTGTTAATTAATTAACTTTGCTGTTCTTAGCATTTATGCATAGAATAATACAGCTATTCTAAAGAACCTACTCTTTTTTTTTAAATCAGTAAAGATTTAAAAATAGATAATAGGTAATATGTCTATGACACAAAATTCAAGGGTACAAAGGAATATATGGAGAAAAGCAAGTCTTCCTCTTACTCCTGCTCCTTAGTTCTTTTCCCTGGAGGTAACCTCTGTTAGCAGTTTCTAAAAAATCCTTCCAGATATGAAGAGCATACTCATCTTGCCTAAATAATTTAAGGATGAAGGGATACTAACATTTATTTTTTTTGTACTGATATTATAAATTATTTTCTAATTTGTTTATCTTCTATTTCTTGGTTTTCATCCTCCTTGGAGAGAACATTGTTGTATGTTCTCATCATTGAATATTCTCAGGAGGATATTTTTGTGTACCTTGACCATTTGGAAAGCAGACAGTCTTCTGAGACCAACCTAGTTATTTCTTTTCTTCTTTTGGTTATTTTTTTCTTATGTTCGATTCCCTTGTGGACTGGGGGAGGTGTTACAAGCCTGGACAAAATTTGTACCAGCTCTTTTTTCCTTTTCATGGTGGTTTTCATACTTCTCACTGTCTGGAGGCCCTGTCTTGTGCAAAATATGCAAATAGAGCTTGTAGGATTCATTTTCTTCCTCTATATCTCTGGCTCAGTTTTCTTTTTGATCCCACTAAACTCTGTAAATGCCTCATGGCAGAAATGTATAGTAATACATTCTTCTTGTAAAAAATGAAAACACTATAGATAAGGCTGAAGTAGCTTTAGATTATACCCCAGTTTTACAATGACTTTTTATTGAGTTTGGGGTGTATCTGCCCAGATCTTATATTCTGTGTTTATATATCTCTCTATATACCTGTATAAAATACATTAAGTATACTTAACAATGTGGATGAGTCACAAGCATAATGTTTCAAGGGAAAAGTGTAAATTTCAGAATACATGCAATATATTAGTTATATAAAATATAAAAATATGCAGAATAATACTATATATTATTTAAAGATACATATCAATTTAGTAGAAGTATAAAACAACATAAAAGTTTAATAAACAACAGATTTAGAATAGTAGGACCTATGGATGAAAGAGAAGATATGATTAGGGAGGACACACAGACTTCAGTTGTACTATTTTTAATCTGGATATTGGCCATTATATTATTCTTTATATCTTGGATGTATTGTGAAACAAAAATCTAGTATTTTGTGTGAGATGTGTTGGTTTTTACATAAATGGTAACATGCAGTCATATACTACAATATTATTCCATTATATGTCTGAGAGTTCTTTCCATGTCTTACTTGCTTTGTATCTTTAGCACTCTGAAAGATGCCTTATGCATAGGAGGTGCTTAATAAGTATATATTTCCGGAATTCTTTCTTCCCTTATACTGATAGCCTTACTGTTTTAACTTTCCTTGAGCCTGATCTAAATGTTTGTCTAATTCTATACCTACCCTTTTTTCCTTACTGCTTTAAAAAAAAAAATTGTCTTTCCGAGGAGGGTTTTTAAATAATGGAAAATGGTAAGGTTGGTTTTATATGGTCCTAGGGTTTTCTCTATTCCAGGAAGGACTTTTGTTTTTTTACATTTTCACCTGGGGAAATAATTAAATATCTTTTCTAAGTGTTGTTTTGCTATTCTAGGCAGCAAAGAAAATGGTAAAGCAGTAGTTAAGTTGGGAGCACTTAAAATACTAAAATAGTATTTCAGCTTCATTTCAGAGATTTATATAGAAGCAGCTTTACAAAGAGTCTACTTTTCAGTCTGCTTATTAGAGATTTCCTGCTATAAGAAAGTGAACTTGACTTTTCAAAATGTTTCAAAGGTTATATCACTGCTACTGTCCAGTTTTATAGAGCTGACTTGGCAGAATAGATGTAGTCTATAAGTTGACATTGTAACTGTGGTTTTAAACCAAGTCTATTTTTCTGAGCCTTCATTCTTTTTTTTTAACTTGAACCATCATTATTATTTTATTGAGTAGATAAAAAAGAACAAAGTGAAAATCTGAAATACATCTTTAAAAAAATAGCAACACAGATACATACCTAGAGGCCTCATAAAAACAATTGACTTTGAAGAATTTGACAGGCTTGCTAGGGATTGTTGAGGTTCTTTTGACAAATTTTCTGGATTGATATTTTTTTGAGTTGTATCTTGAACTTCAAGGGAAAACCAGTTAGTTGGATTCATAACATCAGATGGATTTTATACCATCTTAGTATTAAAGGTGGTAAATCTTGATACTGAAAAGTTAATTCACAATTCTAACCTTATCAGGTACTGATTTAAGCATGGGTATGCTCTGGGTAACCAAATATTAACTAGACTTTTTTCTTAGCTGCTTTGGTAGGTTTGCCAGGATGGTGGATAAGAATATTTACATCATTCAAGGAGAGATTAACATTGTGGTTGGGGCCATCAAACGAAATGCCCGATGGAGCACTCATACTCCACTGGTAAGTGGGGAATGGGCAGATAGCTTGGTCACTGATTTGTTATAGGGGACCTGATGCATAGTTAAAAGAATAATCCTTTTCCCAGTAATAATGAGAATAGCAGAATTCAGAATTGTTTTTTGATATCAAGGACCTTCTCTTTTATTCCAGCTAGCATCAAATTTATAGGCTGTCTTTTTTCTCTGGGATCCAAAAGTAATATGATTGCTCTTCTAACTATTTTTGTAAACAACTTAAGCTAACATTTGGGATCCCTTTAAAATGCTGAATAAACCTAAAAGCAACAAATGAACAGGACAAACAAACAGAGACTCATAGACATAGACAATGGACTCGTGGTTACCAGAGGGTAGAGGGAAGCGGGGAAGTAGACAGAGAAAAAATATTAAAATCATTTCTTCAATTAAAAAAATAAATTAAAAATAAAATGCCAAAAAATGTCAGATTCCTTCTAATTCTTTAGGGCTATCAAACTTATTTAAATCAGTTTAGTTATTGATGCATGGAGTATTGCTTAGTGATGGTACTCTTTGGGAGTTCAGCAAGCTTCTTTACATAGAGCAGGCCATATCTTCCCAATTAGATGAGTAAGAAACTTACCTGTTGTAAAGCTGGCTTTCTTTATTGCATATATATATTCAACGATATTTTTTGTATAGTTGTGTAAAAGAATTTTTGGCACAGTTGTAAAAACAAATTTAGACATTTCCAACTTGGCATTTGGAAATTTCTCATGTTCGTTTATAAAAATAGATTGTTTTAGAATTAAGAATGGAGTCAGGAATTTCTTTGAAATGAATATGTGTGATTATATAACGAATATGAAGAAGAGCTAGAGTAATATACATGTCTTAGTCCGTTTAGGATGCTTTAACAAAGTACCACAAGTGGGGTAGCTTATAAACAACAGAAATTTATTTCTCACAGTTCTGGATCCTGGAAGTGCAAGATCAGGATGCCAGCATGGTAGGGTGAGGGCCCTCTTTTGGGTCTCAGACTTCTCATTGTACCCTCTCATTGTAGAAAGCATGAGGGAGCCCTCTTGGCCTTTTTTATAGGGCATTTATTCTATTCATAAAGGCTCTGTCCTCACCACCTAACTACCCACTCTCTAAAGGCCCCACCTCTTAATACCATCACAGTGGGCATGAGGATTTTAACATATAAGTTTTGAGGGAATGCAAACATTCAGACCATAGCACATATAAAGGACCTGATAATCTATGGTAGCTTGAGTGCTATGGTCATGGTATAAAGTAATACTTCAGGATTTGCTATTTTAGGTAAGCCCAAAGGACCTCTATGAATTAAGAGGTTAAGGAACTGGAAAAATGAACCATACCTTTCTTTTTCTTAGAAGGAAAACTTGCTGGATTTTCTGGTTGAATTCAGAGAAAGAGCCCTTGATCTGTCTTATATTTCCTTTTTCCTCTTTGTCTGATAGTGAGTTTTTAAAATTATTAATTTTTTAATTAATTATTTTAATTGAAGAAATGATTTAAATTTTTTTCTCTCATCTACCTTTCCTCTTCCCCCTCTCCCCCCTACTCTTTGGTAACCACTTGTCCATTAACAACGTCTACGAGTCTCTGTCCTGTTCATTTGTTGCTTTTAGGTTTATATACCACATATAAGTGATACGTGATTTTCAGCTTTTTCTGTCTGGCTTATTTCGCTTAGTATGATTATTTCAATGTCCGTATTGTTGCAAATGGCAGTATTTCATCTCTTAATGGCTGAGTAATCCATTGTATATATGTACCACAGCTCCTTTAGCCAGTCATCTATTGTAGGACACTTCAGTTGCTTCTGTGTCCTGGTCACTATGAATAATGCTGCTGTGAACATCGGTGTACAAGTATCTTTTCAGATATGAGTTTTCAAGTCTTTGGGGTAAATACCCATTAGAGGGATCATATAGTAGATCAATTCTTAGTTTTTTGAGGAACCTCTATACTGTTTTCCATAGTGGCTATACCACCAGCAGTGCATGAGGGTTTCTATTTCTCTGCATCCTCTCTAGCATTTGTTATTACTTAGTGACTTTAAAAAAAAAAAACTTATGTGTTACAGGATGAAGAACGGGATCCTCTGTTGCATAGTTTCAGTCATCTAAAGGAGGTTTTAAACAACATAACAGGTAAGTCTCCACATCTAGGCAGGATTACTTATCTTGGTTAAAAAAATGTGTTTGATTTATTGCAGGAATGGACAGACTTTTTCTGTAAATATTTTAGGCTTTGTAGGCCATAGCAACTGTGCAGCTACTCAACTCTGCCAGTGTATCTCAAAAGCAGACTTAGGTAATACTTAAATGAATGAAAGATAAATCAAATTTTCTTTAAACAGACTACAAGCCAGGATTAGCCCATGGGTATGGTTTGCCCCTGGTTTATTGTGTTGCTGATCCGTTTTCTAAAGTTCCTAGTAGGGCATCCCACTTTAGTGGGGAATCAGCATTCTTACAGTTAAACGCTTCCTTCATTTTTTGAATTATAAGTAAGTTATTTCTGGCTATTGTTTGATTTGCCTGTGTTTTAACTTACTTTGTCTACTTCATGCAAACTGGTAGCACAAGTAAAGGTTTTACCATTTGCAACAAAACTCTTCTCTTATAGAAAGTCATTCCTTTTAGGGCCTTAGCTCTCTGTAATGCAGATCTTTCCATCTTCATGTGTTCCCCAGAATCTTTTTTCCCTCTTTTTTACTGCATTTCCTTAATCGTGATAAGCTTATGGAATATTTTTATGTTTAGAATTTTCAAAGCCACTTTTGTGTGTATTATCTTATTGAATTTTCACACAACTCCATAAGGAAGGTATGATGTGTATTGTCCCCTTTTTATGAATGAAGTTGAAGCTCCGAGACATTTTAAGTAATTTAGCTGAGGTCATACTGATTTTAAGAGGTGGAGTCAAAACTAGAATTCTGCCCCCTGATGCCTGGTTTTGTGTCCTGTTCTGTATTGCTTCTGTTCTTAAAATTAGAGGAGAATGTACATAGGAAGTACCTTATATATGGATATATACACACTTGTTGGGGATGAGAAGGTGAGTCTTAACACCTATGGGTTTTTTAAGGGGGAGATATAGACTGAAAAGGAAAGCCTCAGAGCTGTGTTACTCTGTTAACTGTAATGGACTTTTGCAACATGTATCCCTAGAATGATTTTAGCTCATAGCACATATAAGACCACAACTGAAATAGTTTTAAGGCTTATGCAAATTATATAACAATAAACAAATTTCCTCCATTCATGAGGAATGCAGGAGAATATCTGAAGAAAAATTTCTTTTTTTCTTTTCTAAACATGGGCTGAAATTATCTAACGATTCCCTACATGTTTTCTTTAAAGGAGCAAATTCTACCCTATTGAAAAGCATTGGAAATGTTATCCAAGAAGGTCAAGTATAAAAGAGGTGGTTGTTAGCTAGTTAGTAGGGTGAATGCTGCAGTTAGGTTTATGGTCTGTATCATAAGTAACTTGGCTGCTTGAGAAAGAATTAGCTACTTGCAAAGATTTTTTTTAACTTTACGAATAAAGCTGCCATATCCCAATGAGAAAGAAAACATAGTAGATAGTTAAAACTCTTTTTGGTGAGTCAAAGTTCAGAATACTATCTTTCTAAGGGATGTTAAGAAGATTAAATGAATATATTTGGAAACATTTGGCAATCATTTAAAACACAGTTTGGGATTGTTGTAAATGGTTAGGAACACTTTAAAAGTGGCTGAGATCAGACTGGAGTAGCCTTGTAGGCCTTTTGTGTACTCTACAGACATTGAGGAGCAGAGATGGTGCTGCTATCCTGACAGAGCCACATTTCATGCTTGCCTTCCAGTCCATATCCCACACTTGTTTTCTCCATCTCGACATGTCCTGAGACTTCAGCTCAGAGACCATATCTACTATAAATAGTGTAGTCAGGACTTAGGGTCTCTAGACAATGTAAGAGCTACCAAGTTTGAGTCTGCTGCCTAATTTTCTTACATCCTTGGGTTAGGAATCCGGATTATCTGCTTGCTTGAAACTAATAAAACCAGAATGTGCTGAGGAGCCAGTTCTCTCACTGGTACTAGGAACATACCTAGGTGTTGCCCAGCTTTCCCCTAGAGGAAAGTGCTAACATTTTCTAGGGGCCAACAGCTGTGGCAAATGTTGAAATTATGCCTACCAAGGTAACCCCATTGATTTGGGGTTTGGGGATATTACCTGCCTGAGAAAATGACTGTGGAGAAAATGACCAAAATAGAGCATTTCATAGTCTTCTGATTGGTTCTGACCCCCTCTATACAGTGTTGGTTTCCAGGAACAGGTTTATGGGTCAGCTGCCCCTGTGGTCCTGGGCACTGCAATCCATGACCAATTTTTTGTTTCTTTTAACTGAAACAAACAGATTTTTCTGATTGGCAGTGTCAGGAGGACTGCTTTCTTGGAAGCCTGTTAATGGTAGGAGGCTGGGAAAGGGCTTTGAACTTGGAGAGAGAAACTGAAGGGACTGCCTTTGCTGTATTACTGAGAGTGGTGTACCATTTAGATTGGAGGAGGTATGGCAGGAATTCTAGTACATCCACTGAGTTTAACTCTTGAAACTGACTTGGCCCTGCTCTCTTTTCACAAAGGCTTTTTATTTGCATTTTTCTAGACTGTCTGCTAGCTTAGTTGGTTAAAAATATCACTGTTGGAAATGGGTGGTTCATTGGACATTGTTGGTAAACTGAAATGATTTTTTTTTCCTTGTAAATAGAGGGTCATTTAAGTACTTAATCACTATCTACTCCTCTAGGAATATTGTATGAGTGTCGTGAAGGAAATAAGTTCCTTGTCTCTAGTAAAATTGGCTAAGTCCATACTTGTTATTCTTATAGATATGTAACTCTGGGCCACATTTACGGTCACCATCGGCCCAAACCGCATGACAGCTTTATGCTCTGTAGAATTTAGAGTAATCGAATATTCTAATATCAAATCTAAGGAGAGGGTTGCACTTGGGAGATACAGGGTGCCTAAGAGCAAAGTTTACATATTGTTGCTTTGGGTAAAACCTTAGTCACTGACCAGTGAGACTTGACTGCTGCCCCTCATTTGGTCCTCTTAGAAATCCTTTTAGGAGGTTATTCTGAAGGTGTTAAAGCAGATGTATGGTTGTCAGGGATGGGGAAAAGGTGTGGGGAGTGACTGCTGATGGGTACAGGGTTTCTTTTGGGGGTGATGAAAATGTTCTGAAATTAGATAGTGGCAATGGTTGTATCACTTTGTGAATATACTAAAAACCATTGAATGGTACACTTTAAAAGGGTGATTTTTGAAATGTGAATTATATCTTAATTTTTAAAAACAGGACATGTAGGCTGGGTAAGTGATGGGGTTCACCAGTTATTTCTCAGGGCTCAGAACAATGGAGGGAAGTCTCTGACTATTTTCACTGCTGTGCTTTGAACCCATTGTCCAGCAAAGGCAGAATAAGGCTCTGTTCAGCATCCTGGCCCAGTTTGTCCTTTTATGTCTCTCTCATTAACTCAAGAAGCACATGGCTTTTATATTTAAATTTATTCAAGCTGTAATCTTTGACATTTGAGTTAGCTTTTAGTACAGTTTTGCATTTATAGTAATATATATTATGTATTTTCTCTATCCCCAAAGAATCCGTTTTAATCTTTTCCGGATGCAAATTTCAGTCTGTCTTGTCCCATCTTCCCTCTCTTGCTCTCTTTCCCCTCCCCCCACAGAGTATGTTTGATCAGGTGTGGCAGGAATATCCACTGTCAAGCTGCGCCCTTTATATTAGTCAATATTATCCTTCTCCCCCCCTCCCTGTCTGTCTGCCCCTTTGGGCTTTCCCAGTTGATTTATAATTTTGGAATTCTCATCGGAGTCTGTAATACAGTTTGTTCATTATTTAACCAAAACCTGTTTAATGAGCAGAGAGAGGCAATGTAAATGTTAGGCATGTTGCAGTGATGTACCTTTGTGCTTCTCAAAGCGGGCGGGTTAGTTAACTCTGTGCTGCCTGCCGGGCTGGGTGTCCTGGCCTTAGGGGCAGAAGGACCATTACCTCTCCCTTACATCTGTCTAAGTCATGCTATAGGCTTAGATCCCAAAGAATGTTTCTTTTTGTCCTTCTGGAGATCTTGTGGGGGCTCTTGCATGTTGGAGTTATCTTCACTTTTACAGTTAGACTGTGTGGTAAGATCTGTGGCATGGGATAGGAGGGTGGGAGGGAAAGCAAAATATCAGGATACCTGATATTGCTCTTAGTTTTATGTCTGAAGAGAGTAGATATTTTAGAAGAATTCTAGCTGATATGGTTTGTGGTCTTTGATCTGTTTGTTCGTAGACTAGACAGGTCTTTGCAAGCCTTAGTACCCTTCATCCAGTGAGCTTCGTGGAAAGGGCTCTAGGCAGTTGTGATTTGTGGTGTTCGGCTGTGGTCACTTGCCTCCAGATTTAGGCTGCCTTTGTCCTTGGTCTTTAAATTTAGATCATTACGAAGAAATTCTTTTCCAGAAAAATTCTGGTTTAAAGCAGAGAGAGGGTAACAGTCTGAAGAGTCTGAAAATCAAAACAGTCTAAAAGTCACAGTCAGAATCTTCTCTTGCGGAATCAGCTTGTAGTGACTTTAAAGCCTTCAGGGCCAGGGCTTGAAGAAGACTTCTTAGTGGTATGTGTGCCAGAGGTGGTGGTGGGGGGTAGTGAGTTTATCTTTAGAGATTTAACCCTAGGCCTTTTTAATTTTGAGGACCTATGAGGATTGAGGGTATTCATCACAAGACTGAGGTTGTCTTGAGGTCCAGTATAAGCACATGTATTAATTATGGCACTATTTTAGCTTCTTGTACCTTTACTTTCTTGAATTCACCAAGATTTGGAATCCTTCTGGGTCTGGCTTATTGAATTGTTTTTAGCCAATATTTATTGACTATCTGCTATGTACTAGGTATTTTGTATAGGCACTTAAGCATTGGATCCGTAATTATAGACAAACAGGCAAACTTTCTTATAACCACTGTTTTATAAGACTAGTGGATCTAGCTGGCCATTCCAAGGCTAACTCTTGTGGCTTCTACTGTATGCCACATGCGTCCCTATCAGGCATAGAATAGATGGTAGTAAATGAGAGCAATCTGTTGCCATCTGTTCCTATTCCTACTCTTCCCATTGCTAATAAATAAGCCAAAGAACTGAACAAAAATCATAGCTTATATATTTGCTTATTGACTTTTCTTGGGTAAAGCCATTCTGGCCAGAGTTTAGATATTCCCAAAGACATTGGTAGATTATATAGAGTAACTTTGAGGGATAGGATATTTCTCTACTGAGTTTACTTGGACAGCAAGATATGGTGTGCTTGAGTTTAAGAGGGAGAAGCAGGTGCTTGGAGAAACTGGATATATCTGGAATTTATTTAAATATAGTTTATCCTGGACAAACACACCTGTAGGGTACTGTGTCAAGCTTTGTGAATTAGAATCTGAGCTAGGAGGTTTGAATCTATGTAACCTCCAGAGGTTTACAGAGAACATTTAAACAGAGTTTGTAAGCCAAGCTGGGAGGAACTATGAATTAACACCCATCTGTAGGCCTCTTAGAAATAGCCGTCTTGGTAGAAGTGAAACTGTCCGAGGATGCCTCATACCTCAGTTTTAATCTGTTCCATTTGGAAGCTGGGGAGATAGAGGGAAAAGACGTTTTAGGAGTCAGTCAGGAAAAAGATTGAGTATGGGTATATTATTTGAGAAAAACATTTTGGTAGGGTTATGATCTCCCATACTGTTTGAATGCATACTTTCTTTTTTTTCTTGGTAGAAGCCTATGGTTTAGGGAGAAGTATAGTAAACAATATATCACTATTAATCAGCATGAGAAGAATGCTGAATGAGTCCTTAGTTTTGTTCCACTTGGATCTGAACTTGTGAATTGTTCAAGGTTTGATGAAGTAGAGGCTAAGAAACTAAGCATAATTAAATTTGGCAGACAGATTCATGTAATGGGGAAAGTCAAAGTTGAACCCACTTATATAAGTATTTCCAGTGCCCATTTTGACTTTCTTGTTCTATAATAAAATATAAGACTATATTAAGTCAGACTGACTTTGGCACCTTAGGATGTTGGCTTGATTCGCCTCAGACTTGTGGGCATTTCAGCAATTAGAGAAAATAAAAAATACTGTGATTCTTTTTCCCCCAGGGAATAGTCATATAAATAGCTCCAAGAGGCCTGTATTTTAATGACTTTATTTTGTTTGTAGCATCCTCAACTGATTTGAACCCTCTTCACTTGACACCTCTAAACCAAGTTATTCCAAACAATTATTTGTCCTCGAGATTAAAAAATGAAGATTTTGTTGAGAAGAAGCAGGTCTGCACAGTCTGGCTTCTTAAAGGCCCAGCTCTTCCTTTTTTTTTTCCTAATACTCATACATAATTAGTCATCAGAACTAGTCTGCTGGCATATTTTACACTACATGTATCTGAAAGGAGGTTGTGAAAAAAAGGGTCATTCTTAATAGCTTGGCTCTCAGAAGCAGAGGCAAAGGAACCTAATTTCTTTCTAATAGAGGTAGGGAACAGTGTAACAGTGCGGTCTGTGGTGGGTATCAAAGTTGCTGGTATTGCACTCATTGCGGTTGTCTTCTCATTGCCATTATATTCCCAACTTGCTGTGACAACAGTCAGATGAATAGGAAAAGCCAGCTGCTGCTTTGTTTTTAACAAGAAGGCAGACAGAGTCCTTTCTTCTTTTCCACCCACTCAAACTCAGGGCAAGTGCCAAGAGGGTTTCAGAAGAAGCCAAATGTTTGAAATTCAATGTGCAGTTTTGATTAAGAGAGATAGTAAAGAGTTATTTCTCTAACCATTTCTCCATGCTCGTAGATGCTTAATTGGTCACTGCAGATTCTAAAGTGATATTGAATATATTTATGGAAAGGGTGAGTGCATTAATCCTTTCTTTCCTGGCACCCATTAAAAGATAGAGCCGGGTAGTGGAGATTATGTGATTTCATATCACTTCATTAAAAATGCGTAGTAAATGGAGAGCAGTGTTGCTTCTGGAAACTAGGAGATAAGATGCTCCTTAGCAGTTTTAAGGCCTTTGTTTCTTTACTTTGGTCTTTGGAGATCTTGAAGGACTTAGATGGACAAACACTCCTGGCTCTCTGTTGGCTGGCTTCTCTTTGCATGCCTCTTCTGTAACACCACCCTTCTGTTACCACTGTTACCACTGTAGGTTGAGTTGTGAAGGGCTGCCACATATACACACATCACAACTGACCTTTCCTTATTTCATGGTTATTGAGTGATTGATTACTTGCTCATTTGTGGGATTCACATTATTGCCTTGGGTTTCTGGCCTAGTGTGAAGTGGGGGCATCCAGGGAGTGGCCTGATAAGACTGTACGTCAGAAGGCAATAAGTTGGCATTTGATTTGGTGGAAAGGCAAGCAGGGGCAGATGTGGTGTGGAAGCAACGGTTTTTCTGCAGTCAGCCATGCAGCTTGCCTCCAGCTGTCCTGGAAAGCATCTTGGGAACTTGAGGCTAAAAGTAGTTGAGGACATTAATTGGGGAAGAAAAGGATCAAAAGGACTTCAGTGTTATCTGTTATGGGCCCTAAATTGGAAAAATCCTCTAAAAGTATCTTTCAGACTGTAGGTTGCATTCCATATATATATTCACCTTTAATTAACAGTCTGTTCATCTCAGACCTGAATTAACTAAAATTGTACTGTAGGAAAAGATACTGTGAAAATTAGTAAACTGCAAGTTCATTTAAAATGAAGTTGGGAAGCTAGAAGAGAAAATTCTCATGCATATGTCACTCAATTACAGACCTCAACAGGAAGAAATGTATCTCGCATTTTTGACAAGAAGTGATACTAGTTTACTACCTCAGCCAGAGGAATAAAAGATTTCTCCTTACCCGGTAATAGTTCAGTCAATGGGAGACTGCTCAGTCAATGAAAAGTCACTATACTTTGAATTTTCAGTTTCCTCCAGTGGACTCTTCATTTACAACAGCCCCTCCCAGGTTTATAAAAAAGCATTTCTTATCTTTGTTTCTCTGGATTTGCACGCAGTTCATCATTAGACTGTAAGTCCTGAATGGCAATTCTTTGTTGTTCACAAATAAACCCATTTTACTAGAGAAATAATAACAATTTGTTTAAGATCAACAGTATCAGTGGTTGATTGCCTTTAATAAAATTCAGCTTTTCATTTGAGTCCTCTCAGGCTTGGGCTTTGGACACAGTTACTAGGATTTTGAAGTCTAGGAGCATAAAACAAAAAATTTAATAGCTACTTAGCTAAGGTGCTAAAAGAATAAGGTAAGTCTTTTTCTGTAGCTCAGATCTAGTAGTTCCAGTTCAAAATAACTTGTGTCCTTTAGTAGCAACCCATTGTCTTTATCCCAAGGGCCTCAGGTGAGGAAAGAAGTATTAAAACTCATGTAACTTTGGATAAGATATGGCTTCAAATTAGTTGAATATCTCATCATATATTTATCTTTTGAATCCCAGAGGAAGTTCTCATATTTAGAATAGTCCTCAACAACTTTGGGTCCTTAGAGAGAATGCCTTTAAGAAATGCCCTTTTTCCTTAGGAAGAGTATTTTTAGGATTTTCAAGGGTGAAAACAGATAGTGAGGTTAAGTAAAGCAATTAAACGATGGTTAAAACCTTTCTAAAAGAGAAAGTTGAAGTGGATATTGGAGTACAAATGAATTCTACAAAGAGACCTGTGACCTGTCATTTTCTTGATAGCTTATTGTGTTCTGAATTTAAAGTGAAATTCTTTCTCCTTTGCCTCTTTTTTTTTCTGGTGTGAATCTACATCAATAGAAATACAAGTTATTTCATTAATACCTACTATAGCCAAATACTTTTTGTGACCAGAACCTGGTAACACTGGCAGAGGATTCTGGTTCCCTCTGACCCAGGAAGAGAAGTTCTTGGTTCAGCCCACGTGAACAGAAGCATTGTGGGGAAAGTAGTCAAGGGAGCTGGATTTCTGTTGCTAGAATCTAAATATGGCTCATTAATCTTCCCAAGTGAGCCTAAGATTAGCATCTTAATCAGTTTCATTTCAGAAGTTTTAAAGACTCATTCTGTTCGCTAGGTTCATTATAAGGAAGGAAAGGAACAGTGGCTGTACTTGGTATTTACTGGAAGACATTGCCAGGGTCCTGAACAGTCTTAGATTAGCTATGGGCTAAAGAGTCAACAAAACTGGGTTGTGTGTATGCAGTAACGGAAGGCAGAGAGTGGGAAATATTTATGGTGGTAGTAGTCTTCCTCTAAACGCTCCCAGGAAATGAAAAAGTTGGCTTGCTTCTCTACCAGAGGTTGTTTTAGTGTTATCTAGAATGTGAATTCATCCCCATTTTCTCTTTAACTACTTGGTGTCAGAACATTTAATCAGATTAATTGATGGTGAATGTTTTTGAATTTTTATTTTGAAGTAATTTCAAATTTACAAAAGAAATGTTGCAAGAATAATACAGAAGTCTACCATATACCCTTTTTAAAATTGTTTTTATTCTTTCTCTCTATACACACACCCATACATATGTATATAAAATTTTTTCTAAATGATTTGAAAGTAAGTTATATACATTATGACCTTTTATCCCTTAATACTTCAGTGTAGGTTTCCTAAGAATAAGGATATTCTCTTACATAAGTTTTGTTTAGCACAGCTATCAAATTCAAGAAATTTAACATTAATACAGTGCTATTCTTATTTCAATTTTGTCAATTGTCCCAATAATAAACTTAAAAAAAATTTCCCCTTCAGTCAAGGATCATATATTGCATTTAGTTGTGATGTTTCTTTAGTATTCTTTAATCTGGAACAGTTTTTAGCCTTTCTTTATCCTTCATGACGTTGACATTTTCTGTGCACACAGGCCACTTTTTCCTTCTTTTTTCACTTCTTCCTACTCCTCCTTTTCTTCTTCCTCTTCCTCCACCTTGAGAGTACTCCTCATTTTGGCTTTGTCTGATGTTTCCTCATGATTAAATTCAGGTTATATGTGTCTAACATGATTCTACTTGCCAGAATTGATAATAGTGTCCTTCTCAGGATATCATATGTAGCAATATCCCTCATTGTTGATATTAATTTTGATCACCTGATCATGATGTTACTTTATTTGTCCACTGGATTGATATTATTTTCCCTTTGGAACTCATAAGAAATCTGTGGGGAGACACTTTAAGACTTTGTTCCTCATTAAATTTTTCATCCACAATTTATCATACATTGATTTTCACTTTACAGTGATGATAAATCTTGAATGCTTGCTTATATTACTTGTTCTTAAAGGACTTGTTCTTGGGAACGGACATGAACTGTCTTCCTAGTTTGCTTGTGTTAAGAGTTTCTCTTTTTAAGAAATACACTTATATACCATAAGTTCTCTATTTCTTTATGGTTTTAGTAATGCTGTTTTTAAAAAATAGTAATTAAAAAGTCTTGAAAATTGGAAAATGGTTTATCTCAATGAGGTTTGACTGGGGCTTGGTAATTTTCTAGATTATGGCAACATCACTCAAGTGAAATTTATTCTCCACTCAGCCAATAGCATAATTGCTTCTCTAAGCCAAGCTGGGAACAGCCATATGAAGCTGATTCCCTTCTCTCTTTTTTTTCTTTTTCCCTCCTTTTAATAAGTGGGATAGCAGTATGAATTCATCATCATATTTCATCTTTTATTTTCAAATCTATTTTAAAAGTCTGATTGAGCTCATTAAGAACTCTACTTTCGCTTTTAAAATCTGTACAGTTTAGAAAATGTCTATTGTCCAGGAGCTTTAAGAGATAAATGGTTAGAAAAGCATTTCCTCGTTCTTATTTACTATCTCCCCTTTCTCTCCTTCCCTCTTTTTTTCTCTGCATTTTTTTTTGCCTTTTCTTTCATTGCTTTCAAGGATCTGAACAATACGCGTGACTGTTCCTCCTTAAGAAAAGAAAAGGTAGAGAAAGAAGTATTGCTTTTGACTCTCAGGTTCTTTGCTGTTACTACTATGGAGAGAAGGCTAATGATATGACATTACTAATGAAGACCTGCCAGCTATCAGTTATGTTTTGTTGAGGGAACCTTTCCCAGGGTAAATAAAAAAAAAAAAAGATGAGTAGGGAAAGAAAAGAAAAACAACTAGAGAGGCAGAAAGTATAGAAGAATGAACAGAAAGGAGCAGAAGAAAAGGACTTGGGATTGTGGTATGGGAGTGGAAGGGAAGGACAAAGAATACAGAGCTGCTAAAATAGGAAAATGGGAGTCAGCTCTAACATTTACCTTTACCCAGTCCAGTGTTCAGACTTTACGCCTTTCAGTAGAGTGCGCTATGAGGTAGAGAGTGGTGGGGTTAACGAAATGGTCCCATTCTCGACTCTTTGGATTTATCAACCCAGAACTGAAGGATTTACCCTATAATAAGGTGACTTGGTAGCCTGCAGTAGGTTGGGGTGCAGGAAGCTATTAAGTGATGCTTTTGGGGCAGCTAACATTAACTTGACTTATTTTTAACTTCCATTTCAATCCCTTTATTATTCAGGCTCCTTCATTGGCTCCTTCATAAGAGCAGTCAAAATTAGCAACTATATAAAATGAAGTACCTCTGTCTCCCCAGTCACTTCCAAAATAAACAGGGAGTAATACTGTGCATATTTTGTCTCACTTTACTCTAAAGGCTACTGATAGAGGAAGCATGGATTAGTGTGTAGTGATTTCTAGGCGCTGTCCTCTGGACAGATTCCCTTCTGAGTGCTGTGGCTGAGTGACAGGACCATGTGGCATGAGTGCAGCTGGAAGTATATCATCGGCAGATTTGGGTTGGGTAAATATAGCAGGAGCAGGATGTCAGTGTGGGAGATGGATTGTTCTGGGAAAGGAAGTGTTGTCTTTCGTCTGAGAAACAATTTCCTGCACTTCTGGGACTCTTGCTTTCTTCTTCTTCTTTTATTTATTTATTTTTTTTTAGAGTACAACAGAGTTGGCAAGAGTTGGGTACACTTGCCCTATTCTGTCTCTGGGTGTCTGTCTGAGACATTTGAAGTTGGGAGTAGAAATCAGATCTATTTTAGCCAGTTAAGAAATGGACCCAATAAATAGCCATACCCATGCCTTACAGTTCACTTTTTGTGCTCTTAAATTAAAACACATACCTGTGTAGAGCCTCTTTTTAAAAAGTAACCATTCTTTTAGTAATACAGATAGGTTGAGAGACAAAAATAATTATACAAAGAAAATCAACTCTATTGAAAGTCAGACATGAGGCACCAGCTGGCAGGAAACAGCTGGGATGTTTTTGGGGGTTAAACTCTTCCACACCAGAACTTAACTCTTCAAGATATCTCTTTTATCTGAGCTACGTAAGATGGCTGCCTACCTACCAACAATCTATGTAAAAGACTAGATCTACTAAATTATGTGATATTTTATAATTGACTAGAACATTACAGTTTATAAAATGATTTTGCATATATATATTTTACTTTTTAAAATAGCCTTTTTATTTTAGAATAGATTTAGATTTATAAAGAAGTTGTAAAGAAGTTTCCATATTCTCCATACCTAGTTTCTCCTATACTTAACATGTTATATTGATATGATACATTTGTCACAATTAGTGAACCAATATTGATGCATTGCATTAACTAAAGTTCATACTTTATTCAGATTTCCTTGATTTTTACATAATGACCTTTTTCTGTTTCAGGATTACATCCAGAATACCATGTTATATTTAGTTGTCATGTCTCCTTAGGCTTCTCTTGGCTATGACAGTTTGCATATATTTTTTTCATTTAAGTTTCATAACAACCCACAAAAAAGCTTTGGCTATTTTGTATCCCCCACTTTACAGATAAAGCTCAGGCTCCAGAAAAGTTAAGCAACTTCATGTTGAGTGTTACACAATTAGTAAATGCTTCTATTAAAATGTGATTATGATATATGAAAAAAGGCAATGAGGTAACTTTGATTTTTATGTGGATGGATGCAGAACTATAGCTAAGTTTCAGGTGAGCCATTTGCAGAAGAGGAACAAGAGACAGAGGTGAATAAAGCTTGTATCCCAATCTTTCTGTCTTACCTGGATACAAATTAACATTATTTTAATCACAATTCCATGGGCAATACCCTTTCTCTTTGTGATTTGACTATGTCTATCAAAGGAGCTGGTTCCAGAGAATCCTGGGATGCCCATTCAGTAGACCTTGTTCTTCTCTTGCAGCAAACTTCAGGATGTTTGCAGGTCCCTGTTGTTAGGCATCTATGTTCAATAGGAAGGTCCACTGAAAGCATGCCGTATACCCTAATACAACAAGGCTGCTTTGGCCATGTGTGAAGGTAACTGTTTGGGAATAAAGCACATGAGTTTTTTAGTTCCACTGTTTAGTTGGGCAAACTGGAGTTCTGGCTTGGGGTTAGGATATTCACAGAACTATAGTGCTGAGAGGTAGTAAAAAAATTAAAAATCCAACAAGACATGGCACTTACTGGTTTTGAATGCTCTATCCAGAGAGATGAGTGAAGGGGATGACTGAGAGGAGCTAAAGTATAGTATGTTACTGATGATCCTAGATACTATTAAAATATTATCTTAGAGTGATGGAAACTATGGGGTTATAAATCCTCAGATTTTAAGGGAGGGACTAGTCATAAGAAGTGTACTTGGATCTTCGAGGGCAACTTTTAAAGTGCTCCAATTTAAGCTGACAAGATAAGCAATTTATTGATACTATTAACAACCAGTTTTATGAGATTATTTTTTTTTTAGTTAATGGGAAAGGGGTACTTCTCAGTTTATGCTTTCATAACATGTATTTGTGAGCATAGAGTCTGGTTTGGGAACCGTTGGTAGTGAGTGACTACTGTCCTGAGGCTTAGAAAAGCCTGATTTTATTTTCTCCAAAAGGAAGATGTGACAACAGCAATGAGTAAAATAATGGGGAAGAGCTTTAGGAAGTTCACCTATATTGTGTATCTTCATGGCATCATAGAATGGGTTGGGGATAGGGTAGTTATTATAAACCACCAATTATAGGAGTCTTTAAATTAAGAGTGTAGGTGATTGAGGCCTTCTGCCGGTAGGATGGAAAGTTATTTATGGGAACAAAGATGACAACAGATATTAAACATCACAGGATGGACCTCATACTCCGAAAATGCTTTTGATTCAACAATTTGAAAGAAAAAATGTGAATGACAAAGTGACACTATAAGGATGACTATTTAAAGTGCTTCATCTAGAAAATCCTGTCCATTGGTGAGGTTTAAACTGTCCTTAAGTACAAAAGACTGTTCAGAATGCAAGATAATAGATGATGAAGTACCTGTGTCTCCAGAGAACTCTGCATTGAGTTGTAATGCATGAGAGTGAAATTCCTTGCTGTGGTTTTGCATAACGTGAAATCTTCATATGAGTCTCAGCAGAGGTAGTCTCCAAGGAGGAGTTTGTGGCTAGCTGCAGCAGCTTGGGTTCAGAATGCCTTCAGTGGGATGCAAGACAGAGATGGCTCACTGACATTCCTGCTTCAGAACAACCAGTTTTGGTTAGTGGAAAGCTACCAGGTCTACTTCACTTTTGCAAGAATCTGGAATGATTCATTTGCATTATGGTCTGAGGTGACTGCTTGACTCTACAAAAGCTACAGAGGAGACACCACAGGCTTTAACTGGAACTTGTTATGGTTTCCCAGAAGCAAAGCTCATATCTTGTTAAAGCATTTTAGAAAAATAAAGATTTAGAGATAAGAGAATACTTCATTTTCCAGAGCCTTTTTTAAAACTGGAGGTAAAAATCATTTAACATAAAATTAACTATTTTAAAGTGAACAATTTAGTGTCAGTTAGTGCATTTGTAATTTTGTACAACCACTACCTCTGTCTAGTTCCAAAACATTTTCTTCACCCCCAAAATAAAACATGTTGCCGTTAAGCAGTTGCTTACCTTTCTCTCTTTTCTCCAAACCCTGGTAGCCATTAATCTATGTTCTGTCTCTATGTATTTACCTGTTCTGGATATTTAATATAAATAGAATTATATAATATATGATCTTTTTTATCCTGCTTCTTTGACTTGGAAGTGTTTTCGAGATTCACCCACATTGTAGCATGAATCAGTAATTTATTCCTTTTTATGGCTGAATAATATTTCATTGTGTATATATACCATAGTTTATTTTTTCATTTATCCGCTGATGAACATTTGGACTGTTTCTGCCTTTTGGCTATTGCGAATGGTGCTGCTAGAAATATGTGTATATGTGTATTTGTGTACTTGTTTTCAATTTTTTTTTTTGAATTATAAACTTAGCAGTGGAATTACTAGATCATATTGTAACTCAATGTTTAACTTTCTGAGGAACTGCCAAACTGTTTTCCACAGCAGCTGAACCATTTTACAGTCTAAGCAGCAATGCGTGAGGGTTCCAGTTTTTCCACATCCTCACCAATACTTATGATTTTCTGGGTTTTTTATTACAGGATTAGGACTGTGATGATAAAACTCTTTCCAGTCTTTAAGGGTCTCCTAGTATGTTCTCTTGAAGTAGTCAGATGGCTCTTTTGGGCCAAATAAAGCATCGAGGTTCTAGCTTTTGTGCTGAAGAATAACTTTCTTCTAAAATCTGCGCCAAACATAGTTATCATAGCTGATATGAGTTGCATAGACAGGGTTGAAATCTGATTTGCCAAAAAAAGAGTGTCAGCTACACTTTGGATCTTGAGAATAGATGGCAGTATTTCTGGCTTCATCTGCTGTCACAATCCTGGACCAGGCAATGGTCTGGGTCTTGCTGACTATACAGGAGGCTCAGCTTGCTTGCAGATTGCCATCTTATTTTCTTGCTTGCTAAATAACCTTCTGGAGATGAGGGTTAACTATAATTCCTGAGTTACTGGTTCTTTTTAAGGTGCTATATAAACTGATTTCAGTTGTTATTCCATTACTTACCCATGTGAGATTATATACAGATATAAAAACTATAATGTTCTCATTTCTTTGCTATCTGGCAGGATGGTTTCTTATTTTGACGTCTTCTACATCAAATTATTAGTTCCTAAAGGCCTATTTCTTACCTTCTCTTTTTTAAGCCATCAGTTTCTACTTCTTGTGTTTATATAATTTTTCGATTTGTCTAATAATAGTCACTATGGTTAATGTTTTAGTACGTCTTATCTAAATTTATTCTTTTGTGAAAATTTCTTTATGTGGAAAGAGAAAACTGATGCTGGGATCTAGGATGTTTGAATTTTTAGTTCTCTTAGTTTCCTCTATAAATCTAGCTTTCCTTTTTTTTCCCTTAATACTGCTTTTTCTACTTTATGTGTTGGGTGGTTGATTTTTCTGACTTACAGAAATTTATTTTATTTTATTTTATTTTTGCTACTGGACTGTTATGTTTTTTCCTTGTAATATTTGAAGTCAAAAAACATTTCAATGTTTATTGCTTCCATTGGTTGCTTTTTTAATAATGAATTTGGACCCATTTTCAAAGTAAAGAAAAAATTGTAGTCTCTATTGTATCTTCTCCCCACCCTCCAACACACCCTGGTGTAAAGTTTTCAAATACATCCTAAGTATTTGATCAAAGTCAGACTTTGAATAAGGCTTTATAGTCAGGTGTGGTTGAATGAACAGGTACGTCTGGATTTGGTCTTGAGAGATTTGGGGATGTATAAGTATAAGGGTTTATTTTTTTTTCTTCCCGCCCCCCCTTCCAATAATGTACTGTGGTCTATAATAGGTTAAGTTGTAGCATTCATTAAACCACTCCTCACATTCCCTGTTTTAAAAGCTGATTTATCAGGATGACTTTGATTTAGTTATTTGGAACCAAAAAGGCAGTTTGTGGAGCCTGGTCTGGAGCTATGGAGTAGTAATATATCAGAGATCAGACTTAGGTCCCAGTGGAATTATTCCTCGGGATTTATTTGCCTGGAAGTACACACAGGAGCCAAATGGTATGTATGGAAAGCTTTGCTGGGATGCAAATTGGATACATTTTGTTGGGACCTGCAGGGGATTTTCACTGCTTCATAATTTTTCAAAGGTTTGTTATACATCAGACAGTCACTGCCTCTTCTTTAAATCTTTAAATCCCCCCTCTTTTTCCTGTTGTAAAGGTCAGATTTTTTTTGACAACTGTGTGCAGGAACAAGATTTGCTAAATCCCTTCATTTTTATTCATACAAATATCAGCATTCAGTGAGTGTCAGTTATCCCAGCATTTAGAGGTAAGGAAAACTCAGGGAGAATCTTGTGAATCTCAGCTTAGTGCCAGGATAAATCTCTGGGGATAAGTTTGCTGCCTCAACTTTAATCCTTGACTACTCTGATATGGGACAACACCCTCACAGTTGCTTGCACGTGAAGCCTGCCTTTCACTAACCCCATGTCTATGGTTGTAGAATAGATGATATAATTAGTGGGAGAGAACTGTGTTGGACTCTTCTAATGGAGCCTCTTTGCCTGCAACAATCCTTAGATTAGATTAAAGAGGAGGACAATTTATTCCATCCTGTAGCCTTATTTAGCTTTTAGTGGTATCTTGGACAGCAGGCTACTTTTCATTTGAAGATGATTTTTTTTTTTTTGATCTAGTAGATGAAATCATGATATTACCATATGCTGTAGTTCCCCATCAAACTTGTTTAGTTTGAGGTTATGTTGTTATGTTATTATGCTATCTGTTGCTGAATAACAGATTACCCTAAATCTCAGCATCTTAAAAATTGTTTTATTTCACACAGTTTCTGAGGTTCATGAATTTGGGAGTCACTTAACTAATGGTTCTGGCTTAGGGTCTCTCAAATTGGTCAGCCAGGGTTATAGTCATTAGCTGGGCTGGAGGACCTATTCTGAAGGTCACTCGTGGCTGTTGGTAAGAAGCCTGTTTCTCACAGGCTGTTGTCCAGAGGCCTCAGTTCCCCACAATGTGGGCCTATCCATAGGACTCCTAACAACATGGCATTTGGCTTCCCCCTAGATGAATGATACAAGAGAGAAAGCAGAAGCCTCACATTGTTTTCTGACTTAGTCTCAGAAGTAATGTACTATCACTTCTGCCATATTATATTGGTCACCCAGACTAACCCTGATATAATCTGGGAAAGGATAGCACAAAGGTCATTGTCATTAGGAGTCACTTTGGAGGTTGGCTACATAAAGGTTAATTGGATGCTTTCAGATGTTCACTTGGACTTAAAGATTAATTTTTTTTTTCTGAAAAAGTGTGTTCTTCCTATTTAGCTCTTTCTGCCTTTTTACAGATTCTCATGTCTTTGAAATCATTCAGGATGTATATGGCAAATATATGTGTAAATATTGCTTCAACATGTGAATCTCTTTCTTTTCCATTGCCATGTCATCCTTAAGCACTAATAAAAACCTTTTCTTTTTCTAAAGCAGGCCAGTAAGCATGATCCCTCTTTCTCCTGCTGCTTTTCCCCTCCCTCCTCTTCTCTCTCTCTTTTCTAGGGAACATCTGTAGCAGCTGGTCCAAGGATCCTGCTCCTCAATAGGACCCCTCAGTTGGATTCAAGTAGTCCTCTGTGTTTCCTCAACTTGTTTACCACTGATCCTCTAAAATTCAGTGCAAATAGGTTAGAGTGACCAGAGTTATGGGATCACCATTGATCTTCCATGCAGAGATGTACAATAATATGAGCTCTTCTTGGACTCTGTCCTGGAGCTCTGAAGTGGAGGTGAGGGCCTTGTACATGGGAGATATTTAAAAACTAAATTATTTGTCTATTACTTGATAGATCATCTGCTACTTTGTATACCAGTCAGAAAGGAGCCTGAAGAATTATTTCCTATTCTTCACTATTCTAGGAGAAGCAGGTATGTAGTCACAGTGATGAAGAATGCATAGGTTGATCCTGAAGCCAACCAGGAATACTGTCCTGCCTTTTTGTTGACCGTGATAGCTATATGCTGTTACATTGACCTCTTTCCCCACTTTGGTGTATACCAAACTCTAAATCTGTTAATAGAAATCTCTGTTGTGAAATTGAACTTGTTCAGCCTTTAGGGAGTTAAAACAGAGAGTTAGTTACTCCTTTCTCAAAAATCCCAGAGCATATTTGGCTTCCTAGGAAACAGCCTGAAACTGTGAATGAACTCTGATCTCATATTCCTGTTGCTATTGACAGACCTAGTAGAAAATTTATACCTGGGAAAATGCTTTTTTTGACTTAGGCTGTACAAAACTAGAGAGGATCCAAAATTGTGTTTTAAGTTTATAGATGACTATAAACAAAAGTAACAAAACCGGCAAACAGGAACAAAAAACCTTTTGTCCATAAAATCACTGTTTACCTAACTCTGATCTCCTCTAATCCTTATCATTATATACACATAATTTAAATAGTTTAATCCATATGCCATATTATTTTTGTTTCTTTTATTCATTTAACATAATTTAATACAGAATTTTCTATCCATTCACCTATATATTTATCATCTTTAATGACACTATAAAAATGCATCAAATTAGAATGCCATAGGTTATTCTTTTAAATTTTTAAGAATATTATACGTAAAGGATTTTAGTTATCTTTGTACTGATAACATTGTTTTCCTTTCTAATTATCTTCATGAAATAATAGTCCCATTAGTAGAATGACTAACTTTTATAGCTGCGCAGTATCTCATATTGAGTTTTCTAACTTTTTATTTTTGCTAATATAGCTGAAAAGATGATACCTTTATAATTTGTCTTTCTAGCATTTTCTTGTGTTTACTGTTTGGATTTTTTCCTGTGTGCAGCATGATCTCTTCTTAGTTCTTGTCCACTTATTTGACAGAAATTGGACAGTGTCCTTTAAGATTTGTATCAGTACCTTTCATCCCTAGATAATGCTTTTTTATCTTTTTGTATTTATTGCCAGTATCTTTTTTTCCCTTACTGTGGACTGTTTGAAACCAGGTAGCTAGTGGTATTTTTGGCCCTTACAGAGAGATGCTTGGACATTGACTAGTTTATTTACATTTGAAGTGTAGCAATTCTAGGTCCTGTGAAAATCTTTGGCTCAGAGTGTGCTTGGGAGTCTCCCTGTGTGGAGAGCAGGCAATCCAAGGTATAAGGAGGGGAGATGAGGACAAGACTGACACCAGATCTATAAATAACCTGTTTAGCTTTGCACTTTGAAATAGGAATTGGATCACTTTTATTGTCTTCCCCAACTTATTTACTGATTGGCCATGAAGAGTAGGCATTAGGATTTGGGGAGAAAATGTTAACTATTTTCAGCTGTCAGAAAGTGAAAAGTGCTGATATAGATCAGTTTTGCCTCTTGTTTTCTTTGTTGTTGTTTTTCTTTTTTTTTTCTGTTTTTCTGACTTTTTTTTTTTCTTTTCTGTTTACCTCTTGTTTTCTTATTTCTCTAAGAGTGAGATGACTGAATGAAAAGTCTGGGTTTAACTAGATATGATATCCAGCTTCCTAAGTAAGATAGTGGAATTCTGTATGGTGAAGGGCCCTGTATCCCTTTGCCATGGCACTGTGCCTAGGACAGATTGATCACGTGAAAGTTTGAGGTGGTAACCCAGCATGTCATTTTCTTTGCCATTGAGCAAATTCCTTCTTTACCTCTATTATAGACTGCCATGCCCAGTCATTCTCATTGGTCTCTCTGCAGAGAGTAAGGGGCCTGTCTCCTAAAACTTTTTCTAAGGTCCTAATTTCTGGTATTCTTTCTGGGCTGTCAATTTTATTCTCTAAAATGAGAAAAATATACCAAATGATCTTTTACATCTCTAAAGTCCTAAGATTCTTTGGGTCCATTGTCTTCACACAAGCTTAGAAATACTTTCAGAGGGATTCTATATGAATGTCATTACACTTTATTTGTAATGAAAATTTTGGTTTTGGAATATTACAGAATGTAATTTAAAGAAGAAAATATACACAAACTTTTTATTTTTGTGCATTTTGAGGTAGTCTAACTTAACAATTTACTTTTGCCTTTGTATTATCCAATTAGGTCACCTTTCAGATGAACTGTGCTTCAAACTTGTTATATAATTTTATAGTTACCATTTAGCTCCAAGTGAATGATTCTAAGATCTTTATATCTTTTATATTGTTTTCTATAATTCTTGAAAATGGATAAGTACTGCCTGAATGTCAAGTGAATGTGTCTATGTTGATTTAAAATTTTTTACTCATATTAAAATATCTTACATTTTATATGTTAATATATATGCAGACATATAAATATACCTCAGTTAAGCTTCACAACAATCCTGTGAGTTAGGCATGAGGATGTGAAATAGCAGTCCCCAGTCCCTACTCTTTCCATTCTAAGCTATACCTAAGAGGTAACCCTTTCATAAACTCTTTTCATAAACACACTTTTGGAATTTACTTCTATATTTCTAAGTAACAAGCTTATCTGGCTGCTTCTTGGTTTTTCAATTTTAAGCGTGCTGTTTCACTCATTTGTTTTTTTCTCTCTCAATGTTTACAAGAGTCAAGGTATCTTAGAAATGGAAGAGACTTCACATCCTCCAGAGACCTAAACTCAAAAAACTTCAAGGGTCTAGCAGATAACTTAAATGAGTATAAGAATAGGGAGCAGTCTGGACTATGGCTAACTGAAAGGCTATCTATTCTCATCTAAAGACATTCATTTCTCTTTTCACTACCCATATCAAACAGTTCCAATAAATGGATACTGATTCATGCAAACATATATAACATTAAACAAAAGTCTATGGCAATTATAGAAACTGCATAGTTGTGAATTAAGCACTAACTAAAACTTTGTTACTAAAGCAGTGTTAACTCTTTTAGATGTGATGATAATGGTATTGTGGTTATTAATGTTTTGTTGTTGTTTTGGTTATTAATGTTTAAGGTGGATAAAATGATAAGATGTGCCTGATTTGCTTCAAAACAATATGGGAGTGGGAGGGGATAATAAAAAACAAGACTAGCCCTGAGTTGCTAATTATTGAGACTAGGATTGGGGTATGTGGGAGTTCATTATAAAAGTCTGTTTGCTTTTATATAATTTTGAAAGTTTTCATAATAAATGTTAAAAAAATTAAATGATTCAGAACCTGGTCCCCTTAGCAGAGGTGTATTAGAATGAGGAAGAAAAGAATCCAGAATAGGCTAGAACAAAGGCAGTTCTATTACCTATCCTGTTTAAAGGTTGTCACCAGACCTTTTAATAGTACATTTAGTTAAATATTTATTTGTTGTTATAACTATTCATAGTATAGTCTGTTAAACATTTATTTGTATACTGAATTAAATAATTTTTTATTTTTTTAAGCAGTGGACAATAACATCATTCCAAAATGTGGTTTCAATTATTCTCAATAAATTAATTTATTGATATAAAAAAAAAATAACTCACAACATACCCCCAAACAAAACACATCTATGGACCAGCCCAGATTTTTTGTCTGGACTTCAGTTTGTGATTGCTGAATCTGCTGCAGCATTCTCATTTTGTAGAAGAAACTGAAGCACAGAGTGGTTATGATTTGACTAAGGTCACACAGCTTATTAGTGGGGAAAACTAGAACTCAGGTTTCTGATTCCACAATCCATTGCTTCTCTTTGAAAAAATTGCCCAATCATCTTAAATAAGAAAAAAGGGTTATGGTTTTTCCTGACAGTTTTCTTATGTTTCCTGATTGTGTAGCTATTTGTTTTTAGAACACTGGCTAGAGATTTGGCTTCTCTCTTTTTGTAAAGTGATAGGGATAAGAGATTCAGCCTTAAAAGCTGGTGGAAATCCAGGCCTAGGGATAGTGATATTTCTTAGGATGATAAGGAATTGTAGAGCTTAGGCAAGTTACAAGCATAAAACTTTAGCTGAGGTTGGAGTAGAAAAATGAACCCCTTGGTGCTATTTGATCCCCGAGTGAGATTTCATTACTACTAAAAACTACTTCTATGTGTGAACTTTAACTTTTAAAAAAAAATTTAACTATTTTCTTCAAGTCCAAAGCACTAAGCCAGTAGCATAGATGTACAGACTTGTCAACCATAAGGAATGTGTTGCGAAGTAGCTGTGACAGAGCTTTGGTAAATGCTTTGTTATAGAGCTATTACTGTGTTTTGCTCCCAGGTCAGACTGGGAAATAAAGATTTGGGGCAGCCTTATTTTATATATATTTTGTTTACATGCATAATTTAAAAGCCTAATAAAACTTAGCAGACTTTCAAAGAGTTATTGCTGTACTGTCAGAGATGCACATAGTAAATGTCAGTTGAGGGAAAAGGATTTATAGAAAGCACAAGAAGAATGTAGAATGACTATTGTAGATAGATTTTTAATAATCTTTCCCCCATTCCAGATTATTCTCCTATTTTTTTTACCTTTTTATCTTACACCTCTGTGTTTATATATTTTCCTACTAAGACCAAAGAGAGGCAGAAGAGAAAGAAATGATCTTACAGAATTCTTTTGGGCATCATATTTGAGGTTTTTTAGATTTTATTTCAGTAAACCTTTTGAAGCATATCCTGTTTTCTTAAAGAACCAGTCATTTATCATGTCACAGAATTCAGGCTTTTGTGTATTTTTCTTCATGTCATTTTGAACTTGATACAAATACATAGAATGAAAGAGTTGGAACTAGTGGTTTTTAGAATACATTCTAGATGTTGACAAGTAAAGTCTTTGCCCTTACCTATTCCTAGGGACTGTTATAGATTAGAAGATAAGTAGATTCCACACCTGAGTCTCTATTCTGACTTTTAAAAAATGAAATAGATAAGTAAAGCTATTAGCTAAAATTAAATTGAGTTTATCTCTATATTTTATTTGTAGATTCAGCCATATAATTTAACATATATAATTGCCTCCATTATATTTTTTGGAAATTGTTTATTTCTTTAGCTAGACTATATATTCCTTGTAGTTAGGGGCCATGCCCTTTACATTGTTCAGAGCTTAATAAATGCTGACTTGTGTATTTAGTGGGTATTTTGTTTGGCATGGCTTTATTGGCTATATTCAATATAGATGGTAATAATATTATTGTGTGTCAGGAATTTTACATATATCATCTTATTTTATCCTTCCAAGAATATTTCAACATAATGTGATACTCATTTTATAGAAGAGGAAACTGAGGTTTCAAAAAGTGAAGAACTTGTGTAAGCTCATGCATCCTTAATAGGTGGTGGTACTGGAATTCTAAACCTCGTCTTGTTTCACTGATGATAATTCCTGCTTTTACCTCAATATCATGCTCCCTTGAGAGCTTTGGAATCATTGCTAGAGGTCTTGACAAACTATTCTCAGCCTGCTTTTTTGGTAAATGTGAAACTCATTTATTCTGTTGTTCCAGAAGGGTCCTTCATATTTAAATCAAGATTATGGACTGCTTTTTTGAGAGCCTAGACTAATAAGGGGCATTATAGCATAGTGGTTAAGAGTATGGGTTCTGGAGCCACTGAGACCTGGGTTTTTGAATACTGACCTCACCTTGGTGACCTTCAGTAGGTTACTAACCTTTCTGAGCTTCAATTGCCATATCTATAAAATGAGGACAGTATGGAATACTACTCAGCAGTAAGGAGGAATAAAATATTGATACACAAAAGATCTCAGATGGATTTCAAAGCCATTATGCTGAGTGAATGATTTCAGTTATATGACATTCTGGAAAAGGCAAAAACTATGGGGCCAGGTAACAGATTATGAGGAAATGTTTGAGATGATGGAACTGTTCTGTATCCTCATTGTGGTTACATGACTGTTTATATGTTAAAACTTAGAAAAGTACACAAAAGAAAAAGGTCAATTTACTGTATGTTTATTTTAGAAAATAAAAGTAAAAAGCGGGGATAGTAATAAAACCTTTCTCATAAGGTCATTGTGAAAATTAAGAATAAGATAATGTTATTAAAGTATTTTTCACAGTACCTGGTATGGATTGCCCAACGACTAAATGGTTGTTTTATTGTTATTTTTGTCATTAAAAGTATGATATTAAATTTAGTGTCTTTCATCAAAAGGACAGTAGAATAAACTATCACAGTATCTGCATGGGTACAGTTAGTAAACAGAAAAGTGAGTAACCGTGACTCAAATGGAGTATGTGTTTTCACATGACTCAGCAGGGGACTTGAGGTCTTTTGGAAGGTAGGAGATTAGGCTTAGTATTTCTGGAGTATCTTGCAGCTGGCTTTTCTGGCTGCATATACAGTTCCTTTCATAAGATTCTTCAATAAAATAGCTTTGGTCTTGGAAGCCACAGCTCCTTTCACTGGTTTCACATGAGATCTGAAGTTTTGATTGAGCAAACTGATCAAAGGAGCTGGAAGTGGTTCTCAGACTTGGAAGATGGTAACTGGTCTGTATAACAGCTGTGGCTTCCAAAGTCATTTCCTTCTGCCAGCCACAGTCTCTGGATTAGACAGTGACAGTAGCAGGGCAAACACCATTCAAGAGCTAAAAAAAGTTAAGGTCAAAGTGGCATTGTAGTTATACAAGCAGTGAAAAAGAGGCTCTAAAATGAAACCTTGACCTTTCTATCATGTAAGTTTGTTGTCTTATACAAGAGCTCTGAACCTTAATCAAAACAAGTTGAATCTACAGTAAAAAGGATTCTGACCTTATAAAACCTGCTATACTTGTTACTTACAGTCTTACTAGCACTTACTGGTCTGTGAATTATATTCATTTTAGCTAATGACACTGGAATTCAGGAAACAGGAGAGAAAAGGAATGTTCAGGGTTCTTGGTTATAGAACTTTGGTTTAGGAGTGACTTATTTTTTAAAAATTTCTTTAGAGTACTGATACTAAATTTCAAGCAAAGCTTCATCATTAGATTTGTTTCATAGCTTGTCTTTTTGTATGTATGTGTCTAAGTCATTGATTGCTATGAAGAACATTACTCTTTTCTAGGTTGTGAGGAAATAATGCCAATGTGATTAGCCTGTTGATTTGCTTTGATTTTGGTTTGGTTTTTAGTTCCCTGGTAGATATGCTGAGTAGTAGTTGGTTAGAACAGGGTTTAAAATATAAGAGAATCACTAACTTCAAAAATCATTATGCACAACTGAATATACTAAAAAAAAAAACACCATTGAATTGTATACTTTAAAGAGATGAATTATATGACATGTGAATTATATCAGTAAAGCTGGTAACAAATATGCCATTTCCCCTCCAAAAAAAAAAATCATTATACTGATCTGTGACCTTTTAATAGAAGGGGTTGAACTAAAAGCTTTTCAGAATGGGACTGCTTTCAAAATGAGGCTAAATTCTTAGGCAGTGTCCTGAGATCACCTCAAAATGATAGATTATGGAGTATTAAATGACTTTTCAGAACAGTTCCTAGAGTTCATCTATTAAACAAATAGCCATTCAGATAGTGATGACATAGATATTGGTAATTTTGCAAGAAAGGAGGATAAGAAGCATCATTTAGTCTAAAATAGTGATTCTCAACTGGGCAATTCTGCCTCCCAAGGGTAATTTGGCAATATCTTGAGGCATTTTTGGTTGTCAACACTGGAGATTAAGTATGCTACTAGTATCTAGTGGGCAGAGGCCCACATCTTATAGTGCATAGAATATTCTTCTACAACAAAGAATTATCTGTCTCAAACTCTTGTTAGTATTGAGGTTGAGAAATCCTAATGTAAAATTTACACCTGTGTTTTCTTCTAAGAGTTTTATAGTTTTAGTTCTTACATTTAATTTAGGTCTTTGATCCATTTTCGAGTTAATTTTTTCCATGGTGTGAGGTAGTAGTCTGCCCCGGCCGGCGGGGCAGGACAACGCGGGTCGAAGAGGATCCGGTGGAGGATGGAGGTGGGGAGAGAGACAGGAGATACAAAGAAATGGAGGCAAGACAAAGTTCTGATCAAGCCTCAAAATTTTATTTTTCACAACTGCTTATATACAGAAAGAACAAAGGGGGCAGGACTGCTTACGTAGGGAGGTACTTGGCACGATGTCATTGGTCGCACCAATGGCGTGATGCAAGTGGGGTGGGTAGGGATTGTGCCTTGAATTGGCGCGCGCGGGCTTTTCGCGGCGCGCCCGATTCACCAGGAAGTGGATCCTGAACAAGAAGGATCGTACTTCGCCTTGGCTCCCAACAGTAGTCCAACGTCATTCTTTTTTTTTTTGTAAGTTCTTAAGTTTATTAATCCTCTCATGAAATATCTGCACAATCATTACAGATAAAGTCACTGATAAATCTTTGAACTCTATTTTTTGTCAGCGCCAACATCGGCCTTTGCAGTCCTCTTGACTTTCTTCATTCCATTCTTGCAGTTCTCTTGCTGTTTTCTTCAGGTCTTTTTCTTATACAGGCCATGTCTTGCAAGTCTATGTTCAGGTTCATTTTTCTTTGCATAATTCAAGGAATAATAAATCATGCCAAAACCAGTTATCTTGCTACCACCAAAATGGGTTCTGAATTTAGATGCAGAGATGACATCTGGTGTGGTTTTGTACATTTTGGTAAGTTTTTTCTGAATTTTTGTCTTAGATACTGTTGCCTTCCCAGGATGAAGGACCTCAATGACCATTTGTTTCTGCTGAAGTAGTCTGTTGGTCATGAACTTTCTGGTCTAGATGGTTAACTGTTGTTTATAATGGCATCTGATCCTCAACCAACTAGGGAAGAAAAGAGCCCAACTTTATTCTTTTGCATGTGGGTATCTAGTTGCCCCAGCATCATTTGTTGAAAAGACTGTTCTAAACCCATTGGATGGTCTTAGACACCCTTATCAAAATTAATTGACCATAAATGACCCTGATGTAAAATGACTTTGATATCTGTACAGATATTTCCTAGAAAAATATTACACAGCCTCCCTGAAATTTTAGATAATCTTGATGACTATGTTAACACAGCTTCAGCTATCAATATATTTCCATTCAGATGTTGCTATACCTGAGTGAGAATCATTAAGAGTTAGGATGTGTCTAAGTCTTTTCCTGTCATGTATTCAGGGAGCCCATACCATGCAGCCTCAGGGTTCCTCAAGCTAAGGTGTTGCATTAAAATTGTGAAAGACCCTAATGATTCAACTTTCTACCAACTGCTCTGATTTCTGTCATTCTTGTTGTTTATGATACTTTTTAATATACAAAGCAAGTGCCCTCTCAGTACCTAGCTTTTTCAAAATTTTCTTAGCTATTCTTATCTGAATGTCTTAAGTACACTATTTTATTTGATTCTCAAGCAAGCCTAAGAGATAGAGTTTTTAAAATCTCCATTTTACAGATGTGGAAACTGAGGCTTAAAGAAGTTTATTTGCCATGGTTGTACCAGAGCTGGAATTTGAATCTAGATCTTTTTGATTCCAAAGCTACTGCCTTTAAAGAGCATATAACGAAGTCTCCGTCTTCACGTAAAATTGAGTTCTTTTAATGGGAATAATATAACTTCAAAAATATATGTAAACAAAAAATGGTACATGAGACTTAATTTTAAGTTAATGTATCTTTAGGGGGAAAATATAAACTATATTTAAGATTCATGGACCTTTTGTAGTCTATATTATGACTCAGAAAGGGAACGTAGACTATTTTCTGAATACACTGGCTTCTTATTTGCTCTGTCGCTGAAGAGGTCCCTATAATGGTGGGTCTCATCCTACAGGATTTTGAAAACAAAATCATTACATGCAAACACCTTGAATACCATATGTGGTTCCAGTTGTAGCATCTAAGAGAGAGAGAGATCTGAAAAACATTCAGAGAAGGGTAAATAAAATGAAGGACCTTCAAGTCTTAGAATGTTAGAATTCTGGAATATAATCTTAAAATTGGAATTAGGTATAAGAAAAAGTTCTTCCTTGTGTAGTTAAGTAAATTTATAAAATTTTATGTAAGAGATTGATTTAAGAAGGATTTGCGGTTAGACATTTCTGATCTGTAGTCTAAGAATGGGATTCAGGGGATTAAGAGACAACCTGAAATGATATGTGGAGTTGTGTATGTATATGCGTGTATGTGGACACACACATATACACACACTTTTCTGGGGAGAAGATGCATACCTTATCAGCATCTCAAAGGGACCTATTATTACATTCTAAATCTCTGTGAACTTAGGCAGATAACTTTACCTTTCTGTGCTTCATTTTCTTTCACCTATAAAATGATGGAGCTATCCTGTGATACTTAGTTACCTTTCTGGTGTTAAGACTTCCTTTTCTCTATGAATTTGCATTCTTGGTTTCACATGCCTGAGGAAGTGTTGGCTTTAAACTAGGTCTTCTCACTGAAATAGTGCTAAGAGGTATCACTCCAGTTGAAGTCCTTTCAACTATGTTTTTCATTTCGATAAATTTTTATTGAATATCTTCACATGGCAGACACTTTTGGGTGCTTTGTGGAATACAAAGATAGTCACATTTAATGAGTGTCAGGTAAGTACTGTTCTGGACAGGTAAGGAGTAAAAGGTGAGCATTCCTGCCAAAAGGATGGAGGTAGCACAGTGCAGAGTTTGGAGAAGAGCAAGGAGTCCAGTGGAAGAGGAGGGTGATAAGTAGGCTAGATTCATGTTATGGAGGGCCTTAACTGCCAACTAGGTATAATGAAAAGATACCTAACTTGAAATCTGAAAACTTGAGATATACTGGCCTTTGTCATGATTATGTGTGTGATCTTGGGTAAGTGACTTAACCTTTCTTGACTTGAATTTCAAACACACACACATGAATGGTATGCGAAATAGGCTGGATGATTACCTGCTTTCCTTACAACTCTAAAATTCTATTATTTTTAATTCAGTTAGAAGTGAGAAATCATTGCAAGTTTCTGAGCATGAGAATTTTTATCAGCACTATTACTGCTCTTTCTCTGCTTGGATGCTCCTAATTATTAATGCTGCTTCTTCTACCTTTATATGATTGCTCTGGAGGTACTGTCACTTCAAGTAGCTCTTGATGTGATCAAGGAGTTGGCCACATTATCATTATCATTATTAGTTTATATTATCAAGAACATGGGAATTATCAGGTGTTTGTTTTTTTGAATCAGATCCTAAGCTAGTCTGGTTTCCTCATGTTATCAGTCACTGATGTGGGAGCTGGACCATATATCCAGAGTGTGGGCAGAGGTAAGTGCTGACATTTTGATGGCCACATTATATTTCAGGGATCTATGAGAAGGCCTGTAATGACCGTGAAAAGCTAACGAAGAATCTCCTTGCCATGAACAAATGGGAGAAGTTACTAAGTTTAGCTGACATTAAGTTGTAAATTATTTGAAAGGTGGAAAAGGATTTTATTCAGAGGCTATGTAAAATTTCCATTTACTAATCAGGCCTATGTGCTATGGGGGCTTTCATTCCTCTTTCCTCACACTTTGTCCCTGTTATATTGGGAAGATGATTTGTAGCTCTTATTGGGACCTGACACTTTAGTGCTTTCTACTATTCTCTTAGATGCCAAGGGCCTCAGGATGATAGAAGCAGAGTTTGGAACTACTGGATAAAAATTGGAATATGAGCTTAATTGAACTTGAGTTTTATCCAGAGATTGATAGAGACATGTATGAAATATAGTACATTCCTGATTTTTGAGAGGAATATTTCTAGCAATGTTCACAAACCACAAAACTTGGCAAACAAAAGTCTACAAGAACTTGTATAAATCAATAATAAAAAGGCAAAATTTTCCAACAGAAAAATGAGCAAAGAAGTTGAACAGATATCTCACAAAAGAGAATATCTGAATAGTCAGTAAACATAAGAAAAGCTGATCAATTCTAGTCATTAGAGAAATTCAAAGCCATAATGGAATACTGCTATACATAGAGCAGAATGACTGCAGTGAGCCAATACTCCTGTACCCTGTGAGCCAGCAATTTCATATCTAAGGATATACGCAATAGGAATTCAAACATACATTCATCAAAAGACCTGTATAGGAGTGTTTATAGCGGTGCTGTTCATAGAAGTCAAAAAAGGGAAACTGCCCAAATGTTCATCAGAAATAAAATGGATAAGTAAAATGTGGTATATTCTCACAATGGAATACTATACAGCAAGGAGAATTAGTGAACTACAATGTATTACAACACACATTAATTTTTTCAATGTAATATTGAGGAAAGAGAGCCAAACATGAAGGAGTCAATACTACGTGATACCATTAATATATTAAATGCTTTGCATTGATTATGCAAAGCAAATCAGTGGTATTAGAAGTCAATATGATGATTACCTTTGGAGGAATTGTGACTGGAAGAAGTCATGATAGGGACTTCTGGATCTTGTTAGTATTCTGTTCTTGATCTGGGTGCTAGTTACATGGGTGGTTAAGTTTGTAAAAGTTCATTGAGCTGTTCATTTAATGATGTTATTTATGTTGACAGTTTTTTAAAATGGGGGGAAGGACTTAAATTTGCAGATGATGAGCTATCAACCACGCTCACTAGCTAAGTACTTTAACTTACTGTTACAAATTAACCTTTGAGCAGGGGTCAAACTTTTGTCTCAGAAAAGTTATTAATTACAGTTTGTCTTGGATCTTCAGAGTCACTCTTAAATAGTTGAAATAGTAAATGTTAAATCTATAGATGCAAGGGTATATGTTATTTTGGTAATCAATACTGATAAAACGGTCTTTAGGGAAATGAGTATTAAGATCACTAAAAGGAAACGGCAGGGGGAGGTCTACTATTTCCCCCTGATAATACTGATTTTCTCCCTGTCAGAGTCAGGTTCCACAGGTTGTCAATATGAAGTTTACTTTTTCTTTTTGGCAGTTTAATTTGTGGCTTTTATTAGCTTTGCCTCACTATCTTCATTCATAGGTAAGATATCACTTGCCTGCCTTCCATGGGTGATAAGCAGCTGTGGTACACTATATTTGTTCAGATTAGGCTGCTTTTTTCTTTCTTTTGAGAATTTTTGGTCTTTTTAGTTATGATTTTTATGTGTCTTTGTTCGTGAACTTGGTACAGGATTCACTATTAGTTGAATGAAAGGTAAGATATATTTTGTCCGCCTGAATTTCTTCCTATTCTATATCTGCAGTCATTAAGCTTTAATTAGAAGCTACTTTAGTGATGCTGTTAGGCTTAAAAACTTCCTTCAATTCTAGTTTAATTTATTCTGTGTTTCTAGGTTATAGAAAAATCTCATTTTATGATTCTTAGTTATTTGTATAATTTTGGAAAATATAACCACCTATGTTTTAAATATATATAGGCCTTGTCTTTTCTATTGAGCCTAAAGAGCTGTGTTAGATATTGTGAAACTGGAAAGAGGCCATGTGGATAGTTATGGGATTTAGGTGAATTTGTAATTGGTAGAAGTGGTTAATTGGAAAAACGAAAAGGGCACATATATTTCTCATTCAAGTCTAGTCTTTTCTTACTGTTTGATGTCAGTAAAAAGTGTCAGTAGCTTGAAAAGGCAAAAGCATCTTGACAGAGTAGAAAAAGTTGTGCCTTGTGTTCTATTAACCAAGAGGAAGTTATATTTTCAAACTAGCTTCCTGAGATGAAACTGAAGTCTTACATGTGCCCTGCTTATTATTCTTATTCCTGATTTTAGTTTTTCAGATTTTTTTTGTTAAATATGATATGTTAGCTTTGACTATTTCAAAGTTTGCAATGCCTGTTTTGGTTGTGATTCCTATTAATCTGTGTTAGATTTTTGGTCTTTGTTAGGTCATTTCTACTACTGGCATCCCCTAAAATAGAAGCATACATGCATGGTTGTATTCTGGTAAGTATAAACATTAGATTTTTGTTGTTGTTGTTGTTGTCGTTTCCTGGCATTGATAGGAAACTTTGTGATAGCATTAACCTAAGGGAGATTTGGGTTTTGCAGGTAACTATGCAGAATCAGTCAGTTTGTAGAACTCTATACCAAGACTATTCTTTATCAGCCTCAAGCCACAGGGGTTGAGGAAGGGGTTGATTTTCTATTTATTAGAGGTGACATGAGCAGTGGGGCAGTGGCAAAGAGGCCATGTTGCTCTTGCTAAATATACATCCCTGACAGTTGGATAATAGGTTCCAGGAAGTTCAGTGGAAAATTAAAACAAAGCAACATTTATAGCTGATTGAACTTGAAAAGCCATTTTGGTATTGAATGGCAAATATGTAGACTTCAGCATTCCTGGTGCCTGATGCATCCTGCTGGATGGCCCTGTTCCTGTGTACATGATGTCCTGGGGATTCAGCATTGTGCAGGATGCTCTCTTTTAGAGTATTTTGAGGAAAGAAAGTTTGCTGCTGCTTACAGAAGTCTCCTTCTCATAGACTTATGCAGTACAGAATCCTTATGTATGGGGAGCATCTTTCCTCTAACAGTTGGAGGACTTATTTGTTAGAAGGACAGGAATGTCTGGCAAGGGACAGAGGAGCTTTTAAGTACTATAAATACTCCTAAGCATTCTGTTTGGGGCTGAAGCTATAAGCAGATTGCTGTGGTGTATACACATGATCTTAGCATAGTAACACTTCTGATTAATGTTTTTAGCTGTCATGAGGCCACTGGCTTGAGGCTTAGGTTGGGCTGATTGGCTGAAAAGCAGACTTGGACTCCAGGGGATGGTTAATTTTCTTGGAAGAGAGACTGCAGGGGATGGAAAAATGAAGAAATGGTACAGGGAATGTAGGCAGAGAAAGAATTAAGCCTTTTGTACCTATCAAGAAAAGTTGCTGCATATACCTGTCTTTTTCTCCAAGATGATCTCATGCTGCTATTCCAATGTATCTCTTATGGAGAAGGAGGTTTGGGTGTCTGATGGGAGCTTATGAGTTTTGGTTTAGTAAGGGTGATGAGAAAGCCTCTGTCACTTAACCCCATCAATCCCTTGAGAACTTCATTGATAACCATCCTGGTTTAGGTATCAGGAAAACGTGAACTGTGGATATGAGTCTAATTTTCTTCTGTTTCCACTCAAGTAAACTGTCTTTGTTTGTTATAGAACCAACCATTCCTGTGCCCTGTGCATTTATTCAAAGTTGAACTACTCCAGTGAAACAAAGTTTATAGTTTCCCTAGTTTATCAGGGCATTTTCCTAGCAAGTGAGAGTTTTCTCCCTTTGTATCTTAACTGGAAAACAGAGATCCAGTCTTAACAATTCCCTCAGCTCCTCCTTTACTTAATGAAGAACTTGAGTGGGCCCCACTTTTAGACATGGTTCCTTGTTATGGTGGAATGTTTATAAACTTAGAAAATCTTAAATTTCTCTCTGCCCCCACTCAGCTGTGGAGATGAGACATAATGCACTAAATGCGTCTCTTCCCATCTCAGCTGCAGTCACAGCAGCTCTATGCTTAAGTTGCTTAGCAAGCATTTATAAACTTGAGATAACCTGACTTCAGGCCCTCAGTTCACTTACATATTAATGCTATTGAAGTTCAGCTTTTAGTTCAATAACCTTTGTGGGTAGGGGCCTAACTCTTCTAGTTGGCAGTCTCATTCATTGCAGGAGAATCTTGGCAACTGATCCACTGTTGTCTGTGCAGTTTAAACGGTTTTTAGTTGGAGTAAACCCATACTTTTGGAGTTCTAGACTATAAAGTTGTGATGCTGCAAGGTAGAAAGAGCTGTTTTAGTTTGGTTTCTCCAGGAGAAACAACTCTGCTCATGAAACTCTGCTTTAGGTATTTTTCTCAAGTGCTTACAGAGTCATTGAGGAAGAACAGGTTTCCAGTGAATTGAGTTTAATTGTGGCCTGTTGCATGCTCTGTCTACATCTCACACTGACACCATTAGTTTGCTTCCTAAGCCAGTTAAAACGAAGGTGTGCCTCATACTATGGAGCTCTGAGGCTTGACTTGCTCATTTCCAAGGCATAAGAAAAAGCTGGCTCCTATGGTGTCTTGTGGATATAGTTCTTCCTAGTCAGTGCTTACTTTGTCAGGACCAAGAAAGTAGTTCTGAATGTGCATTCCAGAGGCCTACTCAAGGGTAGCATACTGTGGGTGTCAATGAAGAGGAATTGTACCTCTGGGTAAAGGAAAGATTTCATGACTTGAAAGCAGGCTCCTTGTATTGTGGAGACTAGGTTATTTTTCCAGTTTTAGGGAAGTGACACTACAAGAAGCTTTATGTTCTTCTGAGTACACACAAGTCCAAACCGTAGTTAGTACTCTTTTTTTCCTGAAATAAGAAAGTGATTTATGAGGTATGGGCCCTTACGTGAAAGAAAACAAAACCAGCCACTGTGTGGGCCTGCAAAATTCTTGTGCCATCTCGGTGGTGTGGGTTACAGGAGGAGAAGATGGAGAGGGCAAGCTGGCCCTCCCTCACTGGTGCTCAGCTGCCCCAAATACTTGTAATATTGTGGGTTATTTATGAGCTCGTCTGGGCTAGGATTCACTACCCTACACTCTGGTAGGTGAAGATTTGCAGGCAGAATGTAGAAGCCCTCATTAATCTTCCTGGTCTTGTTGAGGATTTCTTTTCGGCCAGAGCTCCTGTTGGAGAATGAACTGGCTTTTCCCACTGAACTGCAACAGCTTAGATTAATATTAATCCCTTTAATGCTGCAGTTCATGATATAGTCATTAGGTGACTTGGAAATAATCCTGTCCACCTAACTAGTGTGATTTATTAAATACACATGGAGATCGAGTCTGAATACAGCCAGGCAGAATCAGCGGCAAATAAATACCTCTGTGTATCTGTATTAATGCTGGTTGATTGGGATACAATTGCAGGCTGGGCTGGGGAGAAACAGGGTAAAAGGAGACTGAGCTCTCTAATCAACAGCATTTGCCCAACTCTAGCTTTTAATTTAAGTAGCAGAAACTATAAAAACTCTAAAGACATAGACTCAAACTAAGGAGGAAGAAATTCTTAAACATTTTATTTGAATGACTTTCTGCCTACACTTTTTCTTTTTTTAGGTTTAAGAGTAATTATTGAAACTATTCTCTATGACTTGACTTGCTTATATTCTGAGTTCTTAATCAGTAGACACCCTAAGGCAGGGCACTGGGTATACTGGTCTATCTCCTCTCCTAGCTTCAGGGCTTAAATTTTTCTTTTTGAAAGGGACAAGGAGGTAAAGCAGCCAAGCCTGCCATATAACAGTTCTCTTCTTGGATATTCTTGCCCAAGCTAGCAGAAGCAAAATTTCTTTTGTAAATATTGAGGTTTATCATTTTCCTTTCTCAAACCTCCATTTTTTTTTTCTTCTTTGCTCTTTTAGCAGAAATGGCATTAATATGAAAAACATCTACCTAGCTGGCTTCATTTAATCAGGCAGCCTGACATTTGTGAAACCTCTTATTAACATTTTCCCCAAAGAGCACAAAATGGCCTCTCTTCCATCTCCCCTCCAGTACAACCACTTCAAAGTTTAGGCTGCTTTCCATCACCATTGGCAGGCTATTCTCAGAGATGTTACTTCTCTAAACTCTCATTCTTGGCCAACAGCCATTGGTCACATATGGGGGTACCTTCTGTTCAGGTGCTGTTCTATTCCTTGTAAACATTACTTTTTACCAATTTTTCCTGGAAATGACAAGAAGTCTTTGATAGGAATATTGGGGTGTGGTTTTCTTTAATACTTCTCTGTGATTTTTTTAACTAATTCAGAAACATTGGTTGGGCACTACTATGCTCATGCCCCTCAACTAGACACTGTAGTTAATACAAAAGCAAAGATTCTTTGTCCCTCTCTGCCTTCTAGGAGCTTACAGACTACAATTAGCTATTCCATAAACCAGAATATGCTGTACTAAAGCAGTAGCACTCTAGAAGTACCAAGAAGGAAGAGATTAATTCTGGTAGCAAGAAATCAAGGGTAGTCAATTTTTCTGAAATCAAGAAAGTGAGTAGTAAGAGAGCCAGGCCTAGATTCTTGGAAAGATCTTGGTTTTGTTAGTGCATTCAAAGCAGAGACCTTGTGTACCTTGAACTAATGGATAAGAACTAACCTGGAATAGGGATCTTGATACATCATGATGGTAATAGTGCTTTCTACTTTTACTGCAGGGTGAGCAGCGGTAATCCTCTCCATTGTTTATACTCCTCAGTTTCCACTTTCTTTTAAAGTGGCCTACCAATTCAGATCCAAATGAAGACAATAGTCTCTTGTCAGTTATATTACATCTATAACCCTTGAGAGGCTCTACCCCTCTAGTTTTTGACTGAGTATAGTTTAGGTGGCCTGCTTATACTTTGAGGTAATTTCCTCCTCTCTTCCACTTCCATCATACTCTGTCTCATTCCAGTCAGTATTAGTGACTATTCAACAAGCCTTAGGAACTGAACCACCATTTACACATGTAAAATTATTTTAGTTAACAAGTAGGAACACTTGGCATGCCAAACAGAAATCGTAGTCATTAAATTCAGAGCTTTATAGTCATTTACAGTTCCCATCCTTTTAAATAGATAGATGGATAGACAGACAGACAGACAGAAAAAGTAATAAATTAAGACCCAGAAAATTTTAAGTTGGCCATAGTCAACTTTGCTTGGCACATATTTAATATTTATAAGACGATAACAGTAAAAGTCATTCTTAGCTATTCATGAACAATAAAATCAATATTCATGTTAAGTTTTGGGTGACAGTTTTACTAAAACTTAGTGATATTAGTCCATGAAACTTTGTGATTAGGCTGCTTAATTTTCCCTTTTTTCCAACTAGCTTTTAAAAATATTAAAAATAATTTTCAGTAATTATAAATAATATAATATCCCATGTAGACAAATTTGGAAGATACAGAGAAGTATAAAGAGATGGAAATAAAAACCACTTATATAGTCCAGTAACCTGAAAATACTATTTTATCTTTTCTTATGTACATACACACACACACAACAACAACCTATAGCAAAATTGGGATCATATTCTATGTGTTTTTGCCTTTGGTTTTTCTTTTATCATATATCATGGGAATTTTCCCACCTCACTACATATTCTTAGAAAATAAGAGCTAATCATATTTCTTGTATATTTCAAAATGTATTTAGTTTCCTGACATTGGTTATTTAGATTATTTCTAGTTTTTCAATGTTATAAGCAATGTAGTCTAACTATCTTTATACAGAATTCTTTGCCTATTTCTCTTCTTTATGGTAGATTCTTTTTATTATTTTTATTTCTATTTAGGTAATGCATAGTTTTAAAAGTCAAATAGGCTATAAGGCAAATAACCCAAACGCCTCCCCCCACCTTTTAAGGTCTCCCTCCCTATACTCTTTTCTCTGTTTGTCCAGGTTTTTACTTTTATCTTTCAAAATAATATGCTAGTACCACCTTTTTTTTTTTAAATAGAGGTTTTATATCTAAAGCAATATCTATTGACTTCCTACTCCTAGATGGAGAGAAAACTCTTTTGCAGTATTTACTATTCCCATTTTCCTTCTTCCATCCTCCCAATATATATAGTTATCTCTCCAATTGGTAAAATCAATACTCAGTCTTCACCTTATTAAGATCTTAAGTATTATTCACTACCAAGTCAAGTATTCCTCCCTTTTTAAAAAATATATTTGGTTTTCTGTTACTATCACTATTTCTTCTCAAGCTCTACATGTAGTTTTTAAAAGTCGTTGTATTGTTTTCCCTCCCACATGATTAGACACACAGCTCTTTTATTCAGTTTTTACCTCTTCCTGGAGGCATCCTTCTCGGAGCCTCCTATCTTCTTTTCTGGATTGTTGCTCTCTAGGCATCAGGTGCTGCTGTCATTCTGAAATTTCCCTTCATTTCTTTTGGACTTCTTTTTTCTGGACCCTGTGTCTATTTCTTTCTTGATTTACTCATTTCGGCTTAAGAAAAATCCAATAAAGGCTTCTTGGAAAGAACACCCGTGAAATATGTATTTTTGACCCTACATATCTGCAACTTTTTATTTTATACTGACTCTTGATTGAAAATTTGATAGGATATAGAATTCTAGTTTGGAAATTATTTCGTTCAAAATATGGTGACTTTGCTTCTTTGTCGTCTTATTTTCAGTGTTGATGTTGAGTGTTCTGGTGCCATATTGATTCTCAGTCCTTTGTATTTTAACCTAGCTTTTTCTACGGTCTCTTTATTCCTAGTGTTCTAAAACACTTGGTGTGGGTTTCTTTTTATTCATTATGCTTGTTTCTTAGTGAAGGTTCTTTTGATCTAGAAAATCATATCATTTGATGTTGTGAGATGATCTTATATTGATTAGTTCAGTAATTATCCCTTCCAATTTTTTGTGTTCTCTAAACTGGTCTTCCTATTTTCTCACTTTCCAACTGGTGCTTCCATTCAGAGCTTGATTTTCATTGGTGCTTCCTCCAAAGGTACTCACTATTCAACCTTTTCAGCTCTGCTTCCATATCCTTTTCTTATGCTATGAATATGTTGATGAATCACATTCACTACATTCTCTTCACCTCAAGTAACTTTATTCTACCAATTATAAATTTCAGTTTTTATATTTAACTCTTAAACAAACACATTTAGCACCTTGCACTTCTTCATAATACTTGTGTGAGCCCTTGCCTAGTGTTCTCTTCCACTACATAGGAAACTCCATGAAAATGGGGATTGCATTGCACTGTTTACCACTATATTTCTGTTATCTAGCCCAGCTACTGGTGTAAATATTTGTTTAGTGAATTAATTAGTATCTTTTTTTATCAAACAATTCATTTTGTTTAGTAGGAATTTACCCCCTAATAGTTAATCATATGTTACAGGACCATTTATTGAATATTCTTTTATTATATATCATATACTACTATTGTCCTACCCATTCTTTTGCTAGTAATATATTTTCTGTACTGCAAACTTGCTGTCATTTAGTTGTTTTAAAAAATATTCTAGCTATCCTTAACTAAGTTACTCTTTCACATGAAGGACAAAGTCACTTACTCAAGTTATTTTTTAAATTCCTATTGGGATTTTAATTAAAAAACATAAGTTAATATGGAGAGAATTGACAGTTTTATAATATATTTGGCCTCCCTATCCAGAACATTTGAAAGCTTCTCCATTTATGTAAGATTTCTTTTGTGACTCTAGTAAAACTTATTTTTCTTTCCCTAATTGATATGTTATAAATTTCTTAAGTTTATTCTTAGATATTTTTTATTTTCAATTGCTAATGGGGATGAGATTCCCCCCTCTGCATTATAATTTCCTCTTATTTTAACTAAAACTGAATAGATTCTCCTGTATTTCTGTAATACAGTGTATGTTATATGCCCAGGACAGAAGAACTACTAGCTTTATTTACAGTTATCTATTGCTATATCACAAACTACTCCAAAAACCTGTGGCTTAATACCATTTTATTATATCTTACAAGTCTATGGATTGACTAGGGCTCAGCTGAGCAGTTCTAATGTTGGTCTCGCTTAGAGTCTCCTGAAGTTGCAGTCAGATATGGCTATGGCGTGGATGTCCAGTATCATGTGGCTTCTTTTGGAGTGATGCCTGAGTCTCCAGGGCTTTTCTTCATGACCTCTCTCCCTCAAAGGGTAGTTTAGACTTTGTACATGGTAGTTCATTCATATCTACAAAATGGAAGAAATAGAAGCTTCAAAATCTTTTTAGTAGCTGGCTGTGAAAGTCCCAGATTGTCACTTTCTTTACATAGTATCTGTCAAAGCAGTCAGACCAGATTCAAGGGGAGCCCACATAAGCTCAATCTCTTCATTGGAGGAGGGGCATGTTAGGGGTGGCATTGTATGGGACTGATTTTGGAGACTAATTATCATAATGGCATTTGTTCAATTGTTCTTTTTCTCCCTTTTATTCCAGGTAGCTCCCTTAGACTCTTAGGTTCCCAGTCAAGGTCTAGTATCATATCACTGTATTCAGTCTTATAAGGAGAAATCTGATTGAGGAGAGGTAGCAGAGGTTAAAATAAACAGACAAACAAATAAATAAATAAATATTAATGTTTTCATCTTCTCATTTGCTCTTCTCAGTGAGGTATAACTTTCATGGACAGAAATACAGAGTTCACTTGAACATAAAATACTGGACAAGGGCACAGGTGTAAATTGACCATGTTCTCCTGAATTTTGCCTACTCTCTAGGAAGGACAGCCTCCTTCCTTTTTTCTTCCCAGCAGAAGTCCAACTCCTTCCCTCATTATGGCTTATCATAAGAGTTCCCTCCTATGTTGGTCCAAGTAGAAATGATAAAGTCTTATTCCTTTTCTTTTTTCACGTAGTACTTCTTCCTGCCCTGGGTTTACTAACCTCTAGCTTACATATGCACCAAGCAAAGATGTATAACCTTCCTCCCCTTCTCCCCCTCAGCTTAGTCTGAAGGAAGGCAGCAGGTGATGGAGTGTATAATGGATGGGGGTATTAGAAGGAGAAGGAATCTTTTCTCACACGCTGTGGATGTTGCTCAACAGAACGGGTGTGAAATTTAGTCAGAGCCACAAGCATGTGTTTCAATTTTCCAGGGAATTTCCTCTTTCTAACTGTAGGTTTAACCCTTTCTTCTGTGTAGTGCCAAAGGCTGTTGGAGATAATATGAAATGAATTATTTGCAAGAACACACTAGGATTTTACAGGGCCCCTTTAAGATCTAGGATCTCCAGCTTATTTCCTGCCAAATGGTTGTGGAAAAAGCATAACTTTGGAGTTGGATAGACCTACGTTCAAATCCCATCTCTACCAATGGGTAGTCCTGGGCAATTACTTGACCCATTTGAACCTCCATTTTTCATCTGTAAAATGGAGATTAAAACTTGTCTTATAAGGTCCTTGTGAAGATGAAATGAAATGATGTGTGCAAGGTACCTAGTATATTGCATACCTTACACATAGTAACCACTTCGTATACATTTGTTTTCTTCTCCAGTCTTCCCACTGGATTTTGAAGATATCTACTTTTCTTTTATCTTATCTTGTGCCATCTTGAGTTTGAATGTTAGCAGCTTCTCACATCTTAGATTTATTGCTTTTCTCCCTGAATTTAACTATGCAGGTGTGTTAGAGGAAGAAATCTTCCCATGTGATATGCAGAATTCCTTTGGAGGTCTTCATTAAGCTAAAGGATGCGTCATTTGTAACAGTGCTGAGAAGGATTACGAGACTTTCCTCTCCATCTGATTCTGGAGGCTACATGAACTAGCTCTACAGTGGTAGAGCCAAAATGAAACATAGAGGTTATCTAGGCCATTTTATAGAGGAAGAACAGTGGCTCAGAGGTCCTGTCCTGTGTAAGGCCCCACAACAGCATAGTGACAGTTCTGGAACTGGAGCTCTGACTTTTCTATCACTGTGGTTATAATTTAAGTTTTTGGAAGGCTGTCTGAGTTCTGAATCCTCAGGGCCTAGCTTTTGTTATATGTGAACTTTCTCCTTCTAAACTGGAACCCCGATTATACTATTAGCAATGTGGAAGTAAACACTGTTGAAGACATTTCAGTGACACTCCTTTGGGGAGCAACAGGGCTCCATTGAGGGTATATATCAGTTACCACCTGCAAATCTCTTCTTTCCCCAAAGGTTGCCCAAGTGGCAATGAGGTGGCAGCTCAGCTGGCTGTTGAGCCTCTGCTCCCAGAATGGTGAGTTGGGAAGCAAATTTGTTTCTTCTATTCTATATTTTTATTCTCCAAATACTGCTAAGTACGGAGGCTCACCCTAAGCCCCCAGCTCTTTTTTAAAAAACTGAAGTATAATTAACGCAATAAAATGCACAGACTGTAGGTGTTCAGTTGATAAATTTTTGATAATTATATAAACCAATATAAGTACATAAAAAAAGGATATAGAACATTTTTATCATCTATAGAATGTTTTCGCCTGCCCTCTTTAAGTTACCCCACACACAAATATACAAAACCATTTTCTGTGTTCTGTTATGATCGATTAGTTTTGTTTTGGATTTCAAATAAGTGGGATCATATAAGATATGCTTTTTCATATCTAGCTTTTTTTCATTTAGCATGTTTTTAGAATTTATCCATGTTGCATGTATTATTATTTCTTTTTGTTTTGATTTGTGTTACTGAGTAGTATTCAATTGTATGGATAAACTATAAGAGAATTTACTCATTCTTTTATTGAAGGACATTTGGATTATTTGCTTTTTTTTGTCTGTTATGAATAGGCTCTTATGAACCTTCTTATACAAATCTTTTTGTGAGCGTATATTTTAGTTTCTCTTGGATAAATACTTAAGAGTGAAATTGCTGATCATAGGGTAGATGTGTGTTTAAACTTTAAAAGAAACAGTTCTTTAAAGTGTCATTACCCCCCAGTCTATCTTTTCCTCCCCTTAGAAGTTAGGCTCTTTAAGTTGAGGATTTGGCAGAAGAGAACCCACATCATCAGGATTCTTGCTGCCAGAGCACAGTGGCCTGAATCAGACCCTTAAAAAGCTGAAACAGGTGTTGGAAACCCTATTCCAACCTCCCTATTTGATGCCAGCCCCCTGAGATGCTGGGAGAAGAATTCAGACCTAATCTAACAGATGCTGGACTTTTGTAGAACATGGCTACATAGTAGTGTATATACTGTGACTAGGTACATTTGAAGCAGGTAAATGAACATCTTCATGTAGGAGAGGGGGCCTTTGGTAGCCCAAATGCTTCTTGAGCATGGGGCAGTTAGTCTGAGTGCCAGATGAAAGCCCCTCCCCACTCTTCATACCTCCACCTTTTCTCCTTGAAGCTGTGTGTAGTAGAAGTCAGCACTTACCTTAATGACATTAATATTGCAAAGGGCTTTTAACCAAGTAGGATTTAGTATCCTGTGTGTGTTAAATATAATGAGAGGTGAATTATGCCTTGGTAAATTCTTTCTCATTTTTAATACCTCTCTCTACTTTGTCTTTGGGGAACTAATTCTGTGGGGCCAAAAGTTAAAGCAAGAAACTTTAAAGGTTAGGATGTGGGCTCCCAAAGCCAAATTTTGACTTAATGTACCAAAGCAGTAGTTTCTCTAACCATGCTCAGTGGGGTTGAAATTTATAGAAATGTGATCTGTCTTTAAAGGGCTGCTTCAACTGAAGATTTCAAAAGACTAGGTTCTAATGTCAAATCTTTTCTAATATGGTTAGAAGAAATAGGCTCCCATGCCAGTCTAGCCTTTTTACAAACCCTTGAGGGAAAAGGGTGTTTCTGAATTCAGATCTACCTTCATAGGTGGTCATTCCTTTAAATCTAATCTGAATATCTTCAGACTTCAGTCTTCAAAGTAAGGCTTAGTATTGGACAGTGTCATGTGGATGCCAGTTTTGATATAAATAGGCTAAGATTTGTAGGTTAAGATTCTTGCAATACCTTTTTTTCTTTTTAATTATTATATAGTAAAGTTGACTTTTTTTAGTATACAATTCTATGAATTTTAACACATATATAGATCCCTGTAACCACTGTGGCAATCAGGAAACAGAACAGTTTTATTACCCCAGAAAACTCCTATTATCCCGTTGTAGTCACATTCTCCCCCCACCTCTAACCCATCAACCACTGATCTATTCCTTATCACCATAGTTTTATCAAGAAGGTCTTATAAATGGAATCATACAGTAAGCAGCCTTTTAAGACTGGCTTCTTTCACTCAGCATGATGCCTTTGACATTCTCCTAAACTGTTGCATAGATCAATAGCGTGTTCCCTTTTTTGCTAGGTAGTATTCCTTTGCATGCATGTACTGTAGTTTGTTTATCCATTTGCTAGTTGGAGGACATTTGGCTTCTTCAGCTTGGGCCAATTTTGAATAAACCTGCTACAAACATTTGTGTATAGGCCTTTGTGTGAAGAACACTAGTATCTCCATGTGCTTTAAATTTGCATTTCTCTAATGACTAGTGACAGTGAACTTTTTTGTGTGCTTATTTGCCATCCTTGTATCCTTTCTGGTGATGTGTCCAAGTCTTTTTTACTCATTTTCTTTTTTAGGCGAGGCAACCCTTGATTGACCTCACAGACTGAAAGGACCTTGTCAGTTTACAATCCCTTATTTTTATATTATTTATTTATTTTATTTTTTACTCCTATAGCACCTGGTCTTCCTAGGTGGTCTCCCATCCAAGTACTTAGCTTCCAAGATCAGATGGAATTGGGCTTGTTCAGGGTAGTATGTCTGTAGTTACTCATTTTTGATTAAATTCTTTCCTTATGTGTGTTTAGAGACTTCTTTATGTATTCTGGATTCAAGTGCTTTATTGGCAATACAATTATTTACAAATATTCCTTCCAGTCTGTAGCTTGTCTTTGCAATCTCTTAATAGTTAGCTCTCATTGAGCAGACATTTTTACTTTGGGCGAAGTCCAGTACGTCAGTTTTTTTCTTTTGTGCATTGTGCTTTCGGTGTCATATCTTAAGTACTCTTTGCCCAATCCCAGGTCACAGAGATTTTTCCTCTTCTAAAAGATATATAGATTTATGTTTTCGTTTACATCTACAATCTACTTTAATTTTTGTATAATATGTGAAGTTTAGGTTGAGGATTTTTTGGTTTTGTTTTTGCATATGAATGTCCAATTGTTTCAACACCATTTATTAAAAAAATGACCCTTTCTCCATTGAGTTGTTTTTGCACCTTTATCAGAAAACAGTTGGCGATATTTCTGTGAGTCTATTCTGAGTTCTCTATTCTGCTTATTGATCCTTGTGTGTAACTCTCAGACACTATTACACTGTCTTTTTTGCTATAGCTATGTTTTAAGTCTTAAAATCAGGTAGTATTATTCCTCCAACTTATTCCTCTTTTTAATTTCGTTTTCAGTATCTAGTTCCTTTGCCTTTCCATTTCAATTTTATGATAAACTTGTCTATATTTACAAAAAATATTTTTTGGGAATTTAACTGGAATTTCATTGAGCCTATAGGTCAGTTTGGGTTGGAATGATAGCTTTATTATATCGTGCCTATTATTATATCTTGCCTACCAATCCATGCATATGGTATGTCTCCATTTATTTAGATCTTTATTTCTTTTATCATTGTATTATAGCTTCCAGCATATAGGTTCTATATGTGTTTTGTTAGATTTATATCTAAGTATTTAATTTTATTTGACATTTTTGTAAATGGTATTATGTTTTAATTTCAGTTCCCAGATGTTCATTGTTAAAATATAAAAGTATAATTGATTTTTGTGTGTTGACCTTGTATTCTGTGACCTTACTAAACACATTTGTTCTAGGGTTTGTGTGTGTGTGTGTGTGTATGTAGATTCCTTGTGGTTTTCTATGTAGACAATTATGTTACCTGCAAATAGGGATGGTTTTATTTCTTCCTTTCCAATTTTCATGCCTTTTATTTCCTCTTCTTGTACTCTCATTGTACTGGTTATGTTCATAATATTTTGGTACTATGAAAATAGACATCTTGCCATGTTTCTAATTTTAGGGTAAATACATTCAATGTTTCATGGCAAAATATGATGTTAGCCATAAGTTTTTTGTAGACGTTTATTATCATGAATGAATGTTTTATTTTGTCAAGTATTTTTTCTTTATCATTGGTAAGATCATGTGATTTTTCTTCTTTAGAATGTTAATATGGTAGATTGATTTTCAGGTATTGAATCAGCTTTGCATTCCCATGTCGGATATAAACCTCATATAGTCTTGGCATGTTATTCTTTTTATACATTGCTAGGCTGAATTTGCTAATATGCTTCTTAAGAAGAAAGAGCTTAATATGGTGTTGAGAGGCTTGGAGGGAGCAGGAGTGATACCATACAGAGGCTTGGACAAAGTCCCATGGAGAATTCTCTGAAGGTTCTGGATATGGCCCTCACTCAGTATACAATCCAGTCATTGGACAACAGGTCATTGGTCTTATTCCTAATCAATAGCTCATCTGTCAAATTAGGTGTTGGAATCTGAGACTGCTAAAATACGTTCATTCCAGCACTTCTGTTCTGTGAGTCAATGCTTTATAGAAACTTAAAGTGATAGAAAACTAGAAGGGCTGAACTTTTTAATGAGCCTACTGGAAACCTTCACTATCACCCTCACTCCCCCTACTTCTCCAAAAAAAGAAAAGTATGATATGTAAAATTAATTTTTTCTTGGGAGTTTGGTCTATGCAGAATTGGAGTTTTGCTCTCTGTCAACTGCTGATTTCTGGGAACATCAGAGACTCTCTTAACAGGAGCAACTCCTGTAGCTTTTGGTGGTGGTGAGGGGACCTGGCAGGGGAGGTGGTGCTCCTAGGAGGACAACACTAGTAAGCACATTTCTGATGTAAGGGGTGCCTCTTTGTAAATGCATAATAATAATAAAAGATCTAAAATTTTGACTCATAATCTCGGTAAGATATTCAGATGATCCTCTAGAATACTGGTCAAGGGTCAGTTTCTTTTTTCTTTTTTTTCTTCATGTCAATCAGTTGCAGTCCCATTTTTTTTATAACCACAATAAAACAAATTACCAGAAAATAAAATTTAAAAAACACAGATATAATATAAACTCTACTTTTTATTATTAAAATCAACATACATGAAATAGTTTTGTCAAGATGTTATAAAAATTTCTAAATGCTTTCTCTCAGTTTCTGTATATACCCCATTGGGGACCAAACTGCTGAATGGTTTACATGTTACACTTTGAGTAACAGTGCTCTATAAAAACAAGCCCTCATTTTCAAGTAGCCATTCCAGAAAATCCTCCAAATCCTAGGATATTATAGCTAAAACAATAGGCCCTAAAAATAATTTATGAAAGAGGTAATTAAGATTTAGAGAAGTTAAGTAGTTTGTATAGTACCACAAAACCAGATGATTAGGGCACTAGGTGAAAACATAGGGATTTAAGTAGGGTTCAAATTCAAGTTCTGCAACTTAATGGTTGTGTGATAGATATTAACTTCTCTAAGCCTTTATTTTATCACCCGTAAAATGGTCGTTAGAGAATTAAGATCGTTTCATATAAAAATAACAAAAAATAACATTTATTGAGTATATATTGTGTGCCAGGCAATGTGCTCAGCAGTTACTTGCATTATCTCATTTGATGCATATCAAATGTGGTATAGTGCATGGAATAAAGTAAATGTGCAATAAATATAACTAAGATTACTATTCTGGTTTATTAGCTATAGAATCCCAGTCCAATGTCCTTAATACTGAAATGTAAATATAAGTAAATATCAGAAACTTCAAAGTAAGTCTTCTACCTTTGATTACTAAACTTTAAAAGGGATATAAGTTAAGATAAATACCAAGATAACTGGTGGTTGTTATTTATGGTGTAATTTGAAATAGCTGTTTTAATTTCTGAGGGTTTTAGTTTTCTCCAAGGTATACATACAAGTTATCATAGAAAGGAATAGGCATCTTTTATTAAATGAATGATTGAAATATTCAGCTCCATTTTAGAAGAGATAAAGATAATAATAGCAGCTACAACTTATTACCTTGTGCCACACTGTGTGCTAGCACTCTACATATCTTCTCTCTTCGTAATTATCCCCATTTTGAAGATGAAAACGAGACTTAGAAAGGATAATCAGTTCTACACACTAGCTAAGATCATATAACTAATAAGTGATGGAGATAGGAATCAAATCCAAGTTCATCTGACTCCAAAATCTGTTCTAGCCATTCAACTCTACTGCTTCATATGAAGTGAGAACAGAAAAGTTTCTAGTGTTCTCTCTTCTGGCTCAACCTGTCTGGGAACCGAGATTCAGTTGTCTAGATCTTCAGAAGAGTGAGAATTGCTGCCTGAGCTCTTTTGGGGAAAGGTGTCATGATGTTGCTCATAGTAAAACAGGAAGAGTAATTTCACAACCAAGGAGACATCTGATATCCCTGCCAAGCAGCCAAAATTCCCACCGTGGAAGGCTGTCAACCTTAAGGCACAAACAGTCCAGTAAACAGAGAGTACAGGTCAGGTAGGGGAGTGTTCCAAAGATGACTGATTCATGTTCTAACATGGGAAGAAAAAAAATGGGTACAAATCAATTCCCCACTGGAGAAAGAATACTTGGAATCCTTCTAGTACCAGGCCACCTGCTTCTAAAATCAAATCCAGGTCCAACTTCTGGCTGTTCAGTGCCAAATAAGAACAATTACAACAAGAATTATTAAACCATCTAGAGAAGCTTGTAGGCCACTTCAACACAAAGCAAAGTGAGGCCCTTCAGAGCTATCTTGGTGGTGTTCTGCTCAACACCAGTGAGCAGGCAGCTCAATTCCCTATGTATATTATGACATTATAACAGAAGTCTCAGTTTGACCCATTGTCAGTCTGAGAATCTGTATATGTCCCCTAACTCTCCCGTATTCTCAGATGATGAGCTGACCTATCCAAAAGGGGATGAATCCTGATATTCTTTCTCTTCAAGTCAGAGCTGCCACTCTCTTCTTAGCCTACAGGGGGGCAGTCACCATCCTCTCAGGAGGCTGTGTTCTGCAGCCTGCAGCAGCCTTTTCTCGTTTGGCCAGCATCGGGCTGGCACATTCCTGAGCCAAAATGCACACATAAGCTGCTTTCTCTGGTAGCGAGGCTCTTCACTCCTGAGTGACTCTTATCAGGGGCAGTTGGGCATTCTCAATTGGATTACGCTGACAAGGAAAAAGGTTTGTGGTATATTATTTCAACACCATTTGGCTTCAGAAATGCTTGTCTCGACCCTTTGCCCTCAGAACCTACTTCTCCATTCTTGTTTTCTAGAGGGTCACTAGCTTGCTCTCATCCTAGCTCTTCATCCTGCAAACACTGGCTCATGTTCCTGGAGATGGAATATCATCATTCATGTATAACAGACTAATATATCAGAGCACGATAAAAATGGAAACCTAGTTTATTTACTTTTCTTGACATTTCTGTACCCAGAGACACAGGACAAAATCATTTGAGCGCAAAAGGCTTTTTGGTTTTGGGCTTTTCTGTCTGTGCCTGCATATTCCATTTTAGGAGAAAGTATTTGGCCTTCATGTTCTACTTTTCTGATTATGTTATACCCAGGAATTTTTCTTGTAAAAGTAAGATTGAGAACTATCTACAAATGGAATTTCTGAGATACTGTAAATTCAGTAGGAAGGAGCTGTGCTCTTTTTGGTCACAAGGAGACCAAAAAGGATGAGCAAAATTAAGCTTTGATGAATCCAGAAGTCTCTGGAATATCTGCTACGCGTGCCATACCTTTATTTTCAGGCTTTGAATGGTCAGATGGGGATTTAGGCTTGATTTTAGGAACTGACTTGAGAGTAGACTGCCAAAGAGCAGCTCTCAGAGAAATGTTATTACGTAGTCCAGGCTTAAGGGTAAAACCCAGACAAGCGTTTGCAACCCTGAGTTATATAATAGGAGAAATGAAATAAAGAAATGGTAGGCCCAGTCTTGGTCTGTCACTAATATTGGACACAACACTTCACTTCTGTGGATCATAGTTCCCTGTCCAATGGGCTTTCCTGGGGAAGATGGTGGTGGTAGTAATTTAAATTTTTTAAAGCTCTTCTAGATCCCTAAAACTTATTCTAAATGCAAAGTGCGGTTTGGGAGTAAATGCACACGAATGCTGACAGTCTGTTACAAACATAGCCTGGGGGGAAGGCAAGCCCAATTTGTCTAAGCTCCTAACAGTGGATACTCTTTCTTTCAGCTATCACCCAACAGTGTCCCAGATCTGTTTTCTTTTCTCAAATACATACTCAATTTCTCAAGTTGCCTTTAGACAGGAGAGGGAGAAGATTTTCTTTGATATTATAACCATTTAGAAACGAAGTATGGTAATGGCTTAATCACTACTAGATCCAGGGACAGGGTGGGTCCATGGATCTACCTAGGGCCAGCAGTAGAAGATAATGGTACCAGCCACCTTAAACTGAGAAAGGCAAATTATTTCTAACACTCGATCCTTTAAAAACTACTTGGGAAGTATTCATTTTTCAAGATGATCTATTCCTCAAAATCAACCTAACCTGCTTTTTATGAGTAAAAAGAACAAATTTAACTCTCTTATTAAACATGAACAATTCCTGTACTTACACAAACTGGGATTTTACTGAAAGTCTAGAAACCCCAAGGATTAGAAATCACAACTTTATATTTTCCCTGAATTGTCTTTGCTACACAATTTGTAGAAATGCCATGTTCATGAGGTTCCAGCCTAAGCCAGAGATACCAGAAGAATTCCTCCTCTTTAGATATCTGGCCCCAAAATGCTCAAGATGACTAAAAAAGAATATTTGGCATTTATGTATATTCTCTGATTCAAACATTTTGACAGGACCTCGGCCACCTCTCTGTGCCTACCTATAGCATGTCCATCTCTCTTTAGGGAGAGGAAAGGAAGATTTCTTTTTTTAGGATTCAAATCTCTGATAGTATATAGAGCCAATAGCAGACTGCTTTCAGTAAATCTCCACTCCTGAAATCTTCACTCTTACCATCTCCTCTGTTGGGTAGAGCCACCTAGAGTTGGATTTAGCCTTCATTTTCAGAGTATAAGACAGGCACTTAAGGGAGCATACATGTGGGAAAAATAGTTTGTTGCATGAATTTCTCCAATATGATACGTGAATCCTGTTTGAAGAGAAATGAGTTTTCTACCTTGCTAAACAGCTAGTTTAGCTTCCTGCTAGGAGCTGCTATCTACCACCCTTACAAGAAGGATCCCATTCCATTGTCCAGGACAACAATCTTAATTTGCCTCAGATGTCAGCAACAGCTAGTAGATTTTAAGCATCGTTATTCTACACTGATTATTTAATTTATCCTCCCACAAACCCTGAGAAATAGTATTACTGTTCTCATTTTACAGATAAGAAAACCAAAGCTATAAGAAGTTAAGTGACTTGCCCAGGATTACACAATAAGTGGAAGGCATAGAATTAAAACCCAAGACTGTTCTGGACTCCAAAGTCCATACTCTTAAGCAATGTATTGTGTTCTTAAATATTATACCAGGCTATTGCTACAGGTTTACTACTAGATATATTAACTGCATGACTTGGATGGCAAATAAAAATTTAAAACTCAACTATCCTAGAATTGAAGTTTCTTTTGCACGTTTCCTCCTCCTAACCGGTTACTAAACACTGTTATTGATTTTAGTACTGCCATATAAATTAAGCATCAGGTTTGCCCAGGTTCTCTCCTAATCCAAGAGGAAGAGTGAGGCCCTTTTAACAAGGCCAGTAGGGCTAAATAAGGCCCACAGGGACCGGCCTTAAACATATTGCAGAGGCCTGAGGACAGACTGATCCATGTATTTTACAGAGAGCACAAGTTTGATGCGTATCAACTCTAAACACTAGTCCTTTCCCTTCTAGAGGAAACTGGCACATATTGAAAGGAAAGCAATTAAGTTGTAACATACAGGCAAATCAGAGCGCCTGTGGTCCTTTATTCCACCTTGCCATTTTCTTCATGCATTGTATAAGACCAAGCCCAAACATAAGCAGATAATTTGAAAGCCCAGGAGAAATTAAAAACTTCTGTTGCTATACTTTAAAACAGAACAATTCACCCGAGCTTTATGCAGTCATTATACTTAGAGCAACATTGTCAATCCAAATTCCTTTCTTACAGTCTAGTAAAAATTTTTATTGTTCGATAACAGTAAGAAGACAATTATAGGTTTATTATCAATTATCACCCCGTCAGGTCTCCTCTAGGGGCCCTAAAGGAAAGAAAGAAGAACTAAATTCTAAACTGATATTAGCAAAGTCTACAGATGAGGGAAAAGACTGAAGGGTCAGTAGCCAAAGCTTTCAGAGAACAATTAGAGAATCATCAATGAGTATCAGTTATGTGACTGGTAAGCAACCTCTCCCAAGTGAACAGAATCCTACTTATTCACCTTTCTTCAACAGCTGCAAATAGTTTCTACCGTAGCATATCATAAATTCTTAGTTACATTAAGGTTGAGGGATCTTACTCTGCCTCAGCCAACCTTTGTGCTAATGGGATCAAGAACTTTATGATAAAGGATATTTCCCATATTACTGATGGGGAAAACAAAGGGATACAAAATATAACTCATAAAGGCCAGGACAAGTACTTGAACCACTTGCCATTTTTGCCTCTTAAGACATGTCTATGAGCTGGAGAATGACAAAGTTATGAGAACATCAGTACTCTGAGAAGTCCACATTATTTGTTCTGAAAGTTGCCCTGAAAACCTTCAGGACAGCTGAATCTGGAGAGGCAATCCTGAAAGCATTGGGACACAACTTCAGAAAACATGGGACAGAGCCCAGGTTCAGCCAGCACCTGTTCCTCAAATAATATCTGTCTCTTTGTCTCTCATTTTATCCCAACTGCACACAATACAAAAGCTGCATTATTCTGGTAAAGTTGCATTCCAGCTCAGGGTGCACAGTTAATGTTTTTTACAGACCACATGCCTTCTTGTGATAGATGGGCACTTATAATGAAATACTTTGTGCTCAGTCAACTTACAAATAATGAGTGTTCCATTACATGGCATTAAAAACCCAAATTCAGAAAGGCCCAGAAAAATCAAGGAATAGGAAAAAGGGTGATCCCTAAAAAGAAAGTAGGAGCCCAAGAGAGAATCCTCAGTAACTCCTTCGTTCCAAAAGATGGTACAGTCCTAAGGAGAATTAATATCTAAAAAGGTATTGATTACTTGTTATACAAAAATTAATTCAAAATAGATCATAGATGTAAATGAAAACATAAATGTATATATCTTTTAGAAGAAAAGAGGAAAAATCTCTGTGACCTGGGATTGGGCAAAAGTACTTAAGATATGACACTGAAAGCACAATGCACAAAAGAAAAAAACTGATGTACTGGATTGGACTTTGCCAAAAGTAAAAATGTCTGCTCAATGAGATAACTATTAAGAGATTGCAAAGACAAGCTACAGACTGGGAGGAATATTTGTAAATAATTATATTGCCAATAAAGCACTTGAATCCAGAATACATAAAGAAGTCTCTAAACACACATAAGGAAACAATTTAATCAAAAATGAATAAAAGACTCGAACAGACACATCACCAGAAAGGATACAAGGATGGCAAATAAGCACACAAAAAAGTTCACTGTCACCAGCCTTTAGAGAATGCACATTTAAACCACATGGAGATATCAGTGTTCTTTACACAAAGTTTATAGCAGTTTTATTCAAAACTGCCCCAAGCTGAAGAAGCCAAATGTCCTTCAATTAGTAAATGGATAAACAAACTATGGTATATACATGCAAAGGAATACTACCTAGCAAAAAAAGGGAACACGCTATTGATCTATGCAACAGTTTAGAAGAATGTCAAAGGCATCATGCTGAATGAAAGAAGCCAATCTTAAAAGGTTGCTTACTGTATGATTTCATTTATAAGCCTTGATAAAATTATGGTGATAAAGAATAATACATCAGTGGTTGATGAGTTAGAGGTGGGTGGAGGGTGTGAGTATAACAGGATAATAGGAGTTTTCTGAGGCAATAAAACTGTTCTGTATCCTAATTGCCACAATGGTTATAGGGGTCTATATTTATGTGTGTGTTAAAATTTATAGTACTCTATACCAAAAGAGTCAGTTTTAAAAATTAAAAAAAAAAATTTGAAAGAGACAGAATGCACATTGCCATGAAAGTGTCAAACCATGTGCTATAAAATTGTCATAGTCTTTCAACACAAAGGACATGAAGCAAGTATAGAAAGAAATAGCAGTTATATGAAAACTCAGAAGATCTGTTCCCTGTCTCGCCTCTCAAAGATTTTTTTTCCATCTACTTTCATACCTCAAATATACCATGACCATTTTTTAAAACGACTGACCAAATCATATATAATACAGTTGCGTTCCTAAAGCAGCAAGACGAGATTACTTTAAATGTTTTCATGTGCCTTTAAAAAGTATTTAAAATATTAAGACTGTTCAGAAAAAGTATTTTATGTATTTAAGTTTTCCCTACATCTCAACCCTCTACCACCTCACATACACAAAGGTTTTTTCCTAGGTTCTTTTCTGCAAATTATACATCTCTAGGTGGGGGCAGTGGGGGATGAGAGAAGCAGGTTTTATACAGCTGATGTGATCACTGTACAGACAAGCTTGAAAAATGCTACCCAATCTGCCAATTAATTAAAGCATTAATCTGAGAAGCAGCCGGGTCCAGGGAATGTTTACCTGGGGGAGAGGGGGGAGCAGTGGGGAAGCTGGTTGGAATTGAATGGGAAGCTGGCAGCGTTTGCATGAAAATGAAGGTGCTTAGGAAACCTAGCTTCCTTTTGTCTTTAAAAGTGGGCAGTCTTGATCGTGTCCCTAAATCTTTCTGGCCTATTTAGGAAGCCTTTTAAGGAGCTGGTCCTTAAAAACCTAAGCAAGGCAGACTCTAGAAAAACAAATTAAACCATGGGCTGAGCAGGGTAGGGAGCAAGTTCAGTGTAGTGTAGCTTCTTAGACCTCCTAAATTCATGAGTATATGCTGGTGATTAGACAAAATAGATGTAATGGTTTTACAAGTTTTGGAACCATACTGTAGAGACTTGGTTCAAATCCCTGCTCTTCTTCTTATCTGTAATTTAGGGCCAATCGTGTATTTTATCAGACCTTTGTTTTTCTCCTCTATAATAAAGATTGTGAATTGCTTCTTCATCTCAGGGTATTTAGTCCTCTGCTTGCTCTAGGCAGAAAGGAGGCTTGGAGAGTGGTTAGAACCTTCCAAAATTACAAAATTGCCTCTATGAAAAGAAACTGCTCAACATTTTATTCTTTTGGGGCTTATTTTCAGCAAGGTTTTGTAAACTGCAGGGTTTCCCCTCACCTTCTTGGGATGTGCTACGTATCTCTAAGAGAAGTGACCTTGATCGTATTGTTAATTTTTTAGACATAATGATATTCTGGTTTTATAAGCTTCTTAATCTTTTAGAGCTACATACTAAAATTTTTACAGATAAAATGATTGTGTTTGGGATTTGATTCAAGATAAAACAGAGGAAGGTTGACTCAGCAACTAAGAACTCTAGCCTCATGGCACAGATACAAAGTACCTTTCTCTAGGGTTTAGTTTTTTGTTAGATGTCACGTCTTCATTTCTGTTTCTTTTCTTGCAGAACTCTCAGAAATTGAGCCCAATGTGTTCCTTCGACCATTTCTGGAAGTGATTCGCTCTGAAGATACTACTGGCCCTATCACTGGACTGGCGCTCACCGCTGTCAACAAGTTCCTGTCCTATGCACTCATAGGTAAGAGCTCAGGGGACGTTGGATGACCGCAGCGTTTCATTTCTTGCTTCTTCTGGGCTGGTCAGGCTTTACGCAATGAGCTGGTGATACTGGAAAGTTTTTCCCAGCCATCTGTTTCCTTGAAGAAGGGAAGTAGGATTATGGAAGTTGACTCAGGTTTTACAGAGTAGGGAGGGTGGGGAGATTTCTTGGGATTCTTATGTCTTTGTTCTTTGGAAGGAATTATGGATATGGTAGGTGCCCTTGGAGGTTTGGTTTAGTTTGGTTTGAAAGTTATTTTTTTAAATGTAATGCATACTTATTTTAAGAAGATAAACAATAAAGAGATGTTTAAAAGAAAAGTAATGGTCTCTCTATCTTTCTCAATGCTCCTCTTCCTTCCTTAGGTAAATAATGTTAATAGACTAGTTTGAATCTTTCTATACTTTTCTCTACATGTATGTAAATATATAGAGAATACCATCTTAATAAATAAATAAAAATAGGATTATGTGCTACATATTTTCTTTATTCACTTAATAGTATTAACTTTTAATGTACAGATGCAATTATCCATCTGATTTGTTCTTTTTCCCCTAGTTTTGAGCTGTAATTGATATAACATTGTATTAGTTTAAGGTATACAACACAATGATTTGAAATCTATATGTTGCAAGATAATTACAATAAGTTTAGTTAACATGCATCACCTCATAGTTTTTTTTCTTGTGATGAGAACTTTTAAGATCTGTCTTAGCTACTTTCAAATATAAAATACAGTATTGTTAACTATGGTGATCATGCTGTCTGTACATTACATCCCCAGAACCTATTAATTTTATAATTGGAAGTTTGTATATTCTTTTTGTGTGTGTGTGGTCCATTTTAATAATTTTAAAATATATAATAGAGTGGCATTAAGTACATTCACAATGTTCTGCAACCATCTAGTTCCCAAATGTTTCCATCACACTGAAAATAAACTAATCATTAAACAGTAATACACCATTTCCCTTACCCTCAATCCCTGGTAAGATTTTTTTTCTTTTAGTAGCCGTATCATTTCCATAGTATAGATATAACACTGTTCATTCAGTTATTATCTTATTAATATTTACTATTTTGGTTGTTTCCTATTTTGAGCCATTGTAAATAATGCTGAAATAAGTGTCCTTGTTCATGTCTTTATTAAGTTTTCTTTTGTATGACAGAATCCTGTGCTTGAAATTTCTGGATTAAAGACTATGTGCTTATTACATTTTTATAGGTACTAACAGGTTGCTATCCCAAAAGATTATGGCATTTGCATTTCCAACAGTAATGTTTGAGAGTTTCCATTTCCCCACTCTGTCACCAGCACTGAATATTATTAGTATTATTTATTTGTGCTAATTTGGCTGGTTAAAACTGTTATTTTTTTGTTTTTAGTTCCTTGAGGTTGAACATTTGAATTTCTTCTCCTTTACCTATTATTTTATTGAGTTGTTTTTGTTTTTCTTATCAATTTGTAGAAGGTTTTTTGTATGAGGTGGATACTAACCCATTGTCTATCATAGTATTACAAATATTTTTTCCTAATGTTGCCCAAATATTTTATCCATTCTGTTGTTTGTTTATCTCTAAATTTGTTTATGGTATCTCTTTGGGTTTCTTTTTTAGTTGATCTTGTCACTCAGGATCCTGAATTTTTTTTCCTCTCTTGCCAGCCCATGTGCAAGGGTGAGGAACATGGAAAACAGGCAGCTGTCTTTGTTTCTAAGTAGGGAGACAAGAAAAGAGGCAGCTCAGTAACTAGTCAGAAAGGAAAATGGCCTTTAGTCAGGGCAAGAATTTCCTTTGATTTTTTCTTTTCTTAAAAGTTGGTTTTGCTTAGCTAAAGTATTCAGGGTCCTGAGCAGAAATCCTAGGTGCCAGCTAATTTCTGAATAGATGCATCAGCCAGTCGTCCTAGCTTCATACTTTTCCTGAGCAAATCAGGCCCAGCTACTTCCAGCCTGGCCCTGAGCACCACCTGCAGGTCATCTCTCTTCACAGCCTCCAGCAGCTGCCCGCTGTGCTTTTTTCCTCCACTCTCTTGATGATGTTACTCCCTTTCTGGACTTGGCAGACAAACGAGTCATTGGAGACCTCAGGCCAGCTGGTCAGTGGAGTTTCCTGTGGTAGGAAAAGAGAATGCTAGAGGTGGTGATTGCAGTGGGCATGAGAAAAGGAGCAGGAAGGAGTATATAAGAGATGAGATTGGCATATTTCTCTGCAGTCTGCTCCAGAGTGGCCAGCAAAGGAGGACATCCTAAGGAAAGGGTCCTGAGAAAGACAAGTTCTGCTAAGCGAGCCAAGCCAGACACTCCTTTTGTTTATGTCCTTCTAGAAGAAACTACACCTACCCCTCAATCCTATGATCCACATCTTCTAGGATTATTTGGGGTCTTTCTCCAAGGACCAGCCTTTTGTTTGGCCCCACACAGCTACCAGACCAAGATTTGCGCACTCATTACCTGGCTTGCTGGTGGGCCATGCGTGCATCTAAAGACCTATCGCTCTTACTTGCCTTTTTAGAAAATTAACTTTGCTACTTCATTCAAGCTCAGAGGATAAGATTGGTAAAGCTTAAACTACTTTAATAAGGGAGATTAACCCCAGGAGCCTTGTGGGGTAGGAGCAAAGCTGCCATTCATGAGCTATGAAATACCACACAACACTAAGAAGAACCTGGATTTCCTGTGCAAGGAAAGGTCGTTCTGTGGGCCCTGGAGGCCTGAAAAAGGACTGTCTGACAAGGCTGAGAGGATGCAGGCAAGGGTCTTGAGAGTACAGGCATACCTCAGATATTGCAGGCTTGATTTCAGACCTCTGCAGTAAAACAAGTCATAATCTTACTGCTGGTGGAAGGTCTTGCCTTTAATTTCCTCAAAACACAACATCTGTGAAGCACAATAAAGTAAAACACAGTAAGGCGAGGTATGCCTGTATAGGATTTTCTGTGCCGAGTGGGAGAAACAAGGAGAGTTGGGGTGATAGGAGGAGCCAGTTCACCTCTTATACTATATGTCATCATGACTTCTTTCTGCATGACCTCTAAAGCAGGTCATGAAGCTGAGTAAAGACATGCTATAAGTAGGACATAGAGTTTTTGACTAGGTGTCAGAGACTAAACAGGACATAAAAGAAAGAACAAATGAAAATTATTCAAAATTAATGAGTCTTCTGGCTCATTGTTGCAAGAGAAATATTCTGGTTTCTCAGCCAATCCTGAACTTTAGGCTCAGGAACTCTTAACTTCAAGTACCAGGAGAAAGAAAACGGCAAGAATTTCTTATAATTCCCACCTTAAGACTAGGAGATGCTCCTGCATTACACCATGCCACCTCTAAGGCAACATTCTGTTGGTCGCAAAATTTTGTCATATCCTTGCCTCCTTTTTTCCTATTTATGCTCCCCTTTCAAGGACAGTCCAGATAGTCTTGCAGGACCCTTGATAGAGGGTACTTCTTTGGCTACTCCTTGTGGATATTTAACATATGCATGGAGAAGAGTTCCCCACTTGGCAGCATTTGTGTTATCTTTCAGCATGGTAAAGGTTGTCTGACTTCTAACTTCTCTTTTCTTATTCACAGTTGAAACTCTTTCTCCCTCCCTCCCTTACTCCTCAAGTAACCAACTCCCAGTCCTTTTAGTTTGTCCCTTTTCTCTCTGAATAACTATTTAAGCTGGTAACTAGACTCTTGCTCCATGTCATACTGTTTTAAATAAGAATAAAACCAAAGCAGGAAGGGGTCTTTGATTTTCTGTAATGGGGCACCCAGATGAGTTGGTGGCAGTGACTGTCTATTTCTTCCCCTACTCCCCTACTCAGTTGCACCTGAACACAAAACTCCAAAAGCAACCAGAGAAGGATGTGTTGAAGGGGAACACATGAAAGAGAAAAGCTATAACCTTGGCATTCAAAGGTCTGGGCCCCAAACTCATTTACTTTCTCTATGAAATAAATAGCTTTACACCAGTGATTCCTCAAATGTGGTCCCCTGACCAGCAGTGTTAACGTCACCTGGGATCTTGTTTCTAATGCAAATTGTCAGGTCCCACTCTAGACTGCTAAATTAAAAATTCTGAGACTGGGCCCAGCAATTTGTGTTTTTAACAAGTCCTCCAAGTGATTTTGATTCTTAAGTTTGAGAACCACTTATTTTTAAAGTGAAATTGGTGCTGAGGAGCTTGTTATAGCCATTTATAGGCAAAAATTCTCAGGTAGCCCAAGGAGCCATGGGTTAGGGAATTGGAGAAGAGAAAACCAAAGTCTCTCAAAGCAGCTCCTAGGTAGGATATCTTGCCTTTTCTTTCTCCTCTCCACATCATTAGTCTTTCCTTTTTTGCTGGAGCAGATCCCACTCATGAGGGCACAGCAGAGGGCATGGAGAACATGGCAGATGCTGTTACCCACGCCCGTTTTGTGGGCACGGATCCTGCCAGCGATGAGGTTGTCCTGATGAAAATCCTTCAGGTAAATGGAGGGGAAGGGAAATTAGGCTAATGGCCAGGAGCTGGTGCCACCGGCTCTACTTACCCAAATCTGTCAATTCTGCCGGCAGTATAAAACTGTGTTTTGACTCCACTAGGGCTTAGCAAGCTACTTGGTTTCCAAACAAGCATCTCGAGTACCCAAAGTAAAAGCTTTTTCTAAAGAAAATAATTAAAAGCTTTAAATGAATTGATATCAAATACCAGAAGCCCTTAATACATTTGTACCTCTGGCAGACTGTATCTGTGCCATCCATCTGTTGGGCTCGTGGGCTACGGCTGGAGTGAGTGCTGAACTGTGTCAGGGTCATGCAGAGTAAAGACACAGTTTCCAAGACAAGTTCCTGGAAGACCCCCTGCCAAATTGAAGTGAGGTCAGCATTTTTGCTAACCTTTCTTTTTTACTTCAAGTGCTTCTGTAGGAGACTAGAACAAGAGATAGCTTCTCTCCCTTCAGGTACACTTCTTTTCATCCACCCTGTCTTGTTTATCACAGTATCTTCTCTCTCTTCTTGATAGGTGCTGCGGACTCTCTTGCTGACTCCAGTGGGTACCCACCTAACCAATGAATCTGTGTGTGAGATTATGCAGTCTTGCTTTCGGATCTGCTTTGAAATGAGGCTCAGTGGTAGGTACTTGAGTATTGGCCCCTTCACCATTTCTGAGCCATTGTCTGTGACTATGAATATGTGATGCTGTCTCTGAACCCACAGAAATGGAAAGCTAAGGATTTCTCCATCATCTACCTTATGGAGTCATAGGAGTCTAGAAGTCTCTGTACTTGACTGTTGTGCAGCTAGAATAGAGAACTTAGTCCATTGTGCCAGGTCAGGAATTAGGATAGATCTCTAACTCATCCCAGGCACTAAATCTCTCTCCCTTGGTGTTTCTGGAATTTGACACCAGTCTGCAACCCCTAAGAACACAATATTGCACAACCTTTTTGTCTGACTCAGTAGTGCCACCTAGTGGGCCAGTGAAGTTATGGCTGCCAGGCTGAGCTAGAGCTGGTTTTAATAAGTTCGACATAATCCTTGGTAAACAAGGTTTGGAGGGGAGTCTGCTATGAGAAGCCTCCTGATAATAACACGGCAAGTAATGACACCTGTGTTATTTGTTTTTGCCTGTGCAGAGTTATTGAGAAAATCCGCAGAGCACACTCTCGTAGACATGGTGCAGCTGCTCTTCACAAGGTAAACCTGCTGCTGTTTGCTTCAGCCCTGCTGCCCAGGCCTCTTGAGCCTGCCTGCTTCCATACAGCCGCTTCAGGGACCTGGCCAACCCCACAGCCACATCAGAGGCCAATGGGATTTAGAATGGGGGTAGTTCTCTGGGCCCAGGGTTACTGATCAAGGGAAAAGGAGGAGGGAGCCGGCTTGGCCTCAGGAGGAGGCAGAGGGTTATTTGATCTAGGCTGACAGACCTCGTTCTGCTTCCCAAACTTGTGTCTGTTTCTGTATAGGTAGCAGCTGGGAAGGGGAACCCAGAGAGGATGCCAAACTCAAGGGAGCCTGGAACAGGTTGCCGAGCTCCCAGAGCTCAGCCTGATTTCTGTTGGAAGGAAAGGGTGACCAATGATTGGTTTGCCCAGGTTGTCCGATTTTAGCATTGAAAGTCACACGTTCCTGCAAACCCTTAGACTCGAGCAAACTAAGACCATTGGTTTACCCTAGTCAAGGCCCTCTACTTAGCGCCTAGGAGGCCTTTTCATACTATGCCTAACCTCTTTTATGTACCTCTTTTCAGTAGACTAACTTTGAGAAGAGCTGAGGCAAGAGCTTTAAAGCATCCCATCAAGGGGAGGTTATGCATGTGTGGGGGCAGGGGTTACATGGGAAATTAATGTAACTTCCACTCAATTTTGCTGTGAATCTAAAATTGCTCTAAAAAAGAGTCTATTAAAAAACCTCCCTCTGGGATTCTTTTTGCTCTCAGATCTATAAATAATTTTTATTATCTATAGACTAGATCTGCCCCTGGACTCTGCTCTAAAGAGTTTCTTATTCCTCTGGCTCAAATTTCCTGGCTTCAAAACTTCATCCTGCCTTTCACTTCTCACCCTGTGCCCAGTCTCCTGGGGTTTTGATAGACTGCCCTCTCCCCATCTTGTGGCATTCTGCCATGCTTGCCAAGCGAAGCAGGAAGAGTCAGTTTAAGGATGAAAAGAGCCTCCACACTCCAAGGGCACTTAGTCACCTTGCCCTGATGACTACCTTCTTTTCGAGAAAGTGTCTATGTCATACATCCTCCAATTCCTGTGATTCTTTGATGAAGCTCTGAAAAAGGAGAAGTTAGCCTGATTCTCTTCCTAACTATTCTAAGAGACAGGAATAGCATCTTTGGACTGTGTCTGGCATGGCGAGGGAGATGTGTTATTCTTAATGACAGTTCATGGGATTCTCTATCTTATAGGTTACCTCAGTTTAAAGAAGAACCCAAGAACTATATGGGGACCAACATGAAAAAGGTATTACCTGCTGTCCCTCCTTCAAACCTTGCTATCCCAACATCAGTGCAATGGGGATTTTCCTGAATATCCTTGCTTAGCAAAAACATACTTTTGTCTAGACAGGTCTGCTTGGAATCTAGAAATAGCTATCACAACTTTAGTGAAAAATTTATTCTTTCCCAAATACCTCTCTTTCCTCATCCTTTCCTTTTCAGCTTCCCATTGACCCACCACATAAACTGGTGAGCCAAGTGAGGCTTATTGTTCTGGGCTAAAAATGTATGTTGATAAAGGTGAAGCACCTGCCATCCCCTCAGGGCCCAGCCTTATCAGCAGGTAGAAGGCCTAGAGAGGCGATGTTCCAAATCCCACCCTCAGTGCTGGATTAGACTGGGCTCATGTTTGGGCTAGTCTCTGTTGATGAGACAGATCAAGCCTGACTCCAGATGAGAAGGAGAAGAATGGTGTTCAGAAGAATGGCCTCTTTCTTTCTTGAATGGAAACCATATACCTCACAGGCCTCGTGAAGATTCTACTTGTAGCCCTAAGAGGTTCTGCCCATGGATATGACCCTTGGCATTTTGGTGCATGCACCTGACCTGCCCCTCTCCCCTGCCATCCATCCCCATTCCTGCCCTGTGTGTCTGAGTTTATTTCACTCTGTTTAAATCGTTCATTTGCCTGTCTTTCACAGATTTCTCCATGTCTCCTCAACAAACTGGAGCTAAGTAGTGGGGAGCAGACCAAAGCCCTGAACCAATTAGAGAGGGTACTACTCTTTAAGAACCTCAAGGTCTCTCTCCCTCTCCCTCTCCTTTCCCTCTTTTTATTTATTTAAATGTTTATATTTTTTTATATGTAACATCTGGGTCCCATTTCCATTGTGTAAAGCACAACTTACTCCTCCCTAGTAACACAGCATGGCTTTAGAAAGAGTTGCATGTACTTGTAGCTATGCTGTGTGGGGAATTTTCCTGGGGTAGAAGGAATCTTTGAATTGATGTAACATGTAATGAGCCTAGAGAGACATATTGTGAGGAAGCTTAATATCTACCTTTTCCAAGGGAACTAGGAGGGACCTCCAAGCAAAACCCTTAGACCCTTTCCCTGTCTCACAGCTGGCATAGAGAGTTTAAGCAGTCCTCAACTCTACTGAGACACTTAAACTGGGTTTGGAGGGAAAAGATAGTCCATCTACTTGGGGCCTTTTTTTCCCTTGGTTATCATTAAAGGGGTCATTTCAAGGTTTAAGATTCTGGGTGAATAGAAAGGATTCAGGTGTCAGGAGAGTCTAGGACATTGGAAATACTTTGGGATCTTTAGAAATGCCCTCTGTCCTTTAAAAATGAAGATGTAGGGGAGCTTAGGGGAGTAGTTCAAGCTAAAGATTACCCTAATCCCCATATCCCTGTCTTAGCGGGAAGAGGGAGAGAAGAAGGTATAGGCTGTCTAGGCTATCCATCACAAGAGTGAGCATGCTAGAGGTACAGTTTTGGACATCCAGGTCATTGAAGATAAAAAGAATTGTGTGTACACACCTAGCTGGATAATCCATGGAAATGTGTTCTCTTTGCATGCATTGCCTCAACTTCCATTTGTGTGCTTGCCTAAGCTGCAGCTCCCTTCATTGGCTTCCTAGCATTTTGCTATGATTAGTAACCTAAGACCTGCCCTTTCTTTGTAAAGTTTATGCTGTTCTTCGGAAATATAAGTTATATGGATGTGGTGGTTCCATGAACACCTACTGCCTACCCTCCACCTTAGGACAGGGAACAGCTGAAATTTTTAAGGGCTGAGACATTGGCAGCCTCTTGGTTTCTACTCAGCCAGGAGGCAGAGAACACTCATTAAAATGACCAGGTTGGACCCAGCCTTGCTGAGTAGAGGGAAGGAAACAGGAAAAGTGACTCTAGTATGGGAAGGAATCTCAATGTGTGACTGGCTTCTCAGTGGAAGTAGGACTGCCTATAGTGCTTGAAAGAGGGGAGAGGGCCTGCCCAAAGAGAAAAGATTCTTCACAAAAGTGGATTCAGATGTTAGTACTTTTTGGAGCTCAGCAACGATTACCAATAAAGCATGGAGGTTCTTGTTTTCCCTTATCTCTTGGGCTTCTTGTCTCTCTGCATATTTGGATGACTCTTACCCCCAGAACATTTTTTTACCATGAACTTGACCCAGATGAGTTTCAGTGGTTCCTGGAGAGAGTATCCTGTTTCTTACTTAGTCCCAGTGTTCAGAGTACTTGAAGCTCCATTCTAAATGTATGACTGCGAGCATTTTGGATATGTACAGACTTGAAGTGTAAATCTCATATAAGGCTGTTGCTATGTTACTAAAAGCTAAGGGTGGAGCTCAGCTTCTGGGCCTCTCCTTTATACATGGAGCTATGGGTAGGGAAGAATAGTGTAGTTTCTAAATAAGAGATAAAGGCTATTCAAGTTCTGGAAGACTTGGGGAGGTTGAGGAAGGGGGTCCTATACCCCAAATGTCAGAAGGAATTGAACAGGCCAAGGATAACATGGGTTTGTTTGGCTTTAAGAAAGGGGCAGGGAGAAAAAGTGCTGCTACTTTCTTGAGAGTTATTCTAATGGTTCCTGAAAGAGAATCACTATTGCCCAATCCTTCAGTCTAGGAATAGTTTGGTAAAATTCTGGAGAAGGACTGGGTTCAAACCCTAACTGAGAAGGCATCAGGACTAGGAAAACAAAATGAGACCTAACAAAGTTGTTGTAAACTTAGAGTGGAGAAAATGCATAAAAACTTGCATCTTAGAGTTGTCAACAGATGATAAATGTTTTTTTTGGTTTGTTTGTTTTTTTGTAACTAAAAGGAAGCTATAGAAAGACTAGAAATACAGCAAGAGAGAGGGATGTGGAATGGAGCAAGGGTCTAAGAAATCAATAGCCTTCCCATCTAAAACATAAAATAGCATCTAGAAAGACCCCACAGTGAGAAGGATGGAAGTCCCACTGATATATAGAAATTGGAAGCAGCATAGGGCAGAGCAACATGACTGTCCATCCTTAATTCCACAAACCAGCTAAGATGCCACTCCTTCCTTAACTCCAAGGAATGAGCCTTTGACCATTTTGATGCAGAAATTCCAGAGAGTAAAGGGTATATTTAAGATCTAGGTCCAGTTTATAAAGCAACAAGAAGGTTAAAAGTCTGCCTGGAAGGGTTTAGGCTCTCACAGTTGGATAAGAACCAGGAGTAGGAGCCTTCTGTGCAGATAGCTGAGGAGGAAATCCCGGGAGACCAGAGCCTGTAGATCTGACACTCCAGGCACAGGAATCCCTGCCCTGACCCTTTCTGCAGGTGGGTCAGGCACTATCTACAGGACTCAGGATTGGTACCAGAACTCAGGTAGCAGATGATAATGTACAAGGGCTAGCTCTGTCAACGACCTGCCTAAAAGCAGACTGACACCACATGGAGACTGTCAAGCTGACCTGATCTGTAAAGTGGCCAGAGTAGAAGCCAGGTTAGAGGAGTTGGAATGGGCTGTAATGGTCTCGATTCTTCCTCTGGCACATATGTGGAGTATTGGTTGGTTTTTGTTTTTTTTTTTAGGGACCGGTAGAACTAAGAGAAGGGAGATTTCTAGGGATAGAGTATTAGTTTAAATACCAGTTCTAATGAGGTATGATATTTCCAGCTGAAAATGAGAGCAGGAGGCATGAGTGACTCATCCAAATGGAAGAAACAGAAGAGATCCCCCCGGCCCCCACGCCATATGACTAGAGGTACACCAGGTTCAGAGATGCCCACCTCTAATGGAACCACCTTATCCTCTAACCTAACTGGTGAGTGCTCTGGGTTACTTCCTCTGATTAGAATAGACAGAAGAAAAAATCCTTCCTCTCTCAGGGATTTTGACATTGAAGATCAACTGAGGGACTTTGGTTTCTTTCTGCTGAGAGTAAAAAGATAAAACTCCATTCAGATCTGATGGTGACCACTTAGCAATTCTGCAGTGACTTAAGGTTGCTTTCCTTCTAGAGGAACTCTGACTACTTTAGAGACTAGCATATACAGATGTTGGTATGCAGTCTAGGAAACAGAGTTCCTGGTTACAGTGGAGGGTATGTGCTTCCCACAGTCTCTCTTCTTCAAGCCTCACTTACTTCACTTGGCAGGTGGCATGCCCTTTATTGATGTGCCCACAACCACTTCCTCTGCAAGTTCAGAAGCTGCCTCAGCAGTGGTCAGCCCCTCTACAGACAGTGGCCTGGAGTTCTCCTCCCAGACCACTTCCAAGGAGGACCTGACGGACCTGGAGCAACCTGGCTCTCCAGGATACAACATAGCTGCAGAGCCTGGCAGCAGTGAGCTAGGGGTTACTGAGCAGCCTGAGCCACAGGTATGGCTTTGATTTCTAAAGACCCCTCTCCAGTCTTCAGCTGTGGGAATTGGCTTGATCCTTTGGATTCTATATTTAAGCCTTGGCTTTAAAGAAGATTGTGGTTGTGGGGGTTCTTCCTCATTTTCTAGAATTAGTTGTGCTGCCTAAAAAACCCATACTGTAACTCACTGTGAAAGGTAGCTCATGGGATTTATCTAGTTATGCATATAGGTAGTACTTGGCAAAAATGAGGGAGCTGGTCATAGCTTTTTCTGGAAGGTAATAGACTAAATCTCAAGCCTTTGAGACCTCTGTTGCTTCTTTGACTCTAATCACTATAGGTCAGTGATGCATCAAGAGATGTTTTCTGAGTCCTTTATTATACTCCTTCCCTGAGTTATCTTGCATTAATTCGTAGCCCACTAAGTTGGCCCTACACCTGCAGTTCATTAGAGACATTTGGAGGACAGATATTTCAGGGGAGTTAAATTCTAGTTGCTCTTGCCTCATCCCTATTCCTATATCTCCCTGCTACTGGTCATAGCAGGAAGGGGCTCATGTGGAAAAGGCTCAGTCAGCGTCCGTGGAATCTATCCCTGAAGTGTTAGAGGAGTGCACATCCCCTACTGACCACTCCGACTCTGCCTCTGTCCATGACATGGATTACGTCAATCCCCGGGGCGTGCGCTTTACACAGTCCTCCCAGAAAGAAGGTAAGTACTCTTGTGCAGGCTCTGCCAGTTCGCCTCACCATCCTACCCACTAAGCCTCCTGAGCTTAGATTGTCTTGGACCCATGGTATCTGCTGGTCCAAGTTCTAGGACATTTTCTAGTCAGGCTATGGAATCAAGCCAGAGGGCTGTTGGCATGGATGGAGCCCTTCTCTCACTTATACAGAGAGGGAGTTTGGTGGACAATAGGAAATGAGAGGGAAGAATAGAAAGCTTGGGACTTTTAACAGAAAGGTAGGATCATCAATTCTGATTCCCTTAAATGAATGAGACTAGTCTCCTTACCACCCCAGAAGAAAACGTATTTTTTCTTGAAGAGAATCACTTATCTGAAATTGCCTTGTAAAAATGCAGAGCAAGCTAGGCTAGGCTATCTAGCCAGTGTCTTAGCAGTCCCACTTTCCTCATGGCCTTCCCCAGGAACAACTTTGGTCCCCTATGGTCTTCCCTGCATCCGTGAGCTCTTCCGCTTCCTCATCTCCCTCACCAATCCACATGATCGCCACAACTCAGAGGTTATGATCCACATGGGACTACATTTGCTGACAGTGGCTCTTGAGTCAGCCCCCATAGCCCAGTGCCAATCTCTCTTGGGCCTCATCAAGGATGAGATGTGTCGCCACTTATTCCAGGTAAGACTGGGTTTCTAGAGGGGCTCTGAGCCCCTGCCTGTTTTTCAGGGTCTTTCAAGGGAAGCACAGGGGAGTTTGACTGATTCATGAGAAGAGTATAGGACCCAGGAAAGAACTTTCCTCCCCACTTGGCCAGTAGTCATAGTCAGGAGGGCTCTATTAGTTCCCAGGGACTCTGGCAGCCAAAGGGACATATAGAAATGGCTAAATATAGTCTCCTCAGACCACAAAACCTTGGTGGAAGCTTCATACAGTTTTCTCTCCTGCTTGTCCCTTATTTGAACCATAGTCAGGTTCAGAAACCTAATGGCCCATCCTACCCTGATCTCCCAGCTACTCAGCGTAGAGCGACTGAACCTTTATGCTGCTTCCCTGCGGGTGTGCTTCCTACTGTTTGAGAGCATGAGGGAGCATCTCAAGTTCCAACTGGAGGTGAGTTTCTCAACCTTGGAAAAAGAAAAAAAAATGAGATGGATGGCATCTTCACTGGGCTAGCTCTGTCATGCTACAGGGGTGGAATTTAGGGGCTTCTGTAGTTGAGTGATTCCAGACTCCATAGTTTGGTTCATTGGCCCTCTTTAGTGGAGAAGTTAAATAGAGCCTAGAGAAAACTGGCTGGTTATAAAATGAGAGAACCTAAATGTGAACACCTAAATGTGGCAGATAACCTCATCGTGAATAAGTACAGCTCTTCTTCTTAGCAGTTCCTTTGCAACATAGGCAAGTCAAGGAGAAGGGAACTCTGAATAAAACCAGGTCAGGCTCATCATAGCACAAGAAGGGCAATAGGCAACTTGTTGTGGCAGAGGTAGAGAGCCAGGTCTTATCCCCCAGCATGGAGACCAAAGGGGATATATTTAGGGGATGGAATACCTTTAAATGTCTCTGAATGCATGCCATCCTGGCAGGGCTTCTACTTCCTGCTTAATGTTTTTCCTGTCCATTTTTATCTCTTCCTATTTTAAATGTCTTGTGTACCAAATGGCAATTACTGGGTTATTGCTAGATGTACATCAAAAAGCTCATGGAGATCATCACTGTGGAGAATGCCAAGATGCCTTACGAAATGAAGGAGATGGCACTGGAAGCCATTGTGCAGCTCTGGCACATCCCCAGCTTTGTCACGGAGCTCTATATCAACTATGATTGTGACTACTACTGTTCCAATCTCTTTGAAGACCTCACCAAGCTGCTGTCCAAGGTGCTGAGCTTTATTACAGCCTTCTAGAAATTAGTGTCTATTAAGGAAATCTCTCAGGTGGTTGTGAGGAAACAGGGAGGGAAACAATCGAGAGCTGGGGAACCAAAAGAAAAAAGGCATTTTTCAGGACAATGTAGAAGATATAGGAAATTTGGGCATTTCTGGAAAAGGATCAGTTAAGTGTAAAGTATTCTAATCTCAAATCTACTGGATCTGTTTACTTTTCAGAATGCCTTCCCTGTGTCTGGTCAGCTCTATACAACACACCTACTGTCTCTTGATGCCCTACTGACAGTGATTGACAGCACTGAGGCCCACTGCCAGGCCAAAGTCCTCAACAACCTTACCCAGCAAGAGAAGAAAGAGGCAGGGAGACCCAACTATGAGGCAGTAGATGGCACCCGAGAAGCCAGCAATAGTAAGAGGCATTTCTTTGAGGATCCCAGGGTACTATGCTTATCTTTTCTCTACTCTGAATCCTTTCACTTGCTTTTATTTCACTCCCTCTGGGGTAGTTGCAATTCTGTATTTTTGAGGTTTGGTGATTTGAATCAATGACCAGGCAGACAGATTAGCAGGATTATAGAATTTTCCCTTTTTCCTCTGCATGCTTTGGATTTTTTTACAGAATTATTTCTTTATGGAGAGAAAAGAAAACATAGATTAAAGAGTAAAAGACTTCTGTCCCTAAAAGCTCCAGACCCTACCTTCTTCCACCCCCAATATCTGCCTCCACTCTAATTAATCTTCTCTAACTTCCCTTTGAGATTGAGGTTGCGTAAGAGCAAGGAAAGTGACTGAGTAATCTCCTTATTAAATTATAGAATCTAATGTTTGGCTTACTGGGACAGTGACTGCCTGTTTGGGCTTGGGTTTGTCCTATTCGGGGCTGGCAACCTATGAGGGAACATGTAGGTCTCCTTGGCCAGAGATTCAATTTCTGCAGCTCTGCTTGGTTTCATACCCCAAAAGTCTTCACTTATCATCTTCTCTATTATCAGCCGAGAAAGCCCCCAGTGATGGAAAAGCTATAAGCATCGCCCCAGACATCCCAGGCCTGCATCTGCCAGGTGGAGGACGGCTGCCAGCAGAACATGGGAAGCCTGGATGCAGTGATCTGGAGGAAACTGGTGACTCTGTGGGTGTGTACTGATCCTAAGTTCTCTCAACTAGAGGCCTGTGTGGAGAGCAGAAGTGGGGGTGCAGAGACACCCTAGGGCAATACCTGAGTGAACCATGGTGCTCACCTTGCCTTCAAACCCAGAGAAGACATTTGGAGACCTAGAAGATAGGACTTCTAGGGAAGTAGAAGACTGATAAGGATGAGAAAATTTCTGAGGAATCCTTCTTTTTCACTGAAGAATATATCAGCAACCTTCCAAAAGTCACTATCCTGGTAAAATAAGTCTTACGAGTTTTTCTGTCTCTTCCTCCCATTCCTAGCTGACAAAAAGTTTACCCGGAAGCCACCTCGATTTTCCTGTCTCCTGCCAGATCCACGGGAACTGATTGAAATTAAAAATAAAAAGAAGGTACATACAGATATTCCTAGAGCCCAGCCTCTACCGCACTCTCTCTAGGTGTTCTTTGCAGGGTTTCTTTCCTAAAGTATGAGGGTGAGTCTAGCAGCTCACTGTGCAGCTTCCTAAGGCTAACCTTTGGGCTTGTTGGGACTGCCACAATCCCCCACTTTCCTTTGAAGACTTTCCCTTACTCCAAAGCCATGCAGTTAGTCATCCCTGTTGTATTCCCCTGGGCAAATGCTAAGAGCCAAGTTTTACTGGGGGTCACAAGAGCCCTGTAAGCTGTTATCACGTGGATCACTGAAGGTGATTAGTCATCTTGAGCTGTGAGGTGACGAGTGGCAATAAAGGGGTATTGACATTTTTTCTGGTATTTTAAGTTCAAATAACTATGTTTTTGGTTTTCTTAACACAAAGAAAACCCTTTCCTCTTATTCCTAGCCTGATGACTTTGGTTTATGTGTCCCCTTGATTTCAGGGCTGTGACTAGACAAACAGAAAATTATCACAGTTCACCTACCTTTCAAACCTCAGGGCCTCAGCTAGGAAACCAGAAAAAAAATACAGAGAAACCAAGCTAAGCTATAAATAAGATGCTGGCTCTAAACAGATGCCAGGGATGGCTGTAAAACTTAGAGAATAAGAATACCTTCTCTAGTCTCTTTTTTCTACCTTTTTCCTGATCCTACAGTTGAAGGAAAGGGGACTCTCCAAGCATCCTGAGCATTCCGAAAAGGAGTGAAAATGAGCTCCTCAGCCAATTCTAATGAGACATGAAGACTGAGGAAAACTAGGGCCAGTGTGATCCAGCCTTAGTCCTGGAGTCTCCTAGAACTACCTTAGGAGCCTTTTAGGTTCAAGCTATGGACCGTGATGAAGTCCAGCCTGCCCTGGTCTGATTTAGGGGCAGAGCAGCTTCTGACATATAGTATTTCTCCTCCAGCTTCTCATCACTGGCACAGAACAGTTCAACCAGAAACCAAAGAAGGGGATCCAGTTTCTGCAGGAGAAGGGTCTCCTCACTATCCCAATGGACAACACAGAGGTAGCCCAATGGCTCCGAGAGAACCCTCGGTTAGATAAGAAAATGATTGGAGAGTTTGTGAGTGACCGCAAAAACATTGACCTGTTGGAGAGCTTTGTAAGGTGAGGAAGCTGCAAGAAATGTGGGACATAATTGGTGATCAGCTAGGGAGACAAGGCATCACTCCCTCAAAGCAGTCTCAGTCAGTTCCTGCTGGTGACTCAGGTCATACACTCTTCCTCTATCACTTTTATCTGTTGGACTCGAAAGAGTCTCCAGCAAGACAGCTTTGGGAGCCACTCCATTCTGCATAGAGGGCCTTGCAAAAGGGTGGTGCAGGAACATATCCTGAGCACAGGGTAGGTTCTGGGTTCCGGGGATGAGGTTTCTAGGCAAGAGTGTGCTGATGTGAAAAGAATTAAGGTCAGGAGTTGTCAAATTCTGGTCTGTGTTGGAAATAGCCAGGATATATCTGCCCTTTGCCAGAACCCTCAGCCTCCTCAATTACCGTAGGAGAAGGTTGAAGAGACTGTGGCTAATAGAGAGCCCAACATTTACAGCTTATATATCTTCAGCATCTTCCTTTCCCTGTAGTACCTTCAGTTTTCGGGGTCTGCGGCTGGACGAAGCTCTTCGCCTGTACCTGGAAGCCTTCCGCTTGCCTGGGGAAGCACCAGTCATCCAGAGGTTGTTGGAGGCATTCACAGAGCATTGGAGGGTGAGTTTGAATGGCAGGAGCTGAGTACAGCCTCCCAGCTTAATTTGACTGAGGGTTTCTATGGCTCCAGCTGACTGACCCAGCTGCTATCTCATAAGAAGGCTTAGGGTGTCATCAGTGAGTTTTCTATAGAGGGGCAAGGGGTTGACTGCTTTCTGGGTGGTATCTCTCCTCTGTACCAACATTGACCAGTGGGTTGGAGGTGAGGATTTAATTGGCTGGAGAAGGGCATTGACGCAGGTGGGGTCTTTGCTTTTTCAGAATTGTAATGGCTCCCCATTTGCCAATAGCGATGCCTGCTTTGCCCTGGCCTATGCTGTCATCATGCTTAATACCGATCAGCACAACCACAACGTTCGCAAACAGAATGCACCCATGACCCTGGAGGTAAGCTTGGGTCCCAGCCAAAGCAAGAGAAAATCCAGCAAGCTTTTGAGATAGTAGAAATGACATGGGATTTTCAGTGAGCACAGTTGACAAGGTTCTTTCCAAGGGAATCAAGGAGAATTGGCGAATTTGGAAGAGGAAATGGGGTGGATAGGTGGGTCCTTTCACTTACCATTTCCTAAGTCCTATTTACCACAGACTCAGGAATTCTTTGGATGGGGATTCAGCATTGATACATGGTGGAAGGAAAAGCTTATTGGTCTGTCTCTAGGAATTTCGCAAAAACCTAAAAGGTGTGAATGGAGGCAAAGACTTTGAACAAGACATCCTGGAGGACATGTACCATGCAATCAAGTGAGTGTGTATGGAGAATGGTGTAGCATCTCTGTTAAGGAGAAGCACACCACTCCTTCCAGATTTTAGAGTCACATCAGACTACAATGACTCATATGTCCTAGATTTAGCCTTGGTACTGAGCTGGGCAGCCCCCTCTCTCCTAACTATTTCTTCCTTAAAGAAGCCTGGACAATATTGGGACTCTAGTACACTAAGCCAGGATCCAAACTGCCCCTACTAAGTGGAGTGTCATGGTCCCATTTCCCAAACCCAGCATGACTGGGTTTTCTAGTCTTAGCTCCCAATATGTGTCCTGGGATGGTAGAGAGCTCAAGATGGGAAATGGAGGATGAAGCCTGGATCAGAGGTAGGATGCTTAGTTCTTTACTACAAATCAGAACAGATAGAGAGAGAATTATTGATTCTTTCATACCCAGAAGGAATATAATATTTTACTACAGAACTAAAGGCCCCACTTAGAGACAGGTCCTTGAGATTATAGGGAATTATGGGATGTTTCTTTTCTTTCTCCCTGGTGGGTGGGCAGTAGACAACTGAGTTGCAGTTTTGATGACCTCTCATTGATGGAGTGTACCAAGGTAAAGCCCCTTTTCCTAGTTTGGGAGCAGTCAGGTTCACAGCAATGCACCCACTCCTTCCCTTATTTCCTGCAGGAATGAGGAAATTGTGATGCCCGAGGAGCAGACAGGCTTGGTTCGGGAGAATTATGTGTGGAATGTGCTGCTACATCGAGGTGCCACCCCGGAGGGCATATTCCTGCATGTGCCTGCTGGCAGCTACGATCTTGACCTCTTCACTATGACCTGGGGCCCCACTATTGCTGCTCTCTCTTATGTCTTTGACAAAAGCCTTGAGGAGACAATCATCCAGAAAGCCATATCAGGCTTCAGGTAGCTTGGTATTAACCTTGGTTGGTATTGACCTCTTCCTACTTCTCTGAGCTGACATGGTTGCCTCAATACCACTCTGATTCCTACTCTTATTTTCTTTAGAGTGGGTTCTTCTTGAGTTTTTGAAGAGAGGCTGAAGCTTGTAAAAGCTCGGTCTTAAACAGACTTAAGAGTAAAAGGTTTCTTCCTGGGACTCATTGGGGAAGAATCCCAAGCAACCCTCATCAGGGACTTGGAAGGACTGCCCGGCCTTCCAGTGACTTTTTTTTCTGGGATGGGTGTGATGTTACAGGAAGTGCGCCATGATCTCCGCCCACTATGGCCTCAGCGATGTGTTTGACAATCTCATCATCTCTCTGTGCAAATTCACAGCTCTCAGCAGTGAGGTGAGCAGGGGCAGGAATTATGTACCTGGAGTTCCAAAGAAGAACCTCTCTTTTAGCCATGGGTTACTCTTCAGAGCTGGTTTCTCACAGCATATTTCCTCATAACTTGCTCTCCCTTGACTACAGTAGAGCTACATGCACTCCCTAGGATGAGAATAACTTCACCTCATGTAATGAGGAAGACAGGAGAAGAGATGCCATAGTGGGGAAGGCCTTCTCCAGGGTAGCCCTTCCCACAGTGTTATGAAGTATTGAAGCAGACAGAGTCAGCAGAAGGACCCTCAGGGAACCATAGGTTGAGACCTAATAGGTTCTTTTTTTTTCAGACACTCACCATGCCCTAAGCTTCTACTCATCATCTTTTCCAGCCTATTGAGAACCTGCCCAGCGTGTTTGGAAGCAACCCTAAAGCCCACGTTGCAGCCAAAACAGTATTCCATCTGGCCCATCGTCATGGCGACATACTGCGAGAAGGCTGGAAGAATATCATGGAAGCCATGCTACAGCTCTTCCGAGCTCAACTGCTGCCCAAGGCTATGGTGGAGGTAATTCTTGGTAGGAGACTAATAGACAGTAACAAGGCAAGAGCTCCAAGATATGTGCTGTCAATCTATAGAACTGGTTAAGACTAGCTCTGGGCCTGATGCCTGCTAAAGCTTACCAGTAACACCTCAGATCTTACCAAACCACAGATCTTGATTGGTGGGATGGTTGTCAAGGAAGGCTGGTAGTCAACGAGGGGGCCCAGTCAATATTGTAGGTCAGAGAGCTATAAGAAGAAAGCCAGAGAAATTTGCATGAGGATAGCAAAGGGATGTGGAAAGTATTGCCATGCTTTTTCAGGTAGAAGATTTTGTGGATCCCAATGGCAAGATCTCTCTACAGCGGGAGGAGACTCCATCAAACCGGTGAGAGCAGATCAGAGGCTGAGGCCTTGGGGAGAGAGGGTCAGAACTCTGGAGCTTACCAAGCCTCGTACCCTTCCTGCAGAGGAGAGTCGACAGTGCTGAGCTTTGTGAGCTGGCTGACACTAAGTGGTACTGAGCAGTCTAGTGTGAGGGGCCCATCCACTGAGAACCAGGAGGCTAAGAGAGTGGCCTTGGACTGTATCAAGGTAACTGCCTGCCTACCCCTGGTGAACAAGTCTGGATCCCTCCCTGGTGAACAAGTCTGGATCCCTCCCTACTGTCAATGGAAGAATCGAATCCCCAAGGGCTTATGACAAGAACTGACTCCTTCAGCACTCTCTCCCTGGTTCTTGGGGAAAATTCTTTTCCCTCCAATCCTTATCACTGACCCCTTCCCTTTCTCTCGTGCCCTCTCCAGCAATGTGACCCAGAAAAGATGATTACGGAAAGCAAGTTCCTCCAGCTGGAGTCACTGCAAGAGCTCATGAAGGTATAGAATGAAGAGAAAGAAATGGAAGGGTTGGCTGGGTCTGGAAGAAAAGATGGGGACAGTGGTGTTAGCCTCAGTTTCTGTCAGGACAGGGCCAATGGCTGCCTACTTTCTATCCGTTGTTCTCTTCTAGTCTTTGGTCTCAGTGACACCAGATGAAGAGACATATGATGAAGAGGATGCTGCTTTTTGCCTAGAGATGCTGCTGAGGATTGTGCTGGAGAACAGGTAGAAGGCAATCTTTAGCAGGCCTCAAACTGGGTTTGTACCACTGGGTCGGAAACCTGGGGCTATCTTGCTGAGTAGGCTCTAGAGCAGCAGTCCCCAGCCTTTTGGGCACCAGGAGGATTGGTGCTTCTATGAAAATCTAATGCTTGCCAATCTGAGATGCTGGTGCTGGGGAGCAGCTGCAAATACAGATGAAACTTCACTTACTGGCCCACCACTCACCTCCTGCTATGCAGCCTGGTTCCACAGCCCAGGGATTGGGGACCCCTGCTTTAAAGGCAAGAAACACATGAAGCAGTAGACAGTGGAGGAGAAGCTTGTTTGTTATACCTGTCTGCTTAGAGTATTATGTTAATGAGCCCTGAAAGGCTTGGCCTGAATCAAAAAGGGAGGCTTATTGCCCAGTGGCCTCTCTAGCTGAAACTATCCTCATCCTTTTTTGTTTCTCAGAGACCGTGTGGGTTGTGTGTGGCAGACTGTTCGAGACCATCTTTATCACCTGTGTGTCCAGGCACAGGATTTCTGCTTCCTTGTGGATCGGGCGGTGGTGGGGCTACTGCGCTTGGCCATTCGGCTACTCCGGAGAGAAGAGATCAGTGGTCAGGTAAACAGAGTGTACCTGGGAGGACAGGAAAGTATGCAAAGAATTAAAGTCACAGCATCAGTGGTGGATATGACCTGAGACAGAGTACATTTAGTGCCCCATAGCATGAACCCACTGACCAGACACAGGGCTAGGGGAATGTAACAGGTGGCATGGAGTCTAGAATGGTCTTCAAGTATGAAACCGGTACTCAGCACCTCTGGAGGCTTCTATAAATGTGCTCTCTAGGGCTGGATGGCTTCTGCTTTGTGTTAGTTCCAGCTCGATACCTGGTTCCTCTCATGCTTAGGACTCTCCTGTGATCCTTTGGCCCAGCATAGAACTAATAAGTGAGTTCAGCAAGGTTCCAAGATATAAAATCAACACACAAAAATTAATTACATTTCTATATACTGACAGTGTATGGAAAGTAAACCCAAAAACACAATACAATGTACAAGTGCTCAAAAAACAAACAAACAGAAAACGAAATAATTAGATATACACCTAACAAAACATGTATAGGATCTGTATGCTGAAAATTACAAAATACTAATGAAAGAAATCAAAGAAGACCTAAATAAGTGAAGAGTCATACCATGCACATGGATTAGAAGATTCAATGTAATAAAAATATCAATTCTCCCCAAATTGATGTATAAATTTAATGCAACTCCGATGAAAATTCCAACAGGGTTTTTTGTAGACATAGATAAGCTTACTCTAAAGTTTAGATGGAAAAGCACAGGCCCTAGAATAGCCAGACATCTTGAGAAGGAAGAAAATGATATTAAGGCTTACTGTATAGCTATAGTAATAAGACTTGGTATTGCTGGAGGGATAGACACATAGATCAGTGGGACAGGAGAGAGAACCAGAAATAGACCCACACAAAGATGCTCTACTAATTTTTTGATAAAGATATAAAAATAATTTAATGGGGGGAAAATTCATAATTGGGAAAAACAGACTTTGACCAAAGCCTCATACCTTATACAAGAATTAACTCCAAATGGATCATAGATTTAAATGTAAAATATAAAACTATAAAACCTTTAGGCAGAAATATAGGTGGATATCTTCAGGAGCTAGGCAAAGAGTTCTTAGACTTGACACCAAAGAAAAAACGATGAGTTAGATTTCACCAGTATTTTAAAATTCTACTTTATCATAGTCCATGTGAAAAGGATAAAAGACAAGGAGCATATGTTTGCAAATCACACATTTGGAAAAAGACTAGTGTCTAAAATATAAAAACTCAAAACATAACAGCAAAACAACCTAATTAGAAAATGGACAAAAAATATGAACAGACATTTCACTGAAGAAGATATACAGGTAATAAATAAGCATGTGAAAACATTAAATGATGTTCAGCATCATTAACCAACAGGGAAATGCAAATTAAAGCTGCAATGAGATATTATACATCTATCAGAATAGCTAAAATAAAAATACCAAATGCTGGCAAAGATGTGGGTCACTCATACATTGCTGGTGGGAATGTAAAATGGTGCAGCTATTCTGTTAGTTTCTTATAAAACTAAACATGCAGTTACCACAAAATCCAGCAATTGCACTCTTGGGCATTTACCCCAGAGAAATGGAAGCCTATTTTCTCATAAACTATAGTTGAACATTAATAGAGATTTTATTTGTAATAGCCAAAAACTGGAATTGGCTCAGGTGATTTTCAAGAGGTGAATAGTTAAACTATGTTAAACTGTGGTACATGCGTACCATGGAATACTATTCAGCAGTTAAAAGCAACGAACTATTACTGCATACAACAACTTGGATGAATCTCCAAGGAATTATGGTACATGAAAAATGCCAATCCTTAAAAGGTTATATACTACATAATTTCATTTATATACATTTTTGAAATGACATAATTTTAAAAGTTATAGACAGATTCCCAGGGTTAGGGATGGGCCCAGAAAAGAGGCAGGTGTGGTTATTAAAGGGCAATGTGTGAGGGATCCTGTGGTGTTGGAACCATTTAGCATCTTGACTAATGGTGACTGCAAACCCACACAGGTGATTAAACTGTGTGAAACTTTATACACACATGAATAGAAGTAAAACTGAGGAAATCTGAATAAGATCAATGGATTGAACCAATGTCAGTGTCCTGGTTATGAAACTATACTATAATTTTGCATAATGTTACCATTGAAGTAAACTGGGCAAAGTGTATTAGGACTTCTTTGTATTGTTATAACTACATAATAATCTATAATTATCTCAAGAAAATTTTTAATTAAAAAAAAAAACTGAATTAAAGAAAAGACCAGCAGCTGTACCCTAAGTTAGGTCCTAGCCAAACTATCCTCACTGGCTTACTGGTGGGAAAGGACACCAGCCAAGAAGTTGTGTGCCACTTCTCACTTCTCACCCCCACCCCAGGTACTGCTCTCCCTTCGTATTTTGCTGCTAATGAAGCCCAGCGTGCTGTCCCGAGTCAGTCACCAGGTAGCCTTTGGGCTCCATGAACTCCTTAAGACCAATGCAGCCAACATCCACTCAGGTGATGATTGGGCCACCCTCTTCACACTGCTGGAGTGCATTGGCTCAGGTGTGAAGCCTCCAGCTACCCTGCAGGCCACAGCCAGAGCCGATGCACCTGATGCTGGTAAGCCCCTTCCCAAAGAGTAGTTATGGCCCCAGGGGTTAAGACTAGAAAACAAAACAGGTTATTGCGTTTATCAAATTAAATACCCATGGCTTCTGCCATCTGCTTCCAGAGCTTCCTGTGCCCACTGGCCTCTCTAGCACATTCGCAGGTTAAGCAGCATGAAGGCAAGTAGGCAGAGAAGGCTATGAAGCCAGGCATACTGCTGTCCTGAGGACTGTTTTCTCAGAAACTCTGTCCTCACTGCCACCTTCCTTCTCTGACAGCTGCTACTAGATGCTGTCAGGAGCCCAAATTAACCTGCTTCCCTATTTAGTCAAGAGAGAAGCTGTCCAGACCATTCTTCAGCCCCCTGGAGGCAAGGCTGAAACTAAGCCAGATGAAGAAAAAGGAGAGGCCAGGCGTCAGCACCTTCCTTTTGAGAGCTGAAATTATTCCTCTACCCAATGTCCCCATCCTCACCTGACTTTGCCTTTATTCCTTCTGGCTTAGGGGCCCAGTCAGACAGTGAACTGCCATCCTACCATCAAAATGACGTGAGCCTGGACCGAGGGTACACATCCGATTCAGAAGTTTACACTGACCATAGCAGGCTTGGCAAGATCCACCGATCAGCCACAGATGCTGATGTGGTCAACAGCGGTTGGTTAGTGGTGAGTGAGTATATGGGCAGCGGGTGAGTCTTCCCTCCTTGGCCTATGGGAAAGATTCTTTGTCCTCTAAGAGGACATCTAGGGGAAGATCTAGGTCAATCCTGGATTCCCAGTGCTTCTATGTACTTTACAGGTGGGGAAGGATGACATTGATAACTCCAAGCCAGGATCTGGCCCCATCCGGCCAGGCCCTTCACCTCTGGTCAATCAGTACAGCCTAACAGTGGGAGTGGATCTCGGGCCACATGACACTAAATCCCTCCTTAAATGTGTGGAATCGCTGTCCTTCATTGTGCGTGATGCTGCCCACATCACACCTGACAACTTTGAGCTCTGTGTCAAGACTCTCCGCATCTTTGTGGAAGCCAGTCTTAATGGCGGTAGGTCACTTGATGAGGGGGTAATTGGAGAGTAGTCATGTGAATATACAAGGGAGAGGGAGGCAAGGGTATCTGTGCCTTTGGATGTGGAAGTATGACTTAAGTCTGGCTCTGCTCAGGTTGCAAGTCCCAGGAGAAACGAGGTAAGAGTCACAAATATGACAGCAAAGGGAACCGCTTTAAGAAGAAATCCAAGGAGGGCTCGATGCTTCGGCGGCCTCGAACTTCCAGCCAACATGCCACTCGGGGCGGACATAGTGATGACGACGAGGATGAAGGCGTGCCTGCCAGCTACCATACAGTGTCTTTACAGGTCAGTCAGGACGTAAGTATGACACCCTCTACTTCCTCTCCTCTCCCTGCACCTGATATTGGGAGCCTGGGCAGGGCCAGGGACAGCCAGGGCTGATAGGAGAGGCCCTCAGCCACCACCTCCACAATGTTCCCCTGTCCACCTATAAGTCTTTGTTTAATTTTTAAATTAAGGTCTATTTTTAAAATAAGTAATTATACACATGGTACAAAATTCAAAAGGTACAAAAGGGTAAACAGATAAAAGTAAGCCCATTCCATTCCTGTCCCTAGTCACAAAGTTCCCCTCACCAGAGGTATCCACTGCCACCAGTTTCTTGTCTATCCTTCCAGAGTTATTTTGTGTCTATTCAAGGCATAGGAAGTTTAGTTTATGAGCAAACTTTATATCACTAAATAAATGGAGAACGAACTGCCTTAAGTAGACTACCTTAGAAAAATGGTGAAAACACAAATCAGTAAATCTGGGCCCATCAAAGCCTCTGAGCCTGAGGCGTGCTCTCTCTTTTTATAATGAGATTAACATGATGAGTTTTTTTTTTTATCTATTAGGTATAAAAGAGAATTGAAAAGTATCTTTCTCACTATGTAATTCAGAATAATTAATTACCTAGTCCATACTCCTCCTCAAGTCTCCTCTACTAGGAGTTATACCTAGTTTTGGGAAACACTGACCAGACTGGGCAACTAGCTCATGAAATCAAGGAAGGAGTGGTAAGAGGTGTGGAACATAGGGGATTGGTACTTAGGGTTCCCTTGAGGACTCAGTCAGGGACAGTGCAGGATGGAGCATTCACCAGACCTAACCCTACCCATGTCCTGCCCCTCCTGTGACCCCAGTTGCTAGACCTGATGCACACCCTGCACACGCGGGCAGCCTCTATCTACAGCTCATGGGCGGAGGAGCAGCGCCACTTGGAGACAGGTGGCCGGAAGATCGAAGCGGATTCACGCACCCTCTGGGCCCACTGCTGGTGCCCTTTACTACAGGGTAAAGCTCCTGGGAGCAGGCAGGGCAGGGGCAGAGGTGGAGCTAGAACTCGGGAAGTACCATGATCAGGATGCCTGAAGGGTCCTGAGCCTGTTTTCACTCTCAGGCATTGCCTGCCTGTGCTGTGATGCCCGGCGCCAGGTGCGGATGCAGGCACTGACCTATCTGCAGAGAGCACTACTGGTACATGATCTGCAAAAGCTAGATGCCCTGGAATGGGAGTCCTGTTTTAATAAGGTAGGACTTCCCTCTAGTCTTAAAGTAAAGTTCAGATCTTTAAGACAAGGACAGCCAGGCAGCCTGAGGAGCCCCTAATGTCAACCTTGGCCTGCATCATACCTTCCCTTCTGCTCTTTACCCATCCACCCAGTCCCTGCCTTCCTTGGGGCAAGGCTGCCAACTGCTCCTGCTAGGCAGATGTCGGCTCTTTACCCACCAGGTGCTGTTTCCTCTACTGACCAAGCTCTTGGAGAATATCAGTCCTGCAGATGTGGGTGGGATGGAAGAGACCCGGATGAGGGCTTCCACACTGCTCTCTAAGGTACTGCTCATCAACCTACACCCACCCATTTTCCCACATGCCTCTTCCCTAGGAGAGAAGCCAAGGCTTCTGATAGGACTTACAAAGGCAAGTGTAAGGACTTGGGAGGATCCTGGAATTCAGAGGAATCTCTGATCTAATATTCTTATGCAAGATAGGGCAGGTTTGCCTCCCAGCCTGGAGAGGGGTAGAAGGTGCCTACCCAACCCTTGGCTGAAAGGTGCTGGTGGGCCATAGGTCTTTCTGCAGCACCTGTCTCCACTGCTGTCACTCTCTACCTTTGCGGCCCTCTGGCTGACCATCCTGGATTTCATGGACAAGTACATGCACGCAGGCTCCAGTGACTTACTGGTAAGTTCTACCTCAGCCTGACTCCTGCTGCCTACTTCCCCTCCCACCTGCTGAGAAGACTTACTGTTTCCCCTTGATGTCTACCTCCTCCTTGCCATGTTCCCCCATACTCTTTTTCCTATCCTCATGGTCTCGCTGCCACCTGCAGTCAGAGGCCATCCCAGAGTCTCTGAAGAACATGCTTCTGGTGATGGACACAGCAGAGATTTTCTACAGTGCAGATGCCCGAGGAGGCAGCCCCTCAGCCCTCTGGGAGATCACCTGGGAGCGCATTGACTGTTTTCTGCCCCATCTTCGAGATGAGCTCTTTAAGCAGACTGTCATCCAGGGTAGGGAGTTCAGCACTTCATCAAAAAGCAGGAGGCTCCATAATGTAGCAGTTAGTAAGTCTGCTTTACATGTAGAAGGTCCTGGGTTTGCACCTCAGGTGGAGTCATGGACCCTACCCTGGATGCACCAGGCCCCGCGGGCACCAGGCTCCAGTACACACTGTGAGCATGTGGGATGAGATGCCCCACCTTCAGAGATCCAGTTCTTAAGGGGAAATGACAACATCCATAGGTCAGGGGTGGAAGTAGCCGGGGGGTGGGGGATTAAAGAAGGGAAAAAATGTCTGGAGCTAACTAGTTCCCTGTGCCCTAGGTGACTGGGAAGATTGGTAGGTAGTCAGGGCTCTGCTTGAAAGAAAGCGCTAAATCCTGCCATCTGGATTCTCTGCCCTCTCCAGACCCCATTCCAATGGAGCTTCATGCCCAGAAACCTTTGGCCTCAGCCCACCTGACTCCTGCTGCTGGAGACACCAGGACACCTGGCCATCCACCTCCCCCAGAGATGCCCTCTGAGCTGGGGGCCTATGGTGAGTCCCTCTGGCTCAGCCTACTGAGTATTGAGCAGGAAGCAGGAGGCCTAAGAAGAGCCCCAGGGTAGCTTGGGACTGCTATTGAGCATGGGCAGTGAGCCAAGGGAAGCTGGGAACCAGAGAATCCTATTTAGCTGCTTATCATATGGGAAATGGCAGGACCAAATGAGCTGTGATGAGCTAGCTACTTAAGATTTTCAGGCTTGGGAGGAAAAGACTGGGTCAGGGACTTAGAGGATATGCAGAGGTTGCCCTTCAGGGAGTCTAGTAAAGACCAGACCAAAATTAACTGGAAGTGCAGCAAAGGAGGTAGAGGGCAGAGATAAGGTAGCTAGACATTGGAATGCATTTCAGGGGAGACTCCCACTGTATAGCCTAGGCTCAGGGAATGGGGAGAAACAGTGGTCAGTAAACCAGCTAAGGAGCGTGAGGGAGTCTGACTGCAAACACCTTGCTCCCCCTGCAGATTTTGAGAAGCCTGACGACCCCCGACCTTCCAACAGCAGTTCCCTGGGATCACCAGCAGCGTCTAGCCCTAGCAGGCTGAGCCCTACTCCAGAAGGGCCTCCACCCTTGATTCAGCCCCCACTGATCCTGCAGCCCTTGGCCTCCCCACTGCAGGTGGGCGTGCCACCCATGACTCTGCCCATCATCCTCAACCCTGCTCTCATTGAAGCCACCTCACCAGTGCCCCTCCTGGCCACACCCCGCCCCACAGACCCCATGCCCACCTCTGAGGTCAACTAAGGCAGGCCCCTCAGAGATCAGGACCAGTACTACCAAGTTGTTCCTGGTCCCCACAAACTCTTTAAGCCCAACCCAAGCTGCTGCTGCTGCTGCTGCTACTTGGATGGGGACCTGAAAAAGAACTTCTATAGCCCTTCCTTGGGGCCCACAATCAGGCTGCAGGACCTTCTTCTTCCTCTGCCCTCCATTTTTGGGGGTGCAACCTGAGAGCATACTCAGGTAACACCTGCAGCCTGGCAGCTCTGGAGAGGCATCACTGTGTCCACCCTCATGCCCCTCTTGCCTGTGGTCAGGCATTGAGAGCTAAGCTAACCACTCTGCACTTTGTTTCCCTCTCCCATCCCCATTCCCATTAGCCCCAGACCACTTCCTCCAGATTTTCTTCTTTTATTAATTAGTTGGTCAATTTGGAAAGTTGACTGGAGGGTGGGCAGATGGGGCTAGACAGTGGGTCTGCCCACAGGAGCATGTACATATGGAAAAACAGGACAACAGTGGACTTTTTATGATGTAATAAATATCTTAGTACCAACATCATTGCTTTTCCCTCTGGTCTCCTTGAGCTTGCAGGTACCATGTTATTAGGATACTCAGGATTTGGGCCTTATGTGAACAGAAGTGACATGGAGCTTACCAACAACAGTCTGGCCCATGTGGCCCCCACCGGCAGCAGCAGCAGCACAGAAGTATACCCCTGTCACCAGGGATGTGCCAGGGGTTTGGACAGTTGTCCTCTTCCCTAACTGTTCCAAGGGAGAAGACACCTGAGACAGCTCAGGAGGGAAACCAGAGCTGAGCTGTGGTTATTTAGAAGTCTTCTCCCAGATGCGCCTCATGGTCCAGGAGCACAAAGGAGCCCATAGCTATAATCATGTGTGTATCTGGACACAGGGTTTTCATTTTGGCCCCAAGTTGAGGAGGGGATAGTCTCTTCCACCCCACAGCCACCATCCATCCTAGTCTCTGGAGCATGATTGGAGAACCCTTCCCCTTTGCCTTTTTGTCAGCATAAGACAGGTAAGGGTGTGCATGTGGCAGGCTGTGTGGCTCCTGCAGGGCTGAGGTACTGTGAGTGGGATACAGAATATTATGTTTTAAGCTTTCTTAAATGAAACATCTATATCATCTTGGTTTCCTCCTCTGTAATGATCCCTTTTCCCTCTGGAGGGAGGAGAAATGCAGGGAGTGGTACCCTGTTGTACTACCACAGGGAGTTAGGGCCACTCACCCTCTTCATTTGGGCCCAGCTGGTTATGTGATCCTTCAGCACATGGGGCTTTCCGGTGCTCAGCAGAACCACGTGGATGTTACTGGGAGTCCAGACCTCTGTAAGTGCTTCTCAGAAATGGAAACAGCCTGATGTGGAAAAATCCTGATATGAGACCTGAAGCTCCTACACTAGTTTCTATCTCTTCCCTACCTTCTCCCACAAGTAGTCCAGACCATGTTTGGTTTTCACACTAACCAGAAACCTTCGCTGCCCCTGCCCCTGGAGAAATTACAAGTATGACTATACTCATAATTTGTTCTTTATGAATACAGAAAAGCCTGGATCTACAGCCTAGAAAACACTAGGGCTCTTTGCTTGATGACAGCTACGATATCTCTTTACAATACAAGCCCCATAAGCTCTGCCTTAGCAGCTACTGTGCATTTCCCTGTGGGGGAGATAGGTTGGCTGCTGCAAGGAAGTCTGAAAAAACATCTTATGAACAAAGGAATATGACAAGTCTATTTCTCAATTGGTCTGCAAATATTAGAAAATGAGCTCGAGTGACCACAAACTGATCAACTCCCTACTGCATATCAAAGGAAAACATTTGTTGGAAGTCTGTTACAGAAAGATCAGCTGAAATATACGTGAGTTGTTAACAATGTTGTCTCAGAGAAGGTAAAGGAAGCTACAAGAGAAAATATTCAGGCCTTACTTAATTCTGACCAACAAGGAAGAATAGCTTGGTGACATAAAAGTTACATACACACACACAAAACCTTGTGACTTTGTGGAAAAGTAATACTGCAATTCAGAGGGAAATGCTGTTCTTAATGATGTCTCCTGTAAGAACACTAGGATAGCAGATTTCAACAACTTCAGAGAAAAGCTAGAGACCTAAGACCCTATCATAGAGAAGTGATTTTGTTGGAGCACTGATATTTGTCAGTGTCAAGTGCACACTGCTCATACAGCCTTGCAGAGGCATTTACTACTCTTACAAATGAGGCAACAGAGGGGCCGAGTCTATAAGTTAGGAAGTTGGGACTCAACCCTACCGCCTCTCTTTCCTGTGACTCTTCAATTCAAAAGTGGTGGTGGTATGGAAACCCTCCAAATCTACAGATTTGACTTAACCATTGAGTTATGTCCCTCTAAACCCATCATAAATTGAGAATATAAATAAAAAATCCATTTAATGCATCTAACCTACCAAACATCCTAGCTTAGTCTAGCCTATCTTAAACATGCAAAAACATCTAACATAATGAATACACTGCAGAGTATCAGTTACGTTCATGACCATGTAGCTGATGGAGTGAAAGCTTGCTGCCACTGTTCAGCATCACAAGAGTATCACACAGTAAGCATTTCGCTTGCCTGGGGGAAGATCAAAATTCAAAGTTTCTACCGAATTCATATCACTGTCACACTATTGTAAATTTGAAAAATCTTAGGTCAAACCATTGTAAATCAGGAATGGTCTGTATATACATTTTTTTGTAGTTTTTCATGATAAATAAAAGGTTGAGCATCTGAAGAAACAGGCTGTTACCTACCTAATGAGCAAAGCATTCACTAGGAAACTGGAAAAAGATACAACCAAGAATAAATATGAGTTTCCTAAGCACATAAGAATGATATCAGGAAGAATAAATTACTAGTTAAGTTTTAGAGGAATCGAAAGTTATGCATGCATTTTTGACTGTGGGAACATTGGTGCCCTTAACTGCCCATTGTCCGAAGGTTAACTACAGAATTAGCTACAATGGACACACACGCCCCTAAAAAATGCTAAGAACAACAACAAAAAAAATGTTGCCATTCCAGCTCTCATGTATTTGCCTTTGCTAGAGCTCACTGCCGGGGAGACAAATGGCCTTGAGGAAGCAGAACCCCTCAGCCCCCGGGCTTCAGTCAAGAAAGAACTTTAGTTCAACAGTTTATCACCCTTTCCTTGAAATATTCTTCACTGGGTTTCTGAGTCACTAGCTTTTCTTGATTCTCTCCTTCACTGGCCATGCCTTTTCAATTTCTGTTGTTTGCTCTTCCCCATCTCTAGGGCCTCTGAACATTAGAATGCCTCTTTGTCCTTGATTCCTTTTTCTACATTCAAATTGCTAGGTAATATTGTCCACTGTCAAGATTTTAAATACCATCCATTACATTGACTCTGTGTCCAACTACCTGGATCATTTCCACTTGCATGCTTCATAGGCTCTCAAATTTAACAAACTTAAAAGAAAAAAATTCTTGATTACTCCCCTACAAATCTGTTCTTCCCCCAGTCTGCCTCATATCAGTAAAGAAAAACTCCATTCTTCCAAGTTCTAATGCCATACTGACCCACACTTTTCTCACATCTTACATTCAGTTCTTCAGCAAGTCTTGTTGCTTCTATCTTTCAGATCTATCTAGAATGGGACTACTTCTCACCATCCTTACCAACTACCTCCCAAGTCTAAGCCACTACTAGTCTACTGGTCTCCCTCCTACATTCTACTCCTATGATCTCTATCCTCTCCACACAGCAGCCAAAATGGATCTTTTAAAAATATGTCATAACAATTTCACTTCACTGCTCAAAAACATCCCATGGCTTTCCATGAGTATAAAATACAAATTTCTTACTTTATTTCACCTAACTTTTCTGTTCTTCAAATATACCAAACACATCCTTATCAGACCTTTACACTGCTAATCCCTCCTCCTGGATTGCTCTTCCCTCAGATATCTATGTATCTCACTCCCTCACTTTTTTAAAGTCACTGTTCAAATGTTATCAGAGAAGCCTCCCCTGCCTTCTACATACAAAACTCTTATCACTCTTTCCCCCTTACCTACTATTTTTCCCACAAAACATCACCATTTGACACATTATACATCCCTCTGATTTTCATTTGCAAACAACAACACTGTCTCCTCGAATAGGTTTTCACTATTTATCGGTGAATAAATCAGAGTGGATTTATAGTGCCTCTGCTTTGGGCCAAGTGTAACGCTAGGACTAGGTACAGCAACAGAGATAATTATTAGGTTGGAAACTGGTGGGACAAGCAATGAAGAGGCTTCCTAAGCCCAGATGGATGAAGCTATCCCAACTGACAATAAAGTCTGAGTCAGTTAAAATTTCCAGGTCAACTTTGAGAATTGTTGTAGATGACTGATGGGTGTATGGGGGTTCATTTTACTATTCTCGCCACTCTTCACATGTTGGAAAATTTCTTTAATAAAGGTTTTCCTTTTTTAATCTCCAGATAAATTATAGCTCAGAATCTTATGACTAAAATAGCTCAACCCTAGGAGTGCTTTTAGAGACCTGTGGAGACTAAAAAAATTCATGCCAATTTCAGCTAGTGGTTTATGAGCACTTTTTTTTTCAATATACAACTTTTATTGTATTTTTAAAATATCACAAATAAGTCTAAGGAATCATCTGACATCTTGGCAATTTTTGTAGCTGGACAACTTAAACCTTATTCATCAGCCTGCTGAACTGTTTCTTTTCAGAAACATATACCATCCAAAATTTTCTGATATCCTTGTTTTGAATGTTGTAGCTTGCTAAATCAAAGCAACTAAATTTGATACAAGTTGAATGTCATTTCCTTCAAGAATTAACCCATATTTCTGGGCTTGAGATACTGAACAAGCAACGCCTGACCTCATTCGAACCATGCAGATATATTTCTCACTTAAGAAATTCCAGATTTCAAAACAAGAACCAATCCTCTGAATAATGATATGGTGGGGGAAGTGAGCATACACGGGTCTCATCTTGTAAAGAAAGCCCAGTGTAACACCCTTGATCATGTTCTGTACACTACCACAGACAGTACAAACAGTAGCCAGTTCCTTTCTATTTCCCCACCATTTGTCAACCTGGAGTCTCTCCTTTTCTTTCCAAGGACACCAAGTCCTACACTGATGTGATTGAAGTTCTGCTGCAGGGTTCCTCCGGGGCCCTTTGTAATAACCATGCATTCCTTCATAGTGATTGATATCCAAATCTTCTGGAATGTCTCAACAGTCTGATAGCTAAGAAAGGTCTTTATCCTTGCAACCTATTAACATTTTAAAAGGACAATGATAATCAATGGTGACCAGGACACATTAGCGAAGTTGAAGTATACCAAGCTAACTTCCTTCTATTTTAATTTAAAGGTTAGAGATCTAATTTACAGGGGAATGTAGTAGACACTATCCCTGGATTTCAGCAAATTGTTTGATGGTTTCTTATCATATTCACTTGAGAGGCCCACAGTAGGATGAAAAGGCCTGCTTTGTTTTATACAAATTTTAGGTAAAAGAGCTTCATCCTAGAGTTGACAAACTAGATTTTAATTTTCCCTCTGTCCCTTTCTGGTTGTATCACTTCCCTCTCTGAGCCTGATTTCTTCATTGGTAAAGTTGGGTAATATTTATCTCCTAGGATAGGATTGTTGGGGGAAGAACAAGAACTTATACTAAAGTACTTTAACATAGTACCTCCTGGCACATTCCATTTGTGGGCAAAATGAGAAGTAACGAGATAGCCCTAATCAAGGGCCACAATAGTTTCCCTTTCTGTAGAGCTAGTGCAGGCCTGTAATTCCATTATTAAGAAAATCAAGGGCAAGTTGCAGGAAAGATCTGAAACAACAGCCTGAGTTCCACCGTGAGCCCAAGGTCGGACAACTCCAGTAATGGAGATTACTCATGGCACCTCCTAAAGAGAAACTCTACCAGACAAGAGATGTCTAACCTCAGAGTCAGTACTTTGTGAAATCCTGTACTGACCTTGCTGCCGCTAGAAGTGTGAAAACGGACGGGAACTTTATAAAAGGTGATTTTCTACATGAGAGAAAGTTTGCACTATTAAGACTGTGGATACTTTTTTAACTCCCAAACTCCAAATCTCCATGATGGACGAGCAAAACCTGAGTCTCCCAGATAAACACCTTATTTCCTTCTCCCAACGCAGAGCTCCTGAGCTCAGGTCTTAAAGTCTAGGCCGCTATGAACTGCCATTTATAGAATAAGTTTTAGGTCCAGACAGTCTCTCCCAGGAGAGACCGAGAAAGCGAGGACGATTAGGGAGTCTCTTTGCGGTTCCGGAGAGGCCGCCAGATGGCGCCTTGGGACTGACGGCGAGATCAACTTCCTTCCTCTTCCCCTGACTCTTCCCGGCAGCGGGGCCCTGCGCTGGGCGGGGGACCAGAGGACGGTGCTCGTCAGCTTCCCTCTGGGGTTCCCCGGGTTCAGAGGTGGCCAAAGGTTGGGCTCAGCAGAAGCCGAGTTAGTGCTGCCCGCCGTCTGGGGCAGGCCCGGGTGAGCGAGGAGACTGGAGCCCGGGCCCCTCGGCCTGCTGCTGGCGCTCAGTCAGCGGATCCCGCCCCGGGCCGGGCCCTGGCCAGACCCCGCTCCGGACAGCCATCCCAGCCCGCTCGCCCCGCGCGGCGCGCAGAAGCCCCCCCTCCCAAGGGGCGCGCCTCGGTCGCTTCCGATTGGCTGTGCACGACGGGCGTTAAACTTTCAGCCAATGAGAAAGGGCGTAGGGCGTGACGCACGGACACGTCACGGGAATTCCCCCCTCCCGGGGGCGGTCGAGGGGCTTTCCCCGCGGGAGTCCTGGCGGCCGGGAGGTGTCGCGACCGGTTCGAGGTGGGTCGGGCCCGGAGAGAAGCCGGAACCGGAGCCGCCGCGGCGGTGAGTGACCAGGTTCAGACCCCCGGGTGGCCGGGACACCGGGAAGGGCGGAGAGGGGGGGCCCTCACCGCGGGAGCCCCGGCGCTGGAGCGCGGCAGATGCACACACACGGGCAGGCACTCGGATGCACCCCGACATCCTCGTAAAATGACACGCGGACCCGTGAGTGTGCCGGCGAGTGCACAGCAGCCGCCCTGCGCTCGGGCTCGCACACAGGCGTACACGCACGAATATGCCCACCCGTGCCAGGGGCCCGGATCCATACCCTTCACGTACGAACCCAGTGGGTTCACCCATGTGCGCCCTTACACATCCGAACATGCTCGGACATGCGTCCATACTGAGAAGTTCAAGGACGCTCTCCTGCACGCGCATTTTGACGCCGCCATGCACACACAGCACGCATGCAAGCACATGGGCCAAAACACGCTGCATACCTGCCGGAGGCACACACGTATCACACACAGGCTGGGGGACTGGGCTAGGGGCGCGGGCACCCACAACAGCCCAGGTGTTTCGCGGGGCGGGGGGGAAGAATAGAAGAGCGCAAACCAAGGAGCAGACACCCTTCCTCCACCCTCCCCGCGACCCCAGAGACCAGTTCTCGGGGCAGAACCCCGGGGCCCCCAACTGGGAAGGGCCCCCACCTACAGGCCTTCGGGAAGGGGGCCTTCCTACAGCAGGAATGTCCCCCAAAAGCCCCCGGGGTGAATCAGCCGTGGCCTCCCTCGGGGTAGAAAATCCCAAGGTTGCTCCAGAATGGGGGAGGGGAGGGGGCGGGAGGCGGGCCTCGGCCCGGACAGGGAGCTTCCCCTGGCTGTGAAAGACCCTCTGGTTTCTGCCCCAGCCCTAAAGGAAGGAGTGGGGACCAACCCCCAGGGGGTCTTCGCTGGGTCTGGTTGCCCCTCAGTCCACAGACGAGCAGCAGGCACCCACAGGCCGGGGCAGACCTGGCGCCCCTCCCACCGAGGAGGCGTGTCCAGTGCGTCATTTCCAGGCCCGCCCCCTCTGGGCCCGCCTCCCCCTGGTATTTTCGGGACTTTCCTAAGCTGTTCTAACTTTCCTGCCCCTTCCCCGGTCCGGCCCAACCCAGCCCAGCCCAGCTCCGGATCTCGTCCTCCACTGGATCTCGCCCACCACACCCGGACGGGTGGCTGGAGAAGATCCGACCCTCCCCCAAATCTGGACCCCCCTTTCCTCCCCCCACTCCGGTCCTGATCCGTCTCTTCCTCCCCCCGCACTCCACCCCCCCACCCCCACCCCCAGGCGGGCGCCTGAAACTCTGGGAAAGAGAACCCGGCCGGAGCCACCAGACAGAGCTGGGCCTAACCCAGAGACATGGAGAATTGCTACGACCCAGTGAGTCACTCCTCTGGCCCCAAAGCCGGCCGGCTTCCCCCTGTGTTTGTCGGCGGTCTGTCGGAGTCCCCTCGGCTCCCCTACACCTGTAATGCCTTCATGTTATCTCTCAGCCTGTCTGTTAGTCTGTCTGCAAACTGCTTCCAGTGGAAGCCCTCTTATGGGCCTGGGGAAGAGTGGGAATGATTACTGAAGGCTTAGAGAGCTGGGAGGTGGAGGGCCCTAGCGGCGGCTCAGTCAGCTGCTACCCTAGTCTGTCTCCAAACTAGGGTCTGGATGGCATCATTGAATATGATGATTTCAAATTCAACCCATCCATTGTGGAGCCCAAAGAGCCAGCCCCAGAGACAGGTTAGTAAGTCCCCTAACCTACCTTTGTCTTGGGAGTGGGGGGAGGAGCCCATCTCCTCTGCCTTGGTGATGGGCTCAGAGATCCTGGATCATCAAGGCCCCTCTGTCCCCAGCTGATGGCCCATACTTGGTGATCGTGGAACAGCCTAAGCAGGTGAGAGAATGCAAGGGATGGTATGGGATGGCTTCAGCTCTGGGACAAATGAGTAGGTGTCGCTGGGTGGCCACAGGGAGGGTCACTGATCACAGAAGCCGCTTTAAGTTGGGATGGTTGGCTGCTGCTGCTCAGTAGTGTGATTGTGGTTCAGGACAGACATTACCTGTCATTATGGTCACTGCTAGCGGGGGATGTGGCTGGCTGGGGGCAGGGGTCTCTTCTGGTCATAATGTCACTCTACCCTGGAACCTTCAGCGAGGCTTCCGATTTCGATATGGCTGTGAAGGCCCTTCCCATGGAGGATTGCCAGGTGCCTCCAGCGAGAAGGGCCGGAAGACTTATCCCACTGTCAAGGTGAGCAAGGATGATACTTAAGGGGAAGCTAGTGGACAGTGTGCCCAGGGGCATTACTGACAGCCCTCACCCCTCCCAGATCTGTAACTACGAGGGACCAGCTAAGATCGAGGTGGACCTGGTAACGCACAGTGACCCGCCTCGTGCTCACGCCCACAGCCTGGTGGGCAAGCAATGCTCGGAACTGGGGGTCTGCGCCGTGTCTGTGGGGCCCAAGGACATGACTGCCCAGTAGGTGCCCTCTATCCCTGGCCCCCACTGGCATGCCCACTCATTACTTGCCAGTCCTAGGTCCCAGCACACCTCTATGAGCTTAGCATCTGACCAAGGGGAGAGACTTAGGTAGCCCCAGAACTCAAGGCCCCAAGTAAAACCAGAAAAGCTTCCTAGAGGAAGTAGGGCTGAGCTGAGCCCTGGCGGTGGGCTGGGTGCCTCAGGAGGAAAGAACTGCCTGCAAGGCCTCTAACTCCCGCTCCCCAACCCAGATTTAACAACCTGGGTGTCCTGCATGTGACCAAGAAGAACATGATGGAGATTATGATACAAAAACTTCAGAGGCAGCGACTCCGCTCCAGGCCTCAGGGCCTTACTGGTATGGTGGGGGGAGGGTTATGGGAGGTGGTCATGGAAGGAATAGAGGAGTCCAGGGGTCACATTGTGCCCACTTTCCAGAGGCTGAGCGTCGGGAACTAGAGCAGGAGGCCAAGGAACTGAAGAAGGTAATGGATCTGAGCATTGTACGACTGCGTTTTTCTGCCTTCCTCCGAGCCAGTGATGGCTCCTTCTCTCTGCCCCTGAAGCCTGTTATCTCTCAACCCATCCACGACAGCAGTGAGTATTCTGGCTACCTGGGATGCAAGGCCTGGGTGTCATAGGGAGCATGGGAGGCAACCTTAAGCTGTGGAATCAGATAGGTTTGGGTCTGAACTTGGCCCTCCCACATATGAGTTATGTGATCTTAAGCAGTCATTTTCCCTGAGTATGGCTTTTGTCTTGGGTAAATGAAGACTCTAGAGGTTCCTCTACCTCTTGGTGATGTTCAGATGATACAAAGTACCTGGCTCCATAAATAGGACCATGACTCTTAGATATCTGAAGTAATTGATATCCCACCCCCACAGAGTCTCCTGGAGCCTCGAACCTGAAGATTTCTCGAATGGACAAGACAGCTGGCTCCGTGCGGGGTGGAGACGAGGTTTATCTGCTTTGTGACAAGGTGCAGAAAGGTGAGGCTAGAGCCCAGGCTGGGAACTAGGGATGCTGGGTATCAAGATTGGGGGCCAGGACTTCAGAACAATGGGCCCTGGAGATTCCACTATGAGCTATAGCCAATCTTAAATTCTCTCTGTAGATGACATTGAGGTTCGGTTCTATGAGGATGATGAGAATGGATGGCAGGCCTTTGGGGACTTCTCTCCCACAGATGTTCATAAACAGGTACCCTAGGGCTGTGACTGGTGCTGGGGCTGGGGGCCCATCTAGGCCAAGGCCTCAGTGACACCTTACATCCTCCTCTGTCCAGTATGCTATCGTGTTCCGGACACCTCCGTATCACAAGATGAAGATTGAGCGCCCTGTAACTGTGTTCCTGCAACTGAAACGCAAGCGTGGGGGAGATGTCTCTGACTCCAAACAGTTCACCTATTACCCACTGGTGGAAGGTGGAGCTGGGCTGAAGATCCCAGCACTGTCGGGGGCTGGAGGTGGGGGGCTGGGTGGGAGGGTCCTAACAACTAGATAAGGGAACCTGTGAGTCAAGCTAGGAGTGGGGAAGGTCTCAGGAAGAGGTGGTCCTCGGAGCCAGCCTGAGGGCTTTAAGGGGAAAGGGCCATTACCCACCTTGGGACAGGGCTCTTGAGCTCCGTGAGTTAGGGTTCTAACATCTCATTTCCCTCTGCCCCCAGACAAGGAGGAGGTGCAGCGGAAGCGGAGGAAAGCCTTGCCCACTTTCTCCCAGCACTTCGGGGGTGGCTCCCACATGGGAGGAGGCTCTGGGGGCTCGGCTGGGGGTTATGGAGGAGCTGGAGGAGGAGGTGAGGGGGTCCTTATGGTCTGAAGGGCGACGGTCGTGAGAGGGGTTAAGAGGGAGAAAAGGTGTGGGGGAAGACATCTGGAGAGTCCTGGCCGGGGCCCTCTCCCCACAGCCCGGCCTGTCTCCACAGGTGGCAGCCTCGGCTTTTTCCCCTCCTCCTTGGCCTACAGCCCCTACCAGTCTGGCAGCGCGGCCCCGATGGGCTGCTACCCGGGAGGCGGGGGCGGGGCGCAGATGGCCTCCGGGCCGCCCGGCGGGGATGCTGCTGGGGGGGAGGCAGAGGCCGTGGCGCCTCCCAAGCCCCCGCAACGCGAACCGCCTGGCCCGGAGCTGCTTCAGCGAGGTATGGCCCTCGGGACCGGGCGGTCGGGCGCCGAGGGCGGGAGACCCGGCCCCCGCCCACGGCCCTGTCGCCCGCAGCCCGGGAGTACAACGCCCGCCTGTTCGGCCTGGCGCGGCGCAGCGCCCGCGCGCTCCTCGACTACGGCGTCACGGCGGACGCGCGCGCGCTGCTGGCGGGACAGCGCCACCTGCTGACGGCGCAGGACGAGAACGGAGACACGTAGGTGGGCGGGGGGCGGGGCCCGGGAGAGGCTGGGGGCGGGGCGAGAAAGGGACCCTCGAGGAGCCAGGGCTCTGGCGGGGGGCAGACCCGCCTTCAAGCCCGCCCATGCTGTGGACTGGTTCTGTTCAAGGCTCCTATCTCTTCAGACTTTCCTTTTGTCGACCATCAGAAGGGCACGGTAATTGCCCTTGTCGACCTCTGGAGGTGCTGGGAAAGGGTTAAGTTCAGGTGTTGCGCTTGGAGACGTCTGGGCTCCACAGGCCCCAGCAAGGGAGATTATGGGGGCAGGGGTTTTTTTTGAGGGTCGAGGATGCCCTGAGTGGTTGGACTTGCTAGGCCAGAATCTCACACCCCGACCCCCAGGCCCCTGCACCTGGCCATCATCCACGGGCAGACCAGTGTCATTGAACAGATAGCCCATGTCATCTGTCATGCCCAGCATCTCGGTGTTGTCAACCTCACCAACCACCTGCACCAGGTGAGGGGCACCTATTGGTGAGGGGGTAGCGGTTGGAAGGCAGGTAGGTCTAGGCCAGGAGTGGGCCTGCTTCACTCTGCATGTGTCCCCCAGACGCCGCTGCACCTGGCGGTGATCACCGGGCAGACCAGCGTGGTAAGCTTCCTGCTGCAGGTAGGCGCAGACCCGACAGTGCTAGATCGGCATGGAGACTCAGCAGTGCACCTGGCACTGCGGGCAGGTGCCAGTGCCCCCGACTTGCTGCGTGCACTGCTGCAGAGTGGAATTCCCACCATGTCCCAACTGTTGCACATGCCAGACTTCGAGGGTGAGTTCTTCACTTTATCTGGACCAGGGGCAAGGGTGGGGACCAGGGGGGTGCCTAGAGTGAACATGCGGTGTAGAGATCAGCATGTCAGGGGGCCCCATTGGGATCACAGCTCCAGGCTGAGTATCCTGTGTCCCTAGGTCTGTACCCAGTACACCTAGCAGTCCGTGCCCGAAGCCCCGAGTGCCTGGATCTGCTGGTGGACAACGGGGCTGAAGTGGAGGCTGCAGAGCGACAGGGAGGCCGAACAGCTCTGCATCTCGCCACAGAGATGGAGGAGCTGGGGTTGGTCACCCATCTAGTCACCAAGGTGGGACTGAAGACTGTGGAGGGACCAAGGATGGTGAAGATGCAGGGGAAGAGGCAGCTAGTCTGTTGGTGCTGTGATCAACCACTCCCTTGCACTCCACAGCTCCGTGCCAATGTGAATGCTCGAACCTTTGCGGGAAACACACCCCTTCACCTGGCAGCTGGACTAGGATCTCCAACCCTCACCCGCCTCCTTCTAAAGGCTGGTCAGTCTCACCCTCATGAGCAAATGAACAGGGCCAGGAAGAGGAAAGGGTAGGGCTCCCATCCCCCCCACTTTGCAGTCCTTAGTGTGGATGGACTCCCACTGTACCTCCCTCCCCCAGGTGCTGACATTCATGCAGAGAACGAGGAACCCTTGTGCCCACTGCCTTCACCCCCCACCTCTGATAGCGACTCAGACACTGAGGAGCCCGAGAGGGACACCCAAAGCAGCTTCCGGGGCCACACACCTGTTGACCTCACTCGCAGCACCAAGGTGAGGCCAGCCTGGGACTAGAAGTACCAGGGAAGAGGGAATCTGGGGTTAGGGATGGGGTCGAGTGTCTGGTACCTGGGCTTTAGGACTGGGATGGGAGTAGTTAAAGCGGACATTGTCTTCCCAGGTGAAGACCTTGCTGCTAAATGCTGCTCAGGACACCATGGCACTCCCCCTGACTCCACCTAGCCCTTCAGGTGAGATCTCTTCACCCATTGCCAGCCCCTAGGCCTCTGCTCACAGAGGTCTCTTTTCCTTCAGGACCTCTGAAGGAGTCTGCCTTGTCACATTGCCGTGAAAGAAAGGCAGTGTCTGGGTGTCTGTGCCTATGACCATCTCTGGAGGTAACTGACACATCTGTGTGTGTCTCCCTCAGGGCCAGAGCTGCCACTGGAGGATACAGTCCTACAGAACCTGGAACATCTGCTAGATGGGCCAGGAGCTCAGGGCAACTGGGCAGAGCTGGCAGAACGACTGGGGCTGCGCAGCCTGGTAGACACATATCGAAAGACAGCCTCACCCAGTGGCAGCCTCCTGCGCAGTTACAAGGTCAGTCAGGCCCCATCCCCTGCTCCATGCCTGGCTTCCTTTCCCCAGTCTTGGATCACATGTGCTTCCTTGGCCCCAGGGCTCCTCTTACACCTCTTCCTTCTCTCCAGCTGGCAGGCGGGGACTTGGCGGGCCTGCTGGAAGCTCTGTCTGACATGGGCCTAGAGGAAGGAGTGAGGCTGCTGAGGGGTCCCGACGCCCGAGACAAGCTGCCCAGCACAGGTAAAGGGGTCCTACATGGAAGATTGATCTGGGCCTGCAGGGTGGGAGGCCTAAGGCCTTAACTCTTCCCTATCCCCTTCCCTGTGTCCACTCCCCCAGCAGAGGTAAAGGAGGACAGTGCATACGGGAGCCAATCAGTGGAACAGGAGGCTGAGAAGCTGGGCCTGCCCCCTGAGCCACCAGAAGGGCTCTGCCATGGACACCCCCAGCCTCAGGTGCACTGAACTGCTGTCTACCCACCAGCCCCCTTCCTGGGCCCCTCTGTACAGTATCCTCACCTATTCCAGTTCTTATTTAATACCCCATGCCCACCCCTCAGTTGGGGTAAATAAAAAATTCTCATGGGAAAGGGAGGGGGCCCAGCCCCCTTCCCAACTTATGGCAGCCCCTGAGTGACTCTTGTCCTACCCTGGCCCCAAGAAGACACTGGGGAGAAGAGGTCCAACCAGCAAGTCCAGAGCAATTTTAATGAGGGTGGAGGCTGTACAAAGGGCAGGACCCACTGAAGGAGGGAAAGCAAGGCCATGCTGCCCCTGGCCTATGTATGGGGGCTTGGGCATGGACACCCTTCCTCCACTCCTGGAAAGAGAGAGGGTGAGCCCTCAGGGAGAAAAGGGAAAACCAGCTCAGCTCCAACTCCTGGCCTCTGTCTGAGCCAGGCCCCAAGATGGAGGGGGATTGCTGGTGTCAGGGGTGGGGATAGTCTCAGCAGAAAGCAGAAAAGTTGTCAGGCCTCCCCCACAAAAAAAAAGCATCAAAAGTCAGGGGTCCTGGCCCCTCCCACCCCAGCCCCCAGTACGAAAAGTGCAAAACATTATCACAAAAAGGGGGTCAACTTAGAGGGGCCCTTAGCCTAGGCTCCTGAGGCCAATGCCCTAGCCCTGCCCTGCCCCGGACACCGCGTCCGGCGCGGTCGGGCCTTGGGCTGAGGAGCCCTCAGGGGTGGCCCGAGGCCAGCCCCGGGCTCAGTAGGTACCCAGTGGGCACCACCCCCCACATGCCCACCCCAACTCAGGGCTTCTGCCGCCTACTGCCTGCCCTTGTTCGAGGCTCTGAGCCATGACACTGAGCCTGGGGCTGGCTGGAGGTTTTGGGCTGCAGGGAGGGACTGGAGTGAGGCGGGAAGACTCCATCCTCCATGCTCCCGGCCTGGGCCAGTGCTGCCTCTACTGCATCCAGCTCTTCATTGCCCGCCTTCAGCTTGACCCGAAGCAGCGCTGCATATGTGCCATAGCGGGATTTCTGAGGCAGAGGGGCAGGGGCAGGGGCTGTGAACCCACTCTCCACCCTCTGCCCATCCACCCCATCTCTATCCTGTCTGGACCAGGGAGGGACACTAAAGTAGGGTAGGAGGTAGCAGCTTCTTGTCCACCTCTAAAACCCCGAGTACTGACATGATTCCCTGGTAGGTTGGTGGTGCCCTCTGGGCTCTTTCAAAACTGCCAGTTTTAACAATGTTTCTTAAGCCTTTACCGAGTTAGGAAAACACCACTTTACTGACATCTCCCTTCATCACCCTAGTGAGTATAGAATATTCTTCCAGTTCCACAGAAGAGGAAACTGAAGCTGAGAGAGATTAAACAAACTCCCCAAGGTCACCCACCTGGTTCTACTCTTAAGAGTCTATTTCCTTAACCACTAGTCTGAGCCTATATTTGGGGACATGGAGATCCTGCTAATGGAAAAAAGTGCTACAGAGGTGCCTAGGCAGGGAGGCTTACCTCAAACTCCAGGTAGGCCTCTTTTTGCCGCTGCTCCTCGGCCTCCTTACCCCGGGCCTTCTTGCCCAGTTGGGCTGCCCGGTGCTCCCGCAATTCACTTGCCATAATCTTCAGCTTGGCTTCGTGGGTTCGCACCTGCTCCTCCTAGAAGCAAGAGGGAACTCAGTCAGGGTCACTCCAGCACATACAATGCCTTTGTGCAAGTTTATGTAAAAGGAGCCCCTTCCTTTGGATGAACAAAGCACTATGTCTGGGTTCACAACATGGCATGTGGAGTGGAGGCTGAAACTCAGGCACCCCAGCCATTGTCCCAGTGCATTATACACCTACATAATCAAACATGGTAGCCTTGAGTGTAGTCAGCAGGGGTCAGCCCAACCCTATTCCACAGGCCGGGTGGACAGAACTGGGGGTACCTGAGAGAGGCGGGTGGCAGCACTGGGCAGCAGAGGGCGGCTGAACTTCTTCTGGGAACTAACAGCAGCTGGGAAGGGGGGTGCAGAGAACATAGCAGCCACCACGTTGATGCGAGTGATCCAGGACTGCATCTGCTCCAGGCTCCTGAGGAGACAGCACAGCCACTTGGGACCTGGGCCCAGAGTTCCTGGCCTGGGGTACCATTCTGGGGTCAGGATGTGGACTGAGAAAGAGGCAATCCAGAGACAAAGTAAAAAAAGTTGAGAGTGTGGTGAAGGGGTCTGGGATGGGTAGGAAGAAGGTACTCACGGGGCCTGGAAGAGGAATACCCTCCAGTCAGCTGTGCGCAGGTAGAACACATGGGGCCTCTTGCTGTAGTCATTGGCACGAGTGGCCAGTGCGTGGTGGATGCTGATGGCATTCTTAAGCTCTGCCTCTGATAGGGTCTTCCCAGGCTGGTACTCCTCCTGCAGGGGTGCCCATCTCGTCCTGGCCACAGTCCCAGCCTGGTCCAGCCCAGTTCAGACCCACTCCCCTGAGCCAGTTAAGCCCCCACCCCTTGGGCTGGCCCCGCACCTTCTGCAGGTAGAGGATCATGCCCTTGAGGATCCCGTGGAAGCTCTTCCAGCCCCTCTTGCCCCGAGGTGCTGGGGGAAGGAAGACAGGTCACAGAGGTCCTGGGATAGGCCCACTCCCGTCCATCCCCCAGACCCCACTGGGCCACGTACTCTTCCTGCAGTCAGGATCTGCGTGCACCTTTCGCACCAGGGCCCCGTGCTTGTAGACTGCAGCCCCTGGCTCAGGAGTCAGGTCCAGGAAAGGGCTGGAGCCGCTGCCACTGCCCCCGCTGACCCTTTTGATGACCTTGGGGTTGGGGTCAGCCAACTCAGACAGAGAGCGTCTCAGCTCCTCCTCGTCTCTGCAGGTATGATCACCTCAGAAGGGGCTGGCCATGGAGCCACAAAATCCCCACCCTTCAATCCTGGCCTCTGCCCACCCAGGAAAGCTCTTCCACTGCTTGTATAGATGGGGATGGGGATACTGACACTCTCAGAAATGTGGTTCCCTTCAACCTGAGGCTCCTGGAGCCACGGATCCCACCTCAGACCAGGTCTCTCCAGAGGCAGCTCTGTCTCCCTGCTCTCAGATCATGGCTCCTTGAGGCAGCACAGTTCCTTCAGATTAGAGCCCTCAATGGTAGGGCCATGTCTTTCCCTTTCTTCTCTCACATGTAACTAGCCCCATCCTCTCCATTTCTGCACACACATACCCCCAAACCTCGCACCCTTCTCCACCAGGACAGACACATATCTGACTCAGCTATCTCAACCACACCCAATGCCAGCTCATAGCTTGTTGGCTAAATGGTGGCAGAGTAGCAGCTTCCTAGTGGTCTCCTAGCACATTCTGATCTGCAGGCTCTGTCAGATATCATGTAAAAAGTTTGAGTCTTTCTGGTCACATCCTTGCTCAAGAACCTTCAAGTTCCCTATTGCTTCCCACATGGGGCCTATATTACACTCCCCACAACACACTGCTTCCACTCTCCATTCCCACCAGGCCTGCCTCTTCTTCATCTCCCCATGCCACACTCATTTCAGCCACTACATATTGGCCTCCTAAATATCAACTCCCTTTCTTTCCCCAAATGCTTCCCCTCCTCTAAGGCTATGCCCAAGTCCTGATCTTCTGAGAAGCTCCCCCTGGTCTTTTGTACTACATTCCTGACCTCTGCTTCCTCTGAGGTCTTCTCTCCTGCCTACTGGGAGCTCCCAGCTAAACCTCCAGAAACTTCTGTTTTCCTACTAGGGTTGCCAAGAGACCTCCCCTTTTTGTTTCAGCACCCATTCTCCCAGGCCAGCTAACAGTGGCCACCTATCCCAATCCAGCTTGTCATAACAACCCAGCCAGAGATAAGACACAGAACCCCAAGTCCGTACAGGCATCTCCAAAGAAGGAAGTGAGGCTACCTCACTGCCTCTCATAAACCTCACCCACATCCCTTGTCCCAGGGCCCCAGGACTCACAGGGCCTACCTCAGCTCTCAGCCTCTCCAGGCTGACCCTCCCCCACTCCTCATCTCCACCCCACCCCACAGCCCAGGACTCACATGGCCCACTGCAATTTTTCATTCTTGATGGAGCTGTACAAGGCCTGGAGAGGGAGGAACAAATCAGGGTAGTATGAGTCAATCCTGGAAGGAGGTACACCATGTACCCCAATACCAGAACTCAGAGCTCTCCTTCCCAACCTGGGGAAGGAGACAGAACTGGGCAAGGGGGTAGCAGAGGGTAAAGACCAAGAGCAAGTTCTGGAATGAAGTAATAGGACCCAGGCCCAGCTCTGCCACTTTAGTTGCATGACATTGATCAAGTATCCATGAGGGAGAACAAACATGGTAAGATATTTAATGAAAGACAGCAATTAGCATAGGGCATCCTGGCATATGGTTGATGCACAATAAATGACAGCTGCTATTAATATCTTTACTATTGTTATTACTGTTAAAGGGTCATCCTGCTGAGATATTGGGTGGGAGAAGCACAACTCTGAAGGGAATGGAAAAGAACAGCCCAAGAAGCTCCCCTTTTCCCAACCATGTGCTTTGGGTCTGTTTCCACAGGATAAACCCACACAGAGCACAAGGGAACACAGGCCCGCGAAACAGGACTCACCCTGTAACCTCCTTCCTTGGATAATAGAGAACATATTCTCATGGCACCCAACCACAGGACAGGCTGAGACCTTCCCCCAACCCAGACTGCCCAACCAGGCCAAATGCCAGGGTGGTTCAGCCCCTTGCCCACTCACACACTTCATGTTACTGGGAAGTGAACACTAGTCTAAAAGGCAATAGTTTTGGTTTCTAAACCCTACACACCCAAACTCTCTGTGGGGTCCTGAATCAGTCACTTCCCTTCTGTATAGTTGGTCTGAGGGACCTATGGGGACCTTGGGGTGGTCAGAGGAGAGAATGGGCTCCATGAGTAGCATAGAGAACCCCTCCTCTTGGGAGTGGCCTGCAACGTGAGTCTACACTAGTACCTCCCACTGTGAGGGTGCTTCTGACAGCCTGTCTGTGAGTGGGTGTGTCCCCAGCATGTGTGTGTTGGGCTAAGTGTGTGGCTTGTGATGCTGTCTGCGTGTGAGCTGGGTGCAGTGGTGACGTCGGCACCTTCGTGATGGGATACAACCTCCTAACACACCATACTCTCTGACTCTCACTGCCCACCGCCATGCCAAGCAGCCCACATGGGCACACCCTGTCCAGTGTCGAGTACACCCCACAGCCTCCATCCCACACACAGCACAACCCAGTCTTATGCACATATTCCCTCCCAGCATACACCCAGCCCAAACTCAGCATAGCCTGGCCCCTAAACCCTCACTCTCCAACACTCTTGGCCAGGAGGCTGAAGTGGCCACCGACATCCAGCCTATAATCCTTGTCTCCAGCCTTCCAGTTTTTCCCCGGCCCCTTGAGGCCCCCATCCATATGACTTCCAAAGTCGCAAACCCCATCCGCGAGCCCCCTCTCATGCTCCCATCTGGAAGACCCAAAGACCCTTTCGTTTGCGATGCCCACCTTGATCCAAGGAGTCTGTGCCCTTCCCCCTCCACTCCATGCCCATCCCTCGCTATCTATGGGCCCCATCCCTGCTGGGCTCCCTGCTCAGCCCCCACTGCTGCCTTTGGTCGCCCCTCAACCTCAGCCGCCCTCGGCCACCCCCTCGTGCGCCCCCAGCCTGGCGTGGGCCGCCGCCCCAACGCCCTCACCGCCTTTTTCTTCTTGCGGCTCTGCAGGCGGCTGACCACCAGGTCGGTGTAGAGCACGGGCTTGAGGCTGCGCGAGCGCTGCGGCCAGCCGTAGCACAGGGTCTCGGCGCCGCGGTGGGTGCGCCCGTAGCGCACGGAGCAGAGCGACCGCGAGCGCAGCCGCCCGGCGCTGCTGTGGATGCTGTTGACGCCGATCATGCTGGCCCGGCCGGCGCGCCGCGGCCCCCGGCCATGCCCCCCGCCCGCCCTCGGCCCGGACGGCCCGGACGGCCAGGACGGCCCGCGGACAGCTTCCCCGACAGCCGGCACGCGCGGCCCGGCCCGGCCCGAGCGCGCCCGGCTCCCGCCGACGCAGGAGCGCGCGGCGGCGGCGCGGTCGGCTCTGCAGCTCGGCGAGCGGGAGGGAGGGGGGCGACAACGGGGCGGGGAGGGGAGGGCGAGGGCTGGGGCGGGGACCGCACAAGATGGAGGCGTCCAACCAAGAAGGGGGTCCGCGGTGCGCAGCCACGGGGGAGGGGCCCGGGGAGGCCCCTGGGGGGTCGTCCGTGTGGGGGGGACCGGCTGCCCAAGGGATGCTGGGGGCGGCGCTGGGAGGCCCTAGGCGCAGGGCTGGGAAGGTGGGTGGATCCTGTAGGGTCTGAAGCGCCCTCTGGGAATGTCAGGGTTGGGGGGGAAGCGGGGAGGTCCGAACGCCTCCCTGCAGCCCTCTTTTACCCAGCCAGGAGGGGCCATGAGGCGAGATGGCAGCACAGGATGGAGGCAGCCTGGGAAGCACACTGTCCTCTTCCAACCCACTGAGCCGCAAATACCTCGAACGCCCATGTATATAGCCCAACCCATGCACACACACCCCAGTTTAAAGACATACACCCAACTAACCAGATGCACCAATTTACATTCATCTCTACTCACGAACACTACAAATTCAGATGCGCACCTCAAAATGTAGTCTTTAACCCACAAACATACATCCTCTACTCACAGACACATGTCGTAAGACAGCCAATTCACAGAAGTACACTCCAACACACGTAAACACCCAACCTACTCCCCAACTCATACACACACTCTAAATAAGCCCTAAAGCACAAACACGTCCTGAGTCAGACAAACCCCCTTGATTCACCAATACCCTAAATCACACGTATACACCGCAAGCATACCCTCAACTCACAATGGACACCCCCAATCAGGCACATTTCCAAACCTAGAAACCCAACACAACCCAAGCTCATAGACAGCCCAATAACACTCCTGTGCAGTCACATTTATGTGGTGGCTAAGAGATCCCTTTGCCAACCCTGGGGGTTTGAAGTGAGTTCAGCCCTCCCATAATGAAACACCACCCATGAGGGAGAGGAGTGAACCCATGGGACCAGGATGCCCCCTCCTCCTCCTATTCATACCAGTGCCTGGGCAGCTAACTCTTCAAATGCTGGCGCCAGGGCACTGGGCCTGCCCACAAAGGAGCCAGAAGCACAGTATCTAGTCCTAGTTTGGCACTAGTTTGGCTCATTGCCAGACCTTTAAAAAGTTTTTGTTTCTCTCAGGACCCTCTACCTTCTGGTAGTAGAAACTGGATGGCCTTAGTGACAGTATACCTTGGGGCGGAGGAGAGGCTGGGGAGGAGGGAAGCAGTGTACTTGTGTGCCACCTACCCCACCCTCATGCAGGGACACCTTCCATCCTCAGTGAACACTGGAGAGGGGCATTGATGAAGGTGAATGCAGAGTCCAGGGCCTCCTGATCATGTGTTTTCAAGAACCACCTCCCTCCCATTGCTGTGCAGCCAGACTGCACACGAGTGTGCATGTACCTGGAGAGCTGGTGTGTGGGGCTGGAGAGAGGGCGTGGTCCCCCAGACTGAGTCACGAGAGAGAGGGGAGAGAGTCGAGGCTCCTTCAGCAGGAGCGGGGGCCAGTAGGCCCTTCACCTCACCTGGAACACCAATAGGTCCCCCATCCCTCCCCTCCAGCAACCTGTATCCTGCCCTGCCCCCAACCTTGAGCAGCTCCCTGGGGAAGTCTCCGCCTTCATTGAGGCCCTCCAGGTTCCCGATGAAGTCTCCACAGGTCATGCGCTTCCCAATATTCTAAGGAAGGGAACAGAGGCCTGTGAACTTGGGAGCGCCTTTCACTTCCCAGGCTTTGAAATCTCTGGATGGGGTCTATTTTCCAGGCTCCCTCCCGTCAGACCCCACTCACGTGTCCATGGAGATCAGTATTGAGTAGCATGAGGGCGCAGGTCAGAGTGTGTGCACCATCTAGGGGAGAGTTGACATTCAACTTCAGTGACTTCCCAGGGACTCTTCCCACAGCTATCTTCCCCAGCCTTCCAGCTCATCCCTTGCTCCCTTTTAAGACCCCTTTTGGCCCACAATTATCCTCTTGTAAGTCCTGGACCCCAGTAGCAAACTGCCCCCCACCCCAAGCAAAGACTCTCATCCAGCATATTTGTCAGAAGGGAACTTACTCTTCTCAGTTCACCCTCCCCAGCTCCCTATGGTGCTGGGGGCTGCCCACTGCTTGCCTGTCAACAGCCACATACCTCTGTGTCACTGCACTAAATGCAAGCAAGTGGGCCCCACACAGTTTTGCAGACTAATGCAGCCAAATAGAATCTCCACTCACGACAAGCACTGTCATGCCCATGAACGTGAACAATGACATACAAACACACCTGCCACCTGCTTTTCACAACCCATGCTAGACGTTAATAATATGCCTGCCAACACACATAGTTCCATATCATGCAGCCATGTCGGAACTGTCTGCACACATGCATGTTCACATGCCTGCAAGCTTGTGCATTTGTTCATTCCTGCACACACACTCAGGCTCCTATGCACACACATAATGCCTATTTGCCTCAATGACCAGCCAGGAAAGCCCTGCCCCTGGCCTCCTCACCCTCTGAGGACAGGGCTCCAGGATTGCACTGGAAGTATCTCTGGGAGAAGTGGGCCAGCACACGCTCCCGTTCCTGGGTCTCACCCATTAAAGCCAGCTCCTTCAGAAATACCCTGGGGAGAAAAGAAGAGAGAGCATGTCACCTCCATCCATGGTCCCCTGACCAGGCAGCCCTGGCTCTTGGCCATGCCCAGCCAGCTTGGGAAGGGTGATGTCAGGGCAGCTTAGGGGAGGCGCAAGTTGAGGCAGCATAGCTGAGGCTCTGAACACCAGGCCTGCCTTCACAGGGCTCAACACCCACCTGAGAGCTTGGTCCAGAGTCATGCCTGTGAAGACAAAGAACTTGAGGTACTCGCCAGCCACCAGTTTGCTGAAGTCATTGCTGTGGGCAGAGCAGAGACAGGTAGAGTCTCAAGGGGAAGTGTCAAGGGGAAGTGTCAAGGCCAGGTGGGGGTTACCTAGAGATTTGGGAGCATTAGATAGAGGGGATGTGGAGGTGCTGCCCACAAGTTGCATCCCCCTCCCCCCTTCTCAATGGCAGCCCAGTGGTTTTACTTCTTGCCCAGGTGCCGGGCCACATCAGCCTTCCTGAAGCCATCTAGCCGGTACAGCCTCTTAGCTAGGCGCTGGGCGGCCTCCAGGTCTGCTTTCTGTCCATTGGACAAGGTGTCTGTGCTTCCCAGGGCCAGCCGCTCTGTGCTGTCCAGCTCTGAGTCTGAGTCGGACACCAGCTGGCTCAGGGGTGGTTCACTGCCAGGGTAGAACACCAGCTCAGAGGTGGGGCAGGCTCTCAGAGGCCATCCAGATCCTTCCTCTGCCTCCAGGCCCGGAAGACAGAGAAGAGGAGACTGGGACACAGGGAAGACATTTTCTTTTCTCCAGAGGAGATTGTACAGGTTTCCTCCATCAACCTACTCCATCATTACCACCTCTCTGTGGAAAGTCCTGCCTCTAGTCTAACCCACATGCATCTTGCTGCTGTGGGAGTTCTGGCTGTTTCCCCAAAGCCCCTAAGTTTGTTATTAGACATAGGTGTCCCACCCCACACTAGCTGTACTCAGAACATAGTCTTTTATGTCTGAGAATGTAAGCAAAGGTGGTATAGATAGGATGTCAGAGAGGAACAGTAGATGGTCAAACAAAGATTTAAGGGCAGCATGGACACCTTCCTGCTCCTATGTCTTTCTTCCTCATACTTTTAGGGAGACGAGCTTTCTCCTTGCTCTTTCTCTTTCACCCACAAAGAAACAGTCTCTAGGGTAGAGGGTTCTGGGGGTCAGAGTGCACCCCCTCATTCCCTGTCTCCTACTCTCCTTCCCTTCCCACTCCAGCTGCTCTACTGGCAAAGCCACCTGTCACCCAGAGACAGAGGCCGGAAACTCCTGGTTGCTAGGCAACCCTGTCTCCCTGGCCACCCCCTCCTGTTGCCATGGCTTCCATGACTGTGAGGGTAGCTGGCAGAGGAGAGAGCAGAAAGGTTGGAATGGTGAATGGACTTCCTGGAGAAGGGTGAGAGAGTCCTGATTGGAGAGGGGAAGTGACATGGGAGGGAGGCAATGGGAGAGGCTGGTGGCTTCATATGTGGGAGAAGACTCCAGGCTGGTAAGGTGACAGAAATTCTAAGCAGGTTAGAGGATCTATCTGGGGAGGAAAGGGCCCTCCTGGAGAGAGGAGCCTATTCTCCGGGCCCCCTTCAATCCTGAATCACGGTTTCTCAAGTCATTGGATCTGAGACCAAGGGGGATGACTATGAGGGGCTCCCCTTCACAGCCAGTGGAAGTAGTCTTCCAAATGGGAAAGCAGATATCTGCATCCCCTAAGTACCCCATCAGGTATCAGGAATAGAAACTACATCTTCACACTCAGAATCTGTCCCTTGGAACAGCTGTTCCTAGGGCCCTGGGGACCTCAGGTCTGAAAAACCAAAGGAATCACTCACCTGCCCAGGGGTGCCGCCCCCAGCCCAAAGCTGTCTTCTGAGTGGCAGGGACTAGGGGGCTCCCTCCCTGGGGCCTGCTTGGCTACAGCTTGTGCCTCCTCTTCCTCCCCTCTCTGTGTCCAAGGCCCATCGACGGCAGAACTGGTACCAGAATCCGGTTCAAGAGGGGCAAGTGGGGCGGGAACAGTTGGGTCAGGCCGGGGGGCAGGAGGTTGGGGAGGCAGCTCAAACGTGAAAAAGGGGCTCTGGGTTGGGCCAGGTGAGGCCAGGGCCTCCAGTGAGGCGAGACTGGTGTATGAGGTGCCCTTAGCCCGGTGTGACTCCAAGATGGCTTCAAACACACAACTGAAAGAGTCAGGCCCATCAGCTGAGGGGCTGGTCCCAGGTAGAAAGGGCACAGGCGACTTGAGTGGCCCAGGATGAGACATCTGGATGCCTGGCCTGCAGAGGCAGGGAGAATCTCCGATCAGGGGCCCAGAGGACCCTCAGGGAACATTTCATTGAACTTTCATACAGACTCTGTAAAGGGGATTATCATCTCCTTTTTACAGGTCTGTACCGCCTAAAAAGACACCTGGGTAGAGGAAGCCCACCAGAGGTCCTCCAAGTTATTCAGTACCTCTGGGGCATCCCATCCTTACCCGTCCCTAGCACCCAATCCCCTTCTTCTCTCCCTCCCTGCTAATCTCTCTTTCTCCTCCTTCTCCCTGATCCTCTCCCCTCCTGCCATCCCATTTCTATTTCTGGCAACATCTTAGGAGAAGAAGATGAGGCTCCAAGCTGCAGTGGGGTGTGAGACGGAGAGGAAAACCCCCACATTCCCCACTCTCCCGCCAAGATCCAGGATCCAGATTGATGCTCCCATACTTTTGGGCTTGATTCCTGCCTCTTGCCTCTCTCTCTGTCCTGTTCTTAACTAGAACCTTTTTTCTCTATCCTGGCTGCCCCTCACCCTCCTGGGTTCTTGCTGATGCCCTCCACATCCCCACTGTTCTGCCAGATCTCAGGTTTCTGTCCAGAATCTCCTGCCACACCACCCTATTGGTACCACCAGCTTGGGTCTGACCCTCCCAACCCCACCCTCATCTCTATTCCAGTCCCTCTGACCCCAGCTCTGCCTCTGGGACAGTGGGAAGGAGCAAGCCACTATCCTCTCCCACTCCCCCACTCACCGGGCCCCCTCTGAGGCCTCAAACACCTCGTCGTCCACATCCTCTTCCCCACCTGCCTCATCCTCGTCCTCATTGCCACTGCCCAGGCTGGGATGAGAGCCAAGGCATGGGCTGGAACGTGGGGCAGGTGGGCAGGTAGTGCCAGGCGGACCCTCGGAGCTGGGCTGACTCTCAATGGCTGAGTCAGCCTCCTCCCGCTCAGCCAGCACTTCATCGATGTCAGTCTCGTGGTAGCACCTCAGGGGCACCGTATCCAGGTCCGTCTCAGAGTACTTGGCTGCTCGCCCCACAGCTACCCCAGAGCCCTTCCCTGAGCCCACCACAGGTAGAGATGGGGGGGCCTGCTCTGGGGGCTTAGCACCTGCAGTATGCACAGGCATCCCAGTCAGGAGGTTATTCAGGTCAGCTTCCTGTCCTCACTGTTCTAGGAAAGAATTCTCCCCAACTGCCTCATATTGGCAGGAAGTTCTTTCAGATTCTAGCCACCATTTCTGCTGCTACAAACTCAACTGGTTTCTGGTGCCAGTGGAGCTCATTTCAAATTAAGTTCTTGTCGAATAATTTTGAGGGCCCTGAGACCAGCCTCTTTCTACTCCAGGGACTGACCCTTGATATCCTACCACCCCTTCCTCCACTCCCCAGCTTCCTGCATGTGTCCAACCCAGCTGCTATCCCACAACCCCCCATCCTAACACAGATGGAAAGATTGAGGCCATTAGCTTACTTAGGAGCCAAGGAAAAAATTGGGGAAGTTCAAAAAAAGGCTCCCTACCATGCCTCAACTGCTGTGGAGAAGGCCCTGTTCTATTCTCCTTGCCTCAGTTCCAGGCCTTACCTGAGCTGGGGGGGTCCAAGGAGCCATAGAAGAATTCCCATTTGGCTCTAGCGATTCTCTGAGCATGAGAGGAGACTTCCCTGGGTGAGGACCAGGTGTCCCCCTAAGCCAAGGAGGGAGAAAGACACAGGTACCCAGAGATAAAGGCAGACATACACAGACACAAGAACATGGGACAGAAACACAGAAAGAAAACACACAGGGAGAGAAGTGGAGGTGCATAGACACAGAGACAATCACAGAGGGCAAGAAAGAGACAGATTTAGCATAGACTGAGAAAGACTCAGAGGGACTAACCCACAAGCCTCAAACCACCAAGGGCCCAAGTCTTTCCCCTTCACTGGTACATGGGTTCGAGGGAGGCCAAGGGAGGTCACATACCTGGTTCAGGAGTCCAGTGTCAGCAGGTCCTCGAAATAATGTGGCCAGGTGCTCAGATGGCCCCCCCAGCCCATTGGGGAGAGAGGAGTAAAGACCATCTGTCCCAACCTGAGTTTGGACTGGAGGCCCTCGTAAAAGACCTTGGCTGCCAGGCAAAGCTGAGCCTCCTCTGGCAGGGAGTGGGTCTGAAGTGGATGCTTCCAGCCACAACTTCCGGTTGGAACCAGGCCCAAGGGCTGCGGTGGGCCTGGGAGGAGAGACCTCACCCAAGTCCCAGCTCCGACTCAAGCCTCCAGGAGCAGGTAACCCATTCAGTGGCCTCACACTCGCCTTCTCCACAAAGCGGAATATGACCACAGAGCTCCGGGTCCCTGGTGGAGGCTGCCCAGTGGGCGAAGAGGGTACCCAGGGTGAGGGAGAAATGCGGGGTGAGGGGGGGCCACGCAAGGGTGTACAGGGTGCTGTCACACGTCCCAGTTCCCGGCCTCGGGGACCTGGACCTGCCACTCGCCGTAGCAGGGAGCCGGTGCTGCCATACATGCTGGCTGGGGGACTCTGGGGCACGGGGCCTTCGGGGAGCCAGCGGCGTGGGCATCGTGGCGGGGAGATGGCACAGTCGCCTTCTGAGCAGAAGCGCATGGCACCCTGGGCCATGCTGGGGCCGGGGGTCAGGCTGGGGGGGCAGGGATGGCGAGGCCAGGTGGGGAGTGAGGAGGCAGCATGCTCTTCAGACAGGCCTGCAAGAGAGGAAGGGGAGCAGGGGGATGAACTGCCAGGAAGTTGGATGGGCAGGAAAGCAGAGACAGGGAAAGAAAAGCTGGCTGGGGCTGCTGAGCACCAGGGACCGAGCCCACCCTAGGAATATGGCATCATTGATCCTGCCCTTGGGGATGATTAGGCCTCCTGCTTGGGTTACTTCCATGGAGACCTGAGGAAAAAATTGTTCCCTCCTACAGGCCTCTGGATCCTCTCCTACTGCCTGGGGACCCTAAGCATCACCCCGGAAGGAGAGAGGAAGCTATTTCAGAAGTTGGGTGAGCCCACAGTTCCTGTGGCATTTTGGAGCTACTTTTGGTGGGGGAGGAGCAAGGCTGGTATCCAACCCTCTGGACCAGGAGTGTCAGCCAGCCATCACTATTATACAGCCACGAGTCTCCCACAATCCCTCTTAGGGAGGCCCTAATTTAGGCCCCCTGGAAGGAGAAGAAAGAAGAATGGGAGGAAAGGGATTATATGGGGACCATGTGGGGCTGAGAGGCATAGTATAAAGGGGAGGTAAAAGGCCTGAACAGAGGCCGCTACCTGTACATACATGCCAAATGAGAAAGGGACATTCCTGTTTTCCATACAGGTGCATGCACACATGCACAAATACATACTTAAGGGAAAACATGTCAGTACAGTTAGACACATTCATAAGCTACACCTTCCAGCACACACACAGGCACACACACACTCTCAAAGACACACCCTCATACACTCTCAGTCATAACAAATATGCGTGTAATAGAAAAGCACATGCTTGTTTTACACACACACTATCAACAGGAACACACAAAGAGATCCAAATATACACACAGGCCCTCATTCTCCAATGCACACAGACACACAGCCAAATCAGTTACAGAGACCTAGTGGTCACCATCACAGTCAAATACAGATGCACACTTACACGCATACTTAAGCGGGGACACACACCCTCTTCCCCAACCCCCACCACCAGCCTCTGGCCTCTGGAGTGGGAGGCTGCACCAGACCCCTTTCCTCCTCTTCTCCTCCCAGGGGTATGACAGATCTTGTCCAGCCCAGGAGGGACTAAAAATGCTTAAAGGGGCTTCTGGCGGCAATGCAGGGTAGGGGCAGAGGTCAGGAGCATCAACCCTGACAGGTTCCTGAAGCTCAGTCGTGGGCCCAGCATATCCCCAGTGCAGTCCGGACTCCGGCTGACTCAGTACTCACCGCTGCTCGCCTGGAGCCGGGGCCGAGGAGAGGAAGGGGTGAGGCTGGGCCCAGCTCTGCTGTGAAGGCAGCACGGCTCCCGCTTGCTCTGGCTCTCTCCAGGCCCGCCCGCCTCTCAGTCCCTCCTCCTACCCCCTCCGCGAGGCTCCAACAGAGTTAATCCCACCCCCCATCCCCCTCCCCGCCCTCTCCCAAGGCCCTGATCCCCGGGAGGCTGCCTTCGGTCTCCACGTTAGGTCCCCGCTGCGCTCTCCCGCCAACCTGAGACCCGCCCCTGTAGAGGGGTAGGACGTAAGCAACCCCTGGATCTATTCCCCAGACCTTCACATGCCCCACCCCAATCGTTACACGTCCCTCTCGCCCACCGCCCCGAGCCAGGACCCAGCTGCACACGCGTGTCCCGCTCCAGACCCCACGCGTGTCCCTAGGAGGTTGCCACATGACCTGTTACATGTTAAACGCGCTCCCGCCCCCACGAGCACGCGGCCGCACCAAACACACGGTATGGGTGTAGACCGGACCCGCCCCCTTAATCCAGTAGACCATCAATTTATGGAAGAGAGATTTAGGAAACACCGCCTCAAACACTGCGTGGGTTCTGAGTCTCGGACCCAGGATACACAACCCTGACAACTCGCCCAGGATGCAATAGGAGGAATGTTAGTCAGACTTCAGGAAGAACTTCCTGGCTCCCTGAATCAGGTGTCCTGCCCAGCTGGGGGTAAGAGGTTAGACAGGATGACGCCGGGACTGAAGGAAGTGGGGGACAGGCAACCCTTGTGCCCTTGGCCAAGGTAAAAAGGGGCCCAGCTATTTTAAGAAAATGCCGTTACTATGGCAACTGCTCTCCTTGGGAAAGCTGGGGCAGGCAGATGGTGACCTCGGAAGGAAGAAGGGGTCTATTTGGGAGGTCTGGGGACGCGAGGATGTGTGAGGCCGGGGCGCGCGGGGCTCACCGCGGGGAGGGGAGGCGAGGGCTCCGCGTGGTGCTGAAGGGGACAGCGCCAGATTTGTCGCACTGCGCAGGCGCAGAGGCGCTAACAAAGCGGATGGGGAGAAGGTGCGCGGCCGGAGGTGGAGCGCGCCTACGTGGCTCTATCTTAGCAGAGGTCGATCCTTCCAGCTATTTCCACCACCACCGCCCCGCCCCAACCCTAAGCAGACTGAGGAAGAGGGAGCAACTCCCTCACTTAAACTGGCCTTCTTTGGTCCTTCCCTGTTGCTGGATTCTCTCCTCTAGCTGCATTGAGGTATGGGGGAGCGTGAAAAGAATCCTGGAAAAGCAAGAATGCCTGAGTTCTCTATCCCGAATCGCTTGACCCTGGACAAGGTACTTTCTCTCCAGGGCTTTGATTTCATCTTTAAAGTGTAGTGACAGACCTGCCCACCTTGCAGAGGTGCCTGAAAGAAATAATGGTGGGAAGCAGTTTTTGTTATGAAGAGGCAGGTGAAGCGTTTGCACCAAGGAAAAGTGCAACCCTGCTAGGGGGCAGCTTTCAGGGACTCGCCACTCTAGCCACCAATGGATGATGGGGAAAGCGCTGCTCCAGGGGTTCCCCGTAGTGGTCCCTGGAACAAGGAGCTGGGGACGCAGTGAAGGGCGGCCTAGTCTGAGCCCAGAGCTCTTGGGCGTCACTGCCCCAAGATGGCCCAGACCTAGACCCCATAACTAAACCTCCAGGCCGAGCGAGAGCAGTACGCCTGGTGGGCTGAGCTGGACACACATTCTTCTCAGGACTCCAGACCTCCTAAGGAAGGAAAGTGACACAGCTGGAAATATAGGCCTCTTTAGATATACATCTCTTCCCCCAAGGTGTAGATCCATTCCAAATCGTTCGGGAGTGGAAGGGGCTGGATAGCTCTGTACTTCACAATTAACCAGGAATGGGAGGTTTAGGCAAACTCGATTGATGAAGAAAGAAAAATTCTAGCTTCGTCCATTCAATTCATTCAACAATTTTCGAGCACCTACTACGTGCCAGGCAATAAGAGCCTGGATAGTTTCTTCCCAGTTTTCAAAGTCGCTAAAAGCGACCAGAGGGCAGAGGGGTAGGCCCAGAACCTTGGAGTCCTGGCTCCACCCCTTCTGCGTTTGGCCTTGCCTGCTCCTCCCATCATTATTTCACTCTGAGAATGGTCCAAGTCTAATAAAGAAGCCAGTGTCTGCTGCACCATCGCGTCCTCTAGCCTCGGGTCTCAAGCCCTGTAGCGGAGAAGGAGAGGCCTAATTGTTACATCACCGGTCTGTTCCGCCTTCACTTTTGGGATCCATCCGGAACGCTTTCAGATAGGATCCTCAGTGAGACGGCACTCGATTGAATCGGTCTGTCTCTACAGCCCAAGGAGGCGGGTTCGCGGTGGCTGCTTCTAGGCCAAAGCGAGAAGACCGTACTGCGCACGCGTAGCAGACAGCCGATGGAGCTACGGATGGAGCCGTCCGGAGGGGAGCAAGAACCCGGAGCCGTCAGGTACCGAGGACCGGAGGGGCCGAAAGAAGGAAGAAGGCCCTGGGGGAGGGGAGCTGGAATGGGGCCGGGCCTGGGGGCCGTTCTCAGGAGCCGGGGCGCAGGAGCAATAACGGAAGCGGACTTGCAGGTAATAGCGGCCCGGGAACGCCGCCTCCAGCGCCCTTTCACCCGCAGGCTCCTGGACCTGCCCTGGGAGGACGTGCTGCTCCCGCACATCCTGAGCCGGGTCCCGCTGTGCCAGCTGCTCCAACTGCAGCGCGTCAGCCGGGCTTTCCGGGCCCTGGTGCAGTTGCATCTGGCGGGGCTGCGCCGCTTCGACGCCGCTCAGGTGAGTCCGGGGCCGGAGCCCCGCCCCCGGATGGGTACCGCCCCGCCTCCAGCCCAACCCCCAGCCCCTCTGTCAACTCTTCCGGACCCCTTCGGGCCTCCAGGAATGCTGGGGAAGCGATCCACCAGTGGGAAGTACTCTCAAAGGGAGAGTACCGGTGTTGTTGACTGGGAGGGCGCGTGGGGTCTTCGCCTGGGGGGGCTGCTGGCGAGCCTCCAAGGGCAGGCTGTCAAGGAAGAACTCCTTAGGGGTGGATAGGCAGCGCCTGCCCCGCCCCCTGGCCAAGCCGGGAGTCGAGGTGCCTCCCCCGTCCGCAGGTGGGTCCGCAGATCCCGCGGGCCGCATTCGCCCGGCTGCTGCGCGACGCCGAGGGGCTGCAGGAGCTGGCGTTGGCGCCGTGTCACGACTGGCTGTCGGACGAGGACCTGGTGCCAGTGCTGGCTCGGAATCCGCAGCTGCGGAGCGTGGCGCTGGCTGGCTGCGGGCAACTGAGCCGCCGCGCGCTGGGGGCGCTGGCGGAGGGCTGCCCGCGGCTGCAGCGCCTGTCGCTCGCGCACTGTGACTGGGTCGACGGGCTGGCGCTGCGCGGTCTGGCCGACCGCTGCCCGGCTCTCGAGGAGCTGGACCTCACTGCCTGCCGCCAGCTAAAGGACGAGGCCATCGTGTACCTGGCGCAGAGGCGCGGCGCCGGCCTCCGCAGCCTCTCGCTAGCGGTCAACGCCAACGTGGGGGACGCCGCCGTCCAGGAGTTGGCTCGGAACTGCCCGGAACTCGAGCACCTCGACCTAACCGGCTGCCTCCGCGTCGGAAGCGATGGCGTCAGGTGCCTGGGCCTGGGGTCGGTGGGATGAGAGGAGGGCAAGCACTTCGCCTCTGGGGTAGGGGCAGGGCAGTAGTCAAAAGGCAGAGCTGGGGCTTCTGGATTTTCCTGTGACCATGGCATCCCCTTTCTGAACACGAATGCTCTAAGATTGCCTAGACCAGAAAGCCTACAGTTTAAAAGCTTTTTGAACCAGTATGTACACGTCAAACGTTTTCACGTACAATTGCAGATTTCTGGCTTTTCAACCAGAACTGAGGAGCATTTCCCCCTTTAAAAGACGTGGTCTCCGGTTCAGTGGAGGCATTGAGTGTTTGATCCCAATCCAGGCCTCCCTCCCTCCCTCGTGTATGGAAGAAATATGTATGCGTCGAGACACAGGGAGACAGGGGCTTTGCTGGCTTCCCCCACCATGGGTGTAGCAGTTTCCTGCCCTGAGCCTCACCTCGCTCCTCCCTCAGGACATTGGCCGAGTACTGCCCCGCGCTGCGCTCGCTGCGGGTGCGGCACTGCCACCATGTGGCCGAGCCCAGCCTGAGCCGCTTACGGAAGCGCGGTGTGGACATCGACGTGGAGCCGCCACTGCATCAGGCCCTGGTGCTGCTGCAGGACATGGCGGGCTTTGCACCCTTTGTTAACCTGCAGGTCTGACCCACCCGCCGACGGGGCACAGCTGGACTGTGTGGTGGGCCCTGACTATAAACTACAGGGAAACTGGACTGTGGGGGCCTCTGGTGAGAGGTCAATGCCCTGCCCCATCTTGGAGTTTCAAATAAAGAGCTTTTTACCCCCTCCTGCCTGGCTCTGCTGCCCTGTTGTAGATGGGATGTGAGGTTAGGAGAGGCGGTCAGATGGACACAGTCCCCCTGCACCGCAGCTCTGAGGCATAAATGACCAAAATGCACTCATCTTCCTAGGGCCACCTTTACTGTGTCCATGGGCAGCTCCATGAAATGGTTAACAAAGACAAGGAGGTAAGAGAATGGGTAGAGAAGGGGTCAGGAGTTAGGGCAGGCCCTGTGGGGGGGTGTAGGGCTCCTGCAACCCTCTGGGATCTGAGCCTAGAAGGCTCTAACAGAGTCTGGTGAACGCCTCAGTGGAAGCGGTACTTTCTGGCTGGCTTGAGGTTGATGTATGTGGCCTTCATCTCTTCAGCCTCAGGGTTCCGCACATCTTTGAATCGCTCCCCCTTTGTGCTCACTACCTGGTTGTCGATGTATCGGATCAGCTTCTTGGGGGCCTGTCAGGCAGTCAGGCAGTGAGTAGCAGAAACCAGGAGGTAGTCCCATCCACTCCACACCCCTAGCAGTCCCAACTCTCTCACCTCCCTGGGAGCCATGGGCCGGTGAATCTTCTGATCCTCTGCACTATCCACCATCATGTACCTGCCAAAATCTGGCTGGGTAAAGCTCTTGCCACCCTGAGAAAACCCTTCAAGAGCCCAGCCCAGCCCAGACTCACTTCTGCAGGATGAAGGACTTCAGCTCATCCTTTTGGGGGCCTCTAAGGCGCCTGGGCTGGTCCTGTAGAGAGAGGAAGCCTGGTCTAGAACCTGGGGCACCGGTAGGAGAAGCACACAGCAAGAGGCCAGGGGCTGCGTCTTAATACTAAGGTGGAATGTAGTTGGGGCTACATGGGTTGGGGGTGTCTAGCAGAGGATACCTGGTTGGGGCCATCCCAAGCTGGAGGTCCATCCTCCTTCCCCTCTACCAGCATCTGCACAGCTTCTTCCAAGTCCCCCCGAGCTTTGGCCAGCACCCACTGGGCCTGCTCCACTGAACAGGTTGGGAACACCTCTAGGAGTACATCTACCCCTGGCAGCAGCTCCTCCTCAGCACCACCTGCCTGTGGGCATAAATGTTGATAAAAGGCAGTACTTCCTCCTTTCTTGCCCCTTGGCTCCCTCATAAGTATGCTCCTTCACCAGTACCTCATCTTGGGTATCACCAGCAGCAGAAGCCCTGGTTTCTTCTTTGAGCTTTTCAGGCTGCTGCAGGGGCTCTGTGGAGATGGGCACATGACCTTGGACCTTAGAGCTCTGTGGTTGCAGATTCTCTTAAAGAGGCAGAGAGTACCAGGTTTGCCAGGGGTTTGGGGAGGGGGTTTATGAGTCACCCAAGTGCCCGATCCTCAGACTCACCTTTGTTCCTGGCACCACTCAACTGCCCTGACAGCTTCTGCATCATGTCCCCTATAGTACCCCTGAAAAGACAAGAAGGGTAGTAAGAAAACGCTGTCCACCCTCCACAATCAGCCAGCCTCCCGCCTCCTCTTGGCCCCAGTCAGGCCCCACCTTGGGATGTGGGCAAAGCCAGGCACATAGGCCTCCATCATTTCAGTGAAGGCCTCCATATCGAAGTTCTCCTCTGACGGGCCTGAGGGGCCCAGGTCTTCCAGGACCCCAAGCACATAGGAGAAGATGACCTCATCCAAGCCACTGCAGGAAGGGGATGGAACAAGCTGTGGGTAGGACTTCGGATACCTCTTGCACTCCTACCTAGCCTGAGGCTCCAGCCCTCAGGTTCATGGAGTCCATGAGCCAGACCTCAAGCCCTGAGGCCAGAGAATATTCCACCCTCCCTCAGAACTTTGGTTTCCCATCTGTCCAACGAGGGTGACAGGGACAGGATAAGAAGGCCATTCCAGTAAATCATAATAAGTCCTCCCCCACCTCAGGAATAGGGTTGAGTGTTCCAGTCTTTCCATTTACCAGGCCCCAGAGTACTACCCGTCAACTCCAACCTGGCCCTAGCATGATCCTTTTAAGGAGAGCTACTTCTACCTGAGGTCAGCCTCTGGGAGGTGCGTCTGGACAAAAGCAAGGAGGGCTGCACTGACAATCCTCTCCAGCTCCATGCTCTCTCCTCTCCTGAGGACACAAGATGTAGATTTATCAGGCCCTCTTCTGCTTGCCCCTACCCATTAGGCCCAGGGGCAGCCAGGTCCTCCCTCCTGCCCTCCTGTGGAAACCGCTGTGTTGATGTTGCCTATAACTTCTAACCTCTCCAGCCCTCCCCTGCTCCCTCAAGCAGAGCTGAAGCCCCCTCCATGCCCATCTCTCCACCTCCTCCAGCCTGAGACAGTGCAGGGCACTGTCTCAGGAGACAGCTTCCAGAGTGGCAGTTCCCCTTCCCCCTCCCCGTGACCTCTCCATCTCCCTACCCCATTCCCCAGCAGCATGCCCAGACCCTCTGGCAAGAAGCCAGGGTCTTGGGGTCACATGCCTCCTGGCTGAGGAATCTCATCATTGAGAGGAGCACTTGGTCCCCAAGTCCAACAACAAGGGGCCCATTGTCCAGCCCCCCAAGGAGCAGGCAGAAGGACTGAGCACAGCCCTTCCCCCACCCAGAATGGCACACCCACCTTCTGGCACAAAGGGACTTTTCTGGCTCTAGGGCCCAGATAGAAGGGGAAGTCTTTCATGAATTCTCTCTTCCTGCCCAATCCTTTCCCCTCCAGCATCTTGAGACTGTCTACAAAGGACTTTCCACCTTTCTTCCCAGGGCCTACAGAGCTCTGCAAGAAATGGCCTCGGCTCACCTCTCCAACATCCCCACTCCCTTCTCAGTCCACTTTCACCCCACCAGCCTCCTTGCTGTTCCTCAAACTTGCCCAGATTCTTCCTGTCTCCTTCAGATATCTACATGGTTCATTCCCTTACCTCCTCCAGGGCTCTGCTCAAATGTTGCCTCCTCAGAGAGATTTTCCCTGACTAGCCTACCAAAATAGGTACTCCCCATACTCCCTAATCCCTTACCCTGCTTTATTTTCTATATAGCATTTACTATAGCTTAATGTTATAGCTTAATGTATTTTGCCTATTGTCTGTCCCCCACAGAATGTAAGCTAAAAGAGAGGAAGGTGGGGGGACTTTTTCTTATTCATTGGTGTAACCCTAGCACCTAGAAAAATGCCTGCCCTTAGTAGGTGCTCAATAAATACTTATTGACTAATTTCATTCCCACCTACATGCGTTTGACTCCCAAGTCTGTATTTGGGAGTCAAGAACATGTAGTTGATAATGAATGGCTCCAGACCCATAGGTCCAAATGTCAGCTCTCCATCCCATTCAGAAGACTCAGAGGCACCTTCAATTCTACCTACTCCATCCAAATTCACTATATCCTCCCAATCTGTGTACATTCCCTCTCCAAATATGCACCTCCTCCTGTTTCATCAGCTGACACAACCACTCACTCAGCTGCCAATCCTTAAATCTGCGGATTATCCTTGATTTCGCCTTCTCAATCCCACCTGCTACACTCAATCAATCACCAAGTCCTGATGATTCCATTCCTTTATTCGCCTCCATTCTATCTGCTTCTCTTCAACTTCAGTCTGACTTCTGCTCCAACATCTCTACCCAAATTTCTCAGGCTAAGGTCATGAGTTACTTTTTCAGGTTTTGTTCTAATTAAGTTGAACTTGCCAATATTGCCTGTTTCTGATCTACAAAAGAAAAAGAAAGAAAAAGGCAATTTCTTATGGTTTCACCTAAATTTGCCCTTTCAAATAGCACCAATGTTGGTTTTCTAAGGCATCACACTCTCCTGTTTCTGTTCTACCTCTCTGGCCATTTTTTCCCAGGCTCAGCTCTCTGTCCCCTTCTCCTCTAATGCCCTTAAATGTGGCAGCAAAGCTCAGGCTCAAAACTGCTCCTCTTCTCTCCTTACTCTGCACCCTCTCTGAAAGATTTCATCTGGGCCCATGTCTTTATGTACCAATTCCATGTCACCAATTCCCAATTGTCCAATCCTCTAATGCAGTCTCCTCTTCTGAGGTACACACTTGTACATCTACCACTCTGAAACCTCCAAGTGGGTGACTTATCATGTCCCAAACTGACATTCTCTAAAGTCTTTTATTTCTCCAAGGCTGTCCTCAGCAAATAGATGTCCACGCACCCAGCTGTTCCTGCCACAAGCCTGAGAATTATCCTACTCCCTGCCTTCCCACATCCAATCAGTCACTAAGTCCTGACCATTACCTCTAAAAACATCTATTTCCCTCCATTTCCACTCAACTCTGCTCCATCTCCATTTAACCGCAAGAGCTTCCTAACTTTTCTTCCCACAATCTTTTCCCCAACAACCTATTCTCCACAAAGATCACAGTTGTGTGATCTTTACAAAAAAAATCATGTTTTTCCTGTTTAAAATCTTTCAGTGACTTCCCACTACCCTTCAGGTAAGTCCAGATTCTTTTTGTGGCCTTTAGAGTCAGGGCTTTCTCCTGCCTACATCTCTCTAGCCTCACCATGCACCACATCCTCCCTAGATCACTCCTATGCACCTCAGTTTTCTTTCAGTTTGTCAGTACTCAAGCTCTTTCATGGCAAGGGCCTTTGCGCTGTTTCCTCCGCCTGGGCAACCTTCTACCTCCACTCCTTCACTTGTCTAATTCCTTCAGGTCTCAGTTTAAAATTCCCTTCCTTAAGGGATGCTGTCCCTGACCCTCTAGAACTGTCCCCTCCATATTACACCCTCATTGAAGACTGCCCTTTTCTTTACTTAGCAGCACCTTTCACAGCTATAATCAAATAACTATTTGGGCAATGTTTAATGTTTCTTCCAGTTGTTTCCTGAGGCCAGGGACTATACACCTGGCTTATTCATCAATGTACATTCAGTATCTCCCAGGAAGTAGATGCTCAATAAACAGTTACCTCCATCAGATGAAGAAAGGGAAGCTCAGTGGGTTTAATGACTTGCCCAAAGTCACCTAGCTTGACTGTGGTAGTCAAGATTTAAATCCAGTTAGCTTAGTTGAGTATATTCTAGGGGACGCTCTGAGGATGGGGGATATTAAGACTTCTAAGTGAGTTCAGACAGGCATACCACCTATGATCAGTTTCCTGGTCCCCTGAGTGTATCATAGAGTTGCTGTGACAGCATAGGGTCACTGCAGACAACAGGATTGAGAAGCTCTAGCCTACTGAGGGCATGCCTGCCTCTTGCTCCAGACCCTAGGAGGGACCCTGGGGAGGAGCATGACCAGATCCTGTCATGCAGCTCCTCGAAGAGTTCAGCCCTCTACAGAGACCAACATCTGCTCTAAGTTACATCAAATCCTAGCTGCTCTGTTGCTTGGCGACTTCTGCTCGACAAAGGATGCCTCTAGATTTCTAACCAAGGTCTGAGGACCAGGGAGTTGTTATTGGGAAACTTCACTTTGCCCAAACGTCTTCTTCCCGAGCTTTTGCTCTAGCTTGTCTCCTAAGGGAACATCCTCCCTCCTCTTGTTCTTGGCCTGCCAAACTATGCAGTCTTCAAAGCTTGCCACTTTTTTCTTTCATTCTTCTCCATGCTGCTAGCTTTCCTGACATTTATCTCCAGGCCGGAGGCTTCTCCTCTAACATTTCTCCTCCAAAGTCCCTGAGCTGGGGAAGCTATAGTTTAAGTAGCCAGCCTTCTCTAGGTTAAGAACATGGTTTCCATGAAACTTTTCACATTCTGGATGTAATACACAGAACCCCATTACCTCATGGAACCTCCAAATCAGGACTCATTGGTTAATAGCACCCATGAAATGTGACTGTCGTCTTGTCATGACTTCTGTTTAAACACCTCTGATAATAGCATTCTGGTTACTTACAACGTGCCAAAGATTGTACTACACACTTTATTAACTTACCTAATTCTCACAATAACCCTAAAACATAGATAGATATACTGTTATCATATTATCCCATTTTACCCAAGTGGAAATGGAGGCATTCATTGATAGGTTAAGTAATTTGCCCAAGGTCACAGTAAGTTAATGGCAGATTTACACTGAGGCAGTCTGGCTCCAGAGCCCTGTTAACCACTGCACCACCTCTCATGTTATAAATCCTCCTCTCCTGCCTGGCTGGCTCTCTTGCCCACCTCAGAATCTTTGTTCACACCGTTTTCCCCACTCAGAACATCCTTCCCTCTGCCCCTCATTCTGCAGGATTCATTTCCTCCTTTCAGCCAACTCCTACTGCCCCATTTTCACTGTCCCCAGCTGGCCTCAGAGTGGCCCCAGGACCAGGTCCAGGCCTGGAATTTCCAGATGCTCCATACAGACCCTCTGGACAAATTTAAGTGAATCAGGAAAAAAGTACCATGCTGTTCCCTCAGGGTGGGGAAGTGCTCAAGGTAAGGGGAGAGCAGAAGGCCATGTGGGAGAAGTCCTGGGAAGCAGAGTGAAAGTCCTGGGGCACTCACTCTGAGGGCCTAGCACGGAGGTCTTCACTGCTTCTCCCCGCCCCTATGAAGCCTGGCTCCTGGGGCCCTAGTGCCATAATGCAGGTTCCCGAGGCCATCTAAGACCCCCGAGTCAGGTCCTAGAGGCGCCAAGGGCACTGAGAGGTACAAAGGATTCCTGCATCCAAAGTCAGGCGGGAGCACAGGAAGTGGGACCACAATGATGGCCGACCCCTGAAGCAAGAGCTTCTTATCAAGCTAGCGGGGTCCCCGCCAGGGTCCAAAACAGTGGGCCCGAGGCGTGGGGATGCAGGTGCGGCCATGGGGTTCGCAGGACCAGGGAGGCCCGAACAAGCTGGGGTGTGCCTTGACGCGGGCGACGGCGACAACCAGGGACGGGGGTCTGGCGGGCCCCGGGGAGTGCCGCGGGGGAACACACAGGACAGGTGCCCTGGGTCGACGCTCTCCGCGACTCGCGGGCCCCGGGCCGGGGCCGGAGGGGAAATCACCTGCTCCGTCGGGCGCCGCCGGAGCCTCGTCCCGCGCGGTGCAGCGATCATCCCCGGCCCACCAACGAGACGAGAGGCGGGGCCCAGAGCGGGGCCCGCCCAGAAGCGCCGAGGTAGCCATTTTTGAGAAGGGCAAGTGCCCGTAAGTGGGCGGGGCTTCCGCCCACATTCATTTGTCTCGGGGCTTTGGAGGGGCTCCCGCTGCGGCCATTTTTATTGCGGTGGCGAGGAGTTGGGAGGGGTGGGCGTGGAGATCCCGCCAGTGGGTGCGGTCGCAGTGGCTGACTTTGTGTATCCCCGGCTAGTTTCTTGTAATCGGCCAGAGGCTGAGAACTTTTGGACTCCCCCCCAATGTCTTCCCATCTGCCTTATTTTCTTACCCCAAATCTCCCCGCTGTCTTCGGCCCGGCCACCCTGAACTGCGTGATCCCAGAGGAAGTTAAGCAGGGTTGGGCCTGGTTAGTACTTGGATGGGAGACCCCTTAGGAATACCAGGTGCTGTAGGCCTTTAAAAAAAATTTTGTCCTCAAATCCTATAACTTTCCCCCACTGTCCTTATCTCCCCTGCCCTTCCACAGACCCATGGCCTCCTGGTTGGATTTGGTGGTCTCTTCTCCCAGATCTGGTGTTCTTGCCCAAGTCCTTTTGTGTCCAGTGCAGGATCAAGCCCTGTCACCCAAATAACTCTTAGGTGCTGACTTCCTCTCCATATCTGTCCCCTTTGCATTCCCTTAACAGAGATGTCTCCCCAAAATTAGGGTGAGCTGCAGGGTCTGGGTCTTGGGACCATGGAGCCAGGTTTGGATTAGAGGAAGGGAGGCAGTGCTGCTGGTGAGGATCCACTGGAGCTTAGGTCCCGGATGGCTTGCAGGCCATGCTTACTGCAAGTGCCTTCATGCCTGCGTCGGCAGGGATTCTTGTTTAAGACAGCTGGACTCCAGGACCCAGCAAGGACTGTTTCCTCTTTCTGTTCCTGCTGCCTCAGCTTCCCAGTGCTACCCTATGAGGAAACCCACAGCCATCTCTTTCCAGGAATCCCACAATGGGTCATAAAGGAAAGAGTTCCCTTCAAGGATAGGCTCACCCATTCCCAGACAGCAGGATGAGCCCCTTCTTGAGGGTTAGTCTCTTTGTAGGGTGCTGGGAATCCAGACACTTGTCCTCAGGAGCTTTTGGTCCAAAGTAGAAAAAGTCCCATCCTCTCCTCTTCCCCTAAGTAATTGAGGCAGTGCCAAAATATGGAGAAAAGGGGGATTACTGATCCCTCTTCCAGCGTTGTCCCTCACTACAGGCTCCTGTCACCTGACCAAGATCCTCTGGCCTCAAAGAAAGCAAGATGTTGGCTGCTGGGGAGAGGGAGCAGAAAAGGGGAGAGAGGAAGGTGGGAGCATATTTGGCATCATGGCTCCCATAAAAACACTGCTGCTGCCAGCCTGGATGTGCTGGGGTTAATGGGGGGTGGGACAGTTACTTTCAACTCTGGCCAGACAGGCCCCTGGTAAGGGGACAGTGGTTTGCTCTGTCAGTCCCAAGCCTCTGTAAGCCCTCCTCTTCCCTAATTCTCCATCTTCCTCCCACTGCCATTTCACAATACAAATGATGACTCTTCTCTCCCTCCCCCTCTCCCCACTTCCATTCCGGGAATTTCAGATTTCCTCAGTAGAGCTGTTCCTCAATAGAGTTTTGGCCCAAGACTCCTACAGCCATCCCTGAAACTGTGACTCTGCCCCTCCCCCACCTCGTGTTTCTTGGATGGCAGTTGGATATAGTTAGATATTGTCAGAAAGAACTGAGCTTTTGGGGAAGGATGATGGGAAAGGTCTCTTACAGGGAGCCCCTCAATTTCCAGCTCAAACTCTTAAGGGTGCCAACTCTGTGCAGCAGGGGTAAGGTTCTGGGATCAGAGGAGCAAGGTAAAGGACCACCATACAAGGATACACACAAACTGTAAGGTAGGGGCTCCAAGGAACACCTGTGCTGCTGGACATTCCACAGATGGCCAGACCTTAAGCCCCTTATTTTCCATCCCTTCAGCTCTCAATCTCTCCCTCCCCAAGATGGGAATAGACTCCACCTGCCCTTTGGATGCTGCTTGAAGAAGCTACATAGGGTAAAAAGAGGTAGAGTGATGCCTCCTCTTTCTCTAGTCCCTCAAATGAATTTTGCAGCTGGTATTTGGGTGTCTGGGTCTCCTTAGCTTATGGGAAAAGCTAGAAGCCTTTGCTTGGGAAATTGGGCTTGAACCTGGCATAAAGGGCAGATTTTCCAGACATTAGGAGCTGAGAAAGAACCTAGCTAGCTTGTCTCCAGGGGTAGGAGGGACTCAGAGATTGAGGTGAGGAAGGAGACGCTTGAAAGGATGGGGGTGGGGGTCTCCACTCTTGCTCGAAGTCAGAAAGGGCTCTCTGGGCCGTGTTCCCGGCCCTCCCACACCTTCCTCCTTTCTCAGAAGAGCCAGGGCCAGGCAGAGGCGGGAATTGACTGAGGCAGAGTGGGGGCTCTATTTAAGGAGCACTCAGAGCATCATTGCAAATCCAGCCACAGGAACAGGAGAGGAGGCTATATGGGTAAGTGTGGTCCTCTGTCTCTCAATTTGAAGAGTGAGTGAGGTAGGGTAGCTCCTGAGCCTGCTGGCTTGCCTCCCCTCTCCAGGGATAGGTTGCTGCTCTGCCTGGTGAGTGGGAATAGCACCCAGCCCTCAGTTTAACTCTCTAGAAAGTGAAAGTGTGTTTGGGAAAATTTTTCTCTTCCACTCCCTATATTTTGGGTACTTCAGATGTTTACTTCAGGTGGAAAGATTTTCAGGGAGCTAGGATTCCCGGACGCCTATGTTGGTGATCTAATTTTGGAGGTCTCCTTTGACTCAGGAAGCCCCTCAGCCTCTAGAGAGATGCCCTTCTCAGTGTACTTGTTCTGCCTCTTCTCCCAGTCAGTCACCCCTCCAGCTCCACATCTAGTCCTATCAGGATCGCATTTGGGCAGGAAATGTTGGGAATGACTTGGCTGTACTTATGGACTCTCTGCCATGGCCCTGAGCCCCCTCCCCTAATATCCTACATCAATTTCCTTTGGAATTTAAAGAACTTTTGCCCCTTTCCCTAGCAATGACCTCTATTTTCAGCTCCAAGCTCAGACCCTCCCTGAGATAGGAGGAATCTTGAGATCTCAGGTTCTTTATCTGACCCATCCGGGAAATGGACAGAATTTCACAGAAGAGAACATGGGAAGGCAGCATCAAAGCTGAGAGAACTTTGGCTACCTGGCTCTGAGAACTGAATTCCATAGGCTGTGAACTCAGCAAATGCCTTAGGGATTCAGTTCTAGTGCCCGACTGTGCTACGACATCAACACTTAAGTCATGAGAAAGCTGTTGGTTTAGGCTCACAGTGTTCCACCCAGGTGCTCCTTCAAGCACCCATCCTAGCTACTGGCTGATATTTTAATAACTTCAACTAGAGCTACCCTCCTGCTCAAAGATTTCAGTAATTCCCCAAAACTCCTTACCTTGCCATAAAAGTCTTTCATAAATTGGCCTCCACTTAGCTTTCAAGCCTGATCTTCTAGTGAAACCCTGCTGCTTCCTGCTTCTGCTGCCATGCTTTTTACTCAAGCTGATCCCTCTTTGGTGCTTCTTGGGACACCTCTTTCCCATCATTATATGTTGAAATCCTATATAGCCCTCAAAGCCTCTCTCAGATGCCTCTTCCAAGAAGCCTCTCTCAACTCCCCAGTGGTGCATATGATGTGCACACCCTCCACAGTCCCCTCAATCAGGGCTTGGTTCATGAACCCCATAGTGTCTAGTCCAGTGTTCTGCACATTGAAGCTGTTCAATAAATGTTCTCTGGATTTTGCTGAGTGTCTCTCATGTGTGAAGAGGCAGTTTGGCCTAGAGATTAAGGCTAGAGTCAGATTTTCCAGATGTGCTCTCCATGTTTGGCTTTGGGTTAGTTGTTAACCTCAGCAGGCCTCAGTTTTCTCATCTGTAAATGGAAATAATAATTATACCCACATTAAGGTTTTGTGATGATTAAATTGAGTTGATAGTTCTATACAGGGCTTTAGCACAGTGCCTGCATGTAGTAAGTTCTCAGGGATGTGTGTGAGGTGGTTATGATTCTTATTCTACTCCTTTGAGTAGAATGTGAGCTACCCAGTTGAGAGGTAGAGTAGGGCTTAAAATTGATCAGGTGGGGTTCATTTAATGAAGGGCTTCAGACCAGATGGCTAGGTTGGGTAAGGTTGGGGCAAGGCTGAGAGGAAGAGGCCATCAAGATCAGGGTTTGGTGGCCCAAGCCCTGCTGGGATCTAGAACCTCTGGATTCCTACTTTTCGTGTGACCTGAGATGAATCATTTCCTCTCTCTGGCCTTGGTTTCCCAGCATAATGTAAATTGAGGAAATTTGGCCAGATGACCAGAAAGGTCCCTGGCAGCCAGATGTTTTATGAGTTCTCAGCTTCTAAGTGTTAAGTTCAAAGAAAGGATCAAAGAAGGATGCATCTAGGCTCCCAGCAGGACTCCCTTACATCCATAGTTCCTGGAGCCAGCACTGGAGTTTGGAAGTATAGGACATGCTGAACTGAGCTTAGTGATAGCACTCTTTTCAAAAGCCTGTAGTCAGAGGATAGGGGTAAATTTGTGTGCAACCTATGGGCATTTCCAAAGCATAAGGGGAAGCATTGGGAGGAATGTGAGTAATGTGGATTCTCAGAGATGGAGGAAGTTGCGGGACTTCAAGGGTCTGGACCCAAGAGGATAGAGAAGTCAGCGTACCTTATTTGGTGTAAGGCTCATGATGTACTTGCAATCTGCTTTGTTTCAAAAAAGGATTTGAGGGGCTTACAAGCAGAAGACAATTCTCAGATTAAAACAAAAAGTCTGTGACATAAATATATAGTACACAGTAAATGTGTATATTTTTTGACCCAGAGATTCAATCTACTTATCACTTTTTTAGTTTTAGTTAGAAATTATTTCAAACTTACAGAAAAGTTGCCAGAATAGTGCAAAGGACTCTTGTTTATCCTTCTACCAGATTTACAACTGTTAACCTTTTGCCATGTTGCTTTCTCTAATGTGTAGTCCTTATTTGAATCTTGTTATTTGTCCCAATAATGTCTTTCATAACAATTTTCTTTCTGGTCTGAGATCCCAAACAGGATCATGCATTGTATTGTTTTCATGTCTCTTTTGTCTCTTTTGACCTGAAACAGTTTTTCAGCCTTCCTCTGTCTTTTATGACATTGGCATTTTTAAACAGTAAAGACCAGTGGGGTGTGTCTCAGTTTAGGTTTATCTGATGTTTCCTCATGATTGTGCATTACTGCTGAATCGATGTGTTTTCTCAGTTTAACATATTGGAAAGAACATGATATCAATTTGTCTCTGGTAAAGAAAAACGTTTTAAGATTCTCGTTAAAGATAGTAAGAAAAACTTTATTCACAAAGGTGTATTACAATGGGGTTCAAGTATTATCTACCAGTTTTCTCTTCTATGCCACCAGGTTACTATGTTTTACTTTGTAATTAATAAATTCCTTTTTGGAACTACCTTAAACTATATAAGTATCCTGTTTCTCATTGAACTTTCACCCATTAGTTTTAATATCCATGAATGATGCTCGTTTGAATCAATTACTGGTTGGGAATGGTGATTTTCTAATTTCATTATTCCTTCTCTTATAAGGAAGAGCTTTCCTTTTATATTTATTTAAATAATATTATGGTATGGACTTATGGATCCTCATTTTATCAGTAGGTTATAATTTGTTACCGTGATTATTTGTTTTCGTGCTTACTTCGTCCCTGACTTGGCCAGTGGAAGTCCCTTCAAACTGGCTTTTTCTTCTTTAGACATTTTTGAGTAGTCCTTTATTTTTTCACACAAGTCGTTCCAGGTTCTTCTTGTACCTGCCCTGCTGCAGCCTTGGAATCAGCCATTTTCCCAATGGGACTGGTTCCTTTTAGTGGAAAATGGAATTTATTATCAAAGATCTGGCTATTCTTGTTGCTACTAGGGTGTCATTGTTCAATGAGTCAATTTATAATTTTAAGACTTTAGAGTCTACAATTAAACAATTTGATTTGTAAACAAAACTCCATATTCAAGGACATTTGCTTTCTTATCACCCTTTCTACTTCCAAATAAGACCGAGCTATCAACTTATTTTGCCTGTATTAATTACTTCAGAAGATTCCTAACTTGTCTATTTCCACAATAGCCCCTCTACATTCTTTTCCATACAACACCCAGAATATATTTTTAACAAGTCTGATCACATTCTCCCCTGCTCATAACCCTCTATCCCTAAGAATAAAATCCCAAATTCTCAACATGGCTTCAAGGAGACACAGGATCTGGTTTCATCTTTAACCTCATTAACTACCACTTTTTCACTCCCTCATAAGACAAGAACATTCTGGCCACAGTGTTGTTGTGCCTGCTTTTCTCTCTCAGGTATTGAAATGGCTCATAAAGGTTTTTATTAGTCTCCACTAAAGAGTCCTTTCTTCAGAGAAGCCTTCCTCAACTATCCTGCTGAAAACAGGATCCCATCACTAATCACTATCTGACATGACATCATAAATTCACCTATAGCTTGCTGTTAGTCTCTTTTTCTCTATATTGCACCTCTAAAGTAAGCTCCATGAGGGCAAGTACTTGTTTGATTTTCTCCTGCAGCCCAGTGTCTCAAATACTGCCTGGCATATTGTGGGCTCTCAAATGCTTGTTGAGTGAACGAAGATAACTTTCACTCCTTGGGGCTTTGGCACCTACAATGCTCTCTGTCTGGTTTTCCCCTCACCCTTCTTTTTCCATGGCTAGCTTCTTCACATTCTGTAGATCTCAGCTTAAATGTCACTTTCTCAGAGAAGCCTTCCCTGATTACCTTATTCTAAGTCAAGTTCCACTACTCCACTTGCATTTTCTATTTCAGTCTCTTGTTCTTGCTGTAGTACTTATAATAACTTCCCTTATCTATTTACCTGTTTGCCTCATCCTCATGTTAGAGGCTGCTATGGCTGTTTCATTCACTACTGTATCCCCAGGGCCTAGAATAGTTGCTGCAAATAATAAGCACTCAAGGTGTATAGTTGGATGGATTTTTAATGGCTAAAAACTGGAAAGAATCTAAATATCAATAATATTTGAGCACTTAGTAAATGCCAGGCACTGTGGTAAACATTTCACATACAGGATTTCATGGCATCTTCTCAACAAACTTATGAAATGGGTGTTAATACTACCATCTCCACTTGCAATGAGGAAATTGGTTCAGGGACATTAAATAATTTACCTAAGGACACACAACAGACCCATCACACCACCCCACCTCCCTGTGTTTTTATAATTTTTTTCTTAAAGGCAAAGAAAATAAGATGAACTAGGGATAACAGTTTAGGATCCAGGCTTTTACATAAAAGATGCAAAGTAAATTTGGCTCTGAGCTCCCTAGAAACAAGTGCAAAGAGAAAAATATAACCAGTTATGACATCTGTCGTGCTTCAAAGGTAAAGCAAACCACTCACTAGGAAAAACACCTTTCTCAAGTGCTGAGGTTTGTGAAAAATTCTCCATAAAGCTGATAAACACAGCAGTGTTCAATCAAGTGGTCTACAGCTTCAACAGCATACCTATATATCCAGGTAGTTGTTGGCCATCTACAAATGGAAGTTCAGTAAAAGCAATTCCACAAGAAGCCAAATTTATACAGCCAGGCTATTAGATCTGGTAGTCTGGCTAGACCCATAGTTAAAATTGGGCGGATCTCCAGCAGACTTCCACAATATTGCAAATTTGACCTATTAAAGACAATTAATGAAAATCCAGAGACAAGAAGTGACATTCAACTAAAATTTCAAATCTACCCAGTGAATTTTACAGGTAAGGTGTCATCCTGCACACTGGAGGAGAGTGGCGAAGAAGGGGGTAGGCTCAGGCAGTGAGGAGGTACACTTTTTCCAGTGGTCCACTCTAATTCCTCCTAATATAGGGAGGAGGCCAGAGAATAAAGTGTTAAATCAAGCTATATTCAGATACTGCAATATGCTGATCAGCCCTTCAGCCAGACCATGAGGGAACCTGCAGACCAAAGGAAGATTTCTTCTGGGATTGTCAATAACCCATTACCCTACAGTTTGAAGGGGAAAACAGGAAAAACAGCCTCTAAGTGGCTCCCTGCATAAAATAAAATCATTCATTCCCTATGGCTAAAACCATAGGAAATCTATGGATTAAAGGCTGGGCACTGCCAGCAGGCCTCTCTTGCTATATACTTCTATCTTCCTCACTGTGTGTCCTTATCAAAGGAAAATGGGTAAACAAAGTCTTTAAGCTGTAACTAAAGAATAGCATATAAGCTGAATTCCTGTACACTTGGGGTCCCTCTCAGTTTCTTTATCCCTCTGTGTCTTTCTGTCCCTCTCACCATCTTTACTGTCCTTCTCAGTGCCTTCACTCTTTCTCTCACTGTCCTTGTCTCCATTGTCTCTGTCCCTCAGAGTCTCTCAGGCTCTCTCTGCCTCTGGGAGGAGGCCACACTCTATCTATGGAGTGTTAATCCTTCTCTAATAAACTCTCCTTTGACTCTAACTTTGGTGTATTTCAAATGCTTTCTTACACTCCGCCAAGAACCCTCTTCTAGCTCAGTGCAAGGCTTGAGTCCCCCACCCCAGAATTTGCCCTGTCCTGCATCACCCCCAACTTCTTGTGCCCTAGTCAAGGGAGTAAGGCTCACATTACACGGATGAGGAAACACCCCACCCCCAAACATAAAAATGATCGCGCAGCATACACTTGACTTCACTTATTTATTTTCATTACAAACTAGGGACAGGGGCCCTCAGTTTGGGGAGTTGGGGAAGCTTTGCCAGAGGGAGGAGAGGAAAAAGGGCAAGTGGGGGCTTACTGCAGGGCAGGCGTCTAAGGTGAAGACAATGGGGAAGAGGAGGGAGAGAAGAAACAAAGGGTCCGGGCCCTCCTTCCACAAGCTCAAGTGGAAGAAAGGAGCAACAGGACACCCACGCAGAGATGTCCTTGGTCTCTTCTCGCCCTTCCTCCGTCATCCAGCAAAAGACGTGAGAAAATTCAAGGAACTGCATGAGGCGAGTGGCCGGTAGTCTTGGTAAAAAAGCAGAACGACAGGTGACAGGTGTACCCAACTCTGACACACAGCTGAGGGCTCCCTCCACGCCCAGGAGGGCAGCCGGGCACGTGCTCCCCCAGGGCGGCCTGCGGCGCCCTCAGCCCAAGCCTTTCCTCCTCTTCCCGCTGCGGGGTTCCGCGGGGGGGCCGTCGCCGCCGCCGTCGCCGTCGTCGCTGTCGTCGCTGTCGTCGCCGCCGTCGCCGCCGTCGCTGCTGTCGCTGCCGTCGCTGCCGGCGGGCGCGCGCAGCAGGTGCCCCTGCCCGCGGCGCGCGGGCTCGCGGACGCGCGGCGCGGCCCGCAGCAGGAACTCGCCTCGGCGGAAGGTGACGCGCACGTCGGAGCGCGGGTGCGTGCCGTAGGCCCTGCGCAGCTCCCGCAGCACGCAGCCGGGCAGCGCCAGGCGCGGGCCCCGCGCGCGCTCCACGCGGCCCCAGCGCAGCCGCAGCTGCAGGCTGCCGCCCTCCGGCCACGGCGCCGCGCTCTCCGGCCCCGCCGGCCCCGCCGCCGCGGGCGGCTGCAGCGACGGCCCCGCGTAGCCCGGCGCGGGGAGCGGCGGGCTCAGGGCCGCGGCGTAGGCCTGCGGGAAGGCCCACCAGGGCGGCACAGCCCCGGCGAGCGCGCCCGGGCCGTGGAAGCAGTGGTATTCCCTCGGGGCGGTCCAGCCGCCGGAGCTCAGGGCTGCGGGCGGGCTGCAGAAATTGTGGGTCTGGATGGGGGGCAGCAGCAGGGGCCCCGACAGGTACGTGTAGGTGAGGGGCTGCAGTGGAGGCCAAACGCCTTCCCCGGGCGCCGGGCAGCTGTAGGAGTACATGATCGGAAGTTCAGGCGGCGGTCATTTTTACTGGGGCCTGGTCCTGGTCCTGGTCCTGGTCCTGGTCCTGGTCCAGACCTGTGGTGGGTGTGGGTGTGTGTGCATACACTTAGTTCTTATCAACACCACCTGTCCCTGCGCCTGCCTAGCCAGGGCTCTGATTCATAGCATGAGCCCATGAGTACATACTTCCTGACTTTGGAGAACTCTTCCTAAGGTGTTTGGCTCCCACTTCACCTCTTGTCCCAGGGCTGGGCCCAAACCCCTAGGCTCCCCATCGGATTCTAAGGACCCAAGGCCTTTTCAAGCCCTCCCCCACCCCAAGTTCTCTTCCACTCACTTGTCTTCAGAGGGGCTACTTGGTCCTCAGCATTTGGGGGAGCCAGATAAGTCCAGAGCAGGGCTCCTCTCCACCACTTTTTAGTTGAGCTTCTCTTATCCATGCCCTGCCTTAGCCACACCTCCCCGTTTCTAGGCAAAGGGAAACATCTTGCACTGGCCAAGAGCCAGCCAGCTTGTGTCTACATTGGATAGGCCTGCAGGTTGTACCTGCAGTAACCTAGATGCTAACCCTTGTGCTCAGTGATGCCCTCACCACAACTTGCTCAGACTCACACAGCCATTTCTGGTAAGGGAAAATTCAACCCCACGTCTGTCTCAGGACATTTTCCTTATCATCAATCCGTGCTGGCTTTCTTTCAGGTAATCTCACAGTCCTTTAGAATGATACATAAGAACATAATGTGACATAATAACTGTGAAGAACATGGTGATATCATCCACATTTAATAGATAAGAAATCAGAGACTCAGAGAACTTAGGCTACTTTTTCAGGGTCACACAGTCTGTAAGTAGTGAGATTTGAACCCAGTCCGACTGATTCTAAAGCCCAGAAGCTAGTTGGGGGAAGCTAGAAAGATTGCTTCATTCAGACAAGGTGAACCCTGTCTGAGTTCTAGTATCCTCTTGCTGTAGGTCAAAACCCTGTACCTCTTTCTCAGTGGGATGGGTGGTAGTTGCTAGATGATTAAAACTGATGCTGAGCTACCAGGTCATCATACCTTCCTTCCCCCTTCTGTTGACTCAAGCAGTATTACCAATAACCCCCACAGATTCTCCTAGGTTCTTAGTATCCTTCAAAGCCCACCTACCTTCTGGAAAGGTCTCTTAACACTCACCCTCACCCTTTCACTCCTACGATGTCCAAAGCCTAAACCCTGGGAACCTGTAAATATACTACATAGCAAGAGGTGATTAAGGATGCAGTGGTATTGAGGTTGTTAATTGCTGACCTTAAAATAAGGGGATCATCATTGAATATCCACGTGGACACAATGTAATCATAAGGGTTCTTAAACATGGAAGAGGGAGGCAGAAGAGTTGGAGTGACATAATAGGAGAGTTCAACCAGCCATTGCCGGCTTTGAAGACAGAAGGGGATCATGAGCCATGGAATGTAGACAACCTCTAGAAGTTGGAAAAAGAAAAGAAAATGGATTCTTTCCTAGAGCTCTCAGAAAGGAATGCAGTCCTGCCAACACCTAGATTTTAGTCAATGAGACCCATTTCAGACTTCTGACCTCCTGAGATAATTTGTTCTAGCACCAACAGGGAATTAATGCACTGCTCTACTTCTATTTATAACATTTCCTCTCCCTCCAAACCCCAGCACCTGAAGAATATCCAAGACTACCTGTAGACTGACCTCTTGGCCTGGAGCTGAGGGACCCTGTGGGACGAGCTAGTTTCTCCACCTGCTCCCACTCACCCACAGGAATCTGGTCACAACTGGTGAGAGGTAAGGAAATTGTGAGATCAAGCTTAAGTTGGAACCTGGCAGCGTGAGAAGCCTGCATTTTGATATTGATCCCTACACACTTGAGGAAGATCTCTGCTGGTCTGGGAAGGTAGTTTTCAGGCAAAATAAAGATAAGGACGAAGCTGTTTCTCAGCTTCTATTCACCCTGATTCCAGTAACAGCCCCCAGATTTTTTGCATCCTGCACTGTACTCTCAGTTAAGTGGTTCTGGGGGAGCTTGCTTTTTTCCATCCTTAAGTTAGGGTGATTTAGCTCTAAACCAGTCAGCATTGTCATCCCTCTGGCCATTGTGATTTTTTTTTTTTTAAGGTAGCCACATGACTCAATTTGGGCCAATGAGAGCCAATGTCAGAATTTTGTTATCTTATTGGGTGGAGAGAAGTGCTCTCTTTCCCCTGGACAGAAATTTGAAAGAACGCAATCTGGGTGGAGAGGGGAAGGCCTGTCTGAGCATGGAGCCACAAAATTGGAGCCAAGGGACAGAGAGAGACATTGGGTCTTGATGACATCATTTGAATCTTGGACTTTAAAGTTATGCAAGTCAATAAATTTCTTTTTTTCCCTCTAGTTTTACTGAGATATCATTGACATACACTGCTGTATAAGTTTAAGGGGTATAGCAAAATGACTTACATATTTGTGAAATGATGACCACAGTAGGTTTAGTGTCCATCATTTCACATAGATACAAAAAGAAAAAGGAAAAAAAAATGTTTTTCTTGTGATGAGAACTCCTAGGATCTATTAACAATTTTCAAATATACCACACAGCAGTGCTGCCTATTTTCATGTACATTACATTTCTAGCACTTATTTACCTTTTAAGTGGAAGTTTGTACTTTTTGTATCTTGACCATCTTCATCCAATTCCCCCCCCCCCTCCATTTCCCAATAAATACCCTTCTTACTTAATCTAGTTTGAGTGGAGTCTTTATTTATTTTTTACTCATAGTTAGTTGTGTTTACTTCATACAAATTCAACTACAGAAAACATAATGAAATCGGCTTTTTTTTTTTTAATACAAAGCACTATCTCCTAAGGCTTTAGAAAATTAAATGTTTGGGTTATTATACTATGGAGCAGAGTCCTCTGTTGCTTACATCGAGACAAAACACTCCGAATGTCTCCCATGCCCAGTGTTTTATTATGGAAAAATATTTAAATACAGCAACCTGAGTAGTTTTTAATCAGTGAACCCCAGGATTAGAGCTCTCTTGTGGGCAAAATAGAGGATAGATTGGTGAGAGAGAGGCTGAAAGCCAATTTAGGAGGAGGTTCTCACATTAGCCCAGGAAAACTGACAACTGAAACAGGCACAGGGGAAGGAAAAGAGAAGTGGGAGCAGATTCACCTGGACTTGATCCTGTATGACTACCTGGATGGAGAACGTAGGATAGGGGGCAGATAAACATGTTTTTAGCTCAGTCACCTGGGTGGGTATCCGAGGCATTTCTGGAGATAAAAACCTTAGTGGGCAATTGGAAGTGGAAGGAATGGTGAGTTCAGTTGAGACATTTGGGGAGCTGTCCAGCAGGCAGTTTTATATTCAGACTAGAGATGGAAGATGGGGTAGGAATGAAGGAAAGGGACTAGGTAAAGTTACCAGAACAGCTGCTACTCTGGCCCACATCACACTGTGTCGTAATGCCTGCCAATGTGTTGGGTTCCACTTAGGCCTTTTGAGGGAGGCAAACTTGCTTTTGAAGTCCCTTTTACCCAATGTAGCTCATGGTCTAGCAAGTTGGAGTGAACAAATGAAGAGTTTTGAAAATGGAAACTTTAGAGACCTTCTCTGTCTCTAGAAAGCCCTGGGGAAAAGTGCCCCAGTGAAAGGAACTGAGGAGGAATTGTTAGGAGGAGAACATGGTGGAACCTAGAGCAGAGAGGTCAGAAGCCAGGGGAGGAGAGAATTTTAAGGAGAGAGAATTTGTGTATTTATCTATCCCCCAATTCAGAAACTCCTCAAGACCCAGGAATTCCGCCTAAGAAGTCATGCAGGCAAAATGACCTTCAGTTGATCCCCATGTCTCCTCCCTGTTAGCTCCGTGCTTGGCAACCAGGAAGGGAAACCAGAGATAATCACAAGGTCCCTCCCTGATGCTGACACAAAAGGGGAATTATAAAATCAGAGGGCTGAGGTGCCTCAGACTGTAACCATGAGGCATAAACACAACATAGAGGCCAAAATCTTTCCTATTGCTTCACACCCGGTTCTGGCCCTTAGACAGCCTTACCTATTTCTCTCCTCCAACTGGTAACCAAGAGAAGGCTCAGTAAAGACTCAGGATTTGCTTTGAAATAAAGACATATGCTGGCTAGAGATGGAAAAGCAGAGGCACAATTTTGGTCAATTTATATGGGTTCTAGTGTGCCAGGCTCCATGCTAAATTCTGGGTTTTCTTCCCTCTGTTTTCACAGCCAAGAATGTACAGATGAGGGTAAAGGTAGGGATGGGGGAGAAATGGTCAACTTCCTTCTAGTCATGAGGGCATTCTGGAGCAGGAGGGATTTCTGCAATTGCTTCAAGTCTGTAAGAGAGATGATGATGATGATGATGATGATAATGATGATGATGATGATGTGTGTGTGTGCGCGCGCGCACATGTGCGCACGTGCGCACCCACGCGCAGTTTAGGGGAGACATAGGAGATAAGAAGTCTGAAGGAGTGGGATTGGGGAGACAAAAAATGAGAAAGACCAGTGGCAGATGGATGCTTGGGGCAAGGTTCATGGGGTCTCGGGGTACTCCCCAAGAATTGGTTGAACAGACTTTAGTCCCTGGACACCAGGGCTCTTATGTTGGACCATTTGCTGTGGATGGGCCCTTTACTAGGTTGTCAGGAAAGAGGGAGAGAATGATATTTTTGTTGACAACAATCAACAAAGGCATGAAGGCCAAAAGTTTGTGAAACTCTTGTGCCCAGAGAATCCTTGTAAATGCATGAAATAGAGGCTAACAAAAGGAGGGTCCATAACAAAGAAGTGGAGGAGCTAAGAAGCTGAATCCCAGAACCCTGGAAGCTAAAGGCCACTCTCATTGCCCTATCTCCCAGGTTAAGGAGTATGTGCTGTTTGTGTGGAAACCTAATCAGGCTTACAGCTCTGTTGGGAAAATACATGGGACCAGACTAGACAGAGCAAAACAAAACTTGCAAGGCCTATAAGAGTAAGAAGGAGAAAGATTCCTGTACTGGGAGTCAGGAGAGCTAGGTTCCAGTTTGTCTGGATCTCTTGCTTATTGTGTGAAAGTCACTGAATCTCTCTAATCCTCAGTTTCCTCATCTGTAAAATGGGGATAATAGGACCTACCTTCCAGGGATCATGTGAGACTCAACAAGATAATGAACACTGAGTGCTTGACACAGTAAGGGCTCATAGTTAGTGCTCAATACTTCTTATATTTTATTATTACTATTATTAATAGGAGGAGGTTAGGCTGTATGATTGCCCTCTGCGAACTAGGCGCCTGTGGCCTGAGCCCTGGTCCCCATGGTTCAAGCGGATCTGTCTAGTCTTGAGGGACTCACAATCCAGCTTCAGGGAGTCCCAGGTCATGCCTCTGACATCTCCTTATCTGCTTGAGCTGTGCATCCAATCAGACAACAAGGCTTATAGGAAGGTGCTGAGCTCTTTTCATTCTCTGAATTAATACAAAGGAAAGGTGGGGGAGAAGGGTTGCTCAGAAAAACCTTGCTGTTTTGAACTTGTTATCTGAGTGTAAATGAATCAGGAAGCATTGGCTAGAAATAAATGATAAAGGTTTATTCAAGGGTCTTGGGATTTGCACATGGGAAATACAAGTAGGCAATACCCAGCGTGTTCCGAAGAAGAAGAGAAGCTGAGAGTTCTCACAGGAAAAGTACATTCTTGAGAAGATCAGTTCTGCACCCTTCCCCTCTGGATTGGTGGGAGATGGGAATCTTCCAGATGTCAGTGGTCTGGACACTGAACACTCTTTCCTAAGACCTCTGAGGGGTTATCTATAGGATTTACACCCATATCTCCATGCATTGATGCACAACCGAAGAGTTCAGAAGTTTAGGTTCAGGCGCTACTTAAAAGCAAGAACAGGATCATTTTCTCATGCCTCAGCCTACTTGGTGGCAGCAATTAACAGCTCGGCTCCAGCGAGTCCATTTTATTTCTCCACTCTGTCCGCAACCGGAAATACCGTTAAGCCTTCCAGAACCGGAGAAGCAGGTCAGAATCCAGGCAACCTGCCCGCTTCTTGCTAACATCCACGTCCTTTTCGGTCCCTAAGGGCAAGTGCCCATGACAAATATGGCGGCGGCAGCCTCGGGCGGGGACACCTGCCAGGCAGCAGTCCCGGGAGCCGCGCGCAGCCCATCGCTGGGCGGGGGCGGAGGAGGAGGCCCCGGGAGCACGGCGCCCACGGGGTCGCTGGCTCGCACCTGGCTCGGGGCTGCCTCGACTGCGGTGAGGGGCTGGCGGCGGGGCTCGGGGACAGGGGCGGGCAGGTCTGGGGGCCCATCCCATGCAGAGGACAGGCCAATGAGGCTGGAACGCCGTCCGCTCTGGGAGTCCTGGGGCTGTCTGACGCGGTCCGTGAGGTGATCAGATTGAGTTGGGAGCGTTCTTGGGTCAGGGTGGGAGAAGGAAGTTTGGGCTCAAGGGAAGAGGACAGCATCCTTGCAGAGAAGCTCCCTGTGGCTGGTGTCGCGGCACGTGTCAGGTCAGGGTTCGTTTCATTAACATAGTAGCCCTTAACCCTGGTGAGCAGTAAAATTACTTGGGGAGCTTAAAAGAACACCATGCTGGGCCCCATCCTTGAGGATTCCGACTGACTTGGTCAGGGGTGCGGCCTGGACCTGGGTGTTCTGAGCAGGTGATTGTACGGTGCAGACGGGTTGGAGCACCTCCCTACGTTTCGGCGCCGCTCGTGGGTAAAGAGCTCCTGGATTGATCCCAGATTCCTCAGCGGTTGGGAGGGGCAGGTTGTTCTAGGGTGAGGTTGCTGACCCTTCAGTACTGCCGTAGTAACCTGTCCGGAGGGAAAGGGAGGAGAAGGTCCCTCCCCCAAAAAGGTGGAAGTTCATTTCCAGCCTGAGGAGGAAGATAGGCCCGCCAGTGTGGGGCACCCCCAAAAGCCCTGCCAGGGCTGGACCTCGCTGTGGTGGGGCTGGGCAGGGAGATGAGGCTCCTGGGTGTGCAACAGGAAGCACAGCAAACAATTCGGAAGTCAGCTGCTTGTTGAGAAAAGGATATGCCTAAAATTTGCGGAGTACCTGTATCATACCTTTCAATTTCATTTGATACCCCTGAGGACCGTCAGGGAACCGTTTTGTTTCTCCTGCTTCACAGATGTAGGAATAAAAGCTTGTTAGTAATAACATGTGGACCTGACCCACGCTCCCACCTCCACATTTTGCTGATTACTAGCTTTTCCCCTCTGAACTAATTGCTTCTCATACAGTCTCTGGACTCGAAGGGAATTGGAAGCAAATACCCACCTTCCTTATGATGCTCTTCATTCCAGGGACCCTGTCTGGCATCCTTTGTTTCCTCCACCAAATCCATCAGCCCCAGCCAACCAGGAAGATGCTACTGTTCCCATCATTTTCTAGTTTTTTATCTCCCATAATCCTGATGGGATGAAGAAGGGAGAGTATTTATTTATTTATTTATGAAAATAAGTGTATCTTTTATTTAGTTATATACTTATTTATTTATATGAATATAAATGTAGAAGGGGGAGTTTTTACATGATACCTGGGGCTTCTTCCAAACAGATCTGATTCTGTCACCTCATCACCCCCCATCCCATTGTCCTCAGGACAGAATCTTGTGTGTGGGTTACAAAACCCTTCCTGATCTGATGCCGTTATACTTCCCTGTTTTGAGCTCTTTTCCCATATTTTTTTCTGTTTTTCTTAGCACAGTGCTGGGCACATGGTAAAAGCTTAATAAATGTTACTTTTTGTTATTATTTCTAGTCCTCTGTGCACCTGTTGCCTTGCTGCACATGTTTTACTCAGCGGGGCACATGGCAATAATTTTGATGGATTCCCCACATTGCTGATTTCTGGGGATGGCAAGATATACCCAGCAGTGAGAGGCATCAATGTTGGGCATTGGAAAGACAACTTCAATCATGGATTTGGCAAAAGGGACACTGATTGAAACCCTTTAAAGATCATAAAACCAAACTTCAAAGACATAACAGAAAGGTAATAATACCTACTGTTTACAGAGGGTTTTCTAAGTGCCAGGCACTATGCTTGGTGCTTTAAGTACCTTTTGCATTTCAGCCTAAAACTATCTAAGAGGTTGGCTTTACTCCCACGTTATAGATGAGACTGAGGCCCAGGGAGAGGGAGTGCCTGGCTCAAAGCCACACAACTGGGACCATACCAGTAGTGGGGAAAGATAGAACCTGCCTCCAGCAGGTTCCCCCAAAAGGTGCCTAGGTGGGGGTGGAGTTGGTTGCAGGTTACAAGATATTTCACCCGGGTTATGCAACTAGGTGGTGTGGGCTCCTACTCTTTCTCTCTGGGAGTGGGAGGCAGGGCTGTGGGTCTCTGCTGGGGTGGATTGAGGGTGGGGAGGGCTAGTAGGGAAGGCATTTCCTGGTGGAGGAACAATCTGAAAGAGAAACTGCTTTAGTGACCCTGCACACTCCCTGTTTAGCTTCTTCCGAGCAGAGGCTTACCTGGACAGGCTGCTTTGCCTCCAGCTCTGCCTTGTAGAGTTTGTCTCTGGCACTCTTGAACATCTATGTGTTTCTGCTCCTTGCAGGCCCTCCTCTTCTGATTTTCCCAGATCTCTCGAACTTACTACTGGAAGGGGCTCGATTACCAGGACATGCCCCTGCTGCTACCCTGATCTGTTATAAGTAAGCTCAAGAAAAAGCCAGCATCTTCTGTGTGATTGGTACAGTGCTCAGGGCTTCCTGGACATTAGTTTAATTCTCCCTGCACTCCTATAAAGCTCGGCATTATTACCCCATTTTACAGGAGAGAAAAACCAAGGCTCAGACTGGTTAAATGACTTGCCTGAGGTTACATTCTTAGTAAGAAGTGCAGTTGACATTAAACACAGGCCCTTGTGATAGCACAGTCATACACTTTCCATCTCACGTCCTTAGAGGTTTTCTTCTATCATTGCCCCAGTATGGGTACTGGGAGCCAGCTGGTGGAGACTTGAGACCTTGGCTGTAGGGTCCACCACCTCTAGCAACTGGGGCAAGTTACTGGAAGTCTGGGTGGAGACAGGGAGCTTCACTCCCTTGGTCAGGCTTTGGAGGTGTGTTAGGGGTATTCTGAAGGGCTGTGGGAAATTAGAGAAAGTGAACTGGCGTAAAGATAGTAACAGGGGTGCACATTGTGCTTTATAACCCCCCAAACACCTTTAGATTAATCTCCACTCCATCCTTGTGTGGTACATGGGGAAGGCCCAAGAGATTCAATAGTAAATATCTAAAATGCTCACCACACTTACCATGCTGAGTGCTTTATAGTACTTAGCATGGTAAGTACTCATTGACTGCTAACAATAGCCATAGGAAGATTGGCCTCACATTGCCGATCAAGAAAGAAGCATAGAGAGGTTAAGCAAATTGCTCCAGGTCACACAGGTAGTAGATGGTAGAATTAGGACTTTAGAGACTTCCAGGGTGTCTTTCAGCTATATTAATTAGAAAGTCCTGAGGAAACTTGTAGGGTGATGGATATGTTCATGATCTCAGTTGTACACTTTGAATATGTGTAGATTACTGTATGTCAATGATACTTTAATAAAGATGTGGAAAAAAAAATGTATTGCCCACCAAACATTCCTTCGGGGGCTCCTGGGCTCTGGGGAGATGCCATCCTCCTCTGCTGGGGCAAGGTAGAATCACTGTGGCCTGAGAGAGATTCTCATAGACTTAGCAGCTGGTTTCGGGTACCTTTGGCTGCTTCTCTTCTTTTTCTCACTAGGCATAGACTGGCACCAGGTTGGCATGGGGGTGAGGGTGTGTGTGCATGCAGATTGCAAATAATTGCCACTTGGCTTCCAATGAGCCTGAGAGTGACCCCAGTGAGATTCTTTCCTGTTCTCCCCTCAGAGCATCTTTCTCTACTGATCAGTCATTCCCATAGCAAGAGGGATTGAGTCCAGAAAACTGTCTCTGTGAGGTAGAGAGAGAAGACACAGGCCCTGCCCTCAAAACCCCCTTCAGGCTGCATTGGGGCAGACAGAAGAGTCTACTGTGCAGGCGCAGGAGGCATTATTGAGGGACCAAGGAGTCGAAGAAGGTCTCCAGGACACGGTGCTGGCTTCAGAGAATGGGTGAGTTGAAGATGAAGGGATGGGAAAGGTACTTCTGGTGGTGGTGGTGGTGGGAACCAGCAAGAACAAAGGCCTGGCAAGAGAAGTTGGCTTGAAGATGCAAGGCAAGCCAGGCTGGACAGGCCAAAGAGGCCAGACAGCAGAAGCCCTGTAAGGCTGGGCAGAAAGGTGAAGCCATGGTGGGTGATGGGGCAAGGACAGATCCTGTGGCATTATTACTGTTGGACTGGGGTTGAAGTCAGCTCTCTAGGGCCTGATTCTAAAAGGAAACAGAAGTTTTAGCTCTCTGTGTGTGTGTGCATGTGTGCCAGTGTGTGTGTGTGTGTGTTAGTGCAGGGACAGACGTGTAGAGTCCCATGGGGAGGCTTGGATCGCAAAGTCTCAGCGAACCAGCTTCTGAGGGTGGGTATAAATCCCCTAAGGCTGTCATAACAAATTTCCATGGATTGGGTGGCTTAAAGCAACCAAAATTTATTCTCTCACAGTTCTGGAGGGTAGAAGTCCAAAATCAAGGCATCAGCAGGGTAATGCTTCCTCTGGAAAGAGGCTCTAGAAAAGAATCCTTTCTTGCCAATTCCAGTTTCTGGTGGTTGCTCCCAACCCTTGACGTTCCTTGGCTTGTAGCCTCATCATCCAATTCCCGCCTTTGTCTTCACCTGGCATCTTTCCTGTGTGTGTGTTTGTCTGTGTCCAGATTTACATCTCCTTACAAGGATACCAATCTTGGGCTTAAGTTCCACTCGAAGTTAGTATGATGGTATTTTAACTTGGTTACATCTGCAAAGACCCTATTTCCAAATAAGGTTGCACTCACAGGTGCTTGGGGTGAGGACTTGAGCATATCTTTTTTGGGGGATGCAGCTTAACTCACAACAGGGAATTTGAGAGGAGGAAGCCCCCATCGTTTCCAGCTGGGGGTCAGACAAGCATACATGGGATTATTTTTCTGAAAGGAGAATGACAGCTTTGAGCCTAAAAAAAAGAGACAGACTTAATGCCTCACTTAATGCTTAACGGACCAGCAGCATGGTGTCACCCGGGAGCCTGGTAGAAATACAGAATCTCAGATTCCTCCCCAGACCCACTGAGTCAGAGTCTACATTTTAATAAAGTCCCTAGGTGACCTGAAAGCACAGTACAGTGTGAGGAATGGTGCTCTAATAAAAATCCAACTTTTATTTCCTTTCCCACCTATGGTCAGTCTAGCTTGCCAGTTTCTGTATATGAGTAAGCCTGGTTGGAAGCTAGGCACCCACATTGTCCTTTGTTCTCTCTTTTCATGTAACATGTTTTTGAGTTTCTCTCCCATGTATTGAGATTGCCGGCTGTGATTCCCCTTTCTGGAGAGCATCACGCTTGCTGAGCCAGTCCCTTTGTTGTATTCTTGGGCTGTGTCCAACTTTTTGCTATTTACAAATGTTGCTGCCATGAACATTTCTATACATATTCCTTTGGAGTTAGTTTCTTAGATGAAATTTCTGGAATCAAAGCACATGAAATGTTGTGGACTCTTATTTAAATATCTTATTACTCTTCTATAACTGTGGAATATGACAACATAGCAGGTTTCTCCATTCTGTCCAACTGTGCATGGGAGGTCAAGTGGAAGAAAAGGCTTTAGAGCCAGACAGGCCAGTCAGTGTTCAAATCTGCTACATTTTTTGCTGGATGACATTGGGCAAGTTACTTAATATCGCTGGGCTTGGCCATTGCTTTATAACATTGTAGTAGTGCTGTATACTTTGTAGAGATTTTATAAAAATAATAATGATACCACTAACATCCATTTATTGAGCACTTTCTGTGGGTTACCTCATTTAATCCTTATATTTCTCTACAGAGTAGGCATGATCATCCCTTTTTTCCTTTTATAGAAGAGGAAACTGAGGCTTAGGTTAAGTAGTTTGCCTGAAGTTATACTGTAGGAACATCATGCATCCAAACCCAGGGTTGTCACATTTAGACCGATAAGGTCGGTTAGTGTGGATGAAAGAAGATACTGAGCACATGGCCTGAGTGCATTTGGACCTGGCTCAGTACTTGTTGGACTCCTGCCTCCACTTCCCGTGCCTGTATCAGTTTCCTTGGGTTACTCCCGGGTATGGTATCTAGCCCAACATTGTTTCAACTGTACATCATTAATGATTCTCCAGTTTTATTTAACTTTGTCCCAGTTGGAAATGAGTTTTCAAATGACTTACAGGTCCGGGGTTAGGAGCAGAGCTGGCTCTGATCCTTGTAGCTAACTGGCTCCTTCTTCCCTAGGGACAAGGATGGCCAGACTGACTGTGGCCATGAGCACTTCTCAGTGCTCCTAGGCTGAGGCGGGGCTGGCAGCCATGGGGTTGGGCAGGCCCTGGGCCTGGGTGTTGGGCTTGCCCACCGCTGCAGTCTATGGCTCCATGGCCCTCTTCACCTCCATTCTGCACAACGTATTCCTGCTTTACTATGTGGACACCTTTGTCTCAGTGTACAAGATCAGCAGAGCTGCCTTCTGGGTCGGAGAGGTAGGCCAGCACTTCTCTGGGGTGGAAATTAGGCAGATTGCAGTGCTGGGACCCACCTAGCCAGGAAAATAGGGCTGGCCAGGTTGCTGACCAAAACTCAGCAAGAAAAACTGGAGGCCTTGATGACTAGCTCTCATGGCCACAGTCCCATGAGCCAGGGACTGTCTGTATTCAGATATGTATCACATATATAAACTTACTAGCTGGATACATTTACTAGCTGGGCCCCAGATAGGAGTTTGATGGGGACAGTGGCTGCTAGAGCAAGTTTTTTAGTAGAGGGACTGACCTAAGCAAAGGTTTGCAGGCAGGAAAGCTAGTGTTATCTTTAAGGGGTGGTGTGCAGGCTGAGCAGGGAAAGCCCTGGAAAGGAGGCTGCCCATAGCCTACCTGCCTCATTTCTCTTCTGCCCACAGACGGTGTTTCTCCTCTGGAACAGCTTCAATGACCCCCTCTTTGGTTGGCTGAGTGACCGGCAGTTCCTCAGCTCCCAGCCGCGGTTTGTGTCTTGGGGACAGCTCATAACTTGTTCTGTCCCACCCCACCCTTTCCCAGGGCTGGAGGACCCCCACCTGTGTTTGGGGTGGGAGAAGAAAGGGATCATTCAGCTATTGTCCAGGCTTCCTTCCCCGCCAAGGGCAGGGCAAGCTCTGTCCAGGTTGGAGAAATGGCCTTGAGTAACTGTTGACCTTGATCACTTGGGGGAGTGATCGACCCCAGCTTGCCTTGTTGAGCCCTCTGGATTGGGTGCTGTACCGCAAACACTCTGCTGCTTCTGGCAGATTCCTTTACTGTGTCCCTGCTGGGGCCCATCACTACCCCTAACCCAGAAAAATGAGTATCATAACACCCTGTGGCCCTTGGCCTGGCAAGCTGACAGGGAACAGAGGAGCGGGTACCTACTGGTGAGTGTGCTTCCTAAATCGAAGGTTAAGGACTTGGGGCTCAGCAGGACCACCTGGTGTGAGTCCCACACTCTGGTCCTCCATGCCTCTTCTGGGGTCTGGGTATGGACACTGGGGTCCAAGCCTGCAAGGGTATCTACCAACAACCCTCCTCTCTCTGGCAGGTTGGGCCCTGGGCTCTCCTCGAGGGCCGTGGTGCTGGCACGGGTACGGGCCCTGGGCAGGCATGGGCCGCTGCTGGCACTGTCATTCCTGGCATTCTGGGTGCCATGGGCCCCAGCTGGCCTGCAGTTCTTGCTGTGCCTGTGCCTCTATGACGGCTTCCTGACACTTGTGGATCTGCATCATCATGCCTTGCTGGCTGACCTGGCCCTCTCAGCCCACGACCGCACGCACCTCAACTTCTACTGCTCCCTCTTCAGTGCAGCTGGCTCTCTCTCTGTCTTTGCCTCCTATGCTTTCTGGAACAAGGAAGACTTCTCTTCTTTTCGTGCCTTTTGCCTGACACTGGCCACTGGCTCTGGGCTAGGCTTTGTGGGGGCCACACGGCTGCTGAGGCGGCGGGTCGAGATGGCTGGCAGGGAGCCAGGGTACCCAGATCTGGCTTTGGACAGCGGGTGAGTGTTCAGTCCCAGCTCTCCAGGTTCCTGCCAACTCTGTTCTGAATCTGATTTCAATGCTGGGTCTCCTGGCTGATGGGTGGCTGCCCTGGGATGGGGGATGGCTACAGCCCAGCCCTAGGCCATTCACGACTCCCCTCTGCCCTGTAGTCTGTGTGGAGAGGAGCTTCCTGTAGGCGGTGAGGAGGCGGGCAGCATCACCTTGGGCCAGTACCTCCGGCAACTAGCACATCACCGGAATTTCCTGTGGTTCGTGGGCATGGACCTGGTGCAGGTATGGGAGCAGTCCCCTACCCAGCATGGTTAGTTTATGCCTCACTCAAGGGAACAGGTTCCTCAAAAGCTGGGAAGTCAGTTCTGGGCCCCTCATGAGGGCCGGAGGGTGATTCAAGCATAGGAACACAGTTTGCGAAGTGAGGAGACCTGGGTTCTAGCACCATCTGAGCTCCTAACTCCCTGTGTGATTTTAGGCAAGTCTCAGTCTCTCAGGACAGCCATGTCTTCACCTACAAAGTGAGTGTATGAAAAGAGGCACCTCTTTGGGGACTCTGTGACAATCTTTTTAAGACACCAAGTGCCCCACCTGAAACACATGTAGTGTATAAGCTAGCCAAATTTAGAAATATTTTTTATATCATTAAGCTTGTTTTACTAAGGTGTTTTCAATTAAAAGTAACAAACTCAATTGTTCTAATAACAATTTTGTCATTCTTTCTGTTAGCAAAATTAGATAAGCAACAGATGCACGCACATACACACACACATATACACATACATACATACATACATATATATATATATATTTTGTTCTGGCATGTTCAATGTTGAGAGACATGGGGATAAAGGCTGCTCTTGCTGCTCTCATTGGCTTTTGCCCTGTGCCCGGCTCCCCTCCTGCCCCAGCAGCCTCCTCACTGCCCCTGTTGGGTTGCAGGTATTTCACTGCCATTTCAACAGCAACTTCTTCCCCCTCTTCCTGGAGCATCTGTTGTCAGACCACATCTCCCTCTCCATGGGCTCCTTCTTGTTGGGTGAGTGGGTGCCTTGGATAGGCTGGAAAGACAGAGGCTTGCAACTCAGAACTCCTAACCCAGCTATAGGCACAGTCGCCTCCCCAGCTGGGGCCCAGGTGTTAGATGGCAGAGTCTGCTGTGGGGTCGCACCTCCAGGCCCCAGCTCTTTTCCCGAGGAAGGGGCAAAAGCCTGTTGGTGGTGTGAGGGGGTTGTCCTGTTGGTAATTGTGCTACCCAGAGGTGATGAGACACAGTGGCTGGTTAACAGTGAGGACTACAGTGTCACAAGCCTTAGTGGGAGTCTTGACTGCTTATTTACCGTGTGGCCTTGGGTGTGTTCTATTTAATCTCTTTGGACCTCCATTTCTCATCTGTAAAGTATGTATCATGATAGTACTTACCTTAAAGGACTGTCAGGATTCAATAAAAAGATGTAAAATATCTCTTAGCGCAGAGCCTGGAGGTCATTATGCAAACTCTGATTCTGATTGTTAAAATGTGGAAAACTGTGGAAGATGTGGCACTGCCCCCTGACAAGGCTCCACCCCTTCTTCCCAGGCATCTCTTATGTCGCTCCCCATCTCAACAATCTCTACTTCCTGCCCTTGTGCCGGCGCTGGGGTGTCTACACCGTGGTGCGGGGGCTCTTCCTGCTTAAGCTGGGCCTGAGCCTGCTCATGCTTTTGGCTGGCTCCGACCGCCCCGGCCTGCTCTGCCTCTTCATTGCCAGGTATGCCTGCCCTCTCTGACCCTCACACCTCTGTCCCATCCCTTCACTCTTGCCCACTTTCTCTCTCTGCTGGCAGCAACCGTGTCTTTACTGAGGGCACCTGTAAGCTATTGACCTTGGTAGTCACTGACCTGGTAGATGAGGACCTGGTGCTGAACCACCGCAAGCAGGCGGCCTCGGCGCTCCTTTTTGGCATGGTGGCCCTGGTGACAAAGCCAGGCCAGACCTTCGCCCCGCTGCTGGGCACTTGGCTGCTGTGCTTCTACACAGGTGAGGGCCCAGGGACTGGCAAGGGACTTTCGAAGCTCAAGGGGGCACAGCTTACCTGGCACACCAGCTGACAAACCTGGCTTTAGGTCCAGTGAGAGAATGGAAACTGGCTGACAGAGTCTGGGTCTGGGCCACTGTGGGCTGCCACACCTCCTCTGCCACTCCTCTGCATCAGGGGGAGCTGAGTCTCTGATTCTTCTGTTCTTTCAATAGTTCATTAATTAAACAAATCTGTGTAGAATACCATCTCTACCAGGTGATGCTCTGGGCGATAACAATGAATAAGACAGACGAGGTCTTTGCCATATAGAGCTTATATTCTAGTCAGGGGGAGGAAAGGTGGTGATAAACAGCCAAACAAGAACATAGCAGGTAGTGACAAGTGTGATGCAAAAATAGAGCAGATTCTCAAATAATATCATTTTGTTCAATGTTGTTTTCTTAAAATATTGATGAGATGCCACAGGAACTTAACTCTTGTTTATACCAATTAGCCTATGGTAAAGTTGGCTCATTATATGTATTGTTTTGCTTAAGGTTGTAGGACCTATCGACAACTTTGAGGACTTACTGTAGTGTGACTGAGAAGCTACTGTGTAGTCAGGGAAGGTCTCTGAGGCGACACTCAGGATGTGGACTGAATGGGGAGGATTTAGTCTAGAAAGAATTTGGTGGATCCTAGATGAGGGAACGACAAGTGCAAAGGCCCAAGGTATCAGGAGTTGTTAGGAGATGAGGCTGGAAAAGTGATGAGGGCTCTGGTTTTGGGATGTGTTTTGCAGTTGGGAGAAGGTGAAGGATTGGCTGTTAGGAAACACTGAAGTTAAATAAAGAATCTAGGAAGACTTTAAGGTTTTTGGCTCCAGTTATTGAGTGGATGGTGGTGCCATTTACCGAGAAGGGAAGAACAGGGAGAAGCAAGGTTGGGGGAGATTCAGGAGTTATGGTTTGGACAGCTGCGTGTGTTTCATGTGGACTTTGGAGGAGCCAAGGGCTGACTCTGTTCTTTCTGCACGCTCTCTCATCCTAGGTCATGATCTCTTCCAGCAGCCCCCACTGGCCCTCGTGGGGAGTGCCCAGCCCTGGCCAGAACCCCCGGCCCCACCCCCAGCTCAGGCCCCAGTGGTGCTCCGCCAGGGCTGCTTCTACCTGTTGGTGCTGGTGCCTATCACCTGTGCTCTGCTGCAGCTGTTCACCTGGTCCAAGTTCACACTGCATGGGAGACGCTTGCACATGGTCAAGGCCCAGCGCCAGAATCTGTCACGAGCTCAAACGCTGGGCATTAAGACTGTGTGAAAGATGCAGCAAGACCACCCTGCTGAGAACACTGCCTGTGATTCTGGGAAGGAGCCACTTTTGCCAGCCTGGTGTTCTGCTCCGCCTTCTTTGGGTGCAGCCTGTTAGACAGATGGCAGAATGAGAACTCCTGGGGCTGAGCCGGGAGCAGCACTGGGTCTTAAGATCCTGCTTGGCTGTCTGGCCCAACTTGGGCAAGAACTGGGCCAGAAGTGTTCAGTGACCAGCTTCCTCTTAGGGGGCAGAAGAGGCTGAAGGAGCGATGGGGCTACCTTGTGGTCACATGGTGTTGCCACAGGGCATGGAGTCCTATCTGACTACCTGGCTGGGGCTGTAGCTTCGAGTGGGCTCAGGAACCACTTTTGATACTGCAACTGCTCCCTTTCAACCAGCCAGGGGAAGCTGACTGTAAGTCCCACATACCCTTCCAGTGGTTTCTCTGGGTTGTCTGCTTCAGCTGTGCCTGAAGTAGCATGCCCCTGCTACTGCAGGGCTTCCCCACCCCCACCTGGCCTCTAAAGAGGTTCAGCTCATCACAGATGGATTAAAATCTGTCTGTTCCCATTTCTGCAGTCTGTGCTGTGTGTAGAAGTGGTGGGGTGGGTGGCAAGATTCCTCATTTAATATGAAAAGCACTCAGAGCATTTTTCCAAAGATGAGTTGGGGGGCACCCATATCAGATTCACGGAGGTAGCAGGGGGAACATGCAGACAAGTAGCTTTATAGGGAACAAAAAGGCTTAGGCCTGAGATCATAGCCTCAGTGTACTTCCCATGTGCCACTGCTGGATGTGGTCAAGGAAGTGGCCACTCTTTGGCCAGAGGCCTTCAACCGTGGAGTCAACAGGGAGCTTTCAGAAATGTCTGAGTTCTATTCCCCAAGATTCTGATTTCATGGCTCTGGGGTATGGCCTAGGAACTGTTTTGGAGAGCTTTGTAGTGATTCTAACACACAGCTGGGACTGAGAACCTCTGCTGTAGGCCAGAGTTTCTCAGCCTTGGCACTGACACATTTGGGCTGGATGATTCCTTGTTGTGGAATGACCCCAATAGCATCTCCTCCCCAATGGTGACAACCAAAAGGCAATGTTTCTAGGCATTGCCAAATTTATCCTGGGGGGCAAAGTTGGCCTTGATTGGGAACCACTGCTGTAGGCCAATGGTTTGCTGAGCGTGTGCAGAATGGCTAAGAATGTAGGCTCCAGGGCTATATTGCCTGGGCTCCAATCTTAGCTAAAAAAGGGCAGAACCTTGAGAAATTACATGATCTCTCTGTGGTTGTATCTTCTTATCTGTGAAGTAGATGATAAAAATACCTACACTTTGTAGGGTTGTTGTGAGGTTCAAATGGGTTAACATTTGTAAAGTGCCTGGCAATTCTCTGCCACACCTCAGGTAAACAAGTTTAAAATGGGAGACTGTTTAATCAGAATATCTGAGCAGGGGCCCAGGAACTGCATTTTAATAAGCTCCTTAGCTTCTTATACACATGGAAGTTTTGAAAGCCTCTGATTTCAGGATGTCAAGAGCAGTTCCCCTCATTTGCTGGGACTTGGGCTAAGGTCTGGAGGTCTGATTGGTGCAACAGTGCCCTCTAGAGGGCCCACAGCTCCTCCCTCTTCCTACCCAGCATTAACTACAGAAAGGCCCAGCTGACAGGTCTATTGGAAGGACTTTATTTAAGTACACTGGGCCCCCACCAGGCAACGTGGTTTGTGCGAGGCTGTGCGAGGGACAGACTTGGGCTAAGAGAAGGGAGGTGAGCTGGTTAAGCACACAGCAGTCCACGGGTCGCCACATCGCTCTCACACACACCTGTTGCTGTGGCCCACACCTGGCAGGACCTTTGGTCCTTGGATGGCATGGGGGAGAATACTGCCTGGAATCTGGGATTGGGGTAGGTCTTGGTGAGGGTGCCAGTGAACATTTGCTAGCCCCAGCTTTGTACCATCTGGGCTAAAGGCCTTTGAACCATTGCTAAACCAGCCCAGTCTAGGGTAGGCACCTGGCCCCACTGGACCAGAGGAGATGAACCTGAGCCCATCAGCTCCTGGGACACAGGTCTGGTCTCCTCCCTCCCTAAACAAACAAGTCCAAAGTCAAGAACAGCATAATCAGCTCAGAGGAGGGGTCTTCTCATTTCTACAACCTACTCTCCTGGGTCAGCTAGAGTGGGAAAAGGCAACTTGGTTAACTGCAACTCTTTCTCCAGTCGTAAGGGAGCTGAATCCCCAACACCTCTCCTTTACTAGGGCCTCTATCAAAGGGTGATTCCACCTCCTATTTCAGGAAATCCAACCATCAACCAGCCTGCTGACTCCAGGGCAGTGAGCAAGTGAAAAGAGGGAGAAAGAAAGAGACTGGTGGGAGTGGCTTTGAGTGTAGCCTCGGGTCCCAAATGGTGTCAGCCTGTGGATACTGTCAGTTCACCCTCAGCAAAGTGGCGGTGCCCTGGAGGCTACGCTAAGCTTAGGTGCTGTAAACATTAGTGTGAACAGGGTGACTGGTGGGCAGGAGGTGATGAGCTCCCTCTCTCCAGCCCCCATACTGAACATTCACTTCAATAAATAAGTGTTTGAAGATGGCATTGCCCAAGGAAGGATGAAAAGGAATGGCCAGAGGCCAACAGGCTCCTTACTCTCCTGAGACCCCATGGATGGGGGATAGGGGTGGGAACATTAACTCTTCGGCTAACCACAAGTAGCACTACTCCTACCCTCCTCAAATGCCCAGTGTGATCCTGGTCCCCAGGTGAAGTTGAAGGCATCCTGCCCTCTCCCCTGATCCCAGTCTTAGTAACAGTCTTCCCAGCCTCCCAAACCCAAACTTCAATCAAAACAAGACAGAACTCAACCCTAGTCCCATTCCTCAGTCCATGATCAAGAGGCATGGAGAACAGAATGATGAGCAAGTGAAGCAGCAGCTGCCTTGGGCTTCAGGGCACCCTGGGGGTGGGGTGGGGTGGGGCTGGCCCAGCCTAGAATGGGCAGCAGCAATGTCTCCCGGGGGTTGGGTTTACCTCCCTCTCTGTCTCCCCATGGTAGTAAACATAGTCCCAAACAGCCAGACAAAGGCCCAACTGACAAAGGATTGGCGCCCTCTGCCAGTACTCTTCCCTGTCAGGGGCCAGTCAGTGGTCAACCCCAGGCCTCAGGCCATCACCATCGTGGGTAGTTCATCGTCCTTTCTGGGCCCTGGGATCCCTGGGCCACACTGCACTCGCATAGGCGCACATACTTGTACCCACACACACACTCACACACACAGGCAGTTCCTCGCAAACACTCCGACTCAAGAAAGCGAGTTTTAAAGTGGAGTTAACTTCAGAGAGAGGTGAAGATGATGTCCCAACATTAGAAGGTTTTCCTGTGGATGGATCGGGCACCGTCTTCCTCGTATTCCTTCTTTGAAACCCACATCTTCTTAAAGGTGTCCAGGGAGGCGAGAATAGAGCCCCTAGAATGGAAGGAATCCAAAGGAACATTGTGAGGAAGAGAGTGTGTGTATCTGTAAAGCTAGCCAGGTCCCATAGGACCAAGCCACATCAGGCTCTTCTTTAACAGAGTGGGGTGGTGAGAAGTAATGAATGCCTTTGCTTCCTGTTCTGCTCTTATTCACAGAACTACTCACCCAATCCATGTGGAATACAGTCTCTCCTGAGGTGCAGATATCTGTAAGGGTAGGTGGAAAAAGGGATTTTAAACATTCATCCTCCCTTCACCTTTTCCCTTCCAACTTCCTCTTTATGGCCAATTCATCTGCAGCAGTAGATGGATTTCACACAACTGGCTTTAAGTTATGTCCCTGCTGGACCCTGTGGCCTCTCTGGGGTGTATTGTGGTCAACGTAACACTCATTTTGAGAAGCAGGTTTCCAGCAGCCCTAACTACAATTCCCAGAGAAGCTAGGTCTATCTGGGGGCAAGATTCAGCTCTCTTAGGGGCTGGTCGGGAGCAGTCTCCAAGAGAGGAAGCACACTCTTTCTTTTAGGATCCCTCCTTCCTTAGGCAGGCTAGCTCCCCTCAGCAGCCACTAAGATGTTGGACTGTGTCACAGGGGAGCAGCAAGTCAATCTCCTGTCAATGTTAGTTTCCCTGAAAGGTCTCACATTGGGCCCTCAGCCTAGCACCCTGTCACATCTGGATACTAGAACTGCCCCCCTTTTCTGAAGATGGAGAATGAGAATGGGTCCTCTTCTCTGGCAGACCTCAGGGTCAGCGTGGGAGCAGGAGCCATCTGGCAGTGCCTGAATAGACCTGGCTACTTGAAAACCTTGGGCAGAGCTAGAGGGGTGGCCATACCATGTGGCACTATGGACCCTTGGAAGCCCAATTCCACCCTGTCCCAGCCCCCGCCATACTCCTACCCTGATCTTCACATCTTTCGGAGCCAATTTCTTCACTTCACTCAGTAGCCTGTCACCAAATCCTGAATGGGCAGAAAAGGAGAATTTAAAGTCAATCCTTTGAGCATCTAGGCCCAACAGAATCTGGAAGCTTCCTGGGGAAGGGCCCCAAGAGCAAAGACCAACCTTTGAATAGGGTGGAGCCTCCCGAGAGGACAATGTTAGAAAAGAGTGTGCGCCGCAGGTCCATGTCAGACTTCTGGATGGCAAACACTAGCACCTCATGGATGCCCTCACTTTCCTCACCAATCAGGTCTGGCCTGAACAGCAGCTCAGGTGCCCGGAATCGGGAAGGACCAATCTGCAGGGTGAGGGGAAAGCTTCAGAGGCTGGGACTGGAGCTGAGGTCACTTTGGCAATGAGAATGAAAGGGGCCCCTTTTCCCACGTCTTCCTACCCAGGTGGCTACAAAGGCCAGGCTCATGGAAAACCTTGTATATCAAGGGCTTCCAGGAACAAAGATTGGGCTTCTGGGAACAAATAGGGAACAAAAAGGAGCAAACAGGGTTCCTGGGAAATGAGAGGAAACACCTAGGTTAAATCCTAGCCCTGGCCTTTTAATCCTAGCCAAGAGACCTTTGGCATGAATACATGGATTCATTCATTCATGGAAATTTCTTCATATCAGTGGAGGTCCAAGGAGAGGCAACTCACCCTACACTTTGCTCAAGGTGGTTAAAGACAGCACTAACTAGCTCTGTTCATAATCCCACCCTGACCTAGGAGAATGCCTCAGGTACCTCCTTCATTCCACATGGGAGAAGCAAAGTCCCTAGTGCCTTGCTTGGTAGAAGACTGTACTGCTCCAGGCCGGGAGTGCAAAAAGGAGGATACATCCGACTCCAGCCTCCCCATGGGGAGTTCTGTTTGGGCCCAGAGCTTTTGGGGCCTGAGGGGACTGAGGGGAGAGGCTCGGTTGCCTACCTCAATGGTGCTGCCGTCGGGCAGGTAGTACTGGGCCTTCTCCGTCTCTAGTGTTTCATCCTTCTGGGGATTTATGGATAGGTAGCAGGCTCTCTGCAGAACCAAGCATGAGTCAGGCAGGCAGGAAACCTGGTGCCTACCTGGTCAAAGTGCCAGGGGAGTGATGTGCTGCTTCAGACATCTGCCCATAGCAGTGACTGCCCTACAGAGCTGCTGCCCTGAAGTAGGAACAAGGCAGTTTCTGTCGGCCCTCACTGAGTGGCACTTAGGATATGAGTTCCCACCTACTCCACCTTTGTGGAAACTTGGCTCTCTGGATCTAGCTCTGAGACCATAACCTAATTTTAGTTCAGACTCAGGCAATTTTCTACTATTCATATGGTTCTGGGTCGCTTATCCACTGCAGAGGTTTCCCTAGAGCCACAAGTGGCAGGAGGATTTAGTTTACTTAAAAAATATATATATATTCTGAATTCCTCAAGGATGTAAAAGAACATATGTAATTTGTACATAAAGTATAAAAAATGTGATTATTGGTATACCCATCACCCAGTTTAAGAGATAGAAGCAGCTCCCTTTCCCTAAAAGATGGTAGCACTTTGGGAAGATGTGTGTGTCAGTGTAAGGGGTCCTAGCTGGAGATCACATAGCCACCAAGAGGCCTGGCTGGGGAGAGCAGAACCTGGCCAAGATCTCCAGTATGGGAGCTTCGCCTCTCTTCACTCCAAGTCATGGAGGTCCTGGCTGCTCTGTTCTCATTCCCTATCCCATCCCTGGGTCCATGGGGCAGCACTCACTTCTTTTATGGCTTTGACAATCTCAAACTCGGAGGAGGAGTGGAAATCATAGCCCTCCTTACGCAGGTAGAGACGAAGGAAGCGAGAGACATCTCGGCCAGCAATGTCGATACGCATGATTGAGTGGGGCATGGCAAAGCCCTCATAAATGGGCACGGCATGGGTGACACCATCTCCAGAGTCCAGTACCACACCTGTGGTCCTGCCTGTGGCATAACTGAAACAAAGTGAACAAACCATCACTAACCCCTGACTCCTCACTCTGGGAAGAAACTCATTTCTTTTAAGAGTTCAATGTCAACTCAACTAAAGCTAGGTTCTGTCTTTCTCCAGGAGCCTTAGACTGGATTGAGTACCAGGAAGCCTGAGCATCGAAGCAAATCTTGAAATACCTGGATGAAAGGTGCTGAGCTTCTCCAGCTCAACTCCCCACTTCCAGAAGAGTAGGCCTTCCAATCTCAGGAGATGGCCCCTGGCTTTTAACCATTCAGGGACTTAGCCTGAGGGGCAATTTTTACTCTCCAGACAAGAGGTTAAAACAAATTCCTACAAGGGCTAGGCAGGAAAAGTAAATGAGTAAAGGAAAGTAAGATTTTCACTTCCACAAAAAAATAGCTCTCCCTACCCCTCTACATAGCCCTCTAGGTCTGTCCGTTTTTTTCTTTTTTAGTAGAGACAAGGGTATAGACATATAATTCTGTAATATGATAAACAGCAACTGACACTCTGCCTTCATATTGGGAGAACAAGGAATGGGGTGGACTATGGTAAAGTCAAGCTAGCAAACTCGATCTAAAATGGCAGCTGCTATTTCAGCTCCAACTGATTTCTGTCCTATGGGAATGCAGGCCCAACATTACTAGATCTTCCCATTTTTTTTTTTTCAGAGAAGCCAGGAATTTGGATTGTGATAGAAAATCTTATGATTTTTAAATGATGGCTCACAACTTTGTAATGGGATCAAACACATCCCCTCTGCAGGTCACCAGCGTACAAACTTGGCCATAGACGCAACCTTGGTGTGAGGCAGGCTGGGAGCATGACAGGAATGACAAGGGCACGAGAACAGGGACCACAGTGGTGTTTTCCTCATGACCCTACCACCAGCCTCACGTAGCACCTGGCACAAGTACGCACTGAATAAATAATCTGAACATACTACAAGGGGCTTCAAGAAGAGCTGTAGCAGCATGTGGCCTTCCTAGCAGGCAGAGCACAGAGCCTTGGGCACTGAACCCCCAGATAGCATGAGGCTGGGAGACAGTCTTAGTATTCCCTTTCCCAACATCTTTAACCCTTTAACCCTAGTGGGGTGTTCAAGTTGCTCTGAACCAAAGGAGAGGCAACCTTGATATTAAAGCCAAAGGACAGCTTTCCCCCCAAGGGACCAGGTTGGCCAGCCAGGCTGCTACTCACAGGCTGAGCACAGCTTGCATGGAGATGAAAAGGGCTGGCACATTGAAGGTCTCAAAGAAAACTTCAGCAGCTCGTTCCCGGTTTTTCCTTGGGTTTAAAGGCGCCTCTGTCAGGAGCACAGGATGCTGGTGAAAAATGCCCAGAGGTCAATCAAGGCGAGAACAGATTTCCACCCCTCATTAGTACTGAGTAGAAGCTCTTATGGGGCTGGCTAGAAAGCCCAGGATAACTTTGTCAGCATCCCTCCAAAAAACAGCAAGCAGGGCCTGTCATCTACCCATGCCCAGGTCAATTTCTCAATTTTCCAAAATCCTACCCCCTCAAGAGTCTCTCTGTTTTTGCCTCTACTCCTTTAATCCCCTCCTTTTCCTCCAAGATTCTTATATAGGTCCCTGTATACATCTCCAATTGTCAAGAAGATTTTGTTATACTCTAAATTTGGAATTATGATTAAAAAAAGTTTTTTTTTTTTCAAAATAGAAAATTTCAATATTAAATGCATTTTTAAAACACAGAATATAGCTCTCCCCTGGAAATTCTGATACACTTAGTACACACGTTTCTTAGTGTTTCTGAGAGTTACTTCCTTAGAAATTATAGTTCTGAGGTCTAAAAGATAAGGGTTTGAATCTCAACTCTATCACTTTATTAACTGGGTGATCCTGGAAACACCACTTGGCTTCTCTGAACTTCTGTTCCCTTGTTTATAAACTAGAGATAATATTACCTACATGGGTAAGTAATGGTGTAATGGTATAAAGATTAAATGCAAACCTGGCTGAAAAGCACATGGTCTGGTGCCTGGTACATAGTAAGACTCAAACCCTCTTGGCAGTTATCCTCCTCCTCCTCTTCCTCATCTCTGGGGTAGGGGTTATGCCACTGCACACCCTGCAGGGCTGTCCCACACATAGGACTCTCACCTCCTCTGAGAAGGTCTGTAGCTGGTCCTTAGAATAGACATATTGCCAGATGCGCTCCATGTCATTCCAGTCCTTGACAATGCCATGCTCCATGGGGTACCGGATGGAGAGCAGTCCTCGGTGCTCCTGGGTGTAGAGAACGGGACTTACAGCAGCAGTCAGCCCCTCAGCTGGGCTGCCTGGTAGATCCTGCTCATCCAGGACTGGAATTCCCACCCCTCAGTCCTCACCCAGGGCTAAGAGTTGGCACCCCTTCTTGCAGTCTCCAACAGTATGCTGCAAATTGCTCTCATTGACCAAGCAGCCAGTGAAGCAGAATGCTTCTGCTTTTCCATGGGCCATCGAGTGACCCTAGGGCAAGTGACAGGAGGCACCCTCTTTATTGCCTGGTCTCCGGACATGTCTCCTGGATCCCACCTCTGGACTTCAGCACTTGGAGCCAAGGTTGGCAACCATGATTATTGTTCTGCTTCTAGAGGTTGCCTGAGAGCTCTGCCAAACTGTGCTAATCAACTCATCCCCAGGGTTCCCCAGCCAGGATCTCTCCCCAATCCCTTTTGCCAAAAAAGTAACCAAGCCAGTCAATTTGATCATTGGCAAGGTAGTTTCCCAAAGTGGGGTTTGATATTTTCTCTCCAAAACCAGAGGCTGTTCCGGGGAGAAATGCACCATGGGAGGCTTAGGATGAGAGAACGAAAGAGGAGATTTTAAGAGGAAACTGCTCCTTTTACTCATGGCTATGTCTCATTCTAGAACACTGCCGATGTGGGGAATAACGAAGGTCCTCTGCTGGTTTGAGATTTCTTCAATAAGACTGGGAATTACCTCAGCTTTAGGGCCAATGAAGATGTCGCCTTCGAGGGCTCCTGCCATGACACGAACATGCTTGGGTCTGCCCACACTACAAAAGAGAGTGGGGAGGACCAACACTTTTCATTTGGCAACAGAAAACAGGACAGGAGGATGTACAGAGGCACATACTTAGGAAGAAATACACTCAATTCTACTGTGATTATCTTTGAGGAATGAAGTTACAGTTGACATTCTTTTTACTTTTGTGCATTTCCCAATTTCTACAATGAACATGTATTGTTTTAAGTTATTTGTATATTATTTCATGTTTTTATTATATTTATATTATTTTGTTATTAAAACAAATTTTAGAGGATTCAATATCTCTGATTCTTCTCTTCCCCAACATATGTGCAAACCAAGAGAGACAAGGAAACAAGAATTTCTACATGAATGGTTAACTCAAAAAATTTCAATTTCCTTAGCCCCTGTCCAAGCCTTCTACTAAGTAGAACTGTGTTGTAATTGTGACAGATGGCTTCTTCCTTTTTCTCCCCCTTTAAGCTCCTTCCCCAAGCACCTGTGCCCTTCTCCTGCCTGCAGTCTCTCTGCCTTAGGAAGAAAGTGCCAAGAAACTAATTTCTTACTAAGATAGTTAATATGGTTTAATGTTAAACCCCATCCTGGGTGATAGGAGAGTTTTAAAAAGAGAGCTCCATGAAGAGGCAGTCATCCAAAGCAATGAGTTAGTTACCACATTTTGGTATTAGATCAAATCAAACTTTAAAGAGGTCTCTTGCCTGTGCCTCTCAAATTGTACCATGTAAGCAACAGTTTCCTTTGCTTATTCCAAAAGCCAGCTCCTGTCTTTTGCTTATTGTTTTGATACCAAGGTTGACCCGAAAGGCAGATCCCTTCTCCCTAAAAGATGAAGAGCTGACACTATAACAAAGCTAACAAACCTCCCAAGCTTCTAAGCTACAGAATGACTTACTAGTTTGGAAAGCAGTATTTGGGGATCTGATCACCAGCAAAACCAGCTTTAATCACACCAGATCCCTAAGGAGAGAGGAGAGAGAAAGCAAAGTCAGAAGTAGCACAAAAACAAGAGGAGATATATATCATACAATATGCATAAAATGGTTCCATTTTTATTTAAGAAAAAGAGACCTTATATTTGTGTATAATATATCCATTTATATAAGCATTTGTATAGTGAATACATGTCGAAGGGAGGGAAGTGAGACTGAGGATGGTGAGAACTTTCACTGCATGCTCAAAGTATTTGATTTTTCTGTTTTCTTTGACTTTTCTACATTGAACATGTTTTACTTTTCACATTAAAAATAATATTAATGAAGAGAAGAAAAAGAAAACCTGAGTAGCTAGAAGCACCAAAGCAGCCAAGTTCAGGAACACAATCAAGGTGGGAAGAGCGCATGATTCATTCTGTTATACACCATGGGACGCTTTTGATGTGCTTTCCCAGCTCAGGCCTGAACTCTCCCTCCCCTCCATGGTATGTATGATAGACACCACCAAGCACTGCCGCACTTGAAGCTGACTTCAATGGAATACATATTGGCTGGTTCTTACTGCAGGGGCAGACCACTTTGCTTTGTGGTGGTTTGTGATTAGAGAGAGAGAGAGAGAGAGAGAGAGAGAGAGAGAGAGTGAGTGTTTATTATGTTTTGTTTTACTTGTTAGTCTAATGATAAAGAGCAAGAAAGCCCTAAAGCATTGTCTAAGAAAAGAGACCCAACATTATAATCTTCCTGCTTCAACCCTTGGTATCTTGGGTGGGTACCCAGAAAAGAATCTGACTTCTCCCACCAGCATCTCTGATACCATCCAGAGCCCAACCAAAGTAAACACTGACTCAAGACACAGATACCAACTCCATGCAGCACAGCTATCAAGGCTTGGTACTGCCTGCAGACACACCATGTTCTCTTCCTTCTTAACTCTTCTACCACCACACCTGATACCCTTATCCTTCCACCCCTACATGGTTGCAGCTAATTGGGACAGGGATAAGCCTTTTCCTGCTGCCTGTCAACCACTTCTGCAGTGGTGTGTGATATTTCCAGAAATCACAAGGAAACAGTAAACACATCAAGAGACACTAAATAGCCAAGGTTACCTTTGCTGTAAAGGCTTCCCAGCAACACCCCTGGTTCCCTCCCTATCTCTTATTCCTGCTCTTCTATGGGATGAGGGGTTGAGACTGGCCATCCTGGTGTTTGATTCTGGAATCACAGAGGGAGGAAGTAAGAAGTGATTGAAGGATAGGGAAAGCAGTAAGTTCGGCAAGGCAAGCCAGTTCTCTAGGACAATAGGAACCTCTGCCAACAGAAGAGAGAAAACAAGAGATAAGTGCAAACTCATTGGCCTGGGCAGAATTGCAAGGAGCCTGGAAAAGGTGCAGCTGTAAACTGAGCTAAATGACTGGGAAGGAGGGAGAACTATCCTACTGCAACCTAAGGGCTCTGGGACAGCGGCATGGAAGTGAGAATAACACTATACAAGAGGACTCTGGGAACTTGTTACTCAAGCTTCCTATAATTGCTTACTGCCTTGATCTGGGTGTGGTAGTACCAACAGACTCATTGAATCTCTTGGCAGAGGTTGAAAACAAGAAATGTAAAGAAGAGACCTGTATTTGAGACTCTAAATATTTTTTAAGAGATTATTTTCCTGGATTTTGAGTTTACTGGCAAAAGGATTAGAGTCTGAGTAACAAAGCAGATTAAGATGTTAGGTTCATTTGTTCCTCTCTGTCCTCCCATCAAGTATATAACAGGCCCAGTTCAAATATCACCACCTTTCTCCTGAAGAATAGTCTCTAAGTGGAATTAATTATTGTCTTTGATTATCTCATAAAAATCACCATTAACTGTACCATTATGCAGCAGGCATTTTATTCTGCTTTGTATCTGACCTTACGGTTTCCATTTTTGTCTCTAGCCCAAGTTCCTTGAGGTCAGAGACTTTATATATAATCAGCAGTATTTGGCATTTGCCGGGTACTCAGATAGGCTAGCTGACTAAACTGAAAATCAAACTGAAATGATTCACAGATGAAGTCTAGTGTATGGAACCTAAAGAAGCAGCTGGAATGCCAGAAGCCCCAGGCAGAGGTGGTGCAGGAAAGGCCAAGGTGTTGGGAATGATGTACAAGACTTAAGAACCAGACCCAGCTTGTCCCTGCAGTCCCACAAGTGAGACTGCCAGGCCAGCAGTTGGGTGAAGTATGGGTGGGGACAGGGGAGGCGGTTTCCTCCCTTTTTTGCAGAGTCAAGCACCAGGATGGCCCATCTCTCTATTCTGCCTAAGCCATACCACAACATCATATAAAGGTGTCATGTCAATTTCTTTAACAGTATTTATAACAAGGAACTGTGTACCTGGTAAATGGGCCGCCGCTCTCTTTGTTACTCACTCTAGCAAAACAAGTAAACAAATGCCTTAGAGAGGCTTCTTGAAAACATAGTTTCATTAGATACTTGATTTCTGAGGACTCAAATCTGCTGCTAGCCACCACTGACCATTCATTCTCTTTCTGATGAAGGCAAACAAATAGCAAATCCATCAGCAAGGCTCTCCCAGTACCTGCTGGGAAGGAGGCTAATTGTCTCTCATTTTACGAGTGGGAAAAGGATGCTGAGAGATGGATCCTCATATTCAAGGCCACTGGTGACCCATTTTGGCCCAAAGACATATTTTGTTTGGCCTACAAAATACTTTTGTTAAAGAGAACTTTATTGAGATAAAATCCACACACCACACAATTTACCAATTTAAGATATATAATTCAGTGGTTCTTAGTATATTCACAGACTTGTATAATCATCACCACAATCTAATTTTAGAACTTTTACATCATCTCAAAAAGAAACTCTGTACCCATTAGCAGTAAGTCTCCATTCTACTGCCCAACCCTGGCCCTGGGCAACCACCAATCTACTTTCTGTCTCTAGAGACCACAAACTACTTTTACATTAACTTCCAACAGTTAAAAATTGGAGGCTGCATATAAAATTTAACATTTCTGATTTCTCTTGAAAAATCAGATCTGGCAATACTGGGCCTGCATTCCTGCATGGTGACAACTAGCTGGAAATGAGAAGCAGTTGGCCCTTTGGTCAGGCATGCTCAATGTACCCTCCATATTCCTTTTACTGTCTTTAAAAGTCTACCCTCTTCTTCCTTTTTAACATTCCTGCTTTGCCTCTGTAGGTACTGAGTTTAAGACCCCTACTCTAGGCAGCCCAGCAATTAATTAATGATATTTCTTTGACATAGTATCTGATTTTTTCTTAACCTCAGATAACATAGTTGGTATGAAGCACATCCTTAACTCTCAAAATACACATAATTGAACAGTGAGATATCTCTACGAGTCATCTCTTCACCCTTTCCGTCAAGCGAGGGATGAATTCTTGCTGAAGGTGTACAACCCATAGCCTGAATGTCACATCGTTAAGTAGCCATGTTAAATAATTACATTGACTTCATTTCCTCAATTAATTCTAGTTTAAGTCCCTTAAACTTAAGTGAATCAGCATTTAAGAGCTGATGACAAATTGTAAAAAAAAAAACTGGGGGTACACTTAGCGAAATTTGAACATTGACTGGATATTTGATGATCTTAAGACATTATTATTAATTTATTAAGTTTGATAATAGTATATTGATTATGTTTTTAAAAGAGTGTGGGAGAGGGAAATAGGAATGTAGTAAAAAGATTGGTCAAGAGTTGATATTGTTACAGTTAGGTGATGAATATGTGGATGTTTGTTATACTATTCCCTCTCCTTTTGTTTATGTTTGAGATTTTCTATAAGTAAAAGAAGACCTAGCACATAAGATGCTGGCTCTTAAGAAAAAAATCAAAACACAAATACTACACATACACAATATAAAATCATGCATGGAAAGGACCACATCAATTTTATGACTATGGTTGCTTCTGGGGTTACTTCTGGGACAGAAAGGATGGGATTGTAAAGGGGTATAGAGAGCTTTAAATTATATCTGTTATGGTTTATTTCCTAAAAAAAAAAAAATCTGAAGCAAATATGGCAACTGTCAATATGTATTAAATTTGAGTGGTAGTCTATGGCCATGCCACCCTGAATGTGCCCAATCTAGTCTGACCTCGAAAGCTGGTTAGTATTTGGATGGGAGACCACCTAGGAATACCAGGCGCTGTAGGCATTAAAAAAAAAATGAGTGGTAGACACTGTGCTATGTGGGTTCCTATTATATATTTTCCTGAAATTTTCTGTATGTTTAATGTATCATATTTTTTAAAAGGGTGCTAAAGCAGCATAACATCCATCAAAAACAGTAAAACTCTTATCTTACTGATGAACTTGTAAGGATCTGATACTGTTCCTGAACTTAGGCTCACATAGTTATAAAGACAGTTGTAAGACTGGCCAATGTTGATCCATTTTAGGACAGAACTTAATTTAACCTTTCACTTTTTGGCAGAATTATTGGCATAATAAAGAAAATGCTTTCACAGAGAAAAAACAAGTCTTTAAATCGTAAAACTAAAAATGGAGAGAAGAAAAGCTAATAACAAAAGAGCACCTTTCTTTGCAAAAAAGTAAGAAACTTGGAACACGACCTCAGTTTGAGTCTTGGCTCCTCAACTCACAAACCTGGTGGTTTGAATACTGTTATTTAACCTCTCCAAGCCTCACTGTCCTGCATAAACTGGGGATATTCATTCCCGTCTAACTACCACAGTTAAAGCTTAAAAGAGATGATGCAAATGAAAGGACCTTGCAACATGCCTAAGGTCCCAAAGCTAGATCAACAGAGCGAATCTGACAGCTTCGGAGAGGAAACTGGCAGTTTTGCCTCAATAGAAGGACTCAGAAAGGGCACAGAAAAGGTTATCAACCAAGCTTGGTGTGACCACACCTTTGAGAGAAAGAAACAAATGCAGTTGTTTTACAACTGTCCCCCTCCGCTCAAAATAAGATTATTTAAATTCTTTTCATTTGTTATTATTGATAAATTTCCGTGGGGTACACGCAAGGAGAAGGACAGATAAAGCACTGCATTTAGGGCACCTCTACTGTGCGACCTTGGGCTCACGTTACCTCTCTGCGTTTTTTCTCATTTGTAAAACGAGGACCTAACTTCCTGCTGTAACGATCCACTAAACTACTGTGAGGATCCAACTCGAATATATGTGAAACCCGCCCGTAGGCGCTAGAGCGCCCGGCCAATGTTTTGTCAGTAATTTTTCGCCCCAGCAACGAGGTATTCGGAAGAGGAAGATACCTGTCCCTGTTTGCTTTGTCACTCTCCTTTCTTCTCGACCTTTATTAGCGCCATAACTTAGAATCACAGAAATAAGTGAAATCCTATGGCCGTTTCTGATACCAGATTCTCGGGCCCCACCCAGATGCGTCGTCAGGCCGCCAGGCTTGCATGGGACCGAAGGAAACCTCACCCTCCTCCACCCGCGGGCGGGCCCTAGCTCCTCAGGCCCGGCCACTGAGAGTACCGGAAGCCAATCCCCACAGCCGTGGTGCACCGCCCCGCCCCTGAGAGAGAGGAAACACCATGGCGGCCCGGAACAACGTCGAAGGCGCCAGCCAATCACGGCAGAGTGCAGCCCTCATCCGGCACCGCTCAGAGGCGGGGGTCATCCGTCCTAACTGACAGCCAGAGCGGCCAATAGCGTTATCGAAAACTGGGCAAGGGCGGGTGCCGGGCGCTCACACAGCGGTTAAGGCCTCTCGAGCCAAGGGCCCAAGGACCTGGTTCGGACTACAGTTCTTGTCCATCCCAAGTTCTCCATCCCATGGTTGCTGGTCGGCTTCCCTGCCTGCGAACTGCGGGAGGGAGGGAAGGACGGAGGCGGCGGCGGCTGAACTCGCCTGACAGGCCAGACCAGTGACAAAGAGCCGGCGGCCCAGGCGGAAACCTGGGAAGCAGTCCCTTTGGGAAGGAGAACATAAGTCTCCTTAGAGATAGGAAAGATGCAACTCACGTTGTCGATCACAACAGGCTGGTTGGCGATCACATCGTAGGACTCCATGGCAGAGGAATCTCTCCTTCCGAGGAAGGAACTGCCTGCCGGCTCCGCTGCTAGCGCCACTGACACGCATGCGCAGTCTAGCCGCCGGTGCTGGACTGCTAGGGAGCCGCCCGACCTCTTCTCGGAAGAACGACAACCCCCAGCATGCCTTGCGCCTACAGTAAGGCAGCCACGCCCCTTAGGAGCCCCGCCTAGTTTAAGGGACGGTGCGTCGCGCTTCCGACGCGCAGTACCCTGGGTTTTGTAGTCTCCATAGGTAACTAGAAGAGGATGCAGATTGACGGTCGTTGTATTGCTCGCTTGGATCTGTAGTCCCTTTGAAGGGATTCTCAGTGCACGCTGAAGTACTTGTCTGTAGTTCGCTTTGGATTGGTCAGTAATTCGTGGAGGTTTCGATTTTACGGATCAGTCCTGCCACTTTCCACCACTTCTGGACAATATAAGGTTACCGTGTTTTTATTGGGGTCCATAAGACATTAGCAAACATCTCTCACCATCAAACTCTAATAAAAGTGATTTAATACACAGAGACACAGACAGAAATATTTCCAGAATTAAGGAAAATATTTTCATGAAATTTACTTTTTAGAAAAAAAGTGCATTTTCATCGTTTTTCGTTTTTTTTTCCTGGGTATGTGTAAGTTCGGCAACAGGCTAACATTGATCTGAATACTAGCATTTGGAACTACTCGTATAGAATTGACATATAGAAAATTGAGATGAAAAGTCATTGCTTTCATGGTGTCACTGCTTTCAAATGAGCTAAGTGCATTTTTCTTTAGATTATTTCTTCCCCCTCTTCACGTTGCAGGAACTCTTAGTCAATGGATAGTCAATAGGTAGTCAGAATTTTCTATCGTTGTCTCTTGGAATTTCTTCAAGGTAACTTAGTGGAAAACATTTTTTCAAAAGTTATTGTAAACAGAAAAAATAAGTCCCAACCCAGTGCCTTAGGAAATAAAAATTCTCCCAGAGAGTCAAAGTAATGGTAGATAACGGATATGGAGTTCCGCAAGGCAATCTGCATATATCGGACACAACAGAGATTGTCATCATCACTAAAAACTTTTATTAAATCATTACCAAGTCTTTTTAATTGATCCTAGTTTACCTAACTCCTGTTATTTTCTGTCAGAACTCCCAAACAGGTATTTCGACATACAGCCCCTCAGTTTAGCAGTGTTAGTGTCAGTCAATACGGTCAGTGGACGTTCAAAGACGTAGGAAGCATTCAGATTTATAATCTATGAGGACTAATGCCTCATGCACAAATGAATCAATCTATTGTCAGATTTATATTTGAATCCTTGTTAGCAGACCAGTGAAACGCTTCGTTAGCTCACTTCCCAGTGCCTTCGTGGGACCCTAGCACCTCATGAGGACGGTTCCACAGCTCTATTTAAACGTAGGTTCCTCCTAGCACTAGGGGGAGGCCAAGAGCCTTGGGAAACCCCCAACGCAGGGAGAGAGAGGCGGGACCTATCGTCAAGGCAAGCCGTCCGTCTGTGACTGGCACAAACACGAGCCAATGAGATCCGGAGCAGGGCGCGCCGCTGCCCCGCCCCTTTGAGCGCCCCGAGGCCCCCGAGGCACCCTCTGGCGGTCTCTGCGGCGGCGACGGCTTGGGCGGACGGTGCGCCGTGCGCAGGCGCGGAGCCGAGACCTCGCTGCAGCCCCCATCGCCTTGGGGAGTCGCACCCACGGGGTCCGCTCGCTGGCGCGTCAGTGCTCTCCCGCTCGTCCGCCCTCCCGGGTCCTCTCAGCGCTCTACGCGCCCGGATGGCGGAGCTGCGGCCTAGCGGCGCCCCCGGCCCCGCCGCGCCCCCGGCCCCTGGCCCGACTGCCCCGCCGGCCTTCGCTTCGCTCTTTCCTCCGGGACTGCACGCCATCTACGGGGAGTGTCGCCGCCTGTACCCTGACCAGCCGAACCCGCTCCAGGTTACAGCCATCGTCAAGTACTGGTATGCCCTGGGCCGTGGGGACACCGACCGGGCGCGCGGGGCAGGGTTAAAGCTCCGAGGGCGCAGTGATTTGCCGGGGGGGAGGAGGAGAAGGAGAGAGGTTAAAGCACTTGAAAGGAGGGCTTCCTGCTGTGAGGCAAGGAGTTAAGGCTCAAGTTGGAAATGGGGACAAAGGGGTTAACGGAGCCCGTGGGTGGCAAAGGGTTAACGAGGGTGGGGAGGTTGGAGAGTTAACTAGGACTAGAATAGAGTGAATCGAGGGTGTGTGTAGGAGCAGAGAGGGGAGCCAGAGGGGAGTGGGAACTGTAAACGTGGTGAAAGGAGGGGGCGCCTGTAGGGGGTCATTAGTGGGCAAGGGGAAGCCAGAGGGGGGGCTCAAGTTGGATGGGGGAGGCGAGGCGGGGTCTGGGGAGCATAAGAGAGGGCTTTGGAGGAACGCGGCTGGCTGGAGGAGCTCCGAAGGCACCAGACTGCTCAGGGTAGGGGCGGGTCTGGGGACCCTGGCTTTCCTGTGGGTTAGGAGGGGAGCAAGTTGTGAGCGTTATGTTTTGTGAAGAGACTGGGAGGTCTCCTTATGATACTTTCCCAGTGAGCTCAGACGTTATCAGTGCAATGCTTTTGTGTTTGAAGTTTCACGGAGCAACTTTTCCTGATAAACTTTCTGCTTACTCTGCACAGTTCTTTTGATGCGGAGCTGACTCTGTTTCTGCAGCTGCTTTGCTTTAAGGCATTGGCTAGAATGGAGGCAGGCTCAGGGAGATCCAAGGTTTGGCTGAGGATCGAAGAGGGGGATCACAGTAAATGCTGAAGACCTAGGATTGGGACAGGGAGGAAAGAAGGCAGTGAGATGTTGAGGAGCTTCTTGGCCACAAGCTTCAGGATTTAGGTAGCAGTTTCTCAGAGAAGATGAGAGTAACCCTCAAGTAGCTCAGTTACAGATTAGACCTGTTTACAATGGGCTGCCCTTGGAGTAGGAATGGTCTTTTCTCATTCCTCATTCCTGTTTGCAACCTGTTACTTCCTGCAGCCTCTGGGGAAAACTGGTGTTATGGGTTGTGGAAAAGAACCTGTTTATATGGTCTTTCTGGACCAAAAGTTGGCTGAAGAATTGATTGAATATGTCTGGAACCACATTCATGCAAGCATTGTATTAGATGACTCCCTTCATGGAATCCTGAAAGACTGTTCAAACAACTGCTTGGGGTGTGCACCAACGGGGCAGGTAGACCCTAAGTGAGTAGAGTGGATGAGTTTGCTAGTTATCTCTCCCTTTAGTACTTAGTCTTTCTCCAGGATACAGGCAGAAGCTAGGCTCTATAGGATTGAGACTAGCTAGCTCCCTGGGAACATGTGTCAGTGGGTGCATGTGAAGAGGCTGACAGCCTGGAAGGGCTGGGGACCAGCCACCTCCTCCTTAGAAAGGGTCATGGGGAGCAGCCTGCTTCTGTCTGATAGCCAGGAGGAGGTGTGGCCCACAGTATAGTCCTCTCTGGTAAGCAAACTGTTCCTTGGTTGAGAGGAGTTCTGAAGAGAGCTTCTGATTGAAAAACAGCTCTTGATAACTTAATCACCCATTCTGATTGCACCTCTATTTTTAAATATTTATTGTGTGTCATGAGAAAATTGGGCCTCGCTCTGCCATGCTATTTGTCAGGCCTCATTTGAGTGTAAGGAGAAATCCCTACATAGACTTGGGCACTGTTTTTATGTCACCCAATGGTCATGAAGAATAGAGTTGTGTGTAAAAGGTATTGAAGTATATGCAAAAGACCAAGATTGGTTTGGGCAATTTTTTTTCTTCCTGCTGCAAACTTGTTAACCAGGCGGGACTTATCTTCAGAGATGGACTTATCTGCAATGACAAATAAAGACAATTGTACAGCACTCTGTGAAATTAGAAATGCTGCCTGGATGCAGAAAAGTATAAGAGGGAACAGCTCGGCAGTTGGTTCCTTTTAAGATTTGGAGGGGTTTGCATAACTAAGATCTTGAAATTAATTTGTTGATGTCTCTCACATTTGGGATCCCACAAAGCTTCTCTACTTCTTATAGTAGGATGACTGATCCACACTGCCTGAGTTTGGCTGTGGCCTATGGTATCTTGGGATTCCTTTTCTTGCAATGGAAGGACTCTTTGGGTAGTGCATTCTGGCCAGCAAGGACATCTTGGCTGAAAAATGAGACTTTAGTGAGCAGGGAGCAGAAGCAGAACAGCAGAGCCTGTGTTTGGGGGTGTAAAGTTAGGTGTTCAAGGAATTAAAGGATGCTCTGGGTCCTTGGATAACATCTAAGTGCAAAATGTTATTATTTTCTACATACTTATCTGCTTCCTATCAAGCCTCCAAGTAAGTAGAACAGAACACTCTGCTTGGGGTCTAGATTCATTTTGTCTGATTCTTGGTCATTCCTTGCTGTTGGAGTTTTAAGGTAAAGCCTCTCTCCTTGATGCAGTGCTTCCTGGGAGACTTGGCCAGAAAGAGGACTGACTGCTTGGAATGGCAGATGGAGTATGGAACTGGGGGTACACTTTTGGCACTTGTTTCTGGATGGCTGAAGGAGGGGCAGAACTGGGAATTTGCAGCAGGAAATTAGCAGATATGGAGCCTGTCATTACTCCCGTCCATTTGGGGCTTCTGTAGCTATCCTGGGTCCTTCCAGGGATAGCTACCCTTTTCTTTCCTTTCTCCCTGACAAACTTTCCTAATCTAACTGGTGATGGAATTAATTAGTCAATTGATTTGGGAAAATCAAAGTTAAGGAAAGACATGGAGATTTGTCCCTTTCCATAATCCACTCAATTGAGATTCTAAGGTATTTGTAGTGACTTTCTTACAAGTTCTATAAATAACTTAGTATTTTCCTAGCAGAGAATAAGGATTTTTACAAAGGCAAATAACATCCTGGCAAAAGAGGATGAAACCAGACTTGCTAGTTTTAAAGTGTGATACTGACAAGCTTGCTTTGATTACATGTAATGTCTTTTATTTGCTTGTTAGTGTTCTTTTAGCATATGATCCCAGTTGCAAAGCACACTCCATCAATATCCCAGGGCAGGCAAAGTTTTGCAGTCTGTGGAACAGTCAGATTTGGTCCGAGGCAGCTCAAATACAGAGTGTTTGTGGCTAGATGCAGACTTCCTCTGCTCATGGTTTCCATTTTGTCCATTTCTCAAATCTACCAAGTTCCCTTTACATTCTGAAGAAAAGCAGATTTTTTTTTTTTTTTTTAAGAGCACTAATTACTCTACCAAGGGAATCCTTATTGAATTAAATCTTTGGAGTGAGATAATGACTGAATCTCTTCCTCAATTGCCTTTATGTTGGAATTATGGTGGAAGTTTAATATGGTCCTCAGAGGCCCCAAATCATTTAATGTTCCAGCTCCACTTTTGAGGCAGCAGTCTCTGGGAACATCTTCCAGATACAGGCCCCTCACGGGGCTCAGTCTGGCTTCTCTAGTTATCTGTACAGAGCTGAGCTAGTCAAAGTTTGGCCTTTGTCGCTTGCATGATAAAAGACCAGCTTTGCTCTGTGGGGTGCAGGCAGGGGTCTGGAGGTATTGGGTTTGTTCAGAACAAACTGAAATTAACATAGGGTACAATATAGTCTTTCAGGAATTAGCTGTCTAAGAGGCAGGAGTGGAGCTGAGCCTCTGCTTCTAGGAACAATGCCCATTGGGGACGCTCAGGATGGCCTTTCAACAGAGGCCAATTGGATTGACTGATGCACCTCTTGCCTTGAAGGGTGGCATGTTTACAGGCACAGTGGAAGAGAGATAATCCCTTCAAATCCCATTTAGGATTGGTAGTTTGAAACAGGAAGAAGCAAAGTGGCAACCACACAGTCTGTTCTATCTCTAAAAGAGGTCCTAGCTGTTGGGGATCATAGAAAGGAATCTGTTGTGCTTGTGGAATTGGGTAGCCTACAGTCGCCCATCCCTTAGTCTTATCCCAGAGGGATATGGCCTCCCTTTAGTTACCTACCTTTCATCCCAGGTTTCTCCAGGATGGGGTCTTTAGGTTTATAAGGCAGAGACCCTTAGCTTCACACTGTCTGCTTTCAGGCTCACACTGATACCCCTGTGTTTTGTCTTTTGCAGGTTGGGTGGCCCAGACCCCTTGGACTATGTTAGCATGTACAGGAACATGGGGAGCCCTTCTGCCAACATCCCTGAGCACTGGCACTACATCAGCTTCGGCCTGAGTGATCTCTATGGTGACAGCAGAGTTCATGAGTGAGTGTGTGCCACCTGCCCACCCTCCACCTGCCCATTACTTAGCCTTGAGCCTTATTTCTGAGGTTTTCCTGAGCAGGGGTGATAAATTCATAGTCCTGTGGGGTTGCACTTATTAGGTGGAACCTCTGGGTTTCTGTCCTTTGTCTGTATCTCCTCAGGCCAAGGTGGGCCAGGTCAGCACCTGAACTCTGCTCATCTGGCGCAAGAGTTCCAGAACTCTCAGGTTTTTCCACACTTGCTCTGATGTTTGAGTTCAGAAGTCAGGCAGCATAGGTGTGACCCAAAACTCAGGTTGATGCCTTTACATCTACTTCTTTTTTTCCCCTTCTAACTTATTATAAAAAATGTTAAACATAAATTATGTTGAAAGGATTTTATAGTGAATATCATCTATCTACTACCTAGGAAATACCATTAACATTTTACTCTACTTGCTCTATCATGAATATATCCATCTCTGTCCCTCTGTCCATCATAACCTGCTTCCTCTTAACCTGCAGTTGTCTGTCTCAGAGTAACCACAGTACATTTTTTTATCCTACTCTGTCTTTCATTTGCTGACCTGTACATCTCTAAATTATACTCACCTCCTCTACTTCTTATAATAACCAAATTTAAACAAATTTTAACATCAAGTTCAACGTAATCACTTAGTATTGATTCAAGCTAAAATAACAGCAACAATAATAACAAAAGCTAACATTTATTAAGCATTTATTATGAGCCGAGCATTCTTGTAATAGCTCTCTCTCTCTGTGTGTGTGTGTGTGTGTGTGTGTGTGTGTGTGTGTGTGTGTGTGTGTGTGTACTAATTTTACTTTTTACCACAACTGTGTAATGCTGTTAGGTACTAATAGTCATTGCATTTTACAAATGAGAAAAGCAAGAGACAAAGAGATGCAACTTGGAAGTGGTGGAGCCAGGATTCTAACGCAGGCAGTCTGGCTCCATAGTCTATACTCCTATGACTGTGCTCTATTGCCTCTTAAATAATTATATCACATACTCTAATAAGCTGCTATCTGTAATTTGAAAAAACATTTTGTTTTCATCTATATTCTTTTGAGGGAGGGATTCTTTTCTTCAATTTAAATGCCATCTTTTCAGCCCTTGACTAGCATGGTTAATCAAGAGCTGATTCTATTTCTGTTATCATATCTTTGTCTGTTTTTTGCTTTTCATACTCATTTTTTGCCTCTTACACCATCTTTTTGTTATCTTGATGGTGGCTGCTTAGTGTATGTAGCTTGTAAGAGTAGTAGAGCTCTTTTGCCCTGCCCCAGCATAAGAGACTGATTCTAGAGATGATGATGAAGAAGATGATAATAGTCTCTCTCTCTTTTTTTTTTTTGCTTTTGCTTTGTTTTACTTCTTACTATCTTCTGTTTTATTATGTAAAATGCTTTATAATCTTATCAGGTTATTTTGTTATCTCCATTTTATAGAGGAGGAAACTGAGTAGAGGGGTTACATGAATTGCCTAAAGTCACACATCTAGGCTGTAAAGGAGTTATGGTTAAATCGAGCTTCCTGAGTCCAAAGTCTGAGCTCTTAACCACTGCGCTATACCACCTCTCTGATCACTGGCCCATCCCAACTTCCTCTTTTCTGTTGTTAAGCTCAGAGGCCCAGGCCTTGTATCCTCACTGATTACGTGTCAGGAGCAATGCCTGGGCCTGCCTTTATAGCCTTCTAAATGGATCCATTGCTATGTCAGCTGAAGGCTTATTGACTAGGGAATTAGTCCCAAACTTTTTAAAAAGTATGCCTGAATGGGGACCCTGCATTACAATATTAATAATGGAGATTGAATAGCAAACCAAATACAAGAAGTAAAGGGATTATGCTGGATTTTAATTCATATTCTTAATAAGAACCTGAAGAAGATATTTATTCCAGCTATGTTGGACCTTTTTGTTGACAGATTTATAATAGTTTAAAGAATACCATTTCCTATGTGGCTTAAAGATTCTTATAGTTTACCTGTTTATCAAGTATTGATTCAAGACCCAAGATAACATGAATATAATTAAGAAAGCCTCATATTTCAGAAGAGGCAACCTGTTTGAAAGAAGGCCTTCCTTGCTGTTTTTCCTATACATGTGTGTCATTTTTTAATTTCTAAAGCACTTTAATATTCGTATGTCACTTATGACACTAGTGAGACCTCCATTTGAGCTTTCTGCTTACCACTTAAGCCTAGTATTTTCTGGTATTACATATCCTGCCACCAGAAGGACATGGGTAGAATGTCCTTGGGTGTTTACCCAGTTCTGGTCTATACTGCAGAAGTCAAAAGTACCTTTGTAATTGACCTTGTGCTGATGTAACTGGTTTCTTCTTGATCCTGGTAAGTTTCTTAAAGAAAAATTTGCTTTTCTAAACATTTCATGTGATGAGGCATCTTTGGAACAGATTTTTGAATTCTTTAGTGGTTGAAGCTGAGGTAAGAAAGGTGAGTGTTCTTTCTGCCTTTCAGCTTAAGTGCTAAGAGGTGTTAAATTGGAATTAAAAGGCAAATGAATCTCTGGCAATATTCTTCACTGTCTTTTGTCTTTTCATTCAGTGAAAAAAGGACAGATGGATCAGTTCATTTTTTTTAGCACATATTTTGTACCAGACTCAGAACATTTTAATAGATGTCTTGAGAATAAAATGCTGAGGCATAATTTCTGTCCCAAGGAGCTCATGTTCTCTAAGGGAGATCAATGTAAAGAGATGGTTATAGTACTGAGTAGTAAATGCTACAAATCCATGGACATAGAACATGATCTGGGAGCAGAGTGGAACAAGTGACTGACTGTTAGTCAGCCTGCTGGATCAGAAGAAGCTCCAGGAAGGAGGTGAAGTTTGAGAGGAACTTTGTAGGAAGGGAGCTGGGGTGAGATCTCTGCAGCCTGACATTCTCAGTCATTCATTTAGGACTGAGAGAGAATTTAAAAATCTTCTAGCCCAGTGCTTCTAAAACTTCTAGTGTCACCTTTATAATTTTTGCCACCTACAGTATGTAATCTACTTTATGTTTTCTTTAAATTAACCATCCTTTTATAAATACACTTTTGAAAGTTATATCATTATCGTATATGAAAACTAATATCACTTGCTGTAATTTAAAGTAATTATGGAAATAAACACAGTGACAACAAAGCAAAGTTATTAAATTCTAGCTTAATATATTGGCATTTCACAGAAGGTTCTAAACCTGAGGCCACCCTTCTCTTTTGTTTAAGAGATTAACAAGAAGTATGGGAGGTGTTAAAAAGATATGCTAACACCAAATAGAACCTTGCCCTAGACCTGATTAGAAAAACTGAAAAGAGAATTGAAAAGGGAACTTTTTAAAAAGTATGATTCAGTATTATTTAATGTCACAGACAAATAGGAAACACTGAAACATCTTACTTGAGCAGCTGAGGACAAGCCAGTAGCCTGGAAAGGCCATCCAGAAAGTTAATGAGAGAAGCCGTCTCCTAACATCCCTCCTGTCCTATACTCTTGTGAGGGGGCAGAAAGGAATGTATGGGACATTGTTTGTCTTTAAGATGATAACTTAAGCAAACTTTTAAAAAAGTGTTGGCTGTATTTCAGGTTAGTGCTAAACTCTTTATATAAAAAAATCTCTTACTAATAGATACAGAAATTTAGGCTTAGAAAATTTACTGCACGGATGGCAAATTAGAAGCCAGGTCTAGTGACCCCAAAGCCTGTATTCTTAGCCACTGTACTATATTGTCTTTCCATTCTGATTTGTCAATAGCATTTATTAAATGCCTACTGTGTACTTCCTTCATTAGGATCTTTCTTTCTCCTCACAGCTTGTTGAGGATAAGGACAAGCAGAGACCCAAGTGTCCCCTGCATCTCTTCTTGTCCCTGGCAGGCTTATTTTGGGGGGCAGGTGGGGAGCCCCACACTAGTAGCCCTAAAAAGGGTGAAGGGAAAGCTCATTGAATGACCCCCGGGCTGGCCATTTACATCCAAGTTTTTTCTCTGTTTACATTCAGGAAAGGAAACAGGACAAGAGAGCACTTGTTTGGATTAAAAGGTTCTTAAGAGGCTGTTTCTGAAGTTGGAGAGATGGAACAAGTTCCAGCTCAGGGTAGCCACCGGGGAGAATGGAGTGCTTTTCTAGGAACCCAAGGCTACCCCCAGTTGGCTTCAGCATTAGAGACTGTCCTGTTGCTTTTTGTGGCCATGGACTTGGGAGGTGTGAGACAGCTGAGCATCAGCTGCCAAGTGCTTGTCTGAAGCCTGCAGCTCTGGCTCTTCCTTTTGTGGCTGGGCAGCTGTGGACTGGAATGTAGGGGCTGTGTAAGGGGTGGCTATCCATGAGGATTTCTGGCTGCCTCCAGTATTGCCAGCATCCCTGGCTGGACTTAAACTACTAGGAGCCTAAGCAAGATGCTTAGAGTGGCTGGCTGGATACAGAGTGTTTGTGATCTCAGGCAGACTTCCCTGATGAGATCCTACTGGGAAGGTCCTGCTGTACACTTCGGGATGGTTCAAAAGACAGCCTTGTGTGCCGTTGGCCCAAAGGCTGGCAGCCTTATAGGACAGAGCCCTCACCACCTCTGCTGCCATATTCATGGAGTTTGAAGTTCTTGCTGCCCTTGGGGGTTGGAACTGCTGGTAACTGGTTTTCTGCTGGTTTGGTAGAAAACCTCTTTTTCCCTTCAGGTTCCTCTCAGCTGGGCTCTGCACTGAATGAGTTATTTATTAAAACTACATACAGATTAACTTTTTCACTTGTTTTATGTGGCCTTGATCCCCTGCAGGTGGGAAATGCTAATTTTTCCTCTTCAAAGTTTGCTTTGCAGGAACTTTTTATGCTATTTCATCCCCTGGGGCTTCCAGTGGAAATCCTGCTTTTGCCATAATACACCTGTCCTGGGACACCTGTCCTGGAAGCTGGTCCCCCCTCATGTTGGGTCTTTGCTTTATTTCCAGTCATGAGGCTGATATCTGGAATGCCTCTGTAAGCCATACACAGATGGTAGATCCCAACCCTACCCCCAAATGGGCATAGGAGGCTGAGGAAGTACTACTGTGGGGGCTCATCGGAAGCAGTCCTCCCTGAAGCTTTGGTCCCTCTGCTTTTCATCTCAGAGGTGTTTAGTTTCAGGATGATTGTTGGTGTGAAGTGGGGACTGCTCCCTGCTAAAGGCAGGGAATCTGGACTACCTAGGAAGAGTAGGGTACCTTTTGTTTCAGCCCAGGTTGGGAGTTGGGGCCAGCAGTGAGGCTAGAGCTCTTCCTGAAGCTAAAACCCCAACTCAGGGTTGAATTGCAGGCCCCAGATCTCTGAATTTTGAAATATTGAGAATTCCTTTTCTTTGGTGACCACAGGAAGACCTGAGGCATTGTGGGACTCCTAGCAGGTCTGTGTGGGTATGTGGTTTCATCCTTTATAAAGCATCTCACTTGCATCATGGATTCGCTCTTCCTTCATGGGGTAGGGATTCTAAATTCTCCTATTCCGAGAGCCCCTCAGTAGTAAGGGAACAGTTGGGAAGAGATTTCTTGAGCTGACTTAGTCAAATCCACTTTAAAAAGTCTGAGAGGTGATCACTTTGTAAGGTATAAAAATGTTGAAACACTATGTTGAAACTAACATAATACTATATGTAATTATAATTTTAAAAAAAAGTCCTTAGAGGCCTAATTATTGGGCAGTGACTGCCATGGCAGAGTGGTGCCTTGGGCTGGTCGGTATTAGATTTCCTTCCCTTCTCTTTCTGTGGAGAGAAGCAGAGGCTAGGAAGCCTTTATGGGTTCCATGTGATTGGATCTTTCAGTCCCAGCATTCTTCCCTGTTCAGCCCACCCTTTTTGGCTCCCATCTTCCACATTGAGGCTTTTTTCCTGTAGAATGTCTTTGCACCTGCTGTGTTCTATACCTTGGTTTGCCAGTATCTCCCTTAACCAGCATTGTGACTCAGAGGTCCCAACTCTAGACTTTAGCCTTTGATTCCTAAATTCATTCCTCTGTCCTGTCTCAGAGGGATCCAACTCAATTACATTCCCTATTTTAGTAGCTCAGTTCTGATGACTGGTCCTAAGATAGACGTGGCATGCTCTTTTCCTCTCTGATCTGAGCCTTGTAAGAATGGTCTCCTCACCCCTGCATCTACTTGGTAAGAAATGGCAAAGTTCCTAGGAAAGAAAAAGGTAATGAGGATTGGGGCTGGGAGCAGCTTTCGGCTTTGCCTGACTTTTGTGGCTTTGAGGCTATAGAGATCACCCTGTGATATTCAGTGCTTCAAGACACTTAAAATGCACAATAATTTTGCAAACACCTATAGTCTTACTGTGTGCAAGGCAGATTAATCCTCACAACAGGTCTGTGAGATAGAGATTATTAATCTTATTTTATAAAGAAACTGAGGCACAAGATATTAAGTAATTTATGAACCCAACCAGTGAATGCTAGAGCTGGAGTATGAATCCAGGCAGTATGGCTTCAGCAATCCTCACCCCTCCCTTTCTCTACCTGTATAAAAAGTGGGTTAGGTTGGAGATCTGTATTACAACTATGCACCTAAATTTAAAGGTATCTTAGATGCTTCAAGAGTCTGCAACTCTGAAAAGCACAAAGGTGATGCTTCTCGCTTAGATGTCAAGTTCACATGGTCTTACTTCTTGTGTGGTCAGTGTGCTTCTTGCCCCAAGAGCATGTCTTGACCAGGATGTGTTGGGTTTCTGATCATTATCTCTGGGGAGAGAGTATAGAAAAGAGGAACACTTGGAAGCAGAGAATACTCATATCATCTACCCAAGGTGTCTGTAGAGCCAATCTGAGGAAGATTTTTGTTCTGATATAAAGACGTTTTGTCACCCTGCAGAGGATATTTTTTTCTCTGTCCTTATATCAATACAGATTGTTATATCATTTAAAAAAACATTTTAGTTTCTGTAATGTTTTTTAAAATTAGTAGACTTTATATTTTAGAGCAGTTTTAGGTTTACAGAAAATTGAACAGATAGTATAAAGAGTTCCCATATACTCTTTCTGTCCTCTGCTTATGAATTTGCCTTATTAATATCTTGCATTAGTGTGGTACATTTGTTACAACTGATGAATCAGTACTATACATTTTATTAATTAATATGCCTACATTAAGGTTTACTCTTTATGTTATATGGTTCTATGAGTTTTGAGAAATATTTTGTATCCACCATTATACTGTCATTCAGAATAGTTTCATTGTCTTAAAAATGCCTTGTGGTTTGTCTGTTCATCCCTTCCTCCATCCTCCCAAATCCCTGGCAACCATCAATTGTTTTACTGTCTCTTTGGTTTTGCCTTTTCCAAAATGTTAGATAGTTGGAATCATACAGTATGTAACCTTTTTACTAAGCAGTATGACTTTAAGGTGCCTTTTGGGGCCTGGTAGCTCGTTTACTTTTATAACTGAATAGTATTCCATTGTATGTATGTACCATAGTTTTTTCATGCACTTATTTTTTTTTTAAGCCTACAGCACTGGTCTTCCTAGGTGGTCTCCCATCCAAGTACTAATCAGGCCCAACCCTGCTTAGCTTCCGAGATCAGATAAGATCAGGCATGTTCAGGGTGACATGGCCATAGACTCCATTCACTTAGTGAAAGACATCTTGATTGCTTTCAGTTTTATTCAAAGCTGGCATAAACATTCATATGTGGATTTTTGTGAACAAAAGTTTCAATTCATTTGGGTTAAATTTCTGGATCATATGATAAGACTATGTTTAGCTTTGTAAGAAACTACCAAACTATCTTCCAAAGTGACTGGACCTTTTGCATTTCCACCAGCAATAAATGAGTTTCTCTCATTCTGCGTCCTCACCAGAATTTGGTATTGTCGTTTTTTTGGATTTTAGCCATTCTAGTAGAGTGGAATAGTATCTCATTATATTAATTTTTCGTTCCCTAATGACATGAGATGTTGAACTGTCTTTTCATATGCCTATCTGTCATTTGTATCTGTTCTTTGTTTTTGTTCCTTGTCTCTTCCACTCCTCACTCCATCCTTGACTATATATAACCTATCTTCTCATATCAGGAGTTCAAACAGTGGGGCTAATTATTTTTTTCTGGCATATATTCCTTTTGGTCACTTTTCAAGCCATTAAGTGAGTTAGTTTTCTGAGTAGGTGCCTGGTCCACATCTTAACTCTTCCATCTCTGTTGGTTTTAACTGGGCTGACTCTTGAGTTCTATACCATTTTTTTCCATAACAGTGGTATCTTCTTTAAAGTCTATAGCTGGTACTGGGGCCTACAACCTCATTCTCAAGGTTTGAAATTGATCGTACCCTCCAGTACAGACTATAGAAAGACTGGTGTGCGAACTTGTCCACAGCAGACCCTAGAGAGCTTAACCTTGCCTTAGATGAGAAATGAGTACACCAGGCTCCTTGAGGCCCCAGCCATACCTCAGGCTCTCTGTCTTGGTTGAATAAGATAAAGAGGATTTTTCAAAATCCAAAACTTTTCTGGCCAATACTTTTCCTGTTCCATCTATTATAGTTGTTACTTTTTAGTTATATATTGGCTTTTTTCATTTATAAAAAGTTGAATCATTTTATCAAAAATGTTGAGTACCAGGTACCTGATTCCCAAGATATACAAAAGGTTCACAGATAATAAGCACAAATACCAAGAGATGGGTGAGATTCTTTTGAGGCAATTGCTTCTTGAGTCCCCAGTAGTAGAACCAGCTTTGCCACAAGAAGGCAAATCAAGGAAATGTTTTGCTTTTGCACTGCTGACCTCCATGTGATCCCTGAGGGCACTTGGAGCCCTGCCTCTGACCACCAGTTTCCATTACTCTGATCTCAGGCTTTTCAACATGAATTGAGAAGCTCAGGAGCCATGCCTGTGGGAGGGGTAACTACTAGAGAATGGGGCCTGGCCCAAGCTCCTGGTCCCAGGGGGTCAAGCTGACTGGTTGCACTTTATGCCTATGATGGATTTGACTCCTAAATGTTTCTGAAAAGCATGGTTGGTTAGAGGAAAAAAAAAATTGTGGAAACCAACACATGACACTGTGGCTTGCCCTTCTCCTTTTTTGCTCTAGCTTTTCCAATATATTGAGTGGCAGATATACTGGATTCACATGCTCCTAAAGCCAGTTTGGCCATTTTTCATTTCCATAGCCAGGCATTTTGCACAGAGAAAGGTCCCAGAAGGAAAGCAGTAGCTGAGCATGGAATTTGGGGTTGGAGCTTTGCCAGGAGCATTGCCAGTTTGGATCTTTTTTAGTTCTGTGCTATTTCTGTGGCAGGGCTGTGTCCACAGCATCTCATACATGTCTCTGTGCTACTCAGAACCATTCAGTGGCTCTCTTTGCAGTCGGTGCTCCCTGTAGGTTTACAGTGCACTGGTCACTCAACCATGTAAAGACTGTAGTGAAAATAACTAATGCAAAGGCCCTAAGGTAGGAAGGATCTTGAGGTGTTCACAGAATAGAAAGAAGGCTGATGTGTTTGGGGCTTCATAAGAGAAGACAGTGGAGCGAGATGAGGTTAGAGAGTTTGAAGGCAATGTAAAGAATGTGATCTTCAGCAAATTATCTGTTGACTGATGAGGAAAGCAAAGGGATGACATGATGGGAGCAAGAGTGGGGCTTTAGGAAACTTTTCCAGTAATGTGGGGCCTCAGCATGATATAAAGGCAAGAGAACAGAGTTGAGTGATGGTTTTATTTCCCTAAAAAGGGAAACAGCAGCAAACATGGCTCAAAGGAAATGCCATTAAGATATTTGAGTGTGACTTTGATAGTGACTGAGAGGAAGGCTTATTGCTTTTTAATACTGTCTTATCTTGCTTGTTTTTGAATGTCTCAGCCTGATTATCTTTTTGGACAGCAATGGGAATATTATTGCCATTTAGCATTTGTTCAGCTGTGACATGACGTGCCCATGTACTGAATGTGCAAAAAGTACAGTCCTTGCTCTTGGGGAACAGATACATTGAAAAGATTTGTTTCTTTTCATTACCCTCTTTCAGATGTTTCTATTTTCTGGGGTGGCTGGCTTCCCACAGTCCTGGAAGGTAGTGGGTGGACAAAAGGCCCTTGGGCAGAATGTCTGGCTCTTGGGTATACAAGAAGCCAAGCTGTACATCAGTGCAAATGGCACTTTGCTTCCCAAATCAGACTGTGATCTTGTTGCCATTGGCCTAGCTTATCTTTTTTTTTTTTTTTTTAAAAGGTCTTTGTTGCTTTAAGCCAAAGCCAAGTGGCAGCTGTCATAATGATGCCACGAAACCTCGGCACCAGGCTTTCTGTGGCCCATTCTATTACTATAGAGTTCCAGGCTGGCTTAGAATCCCCCAGGGGACTGACTTTTCAATTGTTTGGTGATAGTTGGGAGTAGAGAGAAGGTACAGTAGGCAAGTTTTACCACCTTGCAGAGAAAGGGTCTGCTGTTCTGGGCATGGTGCATTTATTAGATTTGGTTTCTCAATCCGGGAAGCTCTTGGCTCACTGGGATAGTTAAGCCACCCTAACTTTTGGGAGCCAGGGGAGTTTGACTGGATCCTTAGCTGAATCAGTCCTGGGAGCTACTGTTTTTAAACTTGAAGAACGCTGTGGGATTGTGGTCTTTGGCTCCCAGCAAGGGGTCTCAGGAAATATCCACTTGAGTGAGGCAAGTGCATTCCCTTGAATCTGATTAGATGGCATGGATTGGAAAGAGCATCTACTATTCTGAGTTAAAGGCCCTGTACTGTAGCCTCACTGGACTCTTAGCTCAGTGTAAGGGTACAGAGTCTAATTCTGATGGAATTTTTCTTATTCTTTTTTTCATTCATTCTTTTTTTAAAATTATGTTTTCAATTATAGTTGATGGTTAATATTATATTAGTTTCAGATATATAGCATAGTGGTTAGACATTTATATAACTTACAAAGTAATCTTCCCGATAAGTTTGGTACCCTGATCTCCCAATAAGTCTGATACCCATGTGATATCATACATAATTATTATGACTGTTATGTATTACTGACTACATTCCCTATACTGTATTTTACATCCCCGTGACTACATTGTAACCATCAATTTGTACTTAATCCTTTCATTTTTTACATCAAGCCTTCCAAACCCTCTCCTACATCATTCTTTCTTTTTTTAAGATTATACAAAGTTAATACAATATAGATGGAAGTTTTTAAAAAATTTTTAGCTATGTCAGATTACCATAAAAACATTTCAAAAGAATTTTTTAAAGTGTTACTACCTAGTATATAGTACTTATGTAGTCACTAAACATCATTTCAGAATAACCAATTGTGAATTGTTCAAAATAAAAACATCGCCTTTGCAAATGTTTATTTAGTAGCTTTTTACTGAATTCTGTTGTAATGGCTGTCACTCAAAGCATGGTAGCAGTCAGGAAGAGTTATCAGGCCTTGTTTTGTGGCTGGGAAGGATCCAAGGTCAGAAGCTCAGGCAAAGCTGGAAGACCCAGGCAGCTCTTGAGGGGTGCGACCGATTAAGCTCCAGAGTCTAGAAGTTAGGGAACCTAGAGGCATCTGCTGATCTTTTCAGAGAGAAATGATGAGCAGGGATTCCTTCTAGTGAGCACTAACAAAGGGAAGGATGTATACTAGCTTCCATGTGTGGGTACTTGCTAGGTGTTAGAAACTATGCCATGCCGTTAAAAGCCTTGCAACCACCCTATGAAGCAAGTGTTCTTATCCCAGTTTAACAGATAAGGAAACTGAGACACATTTGCCCAAGGGTCAAATAGAGAGTGGTAGAGCTGGGGTTTGTGTCAGCTCAGGTGATCTCTACCGCCTGTGTTCTTGCCAGTGTTTCTGGACTGCTCTCTAATTTTATGCAGTTTCCATACTAAGTCTGCCCTGGGATCTCCAAAGTATTCACGGAGCCCAGGACCAAGAATCTGTAATGTCCACGTTCCTCACTTCGTAACTTCTCTGCGCTTCTGGCAGGATCACTACTCTGCTACACCCTTCAGCTCATAATCTTGGATTGGCATTACCTCCTTACTTCTTACCCACAATTCTAAATCTTGCTAAACTTTGCCTCTTTTCTCAGATTTAGTCTAGTTAGTAAACATTTAGTTAGCCTCAGTATGTGTATGCCACTGATAATCAGTCATCTAATATCTATTGAGTTCCTACTAGGTTCCCAGCATTGTTCTGTGTTCAGTGTCACTTTGGGAGACTGCAAAGGAGTAGAAGAATGACAAGAGTCCACAGTATAATGTGAGTGATCCCTGCTTAAAATGTAAGGGAAACCACATGAAGTCCTACAGTAGAGATAAAACAGTGCTTTGAGAGCACATGTTGTGGGAAGATCATAATTTCACTAAAAGACATGGTAATGGAGGAGGGCTTTGACAGGAGGACTTGGGGAGATAAGGCTGGACTAGAAGGGCCTTCCAGGCCAAGGGGCCAGCAGTGGTCATGGCATTTGGTAGGGGACATGTGTGGGGAATGGAGGTTGCTTGGGTATCACAGCACAGGCTTGGTAATGGTGTGGGAGTAGTAGGACCTAAGAGTGGAAAGGCAGCTCAGTGTCAGAAATGCTGTCTGACATCTGTGGCCTGCCTCATTTGCCTCACCTACCAGGTGACCCTTCCCCAGAAGGGAGATGAAGTTAGCCACACATGATACCAGTTACAGGCTTGTGTGCACGTGCGCGCGCTCTCTCTCTCTCTCTCTCTCTCTCTCTCTCTCTCTCTCTCTCTCACACACACACACACACACACACACACACAGATCCTAGTGATAATACCTCCTTTCCTAAGTACTCAGAAACAAACTTTTAAAATTTATTATTCTGGAACTTCTAAAAATTGATTATTTGTGGAGAAAAAAAGAAAACAAAAAGCAATATGCATAAAGATGTTTGCCAAAGCACAAAAGAATGCAGCTTTGGAAGACACCTCACATCCATCAAGAAAGCATGGTCAAGTGAAATGGTTGAGAAAAATCATATGATTAGCATACCTAATAGCTACACTCCTTTTACAATGGAGAAAACAAATTCTGGCATGAAAAATTAACCCATATTTGTGAACCAAGAAAATAGTAAATTGATCGGTTTAAAAATATTGGTTTGAGAATCTTAACCAAGGTGTGTCAGGCACCTCAAATTGTGGCACTGGTCCAGACCCTTTATTCCCCCACTCAGCCTTCACAGTCCCAGCTGGCTTTGCCAAGCAGGTTACCCATCTCATTGTACTGGTGAATGTTTCTTTGTGCAGCAAATCTTCATTCAGCACCCCTGTGCTGGACACTGTGCTGAACACTGCAGGGTACAAGAAGGGGCAAATCTAGTCCTAATGGGGAGCCAGGAAGGCAGTTACAGTACTGCAATGAGGGTCCTATGATGGAGGTTTGCATTGGGGTAAGGAAGAGATGTTAGCACCCTATATTGGTCACAGTCACAACCGAAAGTTTGGCACCTTAAAAATAGAATAACTGGAGAAGGGTATGTTTATAAAGGAATGGCAGTGACATGGGGCCAGTGGTTGGCTTGGTCTCCACTCTCCTATTTCTGAAGGGACTGGTGGAGGGAGTGAAAATCAAGAACCCAGAAGGAAAGAGTTGTGTAGTGTTCCTCTCCAGGGTAACCTTCATCAGTGCCCTTCCTTTGAGGAGCATAGCCAGTCTCAGGCAATCTTGTAGAGAGGAGCCCCTACCCTTTCTCTTCTCCCTCCCTCTCGTTTCCTGTCAGAGTTCCCACTGGCCTGAACCCAGTTGGTAGCAAGAGCCTAGAAGCCCCATACAGATCAGCCTTATAGGGCAGAGAGCAAGGTTGGTGTGCTGGTTTTCTATGGCTGCATAGCAAGTTACCATACACTTAGCAGCTTATAACAGTACACATTATCCTACATCTCTTCTGGGTCAGCAGTCCAGACATAGCTTAATGGGTCTTCTGCTCAGGGTCTCACAAAGTTTCAGTCAGTGTCAACTGGGCTGAATTCTTATCTGAGGCTCTACCGGGAAAGTATCTGCTTCCAAATTCACTCAGAATTCTTGTTGACAAAATTCTTTTCCTTGCAGCTGTAGGAGTCAAGGGAGCTTCTTCAAAGTAAGCAGTGGAGATGAGACTGCTAGTAATAGGTGGTCTTACATTATATAACCATGAGAGTGATAGCTCATCACCTAGGGTGATGTTAGAAGCAAGTCACAGGTTTTTCTCTCATTCAAGGAGAGAGGCTTCCACAAAGGCATGAACACTAGGAAGCGGAGATCATGGGAGCCACTTCAGCATCTGTCTGCCATGATGGAGATAGATCAGAAAGGGCAAACAGAAAATATTCAGCTCAGGCACCCAGCTCAGAGAAGGCAACCCCTGAGCCTTCCTGAAGATTAGCATGGGGCAAAGAAAAAGGGAAAAACCCAGAGATGAGGAAGTCATTAGCATGTCCTGAGATCTACCATTCCATTCATTGGACCTGGTGCTTTAGAGTATGAGGTAGAAGAGGTGAGTGGGACCCAGTTCATTGTGAGACTTGCTGGGAAGTCTGGACTTTATTCTGAAGATTCAGTGCGGGGTGGGCTTTGAAGGATTTTTAAGCAGAGAAAAAGTATATTCCCATTTCGGAAACAAGAGTGAAGAACTAAATAGGGCAAGAGGCAGAAGATCAGTGAGGAAGAGTGTTGTTGGCCATCCAAGTGAAGGATGCTGAAGGTCAATCCATGATATGGCAGTTAGGCTGGAGAGATGATAGATTTGACAGCTGCTGAAGAGGAAGGAGGAAGAGTTGACAGCTCAGCGACTGCCTGCTTTGCTTGGTTGCATAGGGGATGAGGCAGGACTAGAGGATGACTCCCAGGATTCTGGCTTAGTAGATGTATTAGTTTCTTACTGCTGCTAAAATAAATGGCCACATATTTAGTGGCTTAAAATAACACACATTTATTATCCTACAGTTCTAGAAGTCAGAAATCTGACATGAGTCTCACTGGGTTCAAGTCACGGTGTTAGTGGGGCTGTGTTCCTACCTGAAGGCTCTAAGGAAGAATCTATTTCCTTGCCTTTTCCAGCTCCTTGAGGCTACACACATTCCTTGGTTAATGCCCCTTCCTCTATCTTCAAAGCTAGCAAGGACAGGCCAATTCCTCGTATTGCATCTCTGACCTACTCTTCTACCTCACTCTTTTGCTTTTAAGGACTCATGTGGTTAGATGGAGCTCACCCACATAATCCAATATAATCTCCCCATCTCAAGGTATTTAACTTAATCACATCTGTGAAGTCCCTTTTGCCATGTAAGGTAACATCTACAGGTTCTAGTGATTAGACCTCTTTGGATGCTATTACATAGCCTTCCATGGTGGTATTCTTCTTCATTTAGGGAAAGATGGAGAAGATCGGGTTTGGGAAGATACTGAGTTCAGATTTATGTATACTGAGTTTGAGGTGTATGAGTCTGGTCCATTGCTTGGGGATAGATTTGGGAATCCTCAACAGAGGCATGGTGCCAGAAACCATTTTATGAGGTTACTTGGGGAGACTGTATGTTGTAAGGTGATAGCAAGGGTCAGGCTCAGGAGAAAGTGGGGCTCTGGCTTTTATCCTTCTTTCTTTATTTAGAAAGTCCCCTAGACGACAGGCAGAGGGAAGTGCTCACATTCTGTCTACCCTAGTGAAATGGTTTCCAGTGCTGCCCACCCTTTGCCAGGCAGCTGTTTCTTATCTGCATAGTGTATGGGGCAGGGCAGTGCCTAATCTCAAGGCATCAATGGTCTTGTGTGGCTCTAGGACCTTGGAGCACACTGAACTTTTTGAGAAACTTGGGGCAAATGATAAAGGCAGCTGATGCCTCAGGTAGGTGCTGGAATTTAGATCAGTGGTCCTTGGATTTGCTTGTTTGCCATTAGTCTGGGAAGCAGAGATGGAGAAGCAGTGGGCAGCCTCTTGTACAGAGCCCCAGAGCTACTAGAGGTCTTTGGTTGGAGTTCTCTGTAATCTGTGATACCAGCTAGGGCTAAGGTTTCTCTCTACACCTGTTAGAGACATGCATGGGCTATGAGTGTGCACTTGGAGGGAGACCACTGAAGGAAAAAGTTTCTGGGTCTTTTCCCCTGGGACAGGACCTAGAGGCTCCATTCTTCTGGGAGAGAATATCCAACCCAGTAAGACTGGGAACTAAGCCTACTTCCCAAGGAGAAGGACTGGTTGGCAGGGAAAACCAACCCCAGAATGAAGGCCTGGTCTTCCCAGTTCTCCATTTAGCGCAGGATGAAGTGGTAGGCAAAGAGGAAGGGGGAAGAAGGGACAACAGGAGCCTTTGTAGGGAATGAAGTGACATCACCCCTTATTTTAGAATTGGACTGGCCTGGCCTCCTGTGCCATGTCTCCTAAAGGAGATGGTCCCCTCTTCCTTTTCTTTGGACAACAACATTGAGCTTGAGACAGCCATAGTCCCTAGACCTGACTTTAGAGGTACCACCTTCACAGTGTTAGCAGCTGCCAGGCAGATACCAATGGAAGTATCCAGGCTACCCCCAGAGAAAGGGGGATGATCATGGACCTCTCCTGTTGTACCCTGACTGTCCAGTGTATACATTCAGTCACCAGATCCTATGAGAAGCCTGGCAGTCGAGACCTGCTTATGGGGTTTATGGTCTAGATCAGAGATTTATAGACAGTAGAAAATTAAAAAATACAAAGAAGTTTGTAAAAGAATAATTGCACTGTGATAGTCATTATAGTAACTTTACTACATCTTCTATTTCTCATGTATTTTTATATTATGTGTATATATACAAATATTTTGAATTATACTTTATATTAAATTTTGTTTCATGCTTTTTCGTCACCATTTGTTTTGTAGTAAAAAATACATACATATAACATGTAATTTACCATTTTAACAGTTTTTAGATATATAGTTCAATGGAATTATGTACTTTCACGTTGTTATACTACCATCCATCTCTAGAACTTTTTCATCTTCCCAAACTGAAGCTCTGTACCCATTAAACTCTCCCCACTTCTTCCCCTAGCCCCTGACAGCCACCATTCTATTTTCTGTGTCTATGAACTGACTACTCTAGGTACCTTTTATGAGTGGAATCATACTATGTTTGTCTTTCTTTGGCTGGCTTATTTAACTTAGCATAATGTCTTCAAGATTTATTCATGTCGTAGCATGTGTAGCATGTGTCATGTGTCAGAGTTTCCTTCCTTTTTAAGGCAGAATAATTTTTCATTGTATGGATATTTTGTTTATTCATTCATTCACACATGGACATTTGAGTATGTTTTAACCACTGGCTACTGTGAATAACGCTGCAGTGAACATTGGTGTACAAGTGTCTAAGTCCCGGAATAATTTCTTTAGGGTATATACCTAGAAGTGGAATTGCTGGATCCTATGATAAATCTATGTTTAAGTTTTTGAGAAACTGCCACCTTGTTTTCCATGCAGCTGTACCATTTTACATTCCCAGCAGCAATGCACAAGAGTTTTAACTTTATGACCATTATTTTAAAAATCGTTTATATTTTTGACCTATTGTTAACAATAGGTGAATAGCAAACATTAGAAGCTGTAGAATAGGGTTTCGAAGTTAACTTTCTGTTCCTCCTGACCAGTTAGAGATGGAAAGCCCTTTGCTTCTCATATCTCAGAAATTAGCCCTCCTTTTTTAGAAATCTCATTTTTAATACTGTGTAATGTCCCACCACACAATGCAGCAGAACTTATAATATTGCTTCTAAATTTTTTCCTTTTGTAAATACCACTGAATATATTTATGCAAAAGCTTTTTTCAAATACAAAATTATTCTTAGGATAAATTCCCAGAACTCGGACCTTCTGTTGTAGATAATAGTTGACACTTAGGTAATATTTACTGTGTTCTAGGCACTCTTCTAATCGTTTTATACATATTACCTCATTTCATTAGTTATCATTTGATAGCTACTCATATCTCCAATTTTTAATAAAAGACTTTTATTTTTTTTTAAGAGCAGTTTTATGTTCACAGCAAAATTGAGTGGAAGATACAGCGTTTCTCTGTATTCCTTGCCCCCACACATGCACAGCTTCCACCACAGTCAACATCAGGCACCCGGAAGGTACATTTTTCACATGATGAACCTACAGTGACTCATCGTTATCACCCAGAGTCCATAGTTTACTAGGGTTTCACTCTTCATATCTCTGTTAATACAGATGGAGAAACTGAGGCTTGGAGAGGAGACATGATTTGCCCGAGGTCATACAACCAGGAAATAGCAGAGCCGGGACTTGAGCATAGACAGCTTGACTCCAGAGACTCTACTCCTGCACGTCTGGCATATTGGTGGCTCTTGATGCATATTTGGTGCTTTCTAAATGTGGCAACATTTTGCTTTGTGTGGGTCAAATATTGGCACTTAAGTGTTGGGTGACTGACTATCCCAATTTTACCTGAGACTTATGGCTTTCCTGGAATGTGGGGTTTCAAATTTAAATCCCAGAAAGTCCTGGGCAAACAAGCACAAGTTGGAAACACTACTCAAGCAATGCCAGCATCTTGGGGCCCACTATGTAGCCTTTTTAGTAACTAGGTCAAGAGCTGAGCATCCCCAGATCACAGGAGGCTGGGGATGGCCAGGAGAAGGGCCAGATCCACTTCTTATTTCCTTGCTTCTCCACATTTGTTTTTGGGCAGACTGACCTGGGGATTCTACTTGGTGTTTTGGAATTAAAACTGCCTAGGCAGAGCAGTGGATCAGATTTTGTGTTGACTCTTCTTGACTAATTATCTTTTTGATCATAGATGGATGTTTGCTGCTTTTTAGAGGGGAGTAAAAGAGCCCTGGACATTTGAGCTGGCTGTTATACTTTTTAGCCCAGAGCTTAGTTAGGTATAATCATATAATGCCAAGAGTGTTTGCTTTATAGCTCAGCTGTGTTGTAGTATCCTGAGCTGTGGGTTTATAGTGGACGAACACATCTTGAAAAGATAGGTGGAAGATCACATTTGTGACATGAGATAAGTAAGATTTGTTGCCAGTTACGCTCTAGAAACGTTGGAGCACTTCCACTGGGTGTTAGGGGAACTGAGAGGTCAGCAGGGGCCACCTTCTTTGGGGTTAGGCTAGATCTTGATGGAAAAGGCTGTTGCCTGCCTGAGCCTGTTAGCTCATTCATTAAGTCTTTATCAGACACCTATTATGCACCAGGATATATATTCAGAGAAATCACACACACACACAGACACACACACACACACATACATATCCGCCGAGCAGTCCTTTCCACCGCATTCCCACCTACCTCCTATAGGTAACGAGTCATACAATATGTGAACTTTTGTATCTGGCTTCATTCACTTAGCATAATATTTTCAGGGTTCATCCATGTTGTAGCAAGTATCACTACATCATTTTTTTCTTCCATTGTATGAATATGCTACATTTTGTTTACCTGTTCATTCATCGATGACATTGGGTTGCTTCCACTTCTTCGCTATCCTAAATAATACCACTATGAACATTAGTGTGCAAATTTTTGTGTGAACATGTTTTCAGTACTCCTGTGTATATACCTAGGAGTGGAACCGTTGGATCATATTGTTACTCTGTTAACTTTTTTAGAAACTGCCCAACTGTTTTACAAGGAAGCTGCCCACCTTTTTACATTTCCACCAGCAGTGTATGAGTGTTCTAGTTTCTCCACATCCTCTCCAGTGTTTATTTTAGCCATCCCAGAGGGTGTGAAGTGGAACCTTATTGTGGTTTTGATTTCAATTTTCCTAATAACTAATGGTGTTGAGCATGAGATGCTAACTTTCAGGTCAGCTCTTTCTGTCCACCCCAGCTGTTGTGTTTCCTCCAGAAAGTCTCTCCTATTTATCTTCTGCCAGAAGTTACGAGTCGTTTTGACCTCTTGGAGACTGAGTGATACCTCAGTCAGATGCTTGGGACATACCTTTGGGCAAATTCCAGTGATCAGGCAGCTGTGTCTAGGATTCAAGGCACGAGTTCTTCCTGTTGGCAGGTTTGATGTTACTTATGAGGCTGGCACAGCCTTTCTTAAACTCGCCATTCCTAAGTCTCGAGACTGCTGGGAAAAAGGCAGCCTCTCTCCTGGGCACCTGAGAGAACAGGGCCATAAGTTCTTAAGCTGGAAACAATCTCGAGAAGCCATCTCATTCATCCTTCTGCAATGAAACAGAGCACCTCATGCCCTCCCTACCAGACTGAGGAGAATCTGTAATGTATTTTTAAAAAAATCTTTGTAGGAAGAAATCCCACTGGCCCCCTACCACCAGCCAGTATTTTACTGGCCTTCTGTGTTAGGAAATTTTTTGCTCTGATCCAAATCCTACCTTCTGCTGCACATATCAGTTTCTTCTCATGCTTTCCTTTCTCTGAGGATGTGAGAGACAGCGGCTCCCTGCGGGGGGCAGGGAGTGGGGTGCTTCATTCTCTGCTTAGACAAAACCTCTTTGGCTGGAGAAGCACTCACGTGAAGAAGTCCAGACCAAGCCAGGCCTCTCCACTGGACTTTAAAGACTGAATGACCTTGTCATTTGACTATTTTCTGAACAGTCTGCCTTGAAAAAGAGAACTGACAGGCTCCAGGTTGTGTGTTTATTCTGAGGCAGGGCCATTCCAAACTTGTGTTTCAGAGTTTAGAGGTTGCATCCTGCAGGCCTAGTGGGTGGTAATCAAATGCAGGTGGAGACCATATGGCCAGGCTTGTCCCTCCCAGCCAGCCCTATGAGGGCTGGCCTGCCCACCGCAGAGCTGGCCCAGAGAGCACCCCATGTGGTAGCAGATGGTGTACACATGCACGTGCATGCATGCACACCCATACATGCATATATGCATGTATGTACAGCCTTTCTTAGAGAGATGGTGCGCTAGGATGCTGTGATTTCTCTCTCTGCATCCGGGGCTTCTCCCTGTTGTGCGTCCCAAGGAACTGTTTCTTTTACTCTGTTTCCCAAGTTTTTGCGGTTAGAAATCATGTATTTTTCTTGGCCCAGGATGAAAGCCCTGGAGTAATGTTCTAATACATTTTACAAAGCTGCCTCTAATTGGTGGCTGCCTGAAATCTTCTCTTTGACCTAGTAACCCTTTTGTAGAGCTTTAACTCTGAGTCTGTCTTATATTACCCCAGGTTTTCACACTCTTCTCATACCTGCAGCCCCTGGGAGTTAGCTCTTCCAGCCTCAGTTTGCCCGGCCTCCCTGAATGGAATTGCCCCCAAAAAAGGCAGTTCAGCAAAGGAAGAAAATAATTCACACCACATCCTGCCAAGTGTCTTCTAGTGTGGTCTCCAAATTCTCAGTGTGTACCCTCAAAATGGATTGTGTTTCCCACATTGCTAGATGCCCAGAGGAAATGAAGCTGGGGACACTTTTGAATATAATAGGGTGACTGTGATGACTTTAAGGATAGAGTCCTTTTCAGTCCATTAGAGAACTTAGCTGTCAGATGATATCCCTGCTGCAGCAAACGTGAGAGGCCTGAGCTCACCCAGGCATACAGCAAGGCTAAGACTGGTGTCAGAGCTTCTGAGACTTTGAATCTCTCTCTTTCTAGTCTCTGGGCCTGGCCTCTTGGGCGTGGTGATGATAATGATGATGGTGGTGGTGATGAGAAAGGAAAGAGGCCACGTGGAATTACTGGGTTGGGTATTGACTGTGTCACCATTCCTTCAGAATTCTCCCCACTGACCGCCTGTTCCAGTAGTTTGGCTGGCAAGTAGGTGTGGTCTGTCATCTTAGTTTATGGTTTGTATTTGTATGCTGAGGAGTTTACATGTGTATGATCATTGTGGCTCATGTTTGTACAAGATATAATTACTGAAAATTATGTCATGAACGTATTTTAAGTTTTAACCCTTCCCATGCTGGCAGGCCTTCCGAGCTCTCAGGAACTCCACCTTGGACACTTCCTTCACTTGAGGAGTTGTGTCTCACACACACACACACACACACACACACACACACACACACACACACACACCCTCTCCCAACTTGGCCTCGCTCTCATTTTCTCTCTGGCAGAAGTTCATTTCAGGGACTTCCCTGGACACTTAGGGCTCCTCGGCTTTTCCTAGCAGACAGGGAGACAGCTTTTCCTTGCCTCATCATCACTGTGATGAGTGTGGCCACAGAGACAGTAACCTTCATCATTCTGGGCCACCTGGGGATGGGAAGGGAGGGCTGACCGTGCTTGCTGAAGACTCCAATGACTGAAGAGTACCCATGAGGTGCCAGATTTCAGGAAGAGCACATGCCGATTGATGACTGCATGTGGGGTGTTGGGCCACAGGAACAGTACGGGCCCTCCCAGTATTTGGAATCTGCCCTGGGAACCGTCTGCAAGTGCTGAGTTTGGAGGCCAGCCAGCCCAGTCCAAGAATTGCACCCTTGTGGGGCAGGGTGGAAGTGGAAGCAGAGAAAGGGTCTCATATTCACGGAGTATACAGCAGGGTTTGTATGCTTGGCTAACTAAGTAGGTGCTTGAAGGAATATGGAGCGTGAATAAGGAAATTTTTCAGTAATGGACCCTCAGTCACACAGAAAGGAATGTTCCAGAGCTGTAAAATGTGGAACTTGTAATTCAGAGTGCCAGCAGGGGAATTAGATTGGCCGGGCCAAGATCATACACAAGTAGTATAGCTGGCTGGAGGGTGTGGCTAGAGTTCTGGTTCCTTACAGGTTTTTGAGGTCCTTCCCCTCATGGCTCACACACTGGGAGATTCCTCAGATTAGGGGATTTAGATGCTGAGGCCACCAAGAATAAGGGAGAACTTTAATTATATTTTCAGAACAGTGTTTTTCCTAAAATAGTTGAACTAAAAATGTTTGCTTTTTTATTCCTTTCAGATTTACAGGAACAGATGGACCTAGTGGTTTTGGCTTTGAGTTGACATTTCGTCTGAAGAGAGAAACAGGGGAGTCTGCTCCCCCAACATGGCCAGCAGAGCTAATGCAGGGCTTGGCCAGATATGTGTTCCAGTCAGGTAAGAGCCCCAAGAGCTGACTGTTGTGGCAGTCCTTTGCCATGAGCCTGGTTGGCTTTGGGAACTCACAGGTATGGTTTGATGTCTGCATAGTGACGTTTCCTGGGAATATTATACCCTATTTGTATCATGAGGGTGACTTACTTTGCCTAGTTTTTTTGGGTGGAAAGCTACCTGGGCCATGGAAGAGAAGGATGTGTCAGTATGATCTCTAGCAGCAAGTGAGAGTCTGTGCCACCATTCTGACACTTTGAGCCCTTCTTGCAGTCTGCCAGCCATGTTTCTAATTCCCAGTAAGCCAAAGGCCAATTCAGCATGGAGCTGACTAGCTCTTTCTCTGTCTGCCTCATTTCCCATAATTAGCACAGTCCTTGTTCCTGCTGCCAGTGTCTTAACCATCTGTGTCTGGGGCCTTGGGCACACATGTTAATCTTGACTAATGCTTGGGTTAATAGTAGAAGGTGGAGCAGAGAGAGAGAAAAAGAAGTGCCAGGAGTTTGCTCCTTCACAGTAAAGGGGACTGGAGTTAGGTAGGACCTTGACAGTCAGAAATATTGTTTGATCTGAATGATTCAAATGCCCTTCAGGGGATGGTCCTGTGTTCCTATTGCCCTTCTGGAGACTGTTAATATAGAACCTGAAGTGGGTTTTGTGCTAGGGCTTTGGTCTCCTACTCTTGACTCAGCCTACCTGTAGTCCTCCAGTGGGATGAAATGTTGGAGTGAAATTTAGTATCTTTTATAGAGAGTTTATATCATCTGTAGAATATAGATGATATCATCTGTAGAATACCTCAGATTTTGTTTCTTCAGTTTGGTAAGTAGCCTTCAAACAAAGGCCAAGACACTTGATCCAACTCTTTTTGCTCTTTAACCCCTTATAAATAAGGGCAGAGCAGCATCTAGGCCAGAGTAGGCCAGAGTCACTCAAAGTATGGTCCTCAGACCCCCTGTATCAGAATAACCTATAAGGTTTGTAGCCACCACACATTCCTGGGCCCCACAGGAGACCTCTGGCTCAAAATCTTTGGGGGTGATATTCTGAGGTGCTTCGATAGAGGCTAAAGTTGGAGAACCATAGATCTGGCAGCTTCTCTTAAGTATAACGACTTTTTATTTCAGCCTGAGTAGGTTATAAATTGAGCGTACAGTAGAGCTTCTGGGTTGAACTCCTCTGCTCTCATTCCAGACCCGTTGGAGTCAGTTGTTGGCAGAGCAGTTGTGTCGTAATAGGACTGATATTTAAGTGCTATCTACCATTGTGCGTACTATGGGATAGTCCCATTTTGGAGGCTACAGTGGGTCTTTTCTGAGCAAGGGTTTCCAACCTGTCTGCTCATGAGATCTGGGGAGCTCGTCTACACACCGATTCCCATACTCCTCTGCAGGGCTGTGATTTAGTTGGTCAAAGGTGGGACTGGGGCATCTGTGTCTTTACCACCTTCTCAGGGAGTCTAATGCAGCTGGTCTGGAGATGGTGTTTGGCTGTAAAGAACTGTTGACCAGGAAGAAGTAACATTCACAGGTGCAGGGGAAGCAGGCTGCCAGGACCAAGTGGCCATGTGATTTGGTGCTATCTTAGTATGGTTTGAAGAATCTTTTAAAATTGTGCCAAGAGTCTACTGCCTGAACTCTTTGTGTCTCTTCTCAACCTTCTTGGGGAGAGGGGAGGGATGCCTGAAGTTGATTTCAATTTAGAACTGTCCTTGGGAAAATAGATATTTCTAGGAAAGGTGGCTGTAAAAACTAGTCAACCTCTTGTTTGTATAGACTTGTTCAGGTGGATAGAGATCAGAGAAATGTAAAACAAGTAGGTGTCATAAATCACTGTCAGGTGGAGTCAAGCAGATGAACTTCTGAAATAGTTTTAATATAGTTATGAAATGATAATGCAAGTGAGTGAAAAAATAGAATTTGATTTGCAAGGGTTCATTTCACGGAAACAACACTAGCGACCATTTTACAATACTAATGTAATCATTGATTCTTCAAAACTGTCAGTGCTATGAAAGATATAAAAAAGCAAGGAGAAGGGGCTATCCTAGATTAAGGAAAACCTAACATTTAAATGGATTTGTGATCCTCTGTTGGATCCAAAATTGAAAAAATAAAAAGTTCATTTTTTAGGGCAATTGGGAAAATGTAAGTATAGACTGTATATTAGATAACAGTATTGTGCAACTGTGAAATTCCTTGGGTGTGATATGGTATTATGGACATACAGCAAATGTCCTTGTTCTTAGGAGATAAAAGTTGAAGTATTTTTTAATACAGTGACATGATGGTACAACTTCATTTTCTAACAGTACAGCAATGAAATGTCTGTGTGTGGAGAAAGAAGAGAAGCGGATGTGACAAAATGTTAACAACTGGTGAATCTAGGTGAAGGGCATATGGGTATTCATTGTGCTGACCTTCTAACCTTCTAAGTTTTCAAAAAAAAAAGTTATGGCTGTTTCTTGAATATCCATTGACTGGTGTGTGTTTCATGGCAACTTCTGCACCTATGGCCTTTTTATGGTGGCTCTAATATGACGGCTATGGTTTGCGCCTGCAGACCACTTCCAGCATTTCACAGCAGCAGCTGGATGACTATTCCTAAAAGTATAATACTTGGTTTTCTGTCTCCCAGATTTTCTATGATATGATTGTACTACCTACTTAAATAATAGCTAAAACAATCTACCTTAAATTATTTTTGGAGCATAGAAGGGACTCATAATAAGTTATCTGAATAATAGGGAAATAATAAAGAAAAGTATGTGCTAACTGATGTAAGATAGGAGGCCATGGCCATGGGCCTGAGTGTTGAGAACAATATGTGCAATATTCAGTAAAGCCCTGTGAGTTAGGCACTGTGTTATACCAGCTTTACAGTTGCAGAAAGCAAGATAGTATGGAATAGGTGAAATAGCATATTCAGGATCACACATCCAACAGGTGCAAAGGCAAGATTTGAGCCCAGGCAATATAACTCTTTATGCCACTCTCTTAACCATGATTCCATGTTGCCTGTAGCTCAGCCGATGTCAGGGCTGCTGGATATCTCAAGCTGGACAGTGAGATTTGAGAATCATCCATGTGGGTGATTGCTCACATTGCCTCTGAGCTCCTTGATGCCTCGCTCGGGCATTCTGGAACATTTGAAAAATAGAGGAGGGCAAAAACCATTCATAATATTACCAAAATTCTCTTAAATCCATTCTTCCACCTATTAACTTTTTATTCATGAAAACATGTATGTAAAAGGTACAGCTTAATGAGTTTTCACAAACCGAACACACCCACATAACCAGAAGCCAAATCAAGAAAGAGACTAGTTCTCCAGAAACCTCCCTTATGCCTCTTTTTAATTACCATCCCTTCTTTTCCCCCCTATTTTACTACCTAATACAGGTCCTTAGCCTGAACTTGATAATAGGCTAAGTAGCACCCATTTCCACTCTACTCCTCTCCGATGTACTGTCTGTCTTCCTGCATGTGACTGTCAGATAATGGGGGCAGCATAGTGTAATGGTTAAGAGCATAGCCCCTGAACCAAGACTACCTGCTTTCTTAGCTCTGCCAGTTAACTGCCTCCTGACCTTGGGCAATATAACCCATTTACTCATCTATAAGGCAGGACTAATAATAGTAACTACACATGAAGTTATTGAGAGGATGAAATGAGTAATACCTGCAAAGCATTTAGAACAGTGCTTGATATGTATTAAGAACTATATAATATTACCTGTAATTATTATTATTATTCAGTCTTTAAAAACTATATGGATTGAGAAGGTGGGTACCTTGATCTTTTTTTTAGTGACAGTAAAGACCTGACCAAAAAGCAAAACCTTGTTAGGAAGGAAATGCCTTGCTTGTTTGTGAATCAGATGCCTGCCTCAACTGTATAATGACATTCACCACCATTAACTTTCTCTCACACAGAAAATCAATAATAGTGATACAAATAAAATTGGTGTTGTTTGTTCATCACATTATACATGCAAAAAACAAATTCAGTTCATCCGTGACTCCTTGATTTATGTAGTTGACAGTACCTGTAAAGCCTTATACAAATCAAATCCTATTCTAAATGCAATAGAGACCAAGTAGTTTAGTGTGCCTCTGTAGTAAATCTTTTTATAAGATGAAGAATCTTTTTATAATGTAAATAACTACCCCTTATTGTAACTGTTTTGTAAGACTGGGCTTAGGCTTTTTAGGCTTTCTCAGAGCAGGGCACACTCCTGATGCTGCAGACAACCTCCCTTGTGATGTGTAGGCATTGCTCTGCCCAAGTGGTTACATCCTACAGGGGTTACACAGATGCTGTTATACAGAACATGTATTTTACATTTGATGTCTTTATAGATATACCTACATGTGTAACTAGCAGTATATTTCTGTTTGATGATCTTGCTTCTCCCATGCTGTCCACCTTCAACTCAGTGACTATATGGAGCACCCTGCCAATTCGCTTGTGAGGACATGTAGCTGAGCAGTGTCATTAGTAAATGGAATGCTTAGACTTGCTCTTCTAGAGCTAAGTGACATCTACAGCTTTACCATGCAGGCTTCGAAATGGCATCAGAGCAGTGGTAGGCAAGGAAAAGAGGATGATGAGACTCAGGGTGGGGTGGCAAGGGTGGCAGTGCCCATGCCCGGCTGCAGGGCTGTGTGAGGCTGCCTCTGAGGTCTTCTCTGAGCAATGACTTGGAAGGGTTCTGTAACTTAACCCCGACCTGCCAAAGGTTGGTTGCCTTTTTGGTCAGTTTACTCAGAGGTGGAAAGCTGAGCTATAGAGAAAAGGAAGTGGAAATGAGAGGGACCTGGGAGAGAAGACTATCTAGAGAAGGTGAAGGACTCAAGATGTGGGGTTAGGACAGCTTAGTGTTTATTTTGGTTGGGGAGCTTCTAGTTATAAGAAAATGACAGAAACCTAACTCAAACTACCTTGACTGGCTCAGGTAATTGGGATGTCCAGGGTTTCAGGCATGGCTCGATTCATATTTCAAAGGTGTCCTCAGGGTTCCGACTCATGTGTTGGTCTTGTACTGCAGACTAACTCTACCCATGTGCCAAGAAAGATGAACACCTCTAGTCAGAATTTCTGATTCTCTCAGTTTGCAGCCCCAGCAGGCAGAAGGCTTTCCGCCCCCCCCGCTAACATTCCTACATTCAACTTGGGGAGGAACTCAAGTTAGTTCTGCCTGGGTTATGTGACCATCCTGGTTGGTGGTGGTGGTCCAGGATGGAGCACCAGGATTTATATTTAAAAGTTCTCCCTGATCCTCACTCCCAAACACATGGAATAGAAGAGAAGGCCTCTAAAGCAATAAGTAACTACTGGCAGAAAAAGAATAGGTCTCTCTGGTTCTGGGTAGGCAAAATCATTTCCTTTCACAGGACCGTAGGAGCATGTTACCTCAGTAATCATGTGCAGTTATGCTTGGGAGTTTAATCGTAAGAGAATGCATAGATGGAGCGATCATCTTTTGTTCTGTCTTGTATCTGTCGGAATGGTTTTGACTACACATAACATAACACTTTGACTAAAATGTCCTAACAATAAGGGCACTTATCTTACATATCAAGTCATCTGGAGGCGGAGCAGTTCCAGGGTTGGTTGTCATATGTTCAACAACATTGTTAAGGACCTGAGTTCTTTCTAACTTCCTGCTCTGCCTTCCTCAGCACTTTGGCTTCCCTTTTTAGGCTAGTTCCTTCATATTCTAAAGATGGCTGCCATAATCCCTAGCATCCTGCAGTCACATTTGACAGTCTACCAGCAGTAAAAGAGACCTTTTTGTCCTTTGTCTATTTTAAAGGCCCATCAAAACTTCCACAGAACTGCCCTCATTGATCTCCCCTTGCATCTCGTTGGCTAGTGTTATGTCAGGAAAGTGAGGCAGTCTCTGGTTTATGAGCCAGTATCCACCTTCCAGGGCTAAGAATGGGCTCTGGTTCCCTGAAAGTCATGGTCAAGGAAAGGCAGAGGAAGAAAACTGGGGTTGTGTTAATAAGGAGGGGAATGGCCACCAGGTGGGAAAAACATTATCTGCACTCTAACCCAAGAAGCCCTAGCCTTGCCTGGAGTCAGGAACCTCACATATTGGTCAGGACACTGGGCTAGTACAAAAGTGTCATTGTGGAAAGGGAAGGGATTGCTGTCATTGTTTCACCTGCTACAGCAGATTTAGAACCAGAACCAGCCTCCCTCCTGAATCATTCTGAACAAGTTGTGCAGTAAATCCATCAGTAGATACTTCACCAGTAGACACTTCTTTCCTTCCTACCTTGCAGCCAGTTCCTCCTACTTTCTCATTCTCTCATAATTTTATGATCAGCTTATTGTTTCTTCTCAGATTGCCTGTGAGTGCTCCCCTGCCCCCCACCCCTCTGGGTTTCATTAGAAAGAAACCATTCCCCAACTCAGCAGGGCTCGATTTCTCAGCTGCACTTTAGAATTCTGCTGGAGAGGCTGTCTGCTCTCAGTTCTGCCATTGGTAGGCTTTAACCACAAATTCCAAGGCAATTTCACTTGAGTTTTAGGAGAGACGTGGCCCCCCAACCTTGTAACTGACACTGGAAATTCAAGTACCTTCACTAGCTGTTATGTAATGGCAGCCTCATGACAAGTGCTGAGTTGGCTTAATTTGTGATTCAGGTCCAAGAAGGACGACGGGGCGACACTGTGTTAGTGTCCTGAGCCATCAGAACTTGAAGCTGATTGGACTCTGTGGTATTGACAGACTATCACCAACAGAGATTTTTTGTTTTACATTTTCTTTTCTTTTCCCATTTCCAAAAGAAATTCTTGCTCATTATAAAAACTGAAACATAGAAGTATATGACACAGAAAGCAAAAATCCTTCATTATTCATTTCCCCACTGGGAAATGGTTGGCGTTCCTATTTGCAGATTTTCTTTTCAATGCATGTATCTATGGAATTATTTTATAAAAATGGACAATGCTTTTCAGACTGTTTTCAACTAGTTTTTTTTTAGTTAATATCTTTTGGACATCTTCCCATGTCAATATGTTCTTTCTAACTGTACACTTTTTTATTATCTAGGTATACAATACTTTGTTTAACCAGTCTCCTGTTGTTGGGCGTTTGGGCGACTTTCCAGTTTTTTCCTGCCACAAACCTGCAGTGAGCCTCTTCTGTGAGCATCTTTATATATGTGTGTTTTTGCAGTCTTGCCTAAGCATTTCCATGGGAAAGATTCTTAGAAGTAGGATTGCTAGGTTAAGGGAAATAAACATTTTACATGTTAAAAGCTACTGTGGATGGTTATATTATTATAATAATACTGTTGTGATCATACAGTAAACACAACATAATGATTTTTGTGTAAAATTATTAGCACCAAAGTACTCTCCTGGGTCCTTGAGAATTGGTTCCCTTTCTTAGGTTACTTGGCTTGAGACCATTAATTTGTGTTAAATGCGTACATTTGGTGTTAGGAAGGACAAGAAGTCCTTATATTGTATCTCATGCAGTTTAGAATTAGCACAGGAACCCATCCATCAGGTCTCCTGTCTGTGATGTTGGAAGTGACGAGGGACACAGCCTGTGTGTGCCTCAAGTCAGAGAGACTTTTCCAGATATTGATAGCAGGTTAAATTTTCTGTAAAGAATCTCAGTGAATTGTGGCATTTTCTTGAGTTTGGTCTCCTCCTGCCTTTCATAAAGTGAAATTACACACACAGTTCAGTCTTTTTCTGTTATGGTCTTTCTGCCTGCCTGCCTTCCTTCCTTCTTTCCTTCCTTCCTTCCTTCCTTCCTTCCTTCCTTCCTTCCTTCTTCCTTCCTTCCTCTTGCTTGCTTGCTTGCTTGCTTGCTTGCTTTTTTATAGTTAAAAGTAAATCAGTCAGTTGTTATTGAGCACCAAGCTATCCTGGGCACTTACATTTTCTTAGTTTACCTCTGCAATAGGTAGTCTGATGAGGAGGATACTGATACTGACACTTTTCAGATGAAGAAACGGGCTCAGAGAGATTATAGGCCTTGCAGAATTTCCTGAGGCTGCTGAGTGGCAGGAGTGAGCTTCCAGGAATGCCCTAACCAGCACTGGTTTGCATGCTATAGCCTCTGAGCCTCTAAGGATCCAATTTAAATGAAGAGAGGACTTGGGGAAAAGGAGCTCTTTTTCATCGGTTATATTTTTTATTTAAGTGCCTGCTACATGCCAAGGACTCTTATCAGAGAGGATCCCTGCCTGTAGGCAGTGGAAGAGAGACACTGAAAACATAGGTGAATAAATATTTGATTCCATAAGATTGAAAGGGAAAGATAAGGGTGCTCCAAGAATAAGGTTGTAAAGTCAGGCAAGGACAGGACTGATGGCAGAGAATGAGAAGAAGAATTTTTTTGGCAGAGGGCACAGCATGAGGAGGGAAAAAGCTTGAGTAATATGAGGATCTGGAAGAAGGCTCATGTGGCTGAAGGGAGGTGAGGGAGAGGAAAGGGCTCAGGGAGGCCTAGCAGACATGGGAAAGTGCTGGGCCTTGCACTTCGCTTGCACTCAAAGTTGTGATGAAGAGTCTGGATTTGATTCTGAGGGCAGTGGAAAGCTAAGAAAGCATTTTAAGAAGGAACCTGAAATGGCCAGTTTGGGGAGTGGAAAAATCTCCTTTTCAAAAAATTAAAATGTACTTGGATTAGAGGAGTCAGAGACTTTCTGTTTGCATTTTGAGAGTGGCTCGCTCCTAGAAGGTGCTGGGGCTGTTGCAGCACTTAGAGCATAGTCTTCAGAGTCATAGATTCTTCAGATCCTTGGGGCCTTAACTCGGTATGATCCTGACCTTAGTCTGCCTCCCCTGAGGCACTCCAGTCTAGGGAGGGGACCCCTCTTCTCCTTCGAGGGTGTCAGCTTCCACATACCTGTGCCCAATAGCACACCACAGAGCTATCTTTCCAGATCCAGGAGGTAGAATGGGTTTTGCTTCCTTATCCCTGCTCTGCAGATAAGTGAAGGAAGTCAGGAAGATTGAGTAAAGAGCTTAGAGCATGTCCCAAGATGTGAGTTATGGCTAGGCTGCAGTTCAGCTTCTCATCAACAGCTTACCTGGCTTTCTTCTCTGGATGTCCCAAGTTTACATGATCTTAATATCTGAGTCTCAAGTAAAGTTTTCTGAAAGGAGACGCTCCATCATTCCAATGAGAGCTGTCGAGTTCTCTTGTTTCCTGGTTTGGATAAGCTGCCCATTGCTCCAGTCAGCTAACTGAAGCCAAATGGAGCTGCCTGGTAATATTAATATCATTTTTCTTCTCATACTCTTTTTGATTTTTCTGACATTTTCTTTCCCTCAGCCTGATTTATCTTCTTTTCTGGTTGCTATGGATCTGTAAAATATTTTCGTTTTCATCTGTTAGTAATACTGACCATAATTATAAAGCAAAGCAATTCCTGATTTTTCTGCACTCTCCCAAGATTTTAGATTGATAGTTGAAAGATTATGTTTCTACTGCACTAAGAAAAACAGATCAGCCTCAGAAATGAGTTTATGCCCTAAAATTTAAGTGGTTTGCATATAAATTAGATTCTAGACAATAGATCTAAGTCTGAGTGTTTTTAGGGAAGACATCAACCCTAAGAGCAGAGGTTGGCAAAGTATAGCCTGTGGGCCAAATCCTGATGGCCACCTGTTTTTGTAAATAAAATTTAATTGGAAGACAGCCATCCCTGTAACATATTATCTGTGGCTTCTTTTGTGTTACAATAGCAGAGTTGAGTAGTTATAACAGACTATATAACCCTCAAAACCTAAATTATTTGATATCTAGCCTTTTACTGAAAAAATCTGCTAACGCCTGATTTACAGAGTGTTTTCCACTTCTGTATAATGACCCAAGTAGAGAGGTGACCATCTTTAAATCTCTGTGAGATATCCAGAAACCTTGTGAAATTGTCTTAGCTGAGGCCTATCCCCTGGCTTCTGACAGAGGGCTCTTAGTGCCTATACCTTTCTTGAGGGAGAGGTGAATTTATCTCCTGCTGAGCTGCTGAATGGTTTGAGGCAAATTCCTTTAGCTTCCTTGGGTCTGTGTCTTGGAGAACTACATGAAATGCTTTAAACTTCTTAATAGAAAGGGCTTAATTTGTACAGGCATTGAGCTAGGATAATTCACCCTCATACTAGTTTGCTCATCTCTGGCCTTTTGTGGACTTGTGATTGGTTGACTTTTCAGTGCCTCATTTGTCTCTAGCAACTGCATTTCAGGGATACTCCCCCAAGGGGTGGTGAGGGCCTCGGGCAAACCTGGCAGAGCAGCTGGAAAGTTAGGAGTAGATTTAGCACCTCTGCAGGAGGTAAAGCCCTGAAATGGTAACCTGTAATGGTTCAAGGTAGAATGTCCAGTGAAGAGGGCTAGAGAACAGGGTGGAGGTGAGCAAATCCTAGTTCTGCCATGGACCTGTGGGACCTGTGGTCAAAACCGACCCCAGGTTACTTCATCTGTGAAATGGGGTAGTAATATCTAGTAATATATTTAATGCTCCTAGTGCAGTACCTGGCATAATGCATGAAAGCAATTAATATTATTTATGTTGTCAGTTAAGAAGCATATTGCAGAAAAAAGATTAAAATTTTTAAAAGAAAAAAGAAGCGTATTACAACACTAAATGAAGTTGGATCCTAATCTTGTTAACAATATCTACATGTCCATGTAGACAATTAGGAGAGATACATGATACTAGTCACAGAGGGTGCTGGGGTTATGAATTATTGTTGTTTCCTGTCATTTAAAATATTTCTATACAGAGCATGGGTTTTATTATCAGAAAAGAAAAACTAAAAGGATAATCATGACTGAATTTCTCAGAGAACTTTCCAGAGGACAGGACTGTGAGCCCCAAGAAGCAGCCCCAGGCCATTACCATGGAACAAGTCACCACCTCAGGGTATGCCCTCTGGTGCAGTTATTAGAACAGCTTCGAATACCGTGCAATGGTCTGTCAGCCAGTGAGGGATCTTGCTTTCTTGCTTTTTTTCTTTATAGCTCTCAGTGGGAAACGAATGGCTCCCCTAAGTGAGACAGGCTCTGCTCTAGCTCCCCTGGCAGTGGGGCTCTTCACAGATCCCCTTCTCCGGGAATATGTCAGTTGAAACTAGAATTAGGGAAGGAACGGACAGAGGAACTTGGGTGCTTTTAAAAAGGGATTACAGCAAGCTCAGGTGTTGGGAGGTTATTTTGCTGGCGTGTAGCAGGGGACCTCCAAAGCAGCAGTGGATGGCCTTCCTCAGCCTTGTCCTTCTTGGCCCAGTGGAAGCTGCACACTGGGACACTGCACTAGGGTAGGGAGGCATCTCTGGGTCAGGGTGCATGCAGCCCAGCATCCCAGCCTTCCCGAGTCGCTGGCTTAGCTCTGGCAGTCCCTCTTTGGGTTTGAAGATTAGGGAGAACAAGGTACTTATGAACTTTCTGGACCAGCTGGACTTGTCTGGGTCCCTGACCCGTATTGGCCGGCATGGTGACCGGAACACAGGAAGCCTTTGTCCTGTGCTTCTCTTTACTGGGCCACTCAGATCACACATGCATTATGTTCTGTCCTGGCTGATGTACTTTTGTTCTCCTCCCCCCAAAAAACTATTATTTTTCCATTTAAAAAATGCTTTAAAAAATCTAAGCTATGTCGAAAACTTGAAAAAAGCAGTCAGAACAATGGGAAGAGTGGGATTGCAATTTTACTTTGAAAATATATTAATTTGGTTATATACGCTTAGGAAAAATTCTCGAAGAATGCACATAAACATTAGTGGTTATATCTGAGAAATGGGACTGATGGGAAATTTTTATTTTTTACTTTATACACTTATCTGTTGTTTGAATTTCTTACTTTATTATTTTGTAATTTAAATAGCTATGTATCTAAAAATGAAAAGTAAACTATCTAAATCCTAGCCCCTGAGACAGGTATTTTAACATTTAGTTATCACTTTTCTAGACATGTCTCTATGCATAAAACAGTTAGACAATTTCCTAACTTCATATTATACAGATTAGCATGGTTTCTTCACCCAGCATCACATCATGGAAGTCTTTCTATCTAGAGATCAGTAGCAATGTTTATAATGGTTGTAAGATGTTGTATTATATGATGGTGGAAGGAAAATGCACTGTTTTCCTCTACTGCTTTACTCTGATGTGACCAGATGTATGGATTTTCCCACATCAAACAATCCTCCAGTTCTCTGTAGGCACCAATTGGATATCCTACAATTCAGTTCAGTTCTGATACTATCAAACTGGAGATAATGTCAGATCCCATAAATAAGGGCTCAGTCCCACAAGACTAACCGCCATTCCCCTTCAGACACCAGTCACAAGTCTCAGGTTGTCACTTGTACTTCTGACCAACCAGCTATAAATTGGGGTTCCCATGACCTTCCTCAAGCTTGATAATTTGCTAGAACAGCTCACAGAACTCAGGAAATCAGTTTACTTACTAGATTTGTGGCTTAGTATAAAAGAGTACAGTCAGGAACAACCAGATAGAAGAGATGCATAGGGCAAGGAATGTGGGAAAGGGTTTCAGAGCTTCCTTGCCTTCTGTAGGTGTGTTGTCCTCCCAGCACCACCATGTGTTACCAACCCGGAAGCTGTCCAACCCCATAGTTAGGGATCTTTATGGAGGCTGCATCTCTTAGGTGTAACTATTATCTCAGTCTTCATCCCCTCTCCCCTCCATGGAGGATGGGGGGTGAGGCTAAATGTTTCAAGCTTCTAATCATGGCTTGCTCTTTTAATGGGGACCATCATTCATCCTGAAGCTGTCCAGGAATCCACCAGGAGTTACCTTGAAAGACTCCTTTCAACCAGGAAATTCTAGGGGATTTAGATTTAGGAGCTTTATGTCAGGAACCAGTGTCAAAGACCAAGAACAAAAGAAGCTTTTAGCATTTTTATTGCTTAGGAAATTACAAAGGTGTTTGAAGTTCTGGCCAGGAGCTGGAGTTAAAGACCAAAATATATATTTCCTATTATTTCTTATTTCTTATTATATTATTTCTTATTATTGTGATATCGCAGCTAATAAGATAATAGACCCCTCCAGTATAAACAAACCGTTGTTGATGAACTTTCAGGTAGTTTCCAGTTTTCTCCACTTTAAACAGCACCCTTAAGGAACATCCATGTATGTACATCTTAGCAGCCATGTTAAGTTATCACAGTAAATTTCTAAAGTGGGATTGTGGGTCACAAGGTCTGTACATCTTGCAGTTTGGTGTGTGCCCTGCTATCCACAGATTCCATGAGGCTGGATGGCCCCTGGCCACTAAATACCACAGTGCCCTCAGCCGTATTGTGGCCAGTTGTCATAGCAGGCACCAAGGAAGCACTGTATAGCCTTTGAAGTCCACAAAATGAGTCACAAGAGTCTTCCAGCTTTTGGTAACTTAAAGGCTGGCTTTATTCCAGTGTTAAGAAAGTTCTTTGAGGCTGGAGGCCTAGAAGCTAAGCAGACTTCGTGTCTCTGAGAAAGCCCAGCTAAATGCACTTCCAAGTCCATTCTCACAACTCAGTCCCTATTCCATCCCTCCAAGCAGAAAGATATATCCTGACAAGGAGCACGGCCTAAGCACCAAAGTGATATCTTTTATAATTGACTGCTGCCTCTTTCTATAACCAGATCACCCAAAATTGGTTATCCCTAAACTCCTCCTTGTATCTAATCAGCAGGGAACTTTGGAAATATATGGACAGACACATAAACACCAGACAGGGTGCAGGTCTTTTGTGAGTACGTGCCTCTTCATGTTCCATCTCCAGCCTAACAGCTTCGGTGTCACATTCTGCAAGGCATATTGACAATTCAGAGCATATACAGAGAAGAATGGCTCTTTAGCTGTGATCTGAGAGGCATAGCATTCATTTATTTGTTTGTTTGTTTATGCCTGCAGCACCTGGTCTTCCTAGGTGGTCTCCCATCCAGGTACTAACCAGGCCCAACCCTGCTTAGCTTCCGAGATCAGACATTGGCCTTGTTCAGGATAGCATGGACATAGACCATAGACCGTGGCTCCACTGGGGCATGAACCCAGAACCTTCTGCATGTAAAGCAGACATGCTAACTGCTACACTATGCATCCAAGAAACCATTTTAAATAGAAGGATAAATCATACTTTTCATTTTAAATGGTGATTTTTTTGGGAAAGTGGCAATAGAATGGAGAGGACTTTGGAACTTCACACAATTAGTGGCTTAAAGCAACCTGTGTTTATTGTTACCTCACAGTTTCTTTGGGTCAGGAGTCTGGGCATAACTTAGCTGGGTCCTTTGCTCAGGGTGTCACAAAGCTGAAATCAGTGTCATCTGGGCTGCATTCTTATTTAGAGGTGCTACCAGGGAGGAATCTGCTTCCAAATTACTTCAGGTTGTCGGCAGAATTTCTTTCCCTGCAACTGTAGGATTCAAGCCAGCTTGCTTCTTCAAAGCTGGCAATACAGAGTTTCTGACATGTGACACATGTGTGCACAATCCTCCTTTTAAGAGTTTCCACCTGACTCAGTCAAGTATAGCAAAGGTAATGTCCCTTTTTATTAGCTCATACTCATTAGGATGGCTACTATTAAAGAAAAAATTAGAAAACAATGTGTTGGTAGGAATATGGAGAAATTGGAACCCTTACATATTGGTGATGGAAATGTAAAATGGTGCAGCCTCTATGGGAAACAGTATAGTGATTTCTCAAAAAATTAAACATAGAACGACCATATGATCCAGCAATTCCACTTCTGGATATATACCCCAAAGAATTGAAAGCAGACTATAGAAGAGATATTTGTACACTCATAATCAGAGCAGCATTATTCACGACATCCAAAGGGTAGAAGCAACCCAAGTGTTCATTGAAAGATGAATGGAAAAACAAAATATGGTGTGTATTCAATGGAATATTGTTCAGCCTTAAAAAACAAGGACATTCTGTTTTATGCTACAACATGGATGAACTTTGAGGAGAGTATGCTAAGTTAACAGTCACAAAAATATAAATATTCTGTGATTCCACTTATATGTGGTACCTAGAATAGTCAAACTCATAGAGATAGAAAGTAGAAAGGTGGTTGCCAGGGGCTGGGGGAGGAATGGAGAGTTGTTGTTTAATGGGTACAGAGTTTCAGTTTTGCAAGAGGAGAGTTCTGGAAATTGGTTACACAACAATATGAATGTTCTTCACACTACTGAACTGTACACTGAAAGATGGTTAAAATGGTAAAGTTCATGTGCATTTTACTAAAATTAAAAATTTTAATTTAAAAATCAACTGATTTGGGATTTTAAGTATACCTGTAGAATCCCTTCACTTTTGTTGCACTCTTTTTTAAAGGAGCAAGTTACAGTTCTTGCCCAAACTCAAAGGGAGAGGATTATACAAGGTGTGAACACCAAGGGGGTGGGGACCATGGGTCTTCCTTAAAGTCTGCCTGCCATATTTCCTAAAAATCAAAAGTGAAGTGAAACAAGTGAAATCCACAGCACATCCAATTGATGTCATAATAATACACATAGATTTTAAAACAGTAATTTGATTGTATGGCCCTTATAAGTATACCACAAAGACAAAAAAAAACTTTTCAGTGATCATAGTGTTAATAATAATATTAGTATGATTCTTCTGAAACCAGTATATGTATATAGTAGGATAAAGCAAATAGCTAATGGTTAGAAACCAAAATTTTCAAAATAAGAGAAATAGAAATACAAATATAAAATCTAATAAAAATGTATTCTTAAATTTTAACCAGAAATATTGGAATGAACTTGAGATACATTTTCTCTTTAAAAGTATATATATTTTATTTCTGTTCATTGTACAAATCTGGAAACAATAACCAATCCATAGCAGTAGGTACTTCTAGATCCTGCCTATGGTCACTATATACCATTTTTTGTTAAAAGAAATGAGAGCCTTTTGGAAAAATGACTGATTCTAGGTCTGGGGCAGAAAATAACATATGATGAGCCTACATCTTTTTATACCAGAAAACAAGGAAACTACCAAGGATTTTGAGGGCCATGTCAACAGACTCAACAGTGTATCACAGAGACTTCCATCAGCCAGAGGTGGAATAATATAAGTACAATAACTTTAATGAAAAATTAAATATAATAATGACTGTGATTAATTGAAACACAGCAAATATACTAAAATTCATGTCTATGTAATAACATTTTAAAAGGCAGACAAAAAAACCTCTGATAATTTTTAGACAATATGACAATTTATTATTTTAAAAACTTGCAAATGAAGGAAAAGAACCAACATTTAATCTGCCTTTCCTATATAAATTACCTCAGGGTAACTTTAGAGAAGATTTCCAGCTAAAAAATTATTTTAAAAAAATTAAATTATTACTGTTTTGGGAACCTCCTAATGAAATATTGTGTCTAGGCAGTTGTTATTTCAATGGTTACTGACATCATAACTTCTAGTTCTAATATTTGGTATTCATAGGAAATACCCAGGAAAAGAGAAACGTGCTAAACAATGCCATGTGGTTGCAATCAGCAAAATCCAGTCTAAGAAATTCTAGACAAACAACCTGTTTCCTTCAACAAATAAATTTCAAAAAAAAAAATATGGGGTGACTATTAGATTAAAAAAGACTTTAAAGTAAATTAGCCAAAGGCAATGTGATCCTTGTTTGGATAATAATTTGAACAAACCAAATGTAAAAGACATTTTTGGGCAGTCAATATTTGATAATATTAAATTAATACCACTTTTTAAAGATATAAACATGCTTACGGTTTTAAAAAGAGTCTTATCATTAGAATTCCATACTCAAATATTTATGGATGAAATGATACGTTAGATATTTGCTTTGAGATAATCCAGTGAAGATAGGGTGGGAAGTTGGAGTGGCTATGGTTCTAGGTGACTCAGGACTGTCCATGAGTTGATAATTATTGAAGGCAAGCAATGGGTATATGGGAGCTCATTGTATTATTTCCTCTACTTTGGTTTAAAATTCACCTTAATAACAAGTTTTTTTGTTTGTTTGTTTGTTTGTTTGTTTCTGAAGCTTAAGCTTTAGACCAGGAACCAAAAAATATATTTTTTTTAATGTGCTTTGGAGAAGTTTGAAATACAGTGCTGTTATGGTGGGCTGGCCAACCCCTGGTGGATTAAGTAAGAAAGAATTCCTTGGAAACCAGGTTCTCCAGTGCTCCATACCATGTGCTTTCCTGTCTCGTCAGTCTTTCAGTATTGTTGGTGGCTGGGAAGAAGGATTGAGATTTGTTGGTTTGGTTTGATTGGGTCATCCAGTTTGCTCTGCCACCAGACTGAATCTAGTGACTCACTCGGCGGTGGCTTCTTATTGAGAGTGTTGGGGTGAAACCCTGAGCTCCACACCAGGCCTGCTGTTGAGTGGTCCTGGTTCCAATGTTGGTTACCTTTGAACAAGTAGTCTAGGTGCAGGTGGACACATTTTCTGTAACGAAGACAGCACTTGAGATAAGTATTTCTTTTTGGGCCTTTTTCAACTCCTTATCTAGCTCCAAAAGGCTTCCCTCTTCACATTATTTGGAAACTTATACTTTATATACATAGGGCCACAGCAGAACCAGATTCTTCTCTTAAAAAGTGCCAGAGCCACATTCTAGCCTCATCCACTGTCCTGAAGGAATAACAAAGATGCTTATTTTGTCTGCACCTCCCTAGCCAAAAACACAACCCCTTCCACTCCTAAAATAAACACAAAATGACAGCAAAGCAAAAAAGTTTATCCTAGAGTAGTGTGTCCCTTTGGATTTCCAGACTTTTGTGGGGCAAGATGTCCGTACTCTTTGGAATTTAGGCAAAATGAGGGCTATGCTAAAGTTCTTTGACTTAGCAATCTCCATAGATACAAGTGCAGCTTTGCTCCAGAGCAAAAGCATGTCAGCTCTGTCCCCACCCCAACAAAACAGAATAACAAGTATATGCAGTATCTTCCCACTGTTGGTCTATAGATGTGTTTACCATTTTGATCTTAGACGTTAGATGTTTTAAGAGCAGTGGTTAATTCTGAGTTGCAAAGCAGTAAAAAATGCTAAAAGTGCTAATAAGAAACAATGTGCATTTTACAGAAATAGGACTAAGAGCAAAAATTACAAGGGAGAAAAAGGGGCTCGTTTTTCTGTAACTGACCATAACCACCAAGAGAAGAAAAAAAAAAGGAAAAATTTGAAGTTTGCAACAAGAGGACCAGCATCATTGTCTGGTTAATTTAGGAGAAGGAGGGGCATTTATTCAACAACTCAAAAGCTAAGCTCATGGAAGTGCCACTGGTGATATATTAGATGTGAGCTGAGGATGGCCCTCTAGGTACCTGGGGATCTGTACCACTACCCTCCAAGTGTGATGGCCACCACAGCTGCCAAAGGAGTTCCTGCTGCAGGTCAGGAGTGTCAAAGAGAGGTCCTTCTTTCTAATGTTTTAAAACTACACAAGTAATACGTAAATACATTTTTGAGATTAATGATTCAGACTCTACAGAAAAAGTTCTCCATGACCCAGTATCGGGCCCCTCCCTGAAGGAAACCACTTTATCCTTCGGTATGGGCCCTGGCAACCATCCAGGCTTTTTTCTATGCATTGACCTTCTTCTAAGTACCTGTAGAAATGGGTTGGGTTTTTCTTTTTCCCTTCTGTAAGTGAAACTGTACTACCCTTCACAATTGGATTTTTCATTTAGCAGGATGTCTTGAAGATCTTTCCATGTCAATATATAAGATTTATCTAATTTCTGTTGCCTGTCATTTTGTAGCATGGACAGGCTGCAATTTAACCATACTCCTAGTGTTGCACATTTAGACTTTCTATTTTCTGCTGTTGCCAACAGTGCATAGATGCTGTGAGCATCCTTGTTAATTCTTCCTTGTGAGAGTTTTTGCTTTAGACACTAAGAAGTAGAATAATTAGGTCAAAAGGGATGTACTTTTTATGTTAATAGATTCTACCGTGTGGCCTGCCATAGTGACTGTTCTAGTTTACATGTGTCTGGCACTACATGGGTTTTCACTGTAGGTTTAACTCATCTCTTCAGGAAAAAGATGAAAGCATATGCTTGATTTTAAAGCATCAAAGGATCTCTGGACATTTGGGGTTGGAGGAAGGGGATGAAATGTATAAAGGAACAGCAACTTTAATACCTCTTTAGTCACTTTAGCTTTAAAAACAAAGGGGTTTGGGATCTGACCTGCATGTATTTGAAGGCCCTCTGTGCCAGCTGACAGTGAGAGCAGCCAGGTCTGCCCAGTTTTAAGCCTCTGGGCAGAAGACTTCCTTCCCATACTGACAGGTGTCTAAACAGATGGAGCAGCTTTAAAAGAAAAGTGAAAACACCTGCTAGCTTAGGACACAAGGCTCTTGAAATGGTAAGCAAGGACCTGTCTTCCTTCCAGGAGGGCAGGCCACATAGTGGGTGAATGAATAGGATTTGACTGGTGACAGTTATGAGCTGTGGTGGGTAAACCCCTGCTGAGCTCTTTGCAGTTAAGGAGTTGAGGTACTCACCCTCACCTCAGGGAGAATGAGGTGGTTCTGCCATGGACCTGTCTATGTGGACACGAGGTGGTTGGGTGTCTAGGGGAACCTCATCAATGATGGGTAGTGAGCCAGCCCTGAAAGGCTTGCAGCCCCCAGAGACTCAATTTTGGGTGAGGGTCCCCAGGGGCTCTAGCAGCCTGCCAGCCTCCTACCTCCCCAACTCTAACCATATTCCAGTTTGTTGAGTTTCTCTACTTTTAAAAAGGTTTAGAGTTCACTATTTACCTTTATGATTATGGCTTTGAGAGAGAAGAAGGAAGCTGGAGAGCCAGAGGTTTTAAGAAAATACATAGGGAAACAATTGTGAGTCTCCTGACTAGCTTTCTAATCCTTGGTGATTCCTTTGATTCTAGGCAAAACCTAGAAGGAATATCCTTTACATTTCCTTTCAGTTTTGTAAGAACAAACATCTCCTCTCACTCTTCTTTATTTAATCAAGAGATGCAGCACATCCATTTCCTTCACAGGGTCTTACGTCCACATTTAGCTAAATTAACATCAGACAGAATGAGTTGAGGGAAGCTCTTTAACCAAGCATTCAAATTAACTTTTCAAGTCATGAAACTATATCCAGAACTTTAAAAAGGTGTGCATATTGGGGCTAGTTAATACTTGCTTCTACCACTTGACCAGGTTGGAAAAACATAACAGCTGGCCCCCATCCACATTATCTATCCAGCTATGAAGAACTTTGTCTGCTAGCCACAGAAGCTCATTAACAAACATACAGAGAATTCGTTTCTCTCCCTTCCTCACACATTGTTTGTTATTTTTTCTTTCTTAAGAGGAGTTTGATTTCAAACCCTGCAGTGGCATTATTGTGCAGTCCTGTTCCCGGGATCACCTTCTCTACAAGGTGATCTTATCTGCTGTTTATGGGTATGGAGAAGAGTAGGGGGCCAATTCTCTTGTTTTGGAACCAGTTGAAGCCTCTGAACTCCAGAGAACCCCACTCTTATCCTCTTTGCAGCACTTAGATGTTAAAGGGGTATTATGCAAGACATTTATTTTTTCTCCTATGTGGTGTGCATACATTATTGCTCTCAACTGTTATTAGATTTCCTAGAGTGGGTCTTCCCTCAGAACTGCTTCAAGGCTCTAAGCTCAGCTCTTAGCTTTGATTTGAGAATGGGGAGTAGGGGCTGATAGGCAGGAGAGTGCTCAGTTTCAATTTTGTTTGGATCCCTGGAGGAAGGAGAGTTGCTGTTACCAGGAAAAGGTGAGTGCTGATCTTCCCTAGTGGGAAAAAGGCCTGTGGCCTTCCTTTGTGGGTTATGTCACATGGAGGCACAGGAGGCCTGGAGGAGGCTCTGGGTCTTACAGTGCATGGACAGTAGGGGTGGTACCCTCTGCGCAGTGCCTGAGGTTACATGCTTCCCATAAGGAGCGTAACAACTCATGGTTGTGTTTAGGGCTCCAGAAAGATAATCTGTGGCAGTGACATCAGGCCATCCTATATCCTGTGAACTCCTAAAATTTTGTAGGCTCTTCATTTTTGAAAATATACTAAGAAGCAAATAGCCTGGGCATACACATCCTCACTCCCTTCCCTCCAACTTAGCTCAGAGCAAGGAGAAAGTTCCTTGGCTTTAGAAATTAGGATATTATATGAGGGATCCAGTGGGCAGACTAAGTGGCCCCAATGAGGAGCATCTAAACTGGGCAGAGGCCAACATGACTGACTGAACTTTACCTCCTCCACTGCTTTAGCCAGATCTGGGTCATTTAACAAAACCTCCAGATCATCTCTTCCTCTCATTGGAGTTTGGGAGGCTGCCTGAGCTTGTGCAGATGTGTGTTTCAGTTTGTGGGCCTTCAGTTGATTTTAAGGGACTCTTCCAATCTCAAGGAAGCCCTCTCTGGGCTCAGCTCCACTGAGCAGCTCCCAGTGGCTGCAGCAGGAACTTTGGCCTTCTCAGGAAGAAGGGTGGGGGTAGGCAGTTGTGTTGGTTTCATCCTGGAACCTCCAGAGACAGGAGGACAGGCTACCTGACCCTTTCCTATCTGTGTTGCTAGTCACATATTGGGCACATCTAGCATTTTAAAGAACTACTAAGCTCTCCTAGAAACTAGCTCTGTCTTCATATAGGATACTTAATCCCTGGTTGTCAAAGTGATTTGTGAGTACCAAGAAGACAAGAAGGATGAAAACCATTCATTGAGAGACTGTGATGGCTACCCCATTGTTCAGAAGTTTGACCTCAAAGTTGACAGACTCCAGTCTGTCAGCCTGTTTTGGGCCATCTCCCACTTTTCTGGTCTCTAACATACCTCTTGCAGACCAGCCACTCACTTGATACCTGGCACAGTTCAGCTGGGGTTCCTGCCCTTGCCCTCCACCTCCAGAAGGCATGTACCCATCTCAGCACACTCAAAAGGGCTTTTGGCTTTCAGGCTCTAGCTTTAGCCATGAGAAACTCACTCTTCTGGGTTCCAAAAGATGACATTAATCCATTCTCCTCAGACCAAGCATATTCATTCTGATCACTGGGATGATTGAGTCAGTGGGAAGGGGTGACATTGCTTTCTGAGCTATTGTGAAAAAACATCACTGGGACTGCACTTTCACACAGAATGGAGACAGTCGTTCTCCAGAGTTGGGACAAATTAAAACTCTTGAAGAATATCTTTGTCTCTGGGTGTTTCAAAGGCAGTAATAATCACTTTACAAACAATAGCTGTTTTCTTCTGCAACCCATTTCCCTAGATTTTACTAACATATCTGGCAGTCAAACCTCAAACCACCATGGCTAAAGCTGGATGTTTGGGAGGTGGGGTTAGGGGTAGGGTCAATTTGAGGGGCCAATTAGAAATCTGCACACCCATACAGCCCCCACTCCCACCCCCAATTTTTAAGTGTTCTTGCCAGGGAGTTGTTTGTTAAATGGGGAAAGAAACCAAGTAATGAAACCTTTTTCTCACGTAAGCTAGGGCAGAGCTGTACCTAAAGGTTTCTGGACTTGTTGCCACCCTCAGTGGTGTTTCGCCTCTGGTGAATTTGACAAATAAGCAGCAGCGCAGGGAGGTTTCTCATGATCCTTGGAGGCAGAGCTCAGGGAAGGAGGGAAGGAAATGGAAAGTGAGTGCCCAGGCCTCACCTGAAATGGCCTGCCTTCAGGCCCCAGGCAAGCCATTCTGCTCCGTGGTTTGGGTAGGAACCCCAGGGAGTTACATCCTGATTTCTTGGTAAGGATACTTCAGGAAGCTGAAGAGGAGAAGGGGGAGGAAGGAGCTTCTCTAACCACTGGACTGAGCAGTGGGCCTCCAGTGGAGGCACTATTAGCATTTGAAAACTCTGAAGGGGCTGGGAGCTTCCTGGGGTGGGCACTGGGGCCTGAGCAAGAGCCTCGCAGTGGCTCCACACAGAATGGGGCTGAGCATCCAGGGTATAAAGACCAGATTGGACTTAAGAATGAGCCCTTTGTGGCTTTGTCCCAGGCTTGAAAACTGTGAAAAAGACTGTTTCTTAGCCACAGCAGAGCTAATAAGTCTAGTTCTCCCACCAGGCAGGGCTAGGAAAGAAAGACCCTGTCATGGTCTGTAAGATTGTTCGCCTCCTGCTCGCTAAACCTTCTTGTGGGTGGCAAGCTTTCTCCTCCCCCCACCCCTTAACTCACTAGAACATTTTGCCAAATCTTGATCACACACACTCAGGGTAGTGTGTAGGTTCTAGAGCAGTGACTGGGTCTGTCTCCCTTTCATGCCTTAGGATCCTCCAGTTTTCAGCTGCCTAAATTGGGCTCCTTCTTAAATTAAGTCTGTACAAAGCACCGTTTAGTCATTCTTCATTTAAACTGTTTAGGTTTGCACAGGATTTATTCTAAAATAATTATCGATTCTGGTTAATAAAGAGTCATAGCTCCAAACCTTTTCAGCCATTTCCCTGTTTCTAGCCTAAGTCTCTATGGTGTTTTGGGGTATATTTCTACGGACCAGACATCAGCTAGACCTGTGGCACTGGGAGGCGGGGGCAGGGAACTGGCCCAGTTCTTACTTAAATCAAGAGTGATGGTGCCACCTCCTGGCACTTTCTGTTAGCTACAGGCTCTGTGGCCAGTCCTATTTTCTAATAGAGACTGGGACCTGGGTGGGAGTAGCTGTTCTATATTCCAGTGCAGGAATAGTAACATGCAGTAGTGGACAGCACACTGAGTAGGCACACTGTTTCCTCTTTACAGATAAGGAAACAGGCCAGGGTCACAACTTGCAAGGAGCAGGGGCAAATAGGAGCAGGGCCTACCCAGCTGCAGAGTTAACCAGAAGGCCAGGGTCTGCCAAATCCAACAGGAGATTTAGATGGTAAATGGACAAGGTATTCAATAACATGAATAGTGAGGACTCTGTACCCTCCTCAGTGCTCTGACGCAGTCCTGCTGATTTCAGATCAATATGACTCTAAACCTCTAAGAGCTCTTTAACCCTTGTTCATTTCAGCTTTAATGTTGAGTAAGCAACAGTATCTATTAGAAATTAAAAACTTTTTTCATTCAATTATTTTGAAGTTATCAAATTGTCTTCTACTTTATGGTAAGCAACACTGATTTTCCCTTTATTTTCCTTATTTAGTGATATGAAGTTTCCTTAAAAGTGTTGGTTTAAGTTTTTAAAAAGTGAGTCAATTTTAGGGAGAAAAACACAGGTAGATAACGGTACAGGTGATACATAGATTTGTTAAAAATCCAGACAGGTGTTATGGATGACTCAGAAGTTTGGGAAATGTTGCACTATGCCCATCATCACTGACTTGCCCCATGACCTTGGGCAGTCTCGAGGCTCCTTTCCTCATTTGTAGAAAATGAAAATGTTGGACTAGGTGATCATTTAGATATGTGGACCTATAAAATGCTGTGATGATTGGGCATTATGAGATAGGCTTCTCCCAGACTAGGCTCTTACCCTGAGGAGGTGGTAACAAGGAATCCAAGGCCTTGGCCTTGCTTTACTCAATTTGCCTCCCCCAAATTTCTCCTTTTTACCTGCTTTCTTGCTTGCTCTTTTCTTTCTCTTCTTTCCTTTTCTCCCTCCCCACTCTCTTTTCCTTCCTTCTTTCTCTCTTTCTCCCTTCCTTTCTTTCTTCTTTCCTTCCTTTCCTTCCTTTTCTCCCTCTTTCCCTCTCTCCCTTTCTCCCTGTCTCTTTCGTTCATCTTTACTGAGATGTAATTCACATACTATTTAATTTACAGTTGTGAAGCCATCACCACAATGAACCCTAGAACATTTTCATCCCAAATTTAACTTCATACCAATCACTCATCATTCTCCTCTAACCATCCCATCCCTAGGCAACTACTATCTACCTGTCTACATAGATTTTCCTGTTCTGGACCTTCTATATAAATGGAATCACATATGGCCTTTTGTGATTTGCTTTCAGGTAGCGTAATGTTTTTAAGGTTCATGTTTTAGCATGTATCAGTACTTTATTCATTTTTATTGCCAAATAACATTCTATTGTGTGGATACACCACATTTTATTTATCCATTCATTAGTTGACGGACATTTGGGTGGTTTCTGCCTTTGGACTATTGTGAATAATGTTGCTATGAACATTCCTGTACAAGTCTGTGTGGACATGTTTTCATTTCTCTTGGATATATTCCTAGAGGTGGAATTATTGGGTCATATTATTTTGTGGAATCACCAAACTCTTTTCCAAAGCAGTTCTATGATTTTACATTGCCACCAGCAATGTATGAGGGTTCCAATTTATTCACATTCTAGCCAATACTTGTTATTGTCCTTTTTAATTTTAGTTATCCTAATAGCTGTAAAGTGATGGTATCTCATTGTGGTTTTCTTTAATGGGTTATCATGTTGAACGTTTTTTAATGTACTTATTGGCTATTTATACATCTTCTTTGGAGAAATATTTATTAAAATCATTTGCCCATTTAAAAATTGTATAACTTATCTTTTTATTATTGAACTGTAAGGCTCTTTATTCTGGATGCAATATACTTTATATAGTCTGTATACCTATCAGATATGTGATTTGCAGATATTTCCTCTCGTTTTCAGGTTTGCCTTTTTATTTTCTTTTTTAATCACTTTAAGTGTACAATTCTGCAGCATTAAGTACATTCACACTGTTGTGCAACCATCACCACCAGCCATCTCCAGAACTTTTTACATCTTTCTAAACTGAAACTCTATACCCATTAAATTCTGATTCCCCATTCCCCTCTTTCCCCAGCCCCTGGCAACCACTGTTCTATTTTCTGTCTCTATGAATTTGACTACTCTATGTGCCACATATAAGAGGAATTACACAGTATTTTTTTGTGTGTGACTAGTTTATTTCTCATAGCATAATGTCTTCAATGTTCATTGATTCTGTGGCATGTGTCAGATGTCCTTTTTAAGGCTGAAAAATAAACACATTTTGTTTATCCATTCATTCATTGATGGACACTTGGATTGCTTCCCTTTTTTAGCTATTATGAATAATAACTGCTATGAACATGGGTGTACAAATATGCATTTGAGTCTTTCAATTCTTTGAGGTATACATTCAGAAGAATTAACTAGATCTTGTGGTAATTCTGTTTAACTTTTTGAGAAATTGCTGTATTATTTTCCACAGTGGCTATACATTTTACATTCCCACCAAGGGTTTTAATTTTTTCACATTCTCACCAATACTTTTATTTTCTGGGTTGTTTTTATTTGTTTATAATAGCTACCTCAATAGGTATAAGGTGGTATCTCCTTCTGGTTTTGATTTGCATTTCTTTTCATTTTCTTGATAGTACTGTTTGCAGCACCGATTTTAATTCTTCTTTTTTTCTCCCTCTTTAATTCCTCCCCTCACCCCCCACTTCCACCCCTGACCTATGTATGTTGCCATTCATTTTCACCTTCTCTGAAGGTGGGGTGTCTCCTCTCACATGCTCACAGTGTGCACCCAGGGTATGGTGCCACTTCCCCACCACCACCCCCATGCACTTAGGGCCCCCCAGCGCCCTCAGGGCCTAGCTCACCCAGGGCATGTAAAGGAGTCATGCTAACCATTACACTATGGAGCCACCCCCAAAAGATTTTAATTTTAATGGAGTCAAATTTATACGCCTTTTGTTGCTTGTGCTTTTGGTCTTCTATCTAGAAAACATTGTGTAATCTAGGGTCAGATTTGCTCCTATGTTTCTTCTAAGAGTTTTATAAATTTAACAGTTACAGTTAGGCCTATGATTCATTTCAAATTAATTTTTGTTTATGGTATAAGGAAGAGTTCCAACTTGATTCTTTTGTAAATGGATATCCACTTGTTCTAGCACCATTTGCTGAAAAGACTATTCTTTCTTAAATTGAATTATCTTGGTGCACTTGTCGAAAAGTAATTGGCCTTAAATGTGAGGGTTTATTTCTGGGCTCTAAATTCTGTTACATTGATCATATGTCCATCCTTATGCCAGTGCCACACTGTCTTGATAACAGTAGTTTTGAAATTGGGAAGATTAAGTCTTTCACCTTTGTTCATTTATTTAAAAATGATTTGGGCTATTTTGGGTTCCTTGCATTTTCATATAAATTTTAGAATTACCTTGTGAATTTCTGCAAAGAAAAAGAAAAGCTTCTGGCATTTTGGTAGGGATTGCATTGAATCTGTAGATCAGTTTGGGAAATATTGCCATCTTAACAGTAGTCTGCTGATCCATGAACATTGGATATCTTTCTATTTATGCAGGTCTTCTCTAATTTCTTTCAGCAATGTGTTATAGTTTTCAGAGTATGAGTTTACATTTCTTTTGTTACATATATTTCTAAGCATTATAATCTTTTTTATTCTGCTATAAATAGAAGTGATTTTTTTGTACATTGCTCTTATATCCTGCAACCTTGCTGAACTTGTTTATCCCAATAGTATTTTAGTGGATTTCTTAGGATTTTCTATAGATAAAATCATGTCCTCTGCCAGTATAGACAGTTTTAGTTCCTTTTCAGTCTACCCAAATTTTATTTCTTTTTCTTGCCAAGTTGCCCTGATTAGAACTTCTACACTGTAGAGTAGGAGCAGTGAAAGTGAGTATCTCTGTATTGTTTCTGATCTTGGAGGGAAATAATTCAGTCTTTCACCATCAAATATATTAGCTGTAGATTTGATGTAGTTGCCCTTAAACAGATTGAGCAAGTTCCTATCGGTTCCTAGTTTGAGTGTTTTTATCATGAAAGAGTATTGGATTTCGCCAAATGCTTTTTCTGTTTCTACTGAGATGATCATGTGGGGTTTTGTTTGTTTGTTTGTTTACCCTTATTCTGATATAGTATGTTATATTGATTTTCTTACGTTACACCAACCTTGCATTTCTGGGTTAAATCCCACTTGGACATTATATATAATCCTTTTTATATGTAGCTATGTTCAGTTAGCCTGTATTTTGTTGAGGATTTTTGTGTCTGTATGCATCAAAGATATTGGTCTGTGGCTTTCTTTGCTTGTAGTGCCTTTGCCTGGTTTTGGTATCAAGATAATACTAGCTTCATAGAATTAATTGGGAAATATTACCTCTTTTATTTTTTTGGAAAAGTTTGTGAAACATTGGTATTAAATTTTCTCTAGATGTTTGGTAGAATTTACTAGTGATGCCATCTGGGCCTGGATTTTTTTTATTGTGGAGGAAAGTTTTAATTACTAATTCAGTTTTTTTACTTGTTGCATTGTTTCTAACATGTAGATAATGCAGGCTGCTTATAGACACATACCTGTAAAAGGAGAGGGAATCTGGGAAGAGTGGGTCCAGCAGGAGTTTGCAGAGATGGGGGTTTTTGGTTGGCTCTGCTTAGAGCCATGCCCTCTCTGCCCATTTTTATTCCGTTTCTCTTAGAGGAGGAAGTTTTTCTTCTCCCTCCTGAATGAATGCTTTTGAGGTCAGGACTGATAACCTGAGGCTGTCTCTTGGATGGAAAAAGTGGTGCATAACTTCACCTGATATGGGAGGAAGTTAGTATTCTGACCAAGACAAGCAAGAGTAGAAGCTCTCTCAAGCACCCCTGGGAGCCTTCAGGCTGAGAGCATGAGAGAGAGAGAGAGAGAGAGAGCGAGAGAGAGAGAGACAGAGTGTGTGTGTGTGTGTTGCCTTGCCTCAAATAGTGATAAAAAGTGAAGAGACCTTGGCTGTTGATATTCCCAGATCTATGTGATATACCACAGTGGACTATCATGCAGTCATTTCAGAAATGAGGTAGCTTTCTATGTGTTTATGTGAGATGATTCCAGGATACATAATTAAGTGAAATGTGCAAAGTAGTGTACTGCCATATGTATTAGAAGAAAAAGAATAGAACCTTTAGACACACACAGGTTGTTAAATCAGAGTACCCTTGAAGGACACCAAGATAAAAGTTGGGGTAGTTGAAGACTGCACGTTTTTCTGTTGGGCAGCCAAGACACAGCATCTGTGTTCTCATGGAAATAGCTGCCCCTCCAGGCTGTATGTCTCTGCCAAGTGGTGTGAGGCACAGTTCGAACCTCCATATACTATGGGCCTCCAGTGTTTCTCATTGAGAAGCTGTTCCCTAAATCCATCTACCTGGAAGAAACTGCTGAGATCTCCAAGGCCCTCCAAAGTTAGGTATTCCCTTTTGAGCACAATTTTAGCGGCACAGAAACCCTGGCCTATTTTTCCAAGGTGAAAGTCTTTCACTGCCCTCTAGTCTCCTTGTGGACTTCTGGTCACTGATCAGGTGGCGCCACAGTAAATCATTTTATTCTTTCTTGGTAGACCAAATCATGGCTGTTCCCCTACACCCTGAATAAGCGAAAGTGCTAGGGAGGTGGAACAGATGTTGGAAGGCTTTGGACTTGCCAGGCCAAGTGAGCATGCATACTAGCAGCCCTTTCTCTTCTATTGAAAGCTGGCAGAATTGACCAGCAGGAGTGTGTGGTTTGGGGAAAATAGTCACCCTTTGTTCCCGTCCACATGAATGCTTCCCCCCCTTCACAGGGTCTACTAACTTGGAAGGCTGTGGATTTTCCCAACCTAGGCTTCTCAGACCCCAGGATGGGTTTCAGGCCTGGATCTGGATGAAGGGCCTCAAACACTGAGGATCCTCCTGTCTCTCCCACAGAGAACACCTTCTGCAGTGGAGACCACGTTTCTTGGCACAGCCCCTTGGATAACAGTGAGTCAAGGATTCAGCACATGCTTCTGACAGAGGACCCGCAGATGCAACCTGTACAGACACCCTTTGGGGTAGTTACCTTCCTCCAGGTGAGGCACAGGTTGGACATGGGCTTGAGCCTTCCTGGGAGAAAGATACTGGGAAGGCAGGAGGGCTTGGGTAGCAGAAGTGAATGGAACAGGAAATTTTCTATTTTCTCTCATTTTCTATCCCCTCTGATGGTTTGTCAGCTCAATTCAAATGGTCTGATCTACTCTGCTGAGATGGGAGAAGGAGGAAGGGGAAGGGACCATTTGGATAGGAGAGAATAGTTGTAGCTGAGCGGGTAACAGGAAGAGTATTTCTGTGAACTAGTTTGAGACCCAGGCATCCACAGGCACAGGAGCTCCCAGCAGGAAGGCAGCTTTGGGCTGGACTTGCCACTACCCAAAAGGGATGTGCATCCACCCCAGCTGCACAGGGCTTCCTTGTGAACATGATGAGGTCTGTGTGAAGTTTAGTTGTTTCCCTTGAGATTTACTCAAAGGCTCAGCCCCTGATAAGGAAGGGAGCTTCTCTGCCAGCTGCTGGGGCCCTTTGATCATAGTTCAGAGCTTGGAAGTTCTTCGAATCGCCTCTGTTTACATTTCCCATGCTCCCACACTGGGCACAAATGTCTCCCTGGACCCTCCCTGCTTCTAAAAGACATGGGCTGGGAACCCATCCTGAGTTGGCAGGGCCCTGATTTTCTCCTCCACAGTTTAAGGCTAAACTTTGTGTCTATGAACACCTGACCTATCACAGCAGGGCAAAAATCAGGCAACTATTCCCTCCTAAAGGAACCTCCCCATATTAGATGCCCAGCTCCTGAGCACACACAAATCCTGCCTGTGGTCTCGCTGCTTGAGGTGACACTGACAGCCTACATGGCTGACCTTCTGGATGGGTAGGAGGAATGGCCATTAACGCATAACGGAATCTTGTTCCTGGATCTCAGATTGTTGGCGTCTGCACTGAGGAGCTCCATGCAGCCCAGCAGTGGAACGGGCAGGGCATCCTGGAGCTGCTGCGGACGGTGCCCGTGTGAGTAACCCACTCCCTACGAGGTGGGTGCCTGGCTTTCCAGGCCTGGGGATGGCATTCCCTCCCTCCCCCACACTAGGGTTTCCCTTACGTTGCCATTCGGATGTCCTGACAACTCACTCCCTGATGGCTGACCACTAACCACTCCCCTGTGTTCTGGCCTTGGGGCAGCAAACAGGGCAGGCTATAGGCCCAGCCCAAACCCTCAGTTACCATCCTGTTCCCTTTCTTTGTCCACAGTGCTGGTGGCCCCTGGCTGATAACTGACATGCGGAGGGGAGAGACCATATTTGAGATTGATCCACATCTGCAAGTATGTCTTGAGTGAGGAAAACCTTTCTAGCACACCGTGCCTAGGCCTCTTCCAAATAACATTGGCTTTCATCTTGGGAAAAAGGAGGAGCTTTATTTGTGAGTGAGTAGAAGTATGGCATGGTTTAGAACTTGCCCCCTGAATTTTATAGAGCACATAAGGGAGCAGAAATTCCAGGCTAAGAAAACTGGTCTCGGACACATGTTTTTGCATTCAAAGAGGATAATTTTATTGTCTGCAAGTCACAGATCAATAAACGTGACTTAAAAAAAAATAAGATCACCAGCAACAAGGAAAATCAATATAGTTGTTATTGCTTGCCCAATATTCACCCTCCCACTTCCCCCTTATAAGAACACAGACTTTCTTTCAAGGAGCCATCCCACTGCTGTCTCTACCACCCTGTAACAGAGTAGGTGATCTTGACCCCACAGCCCAGGTGCAAGGGAGGTGCCCTGATTGGTTTAATGGTCTCATCCCCTTTTTAGGTGTATTTATATCTTAGGCAGTCACACACCAGGCTCCTTCCCTGGGTAGGTTAGCATTCCTTGCTGTGTAAAGGAAGTTTATACGTACAGGGCTGCAATTGCCCGCTCACTGTGGCCCAGCGGTATACAATTTCAGTGTCATCTTTGGTTTTGTAGGAGAAGTACTCTTTTCGCTGCAGGTGAATTTTGAAAGCCATATAGAGTATAACTTCCTTTCTTATGGGCTCCTTGTGAAGCAGGAGCAGCAGATAGCTAATAATGTGCCTGGCTTGGGTCTGCCTCCTTCTCCTTTCCCCCACCAATTGCAGGTTATTGCCATCACTGAACCTTTTATGTCTCTGTAAGAATCTGTAGGCCACAGGCAGCTTTTAGGAGTTACACATCCTCTAGGAAGGAAAAGAGGTGGCAGGGGAGAGGTAGCAGGTAGACACATAGCCAGCAGTTGCTGGGTTCTTTACTGCAGGCCTGTGAGTTTTGGGGCAGAAACACTACTCATTCATAAATGATGCTCCTCTGTTTTCCTAGTGCCGTTAGCACAAAGTTTCCAAACGCTGCCAGGATCCTCTGTTATCTCTACTTTAAATTTGGTTTCCTTGTAGCTTCTGCTTATACAAGATCCAGGAACCATCAAGGGTCTGTTTCCCTAAGCCCCTTGTTCTATAGACACTCTGGGATCTATCATGGGACACCGGACTGTTGTTTGGCCCCAGTCATTAAGTGCCAAGTCATTAAGTACTAAGAAAGAGCCTGGTCCTTTGAACTAGTAGGGTAAGCAGCCCATCCTTTCTCTGCATGCCAAGACAAGTTCTCTTCTTAGTCTTTAGGCTTTCCTGAGACCAGCCAGCAAGACCAAGAGCACCTAGTGGTATTTAAAAGCAAGCAGGTCTTAGTGAGAAAGTCCAGCTTTCTTTCCTGGTGGCTCTGTACACCAAGTGGGGACTCTTGTGTTCATTTGTGCTAGTCTAGGGCCTGCTTGCAGGTGGTTCATTTTAGAGCTAGTTTCTGTTCCTTTTCTCCAGGCTCTACCACTAGCTAGCTGTGTGCCTAAGCAAGTCCCTTAACTTCTCTGGGTCTTAACACTTTACTTTTTTATTCAGCTAATTGAGCCAAGAGGCATCCTCAGCTCTTTGTTTGAGTGAGGGGGCCTCAGGGTGGCCAGTGGAGAGAGAAAAGCTCAGGTATACCTTGAGCAAACTAGGGCTCACATGCTTTTGCCTGGAGCAGAGCTTCCCCCACTGTCATCAGCCTCTCCCTGTCACTGCTCACAATCCCATCTTTACCCAGGTAATGGTAGCACTGGAAAGGAGGAGCGTGTGGTTGATGGGAAGAAGGCATCCGGGCTAGGGCCTGGTCTCAAGAAATAAGGAACCTAATGTGGATTTACCTTGTGCTTCCCCAGAAAGGCCCTCTGGTTGACCAACATGCCAATTTAGTGCCCGTGAAGAAAGACAGGCAGACAGGGAGGTGGGGACACTCTTATTAAGGAGCTTACTCAGGACCTTTATTTGGCCTACATGGCTGTTTATGAACAAGGTTGCTAGAGCCTTCCAGATAGTCTTTAATCTAAAGCTCAACATCACAGAACTGTTTTACCAGAAATCCCAGGGATATTTGGGTACAATTTTCCTTGAGGCCATTTGGTGAGGTCATTTGGAGAGTGTTTGGACACAACAGTGCCAAGGTCTACATGAAGGCAGGGCCTCTGGTGAGGTCTTCAGCTGGTCACTGCCCTCCAGGCCACCATTTTATTCTAAGAAATGTAAAAACTTCATCCAGAGTCCTTTGCCAAACAAGTTAGCAATGTAGTGTAGGCAGCCCTGCCCTTCTGCTCTGGTGGCGCCTCATTGTCTGACCACGCCCCCTGCTGTCACAAGAAGAAACTGCAGGCGGGAAGGCTGGGAGAAGTTGGTCTGGCCTCTCCCGCCTGTGGTAGGCTTCCCCCCATCCTCTGTGGCAGTCACACACCTGCTCTTCTAGCACTTGTTCCATGTTCAGCACCTACTAGGGCTCAGTTAATACTGGAAAGATGTTGGCGACCTTGGGCCACCGGTTCGCTGAAGGAACTCTGGCTCTTTGGTTCTTTCCAAGCAGGAGAGAGTTGACAAAGGCATCGAGACGGACGGCTCCAATCTAAGCGGTGTCAGTGCCAAGTGTGCCTGGGATGACCTGAGCCGGCCCCCTGAGGATGATGAGGACAGCCGGAGCATTTGCATTGGCACACAGGCCCGGCGGCTCTCTGGCAAAGGTGGGAACTGTCACCTGTCTTTTCTCCTCTTTCCCCAGACCTGGTTTTCAAGCTCTATAAGGTGGATCTCTAATATAAACATCCTATTCAATAGTTTCTATCCTGGCAGGATTTAAACAGCTTGTGAAGTCTTCCAGGAGGGTGGAATTAAGGGAGATTTATTGGCCCATTTCTCTTGTGTTTCCTGTGTGTGTTTCAAATGCACCACCAGCGGTGACTATTGTGTTTTAGATTTACCCTGTGCAATCTGAGGTCATGGAGGTGAGTGGGAGCCTTAGGACAGTTACAGGAAAAGGCCACAGTCCACCCAAGAACAAGAGAATGATCATTGGCCACCCACAGAATTGACACAGGGCCCAGCTCTGGCCTGAAAGCCATGCCAGACACAAGGATCACTCTGGCCTCAGGCCTTCCCAGGCCTTACAGAAGAGAGGCCTGAGTGTGCGGCCAGCTTGTGAACTTCCCTGCCTCACCATCCTGCAGATGCAGTGTAAGCAGCCGTAGACGGGGGACCCTATACTTGCTGCATTCCAGGTGGGGCCTTGGAGGAGGAGGAGGATATGGCTGTCTTGTTGGAAGCTCACAGTGTTGGTCTTGGCTGTAGAAACAGTTGTGGTTTTTAGCAAAGGGCATCTATAACTAACTCCAAAAGAAAAGCAGCTGTTTATATCTATGTATATTTACAGCTTCTCTTTCTATTTCCTTTCTCTATTCCTCTACCTTTTCTTGTTCTTTAAAGAATAAGTTGCCTACAATCCTGAATAAAATACCTACATATGTGATAGCACTTAGAAAAGGTTTTTGTTTCCATAAAGGACAACTTAAACCCCTGGCACAAATATCTAACCTCTTTCCTTCCCGCTTGTTCTAATGCTATGCCAAGCCCATGGAAGGTTCTGAGAGAATGTCTACAGTTATTGGAATCATTTAGTTGCTTTTGAGAAAAGAGGTAATTTAAGAAGGGATTCATAATCTTGTCCAAATTTCACCATGATTGGATTTTTTTATTATTAAAGTATTCCATGCTACTAAAGTCAAATAGTTAGAAAAGTTAATAATCACCTCCATCATCCACTCAGACCACCTTTGAGCAACCAGTGTTAATTTGCTTTTTTGTATGTGTTTGCATTTTGCAGAGGTAAAATCTTAGACCAAAATCTCAAACAGGGAACTAGGTTAGTAGGCTTCACCCAAAGACCAGCAAAGCACCTTGCATAGAAATAATCCCACCAAGGGACTCCTCTCTCATCTCCTGGCCCTTGCCATACCTGTGGAGAGGCAGGGTACCCTGGGCCAGGGTGGAGAGATGACCTCAGTATCCCACTGACCCAGCTCACAGAGAAGGATTAGCAGGTCCAGATACCAGCTGACCACCCAGAACCAAGAAACAGTGTAAGAAACACCTGCCCATTCATGACAGGCCACTTGCCGCCCTTACATTCATTTCAGTGGTTAGAACCCCTGGCTGGTCTTGGGCAATGGCAAAGGCTTTGGCAGTCACTATCTGGAGCTGTTAATATTAAAGCTGGGGATGTGATACAGAAAGGAAAAGGACAGGGAGAAGAGTCCTTGCTTAGAGAGTGCTCTTCCGAAGTCCAGAGACCACCCCTTGTCTTCTACAAGAAGACCAAAAATTTCTTGAGAACATGGTACCTTACATGCCCTGTGTCCTCATGTTACACTCACTCATCTCACAGTTGATGCCTAGAATAGGCTCAGGAGGCTTTCTTGGGGTCTTTTCCCCAGCACATCTGCCGAACCGAGTTCTAAGGGCAGGGTTAGAGGATGCTGGGAGCCCAAAGGGCCACCAGGCAACTTAGTGGTGTTGTTGCAGACACAGAGCAGATCCGGGAGACCCTGAGGAGAGGACTTGAGATCAACAGCAAACCTGTCCTTCCACCAATCAACCCTCAGCGGCAGAACGGCCTCACCCATGACCGGGCCCCGTAAGTTCCCCACCCCCAGAGGGGGTTAGTAGGGCTCTATGATGGCAGTATCCCAGGGCTGGGACAAGGGGGCAGTTTGGTCCTGAAGGGTCTGTTTCTGTGGCTTGCATGAGAGAGAACAATGCTGATAGCCCTTGCTGGATGGGCCCAGGGTCTGAGGCACATGGATCTGTGGGTCATAGGAAAGAGCCTCAGAGTGGACCCAGCAGAACAGGGATATAAACATTAGTAAATATTTACATGGGCTGTGTGAGTCGACGGGAGGCCAAGTTGGGGCAAAATCTGACTTGGGCCTCCCAGCCTCGTGGGAGCCATTGTGCTGAGCATAGCCGCCCCCCTTCTTATCTCGGTCTCGGCCAGAGTTACCCTTCCTTCCTTCCTGGAGCCTGGTCTCCGGCTGATAGCTGCAACCCCAGGGGCCTCCTTGTCTGCCCAGCCCCATATTGGATGCCTGCTACTGAGGCCCTTCTTCCTGCCTCCCTTTCATGGGGCCCAGGGTAGGGAAGGGAAATCCTTTGCAGGCCTCAGCTGCCTGTCTAGGAGCCTCAATAGCCGTTGGGAGAAACTGGCTACCCAAGAGGTCAAATCCGTTTCCTGCTAACCTCTCTTCCTCTGATAGGGGACAAATGGTGGTCAGGGCTAGAGCTTGGCACCCCTCTTTGCTCTTAGTCCCAGGGAAGCTCTAGGGAATAGCTGCTGGCAGGGGATACCTGGGAGCTGGCAGGCCAGAGCAGGGACCTTGCCTGCCAGGGAGGAAGTTTCCATGCTCTGGGCTAAAAGGGAAGCAGCTCACTCCTGCAAAACTATAGTGCTCCATTCTTCTTCTAGAAAGTCTTTGTTACACATTTGCTGTGTAACAGGCTTAAGACCCAGGGGTCCATCTGGGGTATAAGCTCTTTTGGGGACACATGAGCTGAAACAATTTAATTAATTAATTGGTATGAGTGTAGCTATAGATGCAATTTGTAGGAAATACCTACTACTTTGAACTCTAGCTCCAGATGCTCATTCATGAGCTCCAGAAGTGGTAGTGATTTAATGCACTACAGAAAAGACAAGTCAGTGTGATCTGGAGTAGTTAGGGAGGGCTTCTCAGAGGAGGAAGAACATGAGATGGACCTTGAAGTTGCCCTAGAATTTTGACAAGCAGAGAAAGGTGACAGGGCTGGAACAAGTAGGCCGGGCCGGGTTAAAGTGAAGGCTGTAACTTGGGAGTAGACTACGGAGTAGGGAGAATTATTCTGGCAACAGGGCAACCCAAGATGGCTCACCTGATGAATCTGCCATCCAGAAGCCATGGGAATTGAGCTCTTTGGCAAGAATCAGAAGCCTCCACTGCCACCTCAGAGCAGTTGTCAAGTCCAGCCAGTGGGTTTCTCCAGCCAACTGCCTTGGAGTAACTGGCTTGAGGTACTGTGATCTCCCTTGGCAGCAACAGATGGCCAGGCTGAGTCATGGGGCATCTGGAACTCTCCACCTGTGAGTCTGGACCCTGTACCAGGGCCACATTTCTTCTTGTGCCCTGAGCTTGTCTTCTTCTATGAGGCCCTATTGGCACTAGTGATAGGCCAGGAGGTACTCAAAGGCCTAAAGGCTCAAGCATTTTGCCTGTAACTTATAGACACAATTAGTCCAGATGGCCCTCCCAGTTCTGGAAGGTCTTGGTTTCTGGGCAGAAGGGCAAGGACTCCTGTGAAGACTCACCCCTCTTGTATATCTGGGATAGGCCTGGGATCTCACTCCCCATTTTAGATGAACTTTCAGCTGCCAAGACCCCAGACACTGCACAAGGCTCTAGGTTCCTTGATGCACACATACAGCCCAGACTCAGCTCCTCCTAACTGGGCAGTGGGCATCAGATCTGGTCCAAGGGCTGTCTGTAGACACAAGGTAGAGGCTGCAGCCTCCACCCTTTGGCCCAAGTTTGCTGAGCTACAGAGACATGGGTGGGAATAGACCAGAGGTGATAGCGGGCTGGGATGTCTTCTCTCCCTGCAGCTCAGGTACTTAGTCAGATTTCCAAAGTGCCAGAATCTGCAATTTGGAGAGAATCAGAACATCTCTGAGATTCTCAGTGCTGGTTACTAATTTGTTAGCAATTGGTTGAGAAATGGTTCTTCCTCCTTTGCCAAGAACATTTTCCAACACACCCCTCAAGTCTCTCAAGATTCCAGCTCTTTATTATCTCAGGATCGATGATGATGGACTCAGTTTAGATTAGCAAGCACGATTGTAATATCTGTGCTGCCCACTTTGGGACTTGACCCCATTTCAGATAAACCACATGGATTGTGACTGAGAAAGCCGACCCCAAATGTGCTGGCAGCAGTGTTTGCTCCTCTCCCTATGGGGGAGCAACCAGTATGGGCCTAATTGTATCTGCATGTCTGCTTTTTCTTTAGTCAGGCTTTTGGGGCTGGGGTGCTCTGATGCATAGGGCTTTATGAATCTGAATGGTCTAAGGAGGCTGCAGTTCAGGGGAACTGATGGAGCCTGGACATTAGCAGCTGGGCTCCAACCTGTTTGGGGAGTCAGGAACTTGCTCTTTTCATACCTCAATAGCAACAAACAGTTAAATTGTACCTACTAAGTGCCAAGTAATGTTCCAAGTGCTTTATATCATGTGAATTTAGTTCATCCTCATAGTCACTATTTGTAGTAGATAATCTTCTAAATGAGGAAACTGGGGTACAGAAAGGCTAATGGCCTATCAGCCATTAACATGGTGTGATCGTCCTTACTCCATGATCAGGGACCCCATGAGGGGCGCACAAGTCTGTGTCTCAGAGGTAGTAATAACCCCTGCTGATGGACCTCATCTAACTAGTCAGAACATGAATAGAGACCTTTCACATGACACTAAGGACAAGGCTGAAGCCCCATGTTAGAAGCTTATTTAACTCTAGAGAAAACATGCTGTGAGCCTTGTGCTTCCAAACCCCAGCGATAACAAGCTATGTCATAACTGGCTCATTTATACCAGAACTACTTCTTGACACAAAGGCTGTTTTCTTCCTGTTCAGAAACAAAACCAACCCTATTTCTTGCCCCTCCACCACCTTAGAGCTTGGGGATTTCTTTCTTTCTTTCTCTAGGCCTTACTTCCTGCTTCCCAGAAAGGCAGGCCCCTCTGGGTAACCTGCTCCTCTCCCACCAGCCCTTGCCAGCCCTCCACCCACTCCCTTCCCGGAAGGAGAGTCCTTAGCCCTCTTTGGGGCTCCTTCCAGCATTTCACAACCCTTGCATTCCAGCCGTGAAATTTGTATCTGGCTTTTCCCAAGATGATCAGTTGAAAAGTCTCCGTGGCCTTCTTGGCGCCTCCCTTCCCACTGCCTGCCCTGCCGGGTTCCAGAAGCATGAGAAGCAGCTCTTCTGTGCTACTGAGAACCTGGCTCAGGGACTGTGCCTGCCAGCACTTGTAGGGACCTGGGAGGAAAAGTCATGGGTATCTTCTCATCTGAGATTGCCAGGTTATACGTGGAGTGTACTACAGAGTCTGGCCTACACTCCCCAGCCTCTCTGCAGTGAGTTCTGGCATGTGAGTGTCCGGCACATTGTGTGGTGAGATTTGCATTTCTATGAACTGTTACTCTGATGCTGGGAACCCGCAGCAGTGTCCCAGGACCTCCTCCTGCTGCCAGTGACTAACCAGCTGAGGTTGGGGGACTTTAAGGAGCTCCGTGGGTCGCATACACTCCCAGAGAGGGCGGGGCTCACACACGTGTGTACTAGTGTACACGTGTTGTGGGGGAAGGTTCCCGACTGTGGGAAGAGCACTTTGTAGTTGAGGCACCTTTAAAAAGCAAACTAACCATCATTGCTGAGCCAAGTGTCTCGGTCTCCTGTGATTGCACCAACAACTTAAGGCTTTTTGTTTTCTTTTCCCCTTAACTTCCCAGAGAATTAAGATTTTGTAGCATGAATTCTCCTGCTGTAACATTCTCAGCTGCATCCTCCCTCCAGTACACACACATGTACGCACATAGATTTCTCCTCATTTTTATGAGTGTCTCTGCTCCCATTTGTTTGGCCTCTTGGATGGGGTGACTTTGCTGCCTTGGTTCCTGAGTCTTGAATAGCTTGTGACCTGGCTGGGGAGTCATCCTTTAGAGAAAATTGTGTTTTGTTTTACTCAGCCTTGAGGTCCATGAAGATTAATTAGGAGAAGAAAATATCTAGTTTGCATCCAGTGAATTGGATGAAGGAAGGTGAATTTTCATCTGGGAAAACAGCTGGGCTGTTGCTATTGCCGTTTGCATGCAGAGCAGTCTTCGGTAACCCTGCTTTAAGGGGTCTCTGGTGTCAGCAGTGCCCAGCCCAGAGCCCGAATCTGTCACATTGGCTTCCCTCATTCTTCCCATGTTGGCAAAGTACAGTTGTTTTCACTAGAGAGAAAACCCAGAAAGAAACAGGCCTGCTCTCAGGGCCCCAGCCAGGCCCTGCAGGGCTGATGGGAGGGGCCCGGGCCTCTGATCCACATTTGTCGTACTAAGTGCCTGTCTTTATGTGCCTTTCTCAGAAATATACCTTTAAAAGGGCAGATCAAGGGCTCCACAGCAAATCCAGCTCTGGTGAATGTGTGTTTGAACTCCATTCTCTTTTCCACTTCCTCAGAGAGATGAAGCTATAGTCATTATTAAAACCCCAGCCTTAGAGTCCACAGGCAGCGTGTTGAATTCTCCATCCAAACTGTATCCCCTGTCCTCAAGTTGCACAATCAAGAGTATTTTTATCGTCCATCCTTGATCCTCAGTGTCACCCAACACTTTAGCAGTGAGTCACTTCTCCAGGGAAGGGAAAAGGGAGGCTTGAAGGCGAGAGCTGGAAAGGAAGTGACTCAGTGTCTCAGAAAATGGAAAGCCAAGGGCTCTGACTAGAGTGGTCTCATTCAGGAAAGCAAGGGGTCTTAATCGCCCACCAAGTCAGAGCGCAGGCTGAGGCTGGAGGTCTGTGGTGCCTAGAGGAGTTCAAAGTTGATTAAGGAATCACCTAATCTCAATGCAGATTTTCTCATTCTCGTTGTCAGCTACACTCTGTCTCACTATTCCATCATCACATTCCATCCTTACAGTGTTTGCAATGAAAATACTGCTTGTTATCATTTGGTTATTGGTTTACCAATAACCTTTTGAGGCCTTTTACTCCTGGTATTGTCGCCATCAGAGAATTTCTCAGAATGACCGGGTGATACAGCCTTGTTCTTAACAGTAACTCTGGAGGTGAGCTGGTGCCCTCATCCCCACCCACACCCTGTTCTAATCCTGCCCTCAAGACAGACCTGCAAGTGGTTCTTTCTCTGGAAAGTTCAGAGCTTTCGTCAGCAATCTGAAAGCAAAAGGAATAATCTCCCAGGCTGCAGGCAGAAGCCAGAGGTTGGGCTGGGCTCGGCAGGCCAAACCCACTTCACTTCTGAATAGTTGCCAACCCTGATGCCCTGGTTCCTGCTCCTGGGTGTCCCCAAGGAGAAGATCTCAAGTCATGTGGCCAGTATAGACGTCACCAGTGTCACTGTACAGGGACTGTCGCTAAAAGGAGCGTTGGTGGTTCAGCTCCTCTCTTTTCCATACTTGCTGCCATTGATAGAATATGACCAATAGACTTAGACTAAAATGGAAAAACTAAAACTTTTCAATCTGAAGAGACCAGGGTGGAGAGGAAACCTGGATAAGGTTCTGTCAGTCTGTAAAGTGTGGGTGGGATGAACGAGGGCATGTACTATAAACCATACACTGTATGAGGAATTAAGACTTTGTCTTGACACTGGAGGAAGAGGGTGTTTCAGGATGTGTAAAAAGTCACCTTGTCCAGTGGGAAGTGTCAATATAGAATGTGTTACATAGATAGGTGGTAAAGGAAAAATACATGGAAAGATTTAGATCAATTCCTGAACTACCAAGGTGTGCCTCTGTATAAACCCATGTATAAACCACCCCTTGGTACTCCTAGTACAAGAGGACTTCTGGCCTACACAGATTTTTGTGACTGAGCAGCAATTTTTATTGAGCATTGCCATGTGCCAGGCAGGCCCTGTGTTGTAGGCTGTTGTTGTCACCATTTTACTAATTAGAGCACAGAGGTTTAAAAAGATTGTATAACTTATCTAGAGTCAATAAATGGAATAAGTGTCAGAGCCAAGATTTGAACCTTGAGCTGTTTGACTCCAGATCCAAGCTTCTTCATCACTGGCTGCTGCCTGTAAAACAGAGTAAAAGTATAGAAGGTACCTGCCAACTCCCAGGAGAAAGATAACTGGGAAGAAGACCTTGGAACTCTACATACCAGTGCACAAAGCAAAACTGATGTTTTAGTTTGCCTGGAAACCCAAGAGGTGGTAGCTCAGAGGGGACCATTTGGCTGAGGAAAGCACACTAAAAAATAAACTTTACTAGAGAGGGTATGCTCCATCAAAATGAGTCAGGAAGACATGGGGTACAGGAAATGGGATCCAGTGTGAGAAGGAGGCGGGAAGAATCACTAGGGTGAAGGTGAAGAGTGATTGGTGATGATAGCTGTGCAGCAAGAATGGCAGGCAACCAGTTCGGACTAGAATAGTTTGGAAGGATTGTCTGGAGAAATGCCTTTAAGAAGATAATATTGATAAATACTTGATGTATTTGCATGTTTTGGGAGAATTTATAGACCATTGGTAGTTAATTTAGGATTGAATTAGTGACAAACACATAGAAAACCAGGACAGTTATTAAATCCAGGAAAAACAGAAAATTATACCAGAAAGGAAGAGTAATCATAGTATACTATATGGCTCAGTTGTAAATAGCATTGGTATAGTTTCACATAATAATGTAAACACTTAATACTGATCCAAACAAACTTATAGTACCCTTACTTTGGGAAGATGGAAGGGTGGGATAGAAGAACACTAAAAGCTTGTCTTCCATAGTGAGAAGTCAATAAGTAAAGCCTGAAAAGGGATGACCTGGAAGGAGAAATAAAATATATTAGAAATATTGAAGAAAACACCAAAAGAATCAGCTAACAGAGATGAAAGTGATTGTTTCAGGGGGTGGGGGGAACACTGGTGACTACGGTAATGAACCTTATAGAACTATTTGACTCTTTAAACTTTACAAAAGAATAGTTAAAAAAAAAAAATGCTATTATAGGAGCTGTTACAGCTTGACCTGCCCAGGAAATAGAAAAGTTGACATGTCCAAGTAAAAATCAGAAAATTAGCACCCAGGCAAGCACTGGTCATATAGAGGAACTTTGGTTTTCCCAGTGTCAGGCTAACAGCTGAAAATGGTAGTACATAACCATCCAGCAGGCCTCCTGAGAGCATCTGTCTTAAAGTAAAGGAAGTAATGAGGGACACTCGTCTGTGCACCTAATTCTGACCAGCAAAGGGGTTGATGGGGTAGAAGTGACAAGGCCTTGGGAGAAAGCAGTTTTGGCAGCCTGAGTTCAAGGAGGGAAAGGCCTGTGCCCGGTACCTGCCCAATAGTCCCCACAGGGAGGGTCCCCACAGCCTTTTAGGGGGTTTTGTTGGGTGTTAAGTGAAAAGGGAGTTCTGGAAGATGCTGGCTTACACAGAATGAAACTAGTTCATTTGCCCTCTATAGTCCTAATAGTCTTCAAAATGCCAATATTTTGAGTCTCTAATCTGAGATGCAGCATATTACATCCAGCCCTTGCCACATCTGCTTTTCTAAAAGCTTCTCTTAAATTAAAATTTTATCAAATTCCCTTTGGGAAGCCCTGCATTGGCTTCTAAGAAACAGTTCTTTTTTAAGAGTTCAGGGAAAAAATAGATGTATCTTCATGGCCTTGAAACCCCCAAAAGAAAGACCACTCAAAGAGATGGGAGGTTTTTAAGGAAAAATACTGTGGTTACATTTTTAGGTGGTGTCAGGAAGACCTGGGGATTTTTCCTCAGCCTTTTATTTGCTCATTTTGTGACCTTGGGCTAGTTATTTAAGTCTGAGTTTCAGTTCATCTGTAAAACTGGGGAAAATAATAGGGTCATTATGGAAATGAGAGGAATCGAAGTACCTAAAGATTTTAGCTTAGGACCTGTACCACATTCTGCACTCAAAATGTACCCCTTAATATTATTATTGTGAATAATCTCCTGAAGATTAAAAAGAGGTGTAATACCTCAAGAAACAGTATAGATATGTAGAGAATTCTTTATATAATTAAAATTTTTTGAAGAATTTGGACAAAAGTTGGAAAGAGAAGTATGTTACACCAGCACAGACTTTAAGGAACAGGGTCAAGAAAAGCTACAACTCAAGTCCCAAGTCTTGCAAAAAAGTACTGTGACCAGCAAAAAGGACTTTATTTTTTTTGTTCTGTTTGGCACAAGAAGAAGAAAACCTGGGCTCCATTGTGTGGACAGAATAAAGTTGATCAGTGGCAGAAAGAAAGCAAAATTTACTTTAGTTCTATTATGTTTCCATCTCAAAAAGAATGGTTATCAGACCAGGAAGCGTCACACAGGCATTGATAAGAGGATTGAAGCTATGATTTCAGATCTCCTGGTCCACAGGTATTGTATTGTGTCCCAGAATCCCAGGCAAATTGACAGATAAGATTTGTGAGGCTGATGTCAGAAATCTTTAAATCTTTGAGGGAATATGGGAGACTGGAATTGGCAGACTGAAAGCACTCAGAAATTTCAGGATGCAAAAAGTATCTGATTCTCTAGATAAGTGAGCTTGGTGTCAACTCTCAGGGAATATTCTAGACTAGATTATTTAGCAGGTAGGCTGTGAACACTTTTTAAGGAAAACAGTGAGCCCTGAGAATCAGCATGGATTCATTAAGAGCCAGACCTGGCAGACCATCCTCACTGCCTTTTTAGAAATAACCTATTTCTACCAGGTAGACAAAGGAAGTACTGTATATAGGTGTGGTGTGCTGAGACAGTTTGGGAATGTCTTCTGGTACCATTGTTGGCAAGACAGAAAAATGTCCACCAAGCATCTGGGAGAGTGAAGGGGCTTGGTGATAGTATAGGTTGGGTTGATTTATAAATGGTTGGATGAGCATACCCAAAGAGTAATGATGTCAGTCTTTCAGCCTGTCTGCCTGGCCGTGTCCTGTTCACTGTTTAATCAAAGCTTGTGATGAGAACATTGATGGCAAGTTTATCAGTTTTGTCAGTAATATAAAGTCAGAAGGGATTGCCAATATGATGTATGCCAGAATCAGGTTTCTGAAATCTCTAGACTGCTTAAAACACTAGCCAGATAATGCAGAGTTCTGCTCTTAGATCCAGATAATCCACAGGACCTAGAAGATGGGGGCAAGGAGGTCTAAACACACCATGGGAGAAAGCCTGAGGGAGAGTTCATTGACTGGGGAAGTGCAATATGATTTGGTAGCACAATGTGGTTACAAGGAATAGACATTTTTGATGACAGTTTTAATAGAAATAAAATATCCCAAACAAGGAAGCTCATAGTCCCTCTGTGATCTGTACTAATTAGGCCACATACTGTATTTCCACATATAAACCTTCACTTCTGGACATGACACTCTGGCTTTACAAGCTAGAATGAATCCGCAAGAGAGTGATGTGGATGGATGGAAGATTCCAGAACCTTGTCTTAAAAATATAATTGAAAGTTGGGGCCACACATACTGTTGACGGGCTATGAGAGTGGCTTCAGGGATTTAAAAGGCTGTCATGGAGGGACAATTAAACTATTCTGGGCAACTTGAAAAAGTAGTTGAGATGAAAATTGTGGGAAAGCTGATTGTGCTCTTTAGAAGGAAAGTGGCCCTGCCTGTGCCTCCCTCAACAGAACAAAGGCCCCAAGGGTTTTCGTTGATCTGTAGTGGGTCAGGCTTTCCCAGAGCACCAGTGGTTGACCAGAACCTACAGTGCTTCTCAGGGAGTCAGGAGCCCTTTCAAGCTCCATCAGAAGTCCCCTTTCCAAGTTTAGGACAAGGATCTTTGCTCAGAAGAGGGAACTAACTTGGCCAGAGGCAGTTGGATTATGGGCTCAGAATAAAGGCAAACAGTCTGTATTAAGCTGTCAACATTCTTGCAGGAGGAGGACATAGACTTTTAGAATCAACCAGCTAACATTATTAATGCATTCCAGCTATAGTTTGAGCACCTATTATATTACATCCCAGGCCCTGTTAGGTACTTTGTTTGGGTCACCTCATTCAATCCTATAACGAAAGGGTGTTGTAATTTATTTCCATCAAGAGGATACTGAAGCTTAGGGAGAGTCTAAGTCATCAGCCCGAACTAGTGCTGTTGGCCACTCTGCTTCCTGGGACAGTAGTTCTTCCTTCATCCCCTGGCCCCATATCTCCAGCAGTCCCATTGGCTGTGGATCCTGCTTCCTGGGAATCTTCTCCCTTCCAACCCCTGAAGCTCTGCCTTTTCTCCACTGGGAACTCAGGGAGAAAACAGCCCAGCTGAAAAATTAGGCCATGCTGGCGAGCACGCTACTTATTTTTTATGACTAAGATTAAGCTGACAACCATGCAAAACATTGCAAACCTGTATCGGCTGCAGATTTAATACTTCACCCAGCCCACACAAATAATTCATGCTTCTGCATCGATGTCCAGAAAAAACAAATCAGCAAAAAGCTGAGCTCCTGCGTGTGTGTGGAGCAGCCGCATTTCCACTGAAGCAGCATGCCGGAAATACCCAAGCTCCAGGACTGCAGATCTAGCATTTTGCAATTTTTTTTTTCTCTTAAAAGATTAAAGTACATTTTCAAATGATTGAAGCTTGGTGGGAGGTGTAAATGTGGGCACTTGTCACATTAATTCTTCAGATGATTAAGTTCTTTTCCATTTCTTTAAAGCTGTTTGCAGTTGGGTTTGATGTCCTTGGTTCTGGGTGAGTGTGTTGTAGCAGTTACCAAGGTGACTTTAGCTGACTTTCAACAATTTATTTTTCCCTCCAGCTTGAGATGTCTCTAGTCCTATGTGCTGTTGATTCTTCTCTCCCAGCTCCACCCCTCCTCCCCCAGTTGCTATTCATCAGCATTTTTGCCTGTGCCAGAGAGGCGTGGATGCTCCCTCTAGCAGGCCCCACAGGCTAAGAGGCCCTGCCTGGCAGCCAGGCCTTGACCTCTTCCTCATTTCAGGAGCATGGTGGTAGGAGCATGGTCATATATCTGTGTGGACTGTGGTCAGCGATGGCACAGGGAAGTGATTGTAAGAGTCACATCCTGGCTCTTTCACTTAAACTCACTTTGTGACCTTAGGCTTGTCACCTTGCCTCTCTGAGCCTCAGTTTCCCCATCTGTAAAAGAAGGGTGAACCGTAGAATCTACCTGGAGTGCTTGCTGTGAGGATTCAGGGAATGACTCTATGGATTACTTGCCCTGGAGCAGGACAGGGGCTCACTAAAGGAGGACTGCTGTCTTTCAGGAGTTCTGCTCCTGTCTGGGCCTTGAGGGCACCCTCTGAGAGGTGGTGCTGGTGTTGCTCTTCTTTCCTGGGAAGGGAGGCAGGAGGCCTAGCATCAGGGTATAAGAAAAAGAGCTGGTCAGAGGACCAAGGCTCCCACACTGGCCTTCCACAGACAAGCTCTGCGGCCTTAGATGCATTACTGGCTCTTTTTTGTAAAGGAAAGAGAGTAAACAGCCTCAGTGTTTCTTTCCAGTGCTGAAATTCTGTGTCCCTCTTGACCAGAGCATTTTTCTCCTCCTCAGGTCTTTTGAAAGGTTTTGTCAAAGGAGAAGCTAGAGCAAAGGGCAGTTTCGGAATTGGTTTTGGGAAACCAGAGGAAGGGAATGCTTGATGAAAGAACAGTCACATACATCTGGGGGTGGATCGACCCAGCTAGTGGGAATGATCCCCATTACCTCGGGCACTTTTATAAACCACTGCCTGAGTGAGCCCTGTGCTGTCCGGTGTCACCCTCCATCCTCTTGCCTGCTGACTACATATCCACTGGGAAGTCCTCTGCCTCTCAGGATGCCTCATTGGCCACAGGCCCCAGCGCTCAGCCCCCCAGTGTGTGAGGAGGTTAGGCCTGCTCCTCACTGTCTGTCTGCCTGTCAGACCCAGACATCCTGGGTGGCTTTGGCTGCTTAAATGATAAATAACTAGAGCTTCTTACCCAGTGTTTTGATGGACACTGGGGAATTGTTCTGAGATTCACAGCCCAAACCAGGATCCGGCCTTTTGAATAGGATCAGTGGGTAACCCTCATTTCGGGCTGAGGCAGATTCGAGAGGTTGTCAGTTCGGGCAGCTGAATTTGAAAGAACAAAATTTAGGTCGCAAAGGGACCCCATGGCCCAGCTGTGGGACGAGCTATTGGTGGGATGCAGGACAGGAGGGAGTGTGAAGCAACAGAGAGGAAGACACTGGAACAGGGCTCCTGGGGCCTCGAAGCCCAACATGGTTGTGGTCCAGTTCTGCTGCCCAGCTAAGCCTACTGGTCTGACTCCTGAGAGCCTGTTTTCCACTAGATCACTGAAGGCTATATCATTTCCTGGGTAGATGAAGAATGAATATGCAAACTCAAGAGCCTTCTCTGATGTCACAGCCTTTTTAGGGTCACCTGGAAAAAAACACTTGGAGCCATGTCTCCTGGTACACTAGCACCCCAGCTGTGGAGAACTCGAGGTGTGAGGCTTCAGAGCAGGGGAAGGACTCCCAGAAGCACTTGCTTCTATCATACGGAAGAATAAGTCACTGTGATATAAATGTTTATAAAGTATTGACCGTAAATGTGGGCTTTAGAACCAGTTTCTTATCTGTAAAAGATATAATAATAATGCCCACCTCATGGAGGTGTTGCAAAGTTGCTTGGAAAGTTCTTGGTGGATATAGTGGCTGTTGTTATCATTATCATCAGTCACCTTCATTGTCATTGTTTAGGAGCCCAACCTGAGTGACTCCCATCTTCCTCCTTCCTTCCTCTCTGCAGTCTTTACCTTGTGCTAAATCTGTTCCTGTGCTTGCTTCACAGGAGCCGCAAAGACAGCCTGGAAAGCGACAGCTCCACGGCCATTATTCCCCATGAGCTGATCCGCACACGACAACTTGAGAGTGTACATCTGAAGTTCAACCAGGAGTCAGGAGCCCTCATTCCTCTCTGCCTAAGGTGAGCCCCACAGCACCCATTGTCGCCTCAAGAAGCCACCATGCCTGTACTTACCATCTCAGAACACTTAAGTGGAGTCTGGGGCCCAGGGAGGGAGAAGGACTAATCAGGAAGCTCCATGTGGGCCTACCGGGGAGCCTATGGACTCTGAGCCAGCCAGTACCCCCCAGAGTGCTGAAGAACTCTACCTAGAGAAGTGTCCCTCAGCCCTGCTCCCTTAGGAAGGTTCAGTGAGCTGAGGAGACTCAGATGCCCCTGCCAGAGTCAGAGGTAGCAAGGTCCCTGTAGCACTCAGGTGGTAGGGCAGGGGCTCTAGTGGGTTGGGCTCTGTTTTTTCCTGCTTGCTCCTGTTCCCATGCAAAACACTCAGTTCTTCAAACCCAGTGGCCAGCCTAGCAGACTCCTTGAGGGACCAGGAAGCCCAGCTGTGTTTCTTCTGCTACTGTCCTCAGTGCCAGAAACCCAACCCTGTGGCCAAAATTCAGATCTCTGCTTGGGGATGCTGCACTGGGCTGAATCTGTTGCTGCTGGCTTCCTCCACAGCCCTCGGGTTCCACCCTCACTTTTATTGCAGGGGAGGCAACAAGAATAACTCAAAACTCAGACGACAGTGACAAGGAAGGAAGAGGGTTGCACTGGTTTGGACCCTCCACACTGTCTCTGGAGCCTGGGGAAGGAGCTTGGATGGTGACCAGCCTGGGCAACAGAGCTGGTGGTCAGGATGAATGGCGGCTGGCAGGGCCCCCCACCAGGACCCAAACCGTTCCCTCCCCAGCCTCCTCTCTGAGCCAGGTTAAGGGCCTGTAAACTAGCAGAAGAGTTAATCTGTGGCAGCTTGAGAAAGCAAAGAGAACGTCTGCTTCCTTTGCTGACTGGCAGCCACCAGGCCAGTCGCCCCTGCCTGCCCTTCCCCCAGCTGTATTTCCAGGCTGGAAATTAACAGTAACTTCTTGTGGCTCCCTCAGAGTAACCCCACTTGGCTTCAGCTTTTTTTTTTTTTCTTTTTTTCTTTTTTTTTAAGATGTGCTTGTGGCCTTGGGCTGGTCACTGAAATTTTGTGGTGGGCTCAGGAGCAGGTGGAAGATTCGTCCCTAAACACAGGTGAAGGTGCTCCGCCATCATCCAGGAGCATGGGAAATTAGGAGCTATTTCATTCCTGTCCTCTAAACAAAGGAGTTATGACCCCTGTCTTAACTCTGGGCATGACCTTGGGCACATTGCTAACTGCCCTCTCTGGCCTTAGTTTCCAGGATATAAAAGAAGTGGACTCTGAATGCTGACTTTGTGTCCCTGCTAGCTTTAAGTGCTTTGCAAGAATGCTAGGAGAGAACTTATGAGACACTTCTCTTAGAAGGTGTTGAAATGAACATTTTTGGTTAGAGTCTCCTGTTAGTGGATAGGCGGGCAGTCAGGAGGGCATTTGCCAGGCACCCTTTCCCAGGGAGCATAGCTCCCATAGTCTCTGAGCCTTGGGCAGGCCTGCTATTCACTGTCTCCATGTTTCCACCCCCAGAGGCAGGCTCCTGCATGGACGGCACTTTACATATAAAAGTATCACAGGTGACATGGCCATCACATTCGTCTCCACTGGAGTGGAAGGCGCCTTTGCCACTGAGGAGCACCCTTATGCAGCTCATGGACCCTGGTTACAAGTGAGAAGACTCTTTTTCTCCTTTCCATGGCTCTTCCTGTACCTGCCCCCTCCCTCTCCTCCCTTGGTGGTTCTTGGCAGCTCCCTTCCTGAAGGCTGGTTATGAAAAGCCTTGTGGAGTGTGGCTGCTGCTGCTTATCCCATCAGCTCCAGAATCACTTTTTGGCCTCTCTCCTATCACTTGAGACATGAATAATAACTCTCCAGGCCCTGGCCATTGGTAGTTCTCTTTGCCAGAGAAATCCAGATTTGCAAGATATGACATGTTCTGCACCCTGGGTAAACCAAGGTATAGGGAACTGAGGGTGAAACAGGATGAAAGGAAGTATGGAAGCCACTCTTGAGTACATATTTGGAAATTCCACCAGAATTCCTAGAAGGTGGGTATGTGGACGTGGACTTGTGTCTGGGATGAGCAGGTCTCAGCAGGCAGAGCCTCTTCCCACCCCTCATCTAATGGCTCTCTCATTCCATCCTGATGGAAACCCAGCTCCTCTACACAGAAACCGCTGACTTGTCCAGAACACGTTGTTCCTCCTTTGCTTTTCTGAATGGAGCACAGCTTCAAAGCACTGCCAAGTGGAGTGCTGGGGCCTGGGAGCCATGGGCCTCCCTCCAGACCCAACCCTGTTTCAAGTCTCACAGGTACTTAGCCTGGTCCAGCACACTCCCTGAGGAACAACATAATTTTTTGTTGTTTGTTAGAGGTGCGAGAGGAGAGACACTCTACCTTACCTCTCTCAGAAATATCAAGAAAGGGAACCTGACCCTAATCCTAAAGGTGAACTGCCTTCTTTGTGGTGTAAGGGTAGGAGGTGGGGAGAATACAGTAGAGAGAGAGTTGTGTGGGTGTAGCCTGGTCTGGGGGTCGTCTGAAACATATATACTATTAATGTGGTCAGGCTTTTTCTCTGCCTGAGTGTATCGTCTTACAGCTGAATTTCTTCTTTAGGCCCCACCCCCTCCCCCACAAATACTAACCCTCAATTAAAACAAACAGCAAACAAAGGACACCAACCACACTCCCCAGACTCAGCTGAGGTAGAAATGGAAGCTGGTACTTTAGGGATATTGTGTACCATAAATTATCTTGCCTTTTTCCACTGTTGTTATTACATTGTTTCATAACAAAATTACTTTGAACCATAAAGTTATAAATACATTTTAAAAGTCCCTCTTGGTAACATTAGATTTCTGTCTATGTGGTGTTGGTAGTTACTGTAGCAAAAGCTCTGAAGTGTAACATTTGAAATTAGCCCAGCTCAAGTGGAAAGGGACTCCCACCCCAGCGCTGTCCCAGGCTGCCAGCCTGCCTCTGGACAATAGGAAGGGGGCTGGCCTCTTGTCTAAGCAGAGCTGGTAAGGAGAGGGAAGGTAGGAACCATGCAGGAGACCCCAACCCCTGAGAGTTCACAGGTGGTCATTCCCAGTAGATGGCAGAATGCTGACAGGTCTCAGCAGATGTGTCCTCAGATAACATTTGTGTGTATTGAAGGTTCAGGCACATTTCTTGGCAAAGTAGTGTCTGGAGTCTCCCAAAACTCAAGAAGAAATTCCCCCTCGTTATATTTTACACTATCAACTCTAAACCTGTATTTGGAATCCCACCTCCCACTTGGGACATCTTCCTTCCCTGAGGACAGGGCTGGGTCAGCATCTCAAATTCTCAGCACCCTGGGGATCTTGGACCCCTGAGGACTCAGCAGATGTCATGTTGCCCCTCAGTCCACCTAAAATTCTGGACCCAGACCCAACTCCCAAGCCCCTTACTCCTGACTGCTGGCATTCCACTCCAGCTCTACTCCTCCTCGCCTCGCCAGCAGCCCCTCAGTGAGCTTGAGCACTCAGGCACTGCTGACTCTCATGCACGTGGTCCCCTCCTCCCATGCACTGTTGCCTGGGGAACCGGGAGCGGTGGGAACCAGCTGCTGGCCTCGGCATGTTTCAATAAAGTTGCTGTGCTGGGAGCTGCTTAATCAAAGGCCTATGTTATGGGCTCATTAGTGTGGTCCACCACAGGGGCCAGCTCACAGGGGAGCTCCCAGGAAGGCTGGCTGGGGCCCCACTCTCCAAGCACATACCCTCACTCACCCAGGGGTTTCTCAGGCCCTTTCCAAGAAGTCCTGGGAAACCCTTCGCCCTGTCCCCTGCGGGTCCTCGGCTATGGAGCCATCACACACAGCAGCCTTCCTCCCCACCCTCAAAGCAGTCAGCGTTTTCTACATCTGACCGCCAGCCTGCCTTCCCTTTAGGGTCTTGTCACTGTGGTCACAGGCAGCTCTGTAGCTTGTGGGACCCTGGGCCTTTAATTACTCATGTGCCTCTAGGTCTCCCTCTAGAGCTGGCTGTCTCGCTGGAAGTCTGCAGGACCTCCCAGAGGTCTGGGGTTAGGCTCATCTCCAGTGAGGGCCCATTACACTGGGCCAGGAAGGGCCCCAGGCCCCTCTGAGGGGAGACCCTAACACAAAGGCCTGCTCTCACCCCATCACTTCCTGGCTCATGCGCCTAGGATCGAGGGTACATGCTTGGGCCCCGTGTGCCTAGGCCTGTTGGGGGCAGAGGAGCCAGAAACGAGCGAATGCAGCAGATCCAGGACTTAAAGAGACCCAGACTTCTGTTTCTTTGTCTGCTGCTTGAACCTCCCTGTTGGTCCCAGCTGAATCGGGAGGGGCCGGGATGACTTTCTTGCATCAGCCTTCAACAGCCTTGGAAGCCCTCATTCCCAGCCCTTGGCACCTTGTTCTGGCTACTAGCCCAGGCCTGTTATCTCTTGGGGAAAAGGCATGGCAAAGACACCCTACATGGGGGGAGAGTGACAAAGGGGAGGCTGAGAGAAAAAGGCAGAAGCTGAGGGACTCTGAGCCCTGTCTGGAGTTCGTAAGTGGCCCCAGACAGGCCTCTACACCCACCTGCTCCAGGGCCTGCACCTGTCCTCTATGATTCTCCCCTCCCCTGTTTCTCCAGCACCAGGAAAGTCAAGGCCTCAGCACATAGGAAGACAGGGCCATCTGCAACCTCCGGGTGAGCACAGTGGACACTCCTGCTTCCTGGAGGAGCTGGAGAGGCAGGAATACTGCTCCAACTCCAGAGGCTTCTTAGTTTCCAGAGGTCGACACCTTGACTCCATCTGCCTTACCATCTGCTGTTTTCTTCCTCACTGAGATGGGAAAGCATATCAGCAAACTCCAGAGCTTTGCAAAAGGGTCTTCAGACCCTGGGGGAGGGCTGCAAGCATTCTGTCCTGTACACCTTCCCCTAGCATTCCTCATCGCAGTGGCTTTAACAAGCCTCTCTCCCTTGAGTCTGTCATCACCAGGCTGTTAGTCCTCTGAGCAGAAGCCTGGCCCAGAGCTGAGTCGTTCATCTGTCTTCAGCCAGTATTGAACTGAAGGGGTTGAAGTCAGCCCCAGAGGTCACATGGGGGTCACATCACCAAATATGAGAATATTTTTTTAAAGCCCTGCAATGCTTTCTCAGCTGTGTGGTGTCTGACAGCTCACCCAGCTGGCGCCCCATTCTCAGTCATTCGCTACCAGCCCTGATGGGAGGCCCAGGCTTAGGAGAAGATGCCCAGCAGCTGTTCCAAGTGGGTTCTGCTGCTTCGGGCCAGATTTGGAGACTCACACTGCTGGGCTCTTCTAGCCCAGCGACGGACTCACCACTGTCCTTTGGACAAGCCCTTGCCCTCTCCTGCCCCCATCTGCCTACTTGGACATTATGTGGAAGACACTTGGCAATCCCTGTCCCAGGCCCTGGGCAGCTCCTCTCCAGTGCCTTTGCTGTTTCTCCTTCCACTGGTGAACCTGGCCACAACCTGTTCTCCCTGGATGCCTTTGCCTAGGCTGTCATGGGGACCACATTGTCTAGGGGTACACCCACTAGGGTTTAAAACCCAGTTCTGTGCCTGGAGAAGTACAACACCCTCCCTCTCAGGAGAGGACTGTGATGGCTGGCTGTGCCCTTACCAGCAACAGCCAGAGCAAGAGGAGTCTGAGCCTGCTCCTGGCCACCAAAACCGACTTCTCACCACCCACCAAGAACAGGAAATGAGTGAGGCCTTGCTGTGCCACCACTGCAGCTATACCTGCCACACACATACCTGCCCTCAAGCCTGGAGGGTCTCCAGGCTATTTTCTGATTTGTGTCTGGCCCATTTGGGGTGAGGAGGATGCAGACTGGACTGCTTCCTCATCCCTGCTTCCTCCACTGCCATTGTGGGTGCCAGAGCAGCTCCTTGGCAAGCCCTACCCTGTAAACAACACATTTCCTTCCCTTAGAGAAGGAAAGGGAGGAAAAAAGAAAGCCAAACTTGTTGGGAAGCAAGAACAACGTGTCAACATGAAGAACAAACAAGGCCCCAGACAAAGTGTGGATTGTCATACCAAGGGGAAGGAGTGGGCATTGTCAGCACTGTATGCAGACTCAGAAATATCACTGACCACAGACATTTGAATCAAATTTGCAGGATCTGGGCTTCTGCCTGCAGCAGAACTGGGCCTGCCCAGGACAGGCACTGACAAAAGATCACTTTTTGAGTTCCTTATGGAACTTGCTAGAGCCTGGGGAATTGGGCGGTTGTTGACAATCCTCCATCATCACCAACCAGCCAGGCTGTTCTAAGGCGCCTGGTGTGAGCACCTTGGCATAAGCTGCTAGACTAGATTCCAAGCCCGGTCCCTAGCCAAAGGTGGGGTTAGGGTGAGGGGTAGGAAGCCACAACTGCCCTCCCAACTCAGCCAATTAGATGGTGGTAGAGCTGCATCCACCAGCACCCCTGTTGGTTAAGCCTGTACCCAAACCCTCTTCCCCCATAAGTCAGAGTATTTCCTATCACTCTGCCCTCCCTGATCTCCTGGGGTACCTTTTAAAAACACAGATGCCTAGACCTTGCCCCCACATTCTGATTCAGAAGGTCTAGATTGGGCCTGTATCTCCATATATTCAAAAGCTTCTCAGGGGAGTTTGGCTGGGTGGCTTTCACCTCTCACTAGAGAATTTCTTCCCTCTAAGGGCTGTTTTTACACAAACATAAGCATTTTATGACCAGCTCTTGGACAGACATCATTGAATGCTATTATCATTTCTTCTGTTTTCTGGGCTAAAGTACCTGTTGCCTTATGTATGCACTCACCAAGCTGGCCTGGAAATTTGCTCTGCTATTCCCATTTAGAAGCCAACTTTGGGCATAGTTTGCCTTCCTTTCCAGTTGGCCAGCCTGGTTTTCCATTGGCTATCTGTCTATGACCCTCAGGGTTCCAGCCCCATTGAGCTGAGCAAGTGGTCAGGAGATATGTGGCTGGTTGGTGTTGGGATTACTGGTTTTCTAGGCTATTGGTCAAAGCCAAAGTCATCTTAATCTCCCCATCAGAGTAGAGAGAGTAGTCAGCACAGAATACACAAGGCTTCTAGAATTGACATACCTTCCCCAAACAGAAAAAGAGCATCCTTTACTATTGTGATGTCAGATCACTGTTTTAAAGTCCAGGAGACTTGTCTCCTCTTGATATCTACTTATCTACTAAATGGAGATGATATTTCCTCTCTTGCAGGACCACCATAAGGATTAAGTGACATGATACAGGTCAGGCACCGAGCTCAGTGCCTGGCACATGGAGGAAACACTGCCCCTGCTATTGGTAGTATTATCCATTACTACTATCATTGTCATAAACATTCCTGTTATTATTGGTGGCAGAGCCAGGCAGTTCCATAGGGACTCAATGAGCTTCAAGATCCCCAAGCCCCAGAATTGCACAGGATTTTCCCACAGTTGTATCACAACAGCGAGTCTGTTACTCGTGAGAACATCCAGGAGCTGCTCCATCATAGCTGTCTATCTCCAGTGTCCTGTTGATAAGATCTGTTAACATTCTCAGCTCCAGGTCTGAAATATACAAAACAGGGCCTGTTTGTTGAATCTAAGTGTCTAAGGTTTAACTCCCAAAGGAAATTAAATTAGGTGCCTCAAGCTATGACAGTCTGTTGTGGTTCTTTGCAGAGAATGTCACCTTTAATACCATGCAGATCTCATGTATAATTTCCCCCTGTTTGGGTCCTTTAAAATAATGTGGAGTTTTCAGCAGAAGCCAGCAAATCACCAAAAGTGAAAATTCACTAACAACTACGGTTTGTCCTCTTTTTTTGGTCCTGCCATCTCCTCTCTGAGCTGAGTATAAAATGAGTCCTCCCACAGATAGTACACTATACCCTTGGTAGCTATTCTGCTAAAAGCCTCCATAACCCACCCTCTCTCTACCACCAATTCTATCTATACCTTTGTCAGAGGAACTGGTTTAGGACTGAACTCAGCATTGGTGGGGTTACCTTTCCGATTGTTTAAAAACAGCTCTTTGGATACTCACTGGGCAGCCATAGTCCCTGTGAGCTCTCCACTCATCTCACCCCAGCACTAGGTACAGTCTCAGACCTATTTACCTCTCTGGCAGAAAGTCTCTCCCTCCAAATTATTTGTGGGTTAGAAATCAGCCTGGACTGGAGCCATTGTAATATAATTGAGTTTTAGGTATGCTTGTGTTTGTGTTAGCATTTGCAGAGATGGCAACAAGCCCCGGAAATGACAGAAATATGAATGTGACTTTTGTACTACTCAAGCAGACTGGTGATAACTGGTAGAGGAACTCTGGACTTTTGTGGGGGAAAACCCCTGGGATAAGTGGAGGAGGCACAAAGGCTCAGACTGTGGGAGGATCAGAGTGTGATTGGGGACAAGTCACCATAGTCTGTGAGAGGAGTCAGCCAGCCCCACTGTGGGGAACTTGGAGGATGAACCAGGTGGGAGGGGCACCGTGGGCAGTCATTTCCTTGGATGACTTTGTCTGAACCTTGTCTGTCCTCACTTGAGATCTGAGCTCCTCAAACAGAAACTTTGGTGAGATGTGGGCCAGTGGTCAGAGCTGTTTTGTTCCTGACTGGGGGCTTGCAGCCTGGGAAGGAGATGTTCTTTGCTTCCTTGTCAACCAAGAAAGGGGGCATGTTCAGCTGTGGGCTACCTTCATGCCTGTTGTCTCTGGGGCTCTCCCCAGGGCTGGGCCTACCAGAGGCCCCCAGGGAATGCTGTGGAATCAAATCACTTGCTGGGTAGATGAGTAGAAGAATGAGTAAATGTGTGGGGCTTGGAAGCAGTACTTCAGGCACTAACTTTGGAGTCCAGACATGACTGGGATGTGGCCTTATCTCAGCTGCTCACAGCTATATGACGTTGGGCAAATTATGTAACCTATCTGTGCCTCAGTTTCCTCATCTGTAAAGGGACTGAAAAGAGAAGATTATGAGCAGTTAGCAAGGTGCCTGGTGTAGTAGGTGGCCTGGTCACCTGGGGTTTTATTTCTTGCTCCCACCTCCGCCCCGTCAGCTTCCTTCCTTTGGAGCCCTCCATTCTGCGAGGTTCCTCTGCCATTTCACTTCATCTCACATGCTATATTCTAAATGTTGAAATTTATGTTTTTATCAGAATGAACAACTCCCAGGGGAAACCTGATGAGTATTTTCTCAAGTTCTTGATCCCCAATCCTCATCCTTCTAATAGAGGATTTCCCTCAGAGAGGCTCCTTACCTCGGTCTTCACCCATTGTCTTTCTTTCTGTGTGTCCTGCCCAGGCATTCAAAGTCTGCTGGAGGAGGCAAGGCAGAGGCAGGTAGAGCCACAGCCTGGGACATAGAAGGGTCTGGTACAGAGGCCAGGAGGCACCATGTACCAGCACAGGGAGGAAAGGGGCCAAGGAAGGGCTCAGCTTGAGAAAAGACAGCTTCAGCCTGGGCCCAGTATGGTGCAGACCTGAGGTGAGCTTGGTCTGGCTCTACAGAGACTGCATGAGGGGAGAAGCCAGCTGGGAAAGGGACTCATCATGTTGAAGAAGGCTTGAGTGCCTTGGACATTCCCATGGGCTGTCAAAACTACTTTGAGGGTGAGGATGGTGGCTGTGCCAGCCAAAGAGTGGGGCCAAGCTGCCCTGGACATCAACATACAAAATGATAAGGTGTCGGACTAGAGCAGCAAGTGGGACAGCTGGGAGGTGACCTATAGAAGAGGTTTCTCAAAGGAAGTTTTGAAGAACTCTGTGGCTGAATGGGGCCAGAAGGACAGAGGTTTGGGAGCTTCTAGACTGAGAGAATTCTGCAGATGGAAATGGCAGTCTAGAGTTCCTTTCTCAGTTGTAAAATGAGAGAGGTTGGTACAGTCTCCAAATTCCCCAACTCAGACATTCTTGGATGTACCTTTTGGGGCATTTCCAGATTCTGGACAAGGCTGGTATTCCAAAAACAAACATATTCTGTTTGTCTTATTGGTTGGGGGCGGGGAGCATGTGACGTGGTTGGGCAAGAAGGATGTTGGCAATCGCTCTTCTCTGTCCCTTGACTTTTGTTTCTCTTCTACCACACTGCATCATGCAGGAGGCCCAAAATGCCAAAAAGGGTGTTTTCCCACCCATTTCCATATCCCTTCTGGGGTCAGCACTGCTATCCCTCCAGATGTCCCCACTTTGCTTCCCCATTGTCTCCTGATGTTCTTCCTTCTCTACCCTAGTCCCTCTGAGATTACATGCAGGTGGGGGGGGGGGCAGGTGACAAGATAGGCCTCAAGCACTTCTCTCTGTCCTTAGAACAGATCATCATGGGCTCATGTTTTCTCCATGACCAGAAGAAAGGTCCGTAGTTTGGCATTTGGCAAAAAGATTATATATTGAAAATATAAAATGAAAGCCTGTCTTGTGCTTTCTTCCCAGATTCTGTTGACTGAAGAGTTTGTAGAGAAAATGTTGGAGGACTTAGAAGATTTGACTTCTCCAGAGGAAGTAAGCCTGTTTGATTATCTCTGACAGCAGGTTCTAGTCTCCAGGAGAGAGAGAAAATGTGTCTGTCTCTCTCTCTCTCTCTCTCTCTCTCTCTCTCTCTCTCTCTCTCTCTCTTTCTCTCCCTCCCTTCTTTTCTCTCAGGTATGGGGATAGGCTGGAAAGGAGACCCCGGAGATGTTAAACAGCTTTATTTCTCTGTCCTTCCAATACCCCAGCCCTAGTAAGGACACCCAGCAAACTAAATTGCCGGCTCCTGAGAACCTCATTGAAGAGGCAGCCAGAGCCTTCAAGCTAGTACGAGTTCTCCCCAGCCCCTGCGGTTCCCTGGCAGGTTCTGAACAGAAAGCCCATGCCTGTTGCCAGAGAACATTCCACTGGGGAGTTCTGGTGGGCAGCAAGGGACTCCTGCTCTTGCCCAGGCCACCCAGGAGCCACTCTTCTCCCTCCCTTCGGCAGCCATAAGCTCATTCCTCTTGTTTCTCCTCTTCCAACCCTAGCCCAGAGCCTGAGGAGTTGGCAGGCCAGGTGGGGGCTTGCCTTGGCTACTCCTCTGAGGTACAGGAGTGGAGCCCATAATCCCCTTTGCTTTTCTTTCTTGTTCCCAGCATCCTCATTTGTGGGGATTTACCTCATCCTGGAAAGTCCCTTCCCCTCCCTCGGCCTCCTACTAAGCAGCACTCCAGCGGGATCTGAGCCTTCCTGGCCTTGATGCCCCATAGGTTAGTGGAACATTAGCAAGCTGGCCTGGCCTCCAGCCTCTGGAGAGCTCTTCTGGGCCCTCCCCTGCCTGTGGCAGAGACAGGCCCTTCCCTTGCCTTTTCTGCCGGGAAGTGTGTTTGAGGGAGAGCTCCTTCACCTCCCAGGGGCCAGGCTTTCAAGCCAGAGAGAGGCCAGGCAGGAGCTAGTTTTCAGCCAGCGCTGGAGCTCCCAGCTTCCAGGACTCCCAGGGCCTCGTCAGCCAGTGTACTGTGGCCTCCCAACGTCCACAGGGTAAAGAAGAGTACACAGGTGGGACTGTCCTATCCAGGTCTCCAGGTGGCCAGGAACTTGTCAGAGCTTGAAGTCACCCCTAATAGGATAGTATCTTCTCTATCCTCTGGGATACGGCTTGATAAATTAACTCATTTATACATTCAAAAGTCATCAAGCACCCAGTGTGTGCCAGCCAGTCAACCCCCACAAGTCACTGGTCCCTGAGGCCCAGCTCCCATTCAGTCAGACCAAAGCCAGCTGCCCAGAAGCGCTTCCGGAGAGGCCATGTAGCACTGAGATGGCACTGCGCCAGACTGCTGCTTTGAGCTTGGGTGTTGAGGGGGTGGGAGGGGGGTAGTCCAGGCAAGAGGGACAGAAGCCAGGAGAAGCTTAGAAAAGTAGGTCACTAAAAATGACTTTTTTTCTTTCCTCTCCAGAGGCTGTCCCCACACCCTGCCCTGCTCTCTCTCCATTTTAGTCCTGGCTTGGACAGTCCCCCATCAGAGGGAGGGAAAGGGAGCCAGCCAGGAAGTATCAGGCCTGTTCACTTCCAACCCCAGTTTGAGGCAGGCTGAGGACCTGCTCTTTCTTCCTGTGGAGCCTGGCCTGGCGTCTCACCCAACCCTGGGACAATGGGAGTCATGAAAGGCAGACCCTGTTTTTAAGTCAGTGAGCATCTATTGAGCACCAGCTGTGTGCCAGACCACATGCAGGGTCATAAAATACAGAAGGAATGAGAGATGTCAGCCTCTTCCTTCGACCCTCACCAGAGCTCTAGAAGCAAAGCTGTAAGCAAATCAGTGATTGCCAGAGTCAGTCACCACTGAGACCACTCTCAGGCTGGTAACCCTGGGAAGATGATGAGAATGAACAAGGGGGAACAGGATAGAGGGTTTGCTCCTCTGCTCCCATAGAGGCCTCCTTCCCTTGGACCCTTCAGAGGGTCCTTCCGCTCCACTCTCTGAAAGAGAAGCCATGGCAGGGACAGAACCACAGAGTTCCAGACCTCAAGCCACTTCCCTGTAGCATCTGCACCCTCCCCTGCCCCCCATCCTCCAGCCCCAGGGCCTCAGGGAGCAGATTCCTTACATGCTTGTGGCCAGAGGCAGAACCAAGGAAGTGAGCTGGGGGGAGGTCAGCATAGTCAAGAAAGAGTTAGAAAACATGCCTCCCGCCAACCCCAGTTAATTATTGGCCTGGCCAGGCGAGGGGGAAGAAAGAGTCACTGAACTCCAGCAGCTTGACCCCAGCCACCCACCTGGGTCTAGCATTTGATATTGAAGCCAGGCAACCAGTGCCCTGTCTTCCTCCCAACACCCCAAGACAGGCCTGGGTGACAGTCCTGGCTGCTCTCTAGGCAGTCTGGGAAGAAGGCAGTGGGTTCTGCTAACCATGTACACTCTGGCTTTGTGCTTGCTTCCTCCACAGTTCAAACTTCCCAAAGAGTACAGCTGGCCGGAAAAGAAGCTGAAAGTCTCCATCCTACCTGATGTGGTGTTCGACAGTCCACTGCACTAGCCTGAGCTGGGCCCTGCAGGGCCAAGGGAGAGCCCAGCTGCTCCTCGGTGACTTCCGGTATAGCAACTGCATAAGACAGAGTCCCACTAATAAAAGGACAAGTGTGAGGATGACTGTGCAGCCAAGTGGGATGCCATGCACAAGCAGCAGGCCCCACCTCACCTGCAACACCAAGATCATGTGACCAGACCCTGATCTCACTGGGTACTCAGTGGGCAAAAAAATGCAAGCCTTCCCATCCTGCTGCTGTCACAAGTTCTGGTTTGAGAAGTGACTCTGGACCTTTGATGTGCCTCTGAGTGGAGACAGGCCTCCTCACCTACCCACTGCCACACAGCCCAGCAGGAGGGAGTTGGAGTGGCCGTGTGGGTGCACTGCCCAGCTCTGCTCCGGGAAGCCTTTGGTTTTAGTAGTCAAGCTCCCCTCGCCACGGAACAATTCCTCTGATCGTGTTTGGTTTTCTTGCTCCTTATTTTATTTTGTAGAAACCAGTGGTATTTTATTGTTCTTCAGAGATGTCCAGAGCTGTGTATATAATGTTGTTTTCATTTTTTTTAAAAACAGAACTTTATTCCTAGATGAACTTTCTCATTCTATCATACAGGGGCCTGGGGCTGTCTCCCCTTAAGCCGCCACCAGAGACAGTGCTGGTATTCTCCTGCCAGCCCAGGGCCAGGAGGAGCTGGCTTCACAAAGAAGCCTTTCTTCCCAGGTGGGCCTGGTGGAGCCCGGGGGCAGGGGGAGAGCTGAGATACTCCTCCATGCAACCTTGAGTTCACTTTAGCTGGGGCCAGGAAGGGGTGCTGCTGGTTCCCAAGTGGACTGGCCCCACCAAGTTCAAGGACCATGCAAGTCTTGGAGTCTTGGTGGCCCTAACCTCATATTTCAGACTTCCACCCAACCGGGCCTGCCTGGGAGAGGGTGGAGGCCCAGCACCTCACAGACCATCCCCAACTGCCACTCAGGACTTGGGTCTCCAGCACTTTGACTACTCCTGTCTAATTTCCTCATCCCCTGTGCCTCCCAGCCTCCAGGCTATAGGACTCTGACAAATTAACCTCTCAACATGTCTTTCACTTTGATTTTGCAGACACTGCATTCTACCACCTTCCTAGCCACCCGGTATCCATCATTTTTTATCTTGCTGTCCTGTCTCCTTTCCTGCATCTGGGTCTCCCATGGCCCTTGGTCCCTTGCCCCAATCTTCAGTTCTCACGGTCTTCCTCCCAGAAGCCAACCTCTCTGGGCCATGGTTTTGGGGTTCCTCTTGGGTTATCTCTCACTTCTACCCAAGAATCAACAAGCCCCTTTCATGTTCCTTTACCCTTTACTCTAGGGACTGCTATTTCAAGTTCACACTCTTTGGGCCTGTCCAAAGCAAAATTATTTTGTCTGTCAGGATCCACAGAGTACCATGCTTTGCTTCTGTCTACACTGCCACACACACGGGCACCACCAGACGTGTCACAGGAAGCCTATGGGTACAGGACCCTTCTGATGAGAGATCCAGCCAAAGAGCTGCCTCCAGGGGCCATGAAATGACTGGACTCTCTAGGGAACAGGAGTTGGACTTCCTAGGGGCCACTAGGGCCTGGCACCTTCTCTGCACAAACCCTCAGGGCTACCAAGTTAACCCCACCAAACTCAGATCTTCAAGGTGGATCAGCCTGGAGTATGGGAGAGACGAACTCCAGGCCCCCACCAGCCAAGGTGAACCATCTAGACGTGATGTTAGCAGCAATTGTGTCTTCTCTGAGACCCTTTTTAAAAGATGTTTCCTGGCCTTTGCCTACCACAGCATCCCTGCCTTTGAAACTTGTCTTGCGATGTTTCATGGCTAGATAGGTGCCATCAGCTTGCTTCCTTTCTTTGCCACCCTGACTTGCCACTCTACCAATTCTTTCTGGGGCCGTGTCTCTCTGCCTCCCTGTTTTGTGGCAGGGAGGTGGGTATTTTCTGACCTAAACTTTATCAATAGTTTTCAGTTTGGGAGGCAGGAGAGAAGCAGGTGAGCTCTGAGATGATGAGCCCATGAAGTCTGTGGCCCCTTTCTACCACACCCATGCAGGAACTGCCAAGGTCCAGCTGGGGCCAGACCTCCACCTCCTTCCACTACAGTGCATTGGCTCTGGGGCAATGGCAGGGTACCCACTGTATCTGACCAGACCTTCTTTCCCTTGAACAATGGCACCTTTGGCACCTTCGCAGCGGTTTTTCTGGGAGGAGCTCTCCACTGAGCTTATGGCTAGTGAAAGGGAACTCTCACTAGGGATCGAGCAAGGCTGATCGTGTACTATGCCCAGGAACATGGCGGGTGTTCACTAAATGTACCCCACTTTTCCCTCCCTAATCTGCCTCTTCCACAGGCTTCCTTGAGGCTCACCTGGTGTGACCCCCTCCCACCAGATCCCTGGTGCTGGAGCTTCTGTGGGGAAGGGGCTCTCCCATGCTGTTTGCCTGCTACATAAGGCAGACTCCTATGGCTCCTCAGGTCCAGTGTGGGCTGCAAGAAGGAGGAATGCAAAACCAGCTGCCATTTGGAGGGGGTGGACAGGCTCATGCTAGGTCTCAGGTCTGGTCAGGGAGCTGGTGCCTCTTCTTGCCCTTCTCCTCCTCTTCCAAAGGCCAGGCTCCAGGGAAGAAACTGGGAAGTCTTGAGGAGTCTAAAAGGGCTAGAGTATTTTAAAAAATAAACACAGGGTCTTGGGACTGGGTTTCGAGATTGAGCTGAGAGCAGTGAAAAGAAACTAAAAGTGGGTGCCCCTATGGGGCAGACCAGTAAAGAAATCCCTTGACTGTATTTTTTTATCTGATTTTCTTGTGTCTCTGGCTTCAAGGTACCTGTGTCCCTGTTATAAGTCAGGAGCCCTGTAGAGAGAGCCCTCCTTTTGGACAAGTACCTGAATGCTGCGATGAGCGACTTTTGTAAAATTTTGTATTAGTTTCTAATGTCAATGGCGACTCGGTTCCTGGGGGCTGTAGCCAGCTGGAACTTTTGTAAGAAATTTTGGGTGACTCACTTAGATGTCATTTCCCTTTTGCCCCCTCTTCCTCTGTGTAATCTAAATGCATTAAACATATTTGCAGAAGTGCTGGGTCTTGTACTCCTTTCTGGCTGCCTGGAGTAGGGGAGCAGAAAGCCTGGGGCCCTGGCAGAGGGGAAGGGTTGGACTCGGCCACTTAGAAAAAGCTGGGATGGGGAAAGGTCCAGGTGACTTGTTGGGAGTGGAGGGGGTGCCAAGGAACAGGATCATGCAGCGGATGACTTCAGTCATACAGAAGTGACTGCAGAGACAGGCCTTCTTTCACGGGTCTTGAATTCCTTTGGGGTTAGGAGGTAAGCGTGGAACACAGTCTGAGGAGATGAATGGGTGGGTAAAGACCCTCTCTGCCATTTCACTCCAAAAACCCTTTCTGCTTGGAAAGGTAGGCCATTCTCACCTTGTTTGGAGTCCTTGAGCACCCTTTCCTGCTTGGCCAAGAGACACTCCCCTCATCAGGCATCTAGATTCAACCTCTTAATCTAGAGCCTGGAGGCAAGATGGAGTTGCAGCCTCAGAGCCCACACACCCACTGAATAACACAGAGGTCAGCCCACCCTTCCTATCAACCCCTCCAGGCCTGGGCTGAATAGGGAGGTGGGTAGATCCTCCATTTGTAGCTTGCCTAGCTCCTGTTTCCAGAGCTCAGTGCCCATGGGGTGGATGGCAACAGCCTGGAAGGCAGGAAAGGGCTGCTCCCAGACAGGGTTCCTGGAACCCACAGGACTGCTCTGGGTCCTTATGCATTCTTTTCCTTCCTGCTAGACCTGCTTTTCTGTCCTGGGGAGTAGTGGGGCCTTTTCTCCTAGCCCTTGGGGCAGAGCTGTAGTACCCAGGGGGTTCTGCTGAGGCTGGTGGCAGAGGTCCTGGGGGAATCACAGGAGAGGAAGAGGAGAAGGTATCAGCTCTGTAAGGATTATATTCTCCCCTCCATGTCTTCCGTGAGAATCAACTGTATCTTGGGACCTTACCCAAGAGGAGGTCAGCATTCTTCCTTCTCCCTGACTTCCTATTGAACTGTGGCTGGCCTCTAGAGCAGTGGGGCAGGACTGGGGCCCTCAGTCCCTCTGGCAGTCAGAGCAAGGGAGCTGGGAGGGTTTGGAGCTGAGCTAACAACTCCAGGGTGGCCTAAGCCACACCCCTTCCCCTTTCTCCTTGGAGACTGTGGGTGGAGGTGCTTATCTAATCCTCCTCATCTGACTATCCTAGAAAGGTCTGGGGTCAGGGTGAAGTTCTTGCTCCAAAGAGTTCAGAACAGCAAGATCTTAGTTGGTTCTGGGAGACAGTACTAGGCAGGGGTTGTTTCTGGAAACAGAGAGACTCTCTGGGCCTAGAGCAGAGACTGTGTTCCACGAGTTAGGGTGAGGAGAAATCTGCCACATGATCTTTAACGTCTCCTCCAAAAGCCCTGTATATTCCCTCTAGGTGTCTGCTCTGCCCCATCTGAAGGAGTCAGGGGCCCTGGGGAAGGGGGCCCACGGGCTCCAAGGCCAGGGGCTGAGAAGCCTGAGAGATTTACTAAACTGGCCTGATGAGAACACATGCTGGAAGTGACTCAACCCAGCCTGCCAAGCACTGAGGCAGCTGCAGGCTGCAGAGGGGAAGCAGGTGGGAAGGCCAGGGTGGGGCAAGGAGAATGATTTTCTGGGCAGGAGATGAGCACCAAGATTACAGAGTAGGTCAGCCATTTCCAGTTCCCTTCCACAGGGGCGTGGTGGGACTGACCCAGGACCCCCTCTCCGCCATAGTGCCTGGAACACTTTGAGAGAGAACTAAGGGAAGGACAGGAGAAGGAACAAAATGATTGCCAGTAGGCGTCCATAGTTTGTGTGAGCATAGCTCTCTTGAATAACTTGAGGGTCAAGGGAGACTTTGGTAGAGTTGTGATAAGATTTGTGGCCTTATTGGAGCCAGAGAACTAAGGGCAGCACCCCTGTTCCTCTGTTTTTCCAACTTCACCAACTGCCAGCCAGCACACCATCTCAGTACCTAGAGCCCTGAAAAGAAGTGGAATGGGCCTTCTGGGTTGCAAAATTTAGAAGACAGAGAAAGGCCACCTGTGCATTGTGGAGCCTCTATAATACCACTCTGGGAACAGTAAGAACGAGAAAATATGTTCATTCACTTGTTCTTTCAGCAAACCTGTGGCAAGCACACTGCTCTGTGCTGGGAGGCTGGAACAGTCCTGGCCTTAAGGAGCTCGTAGTACGGTGAGAAAACAAGGAATAGCCATAAAAGAGGAAGTAACCTGCCTCACCAAGTATTACCAGGGTAAATAAGACAGGCTAACTAATTTGTACCTCAGTTTCTTCATCTATAATTTGATACTTGCTTCACAGAATTTTTGCAAGGATTATATGAGATAATGCACATGAGATGCCCAGTATATAGTAATTGCTCAATTAGTGTTAACCCTTTATTAAAGGGCTATGCTAGGGTATAGCATGGAAAATGTACCCAATCGAGTCTAGGGAGATTTTAAAAAGGCTTCTTGAAAGAAGTAACATCTAAGTCAAACCTGAAGGATGCTTAAGAATGAATGGAGCAAAAGAAGAGGGGTTTTACTTTCAAAAGTTCTCTAGCAGGCAGAACAAAGGCAAAAGCCCCAAAGAAAAAAAAGTTCTTGGAAACTATAGAGTCAAATTGTCTATAGAGTATGTAGTTTAAGGCATCAAGCTTTCTTTAGAACCATCCGCCTGCCTGCTGGTTGGAGATTGTTTTGAAAGAACAAGATTGGAGGCAAAGTGACCAATCAAGTCTATATTAGAGTAGAAAAAAGAGAAAATAAAGGATTCATTAATTGAGTCAACAAATATTTGTTGAGTATCTGCTGTGTGCTAAGTCCCATTCTAGGTGCTGAGAATACAGTATAAAGAAAATCTCTCCTTTCATAGATCTTATATTTTAGTGATGGGAGATAGGTAATTATATATATATATTTAAGTTGAATACATAATACATGGTGATATATGTGATGGAAGTAAAATAAGACAGAGGAGGAGAAATAGGGAGGACTGGGGGAGGGGTGCATTTTTAAAAGCAGAGGTAAGGGAAGGCCTCACTCCATAGGTGACATTTGAACAAAAGATCTCAATGACAGGAAGAAGTATGCAATAGGGATGGGGCTGTGGGGGGAGAGGGCGGTGAGGAGACTAGTTCGGGCCAAGTGGAGCAACTGCAAAGACCTTGGGGTGGTGGGGTAGGGGTGACATACCAGGTGTATTTGAATAACAGGGAAGCCAGTGTGGCTGAAACAGAAATGAGAGAAGAGGAATGATAGGGAATTACTTAGATAGAGACCAGTTTGTGAAGGATCTTGTAGGCAATCATAATTTTTTTATTTTTGTTTTGGTTGAAGTGGGAAGTCGTGGGAGATTTTCAGCAGAGGATTGACATAATCTGATTTGTACTTTTAAAGATTACTCTGGTTTCTCTCTTAAGAATTGACTCCAGGAGGTAAGGGCAGAAGAAGAGAAACTAGTTAGGACCTACTGAAATAGTCTAGGCTAGAGATTATAATGAAGTAATAGAATCATTAAGAAGTGGTCATAGTCTACAGGCATGCTATCTGGAATAAGCCCAATCCTCTCTGATTTTAGAAGTTAAGCAGAGTTGGGCCTGGTTAGTACTTGGATGGGAGACCACCTAGGAAGACAAGGTTCTGCAGGCGTAAAAAAATTAAAAAATAAGGGATTGTTAATTGACAAAGGTCCTTGCAATCTGTGAGGTCAACCAAGGGTTGCCCCGCCTAAAAAAAAAAGAAAAAAGAAAAAGAAGCAGCAGTAAAGATTTGCTGAAAGGTTGGCTATGGGATGTTCACTGAAAAGCTGATGACTTGTTTAGGGGGAGGAGAAATTAGTATAGTTTTGAAAATGTTGAGTTTGGGATGTTTGTTACATGACCAAGTGAAGATGTTAAGTGAGCAACTAGAATATAAGTAAATGATGAGAAAGATATTTAAGAGCAGGATCTATAGGACCTGAATGAAGATTGGTCGAATGGATAAGTGAGGTGAGAGGGAGATAACAAGGTTGCCTCTCTGATCCTTGGTTTGGTGACTAAGTGGCTGACATGTCTACTGACTGGGATGGAGAACACAGTGGAGGGGTAACAGGGTGGAATGTGAAGAAGATGAAGTGTTAATTTCCAATACATTGAATTCAGGGTGCATATAGGACATCTGAGTGGACCTGAAACCAGGAGGCTGAGGATCTGGGTTAGAGATACTGGCTGAGGAGTCATCATCAGTGTATAGACAGTAATAAAGCTTTAGGAGTAAATGAGATGCCCCAGGGGGCCGGTATAGATTAGTAAGAGAAGAGAATGGCAAGTAGGATTCTGAGGACTGCCAACATTTATGAGATAGAAATTAGAAAAGTCTGTGGTTAGAAAGAAAAGAAGAAAACCAGAAAAGTATGATGTCTAACACATCAAGGGGAATAGTCTAGAAAGGTTAGAAATGAGAGGAATTCTTTAGATTTATTATCCTGGAGATTATTGGTGAAGAGTCCACAGAAGGACTGTTCCAAGCTAGACCTTGTTTCTTTGTACCATCTTTAGAGTATAGAATTGAGAATTAGGGCTTGAAAAAACCATTTTCTCCTTGTTTGTTCATTTATACATGCATGCATGCATGCATTTTTCATTTGTTCAGTACGTGAGGTGATACAAAACACTAAAGACACAGGCTCTGTCCTTAAAGGGCCCATGTTAGCCCCTGTATCGGGAATAAGGAGATGGAGGTTCTGGTTTTATGACAGGATCAACACCCCATGGGTTGTAGTGAACTGGATTTGAATTTCAGTTCTACCATTTAGAATGTAATCACCAATGACTCTGAAATCCACCATCTCTAGCACAAACCTCCCCCTGATCCTGTATGTACAATTGCCTCCTTGACATTTCCACTGGGATACGAGCTAATCAGAACTACTGAAAGTCTCCCCACCCAAACCCTAACCCTTTTTAATTCTCTCCTTCTCAGTAAATGGCACCACCATTCGGCCTCTTGTTGAGACCCTAGTAATAGGAATTCTAGAAATCATTTTAAAACATTTTTGGGGAAGTGTGTGTGTGTGTTTGTGTGCATGTCACATATATTTTATACACATACTAAGAAGGTTTTTAAAGTTCAGAAGGATATACTATATACAGTGATAATTACATCTTGATCCCATTCCCACTCCTATTACTATTATATATTGATTCCTCTCCACTCTCCATCTAAACTGTATCTAGTCCTGTTGGCTCTACTTCCAAAATACACCCCAATTATGAAAGTTTCTCACAACCAGCTTCAAGTGCCAACTCTTTACTATGACCTACAAGAAAGACCTTGTGTGTTCTGGCTCCTACCTGTCTTCTTCCTCGCCACACAGCCTTCTTTCTGCCCTTGAACATGCCTAATCTATCGCTTTTGCATTTGTTTTTCCTCCTAACTAGAACACTGTTCCCCCAGGTCATCACTTGCCTGACTCAGTTCAAATGTTACTTTTTTTGAAGAGCTCTGTGTGAGCCCTTTTCACAGAAATTATCCTACATACTTAATTTAAAAAATATATATTTTTTGTTCATGTCGTCCAAGGAATCCCCAGGGCCTAGGAAAATGCCTGGCCCAGAAAGGCTTTTGTTAGATGTTTGTTGACTGACCGGCGGATTCCGACAGATTACTTACTTCAGTTCTTTAAGCCTCCGTTTCCTTATTAATATTAGAGGGAGAATAATGCCTGTTTTGCTTGGTAGTTTTAAGCGTCAGAAATGAGGGGTAAAATAATGAGGACATCGGGAAATTGCCCTACAGTGAACCTTTCCAAATTCCGTGCTCAGTTCCATCAGACAGTTGAGCACACTAACAAGCCTTCTTTCCCTCCCAGGTAAAGACAGCGACGGGTGAGGAGGCCCAGGAAGCGGTAGTCCCCCTACCCAGGGGCAGCATCGCCCTTTTAAGAAGCGCGGACCCCCCCCCGCCTCCCGTCACTATGTTTAATGTACTCAAGTTAGTACAAGTCACGTGAGAATCTCGGGTTTGCCCCGCCCCAAGGAGGTGGAGCCTCAGCTTGGGGCCCAATAGCAGGTGCAGCCCCAACCCCAGGCAGGGAAAAGGGGAGGAGCCTGGCGCCTGGGCCCAGCCGGAGCACTTCCGGATGCCATGCCCCGCCCCTGCCCCGTCCCCTCCCCGTCCATTTACTTCTCCCGGACCCGGTGGGCCGAGCCAGCGGGCGCTGATTAAAGGCGCCGGCGTTGCTCTGCCGCTTTCTCCTCGCCTTCCCCTCCCCGTCTCCCCTCCCCTTTCCCGAGTAGCGGGACCGGCCTTGATGTAGGGACACCACCCTCTGCCCCTCTCGACCGAAGCTCAGGAGTACGGCTCACCGCAGCCCCCTTCCAAGCCGCATGCCCACTCCGCCGGCCGCACTCGACTCGGATCCCATTGTATCTCCCGGCCCACCTGCAGACTCCGAGGCCCGGCAGGGGCGGAAAGACCCGGGACCCCTGGGCGCCTCTCCAGCCGCTCCGGCCAGCCGGGCCCCTCCTCACCCCGCCCGCCCTCCTCGCGACAGCGCGGTCGCAGCCGGGGCGCCCTGCCCTCCCTGCCGTGGCGGAGGCCAACTAGCGGGCAACAGGGACGCACCCCTTCCCGAGCCCAGCGGCGACCCCCACACACACACATCGTGCCCCCTTCCCGGGGGAAGGGAGCCGGAGCCCGCGCGAGCCGAGGCAGGAAGCGGCAGCTGCGGACTGCCCGGCCCGCCGATCGCATTTATTATCGAGATTATTATTAAAGGGGGCGGGGAGCCCCGGACGCGGGGGAGGGGGCTGGAGGCGCCGCTGTTTTTATTAAACAGATTATTCCTAAAATAATAATAATACGCGCAAGATGGCTGAAGGTGGCTGGGATGAGAGTGTTGGGCTTTTTTTTTCTCTCTCCTTTTTTTTTTTTTTTGATCTGAGGATAAAGCTGAGGCGACAGCCGCTGCGGAGACCCTGCCCGGAGCGCCGTCCCCTCAGCTGAGGAGCTGCGCGCGGACAAACGGACCCACCGACCGAGCGACCGGCGCGGGCCCGCCCCGGACGCGTCGCCCGGGCGGCAGCCGCGGGGCCGCCGGCGCTCGCCTATCTGCCGACTTCTTCCAATTCGCATCTTTTTTTTAATTTTTTTGGAAAGGACCGGGGTGGGTGGAGCAGAGGTGGAGAGAAATCCGGACTTGGCATTTTCTTCTCGCCTCGCTTTTCTCATTTGAGGGAGGCCGCCAGCTCTCCCCTTAAAAAAAAAAAAAATTCCACCAAAAGCAAAAAAAGAAAAGAAAACGCTGCAGGACCTCTGAGCGAGCGCGCCGGGACCCCCGGCGGCCGCCTCTCCAGGAGCCCAAGATGGCTGGGCGCTGAGGGAGGTCGCCCGGCCCGGCCCGGCTGGCTCGGCCCGGCCCCCGCCGCCGCGGGCTGGCTCCGACCACAGCTCAGAACCTTCCAGGCCGGAGCAGAGGCCGAGAAGAAAAGAAAGTGGGGGCGGGGGTGGCTGGGGGGGAGGCCGGGCGGCGAGGGGGAGGGCCGGGCGGGCGGGGGGAGGGGAGGGCCGGGAGCCGAGCCTCCTGTTCATTAGCAGTTGAGAAAAATTCCTTTCTAGTTTGATCAATCCTTGTTCTCCTCGGCAGAGCCGGGGCGCCCGCTCCGCGCGGACGCGGGCGGCGGGGTCTGTCCGCGGCGGGGGCGCCGGGCGCCGCCGGGCCTCGGGGCAGCGCCGAAGTAGCGACCGCGGAGGGGGGGTCAGGCCGGAGAAGCTCCGCTGGGGCTTCTCTCTGTTTCTGGCTGGCGTGTTTTTTTTCTTCTTCCCCTCCACTTCTCTCCCTCCCCCTTCCGTTTCTATTTGTGAAGGGAGGAGGAAGGCAGAGGCGGGCTGGTGTGTCTCTCTGGCCGGGGACTGGAATTTCATCTGAATGACTGACGGCCCCTGCGCGCACGCAGCGCCCCGGAGTCGGCCCGCCCGCGCCCCGCGCCCCGCGCCCGCGCCCGGCCGGCCAGCCGCGGGGCGCCGGCGCCGTCGCCCGGGGGCCGCCGGCTCGCCTCGCGCGCCGGGTCCGGCGTAGCCGCCCTCGGTGCGGCCGCACGCGCGGCCCTGGTCCTCGGACCCCAGGCGAGGTGAGCGGAGCGCGGCGCCGGCGCGCTGGGGGAGCGCCACGGCCGCCGCCGCCGCCGGCGCTAGAGGAAGCGTGCGGTTCCCGGGCGCTGCCCCCGCCGCGAAGACGGGAGGCGGCCTCTTATATGGAATTTGGACCCCGGCGCTCCCTTGCAGGGCTGGTGCCCCGGCCGCGGCCCTGGCGCAGTCCGCCGCCTCCCGCTAGGCGCTGGGGAGGAGGAAGAGACGCGGCCGGCGGCGCGCGCGGCGCGAGGACCGAGGCTCCCTCCTCCCGGGGGCGGGCGCGCGGAAGGCGCTGGTGACTGAGCGGCGGCGGTCCGGGCTGCCCGAGCCCGGAGTTCGGGGCTCGGCAGGCCTACAGCGGCACCGGCCCGACCCCCGGGGTTGGGGAGTGGGGGAGGCCCGCCCCGGCCCCCGGCGCTCGGCCGCCATGGCGGAAAATTGGAAGAACTGCTTCGAGGAGGAACTCATCTGCCCCATTTGCCTGCATGTCTTCGTGGAGCCGGTGCAGTTGCCGTGCAAACACAACTTCTGTCGGGGATGCATCGGCGAGGCGTGGGCCAAGGACAGCGGCCTGGTGCGCTGCCCCGAGTGCAACCAAGCCTACAACCAGAAGCCGGGCCTGGAGAAGAATCTGAAGCTCACCAACATCGTGGAGAAGTTCAACGCCCTGCACGTGGAAAAGCCTCCCACGGCGCTGCACTGCGTGTTCTGCCGCCGGGGCCCCCCTCTGCCCGCGCAGAAGGTCTGCCTGCGCTGCGAGGCGCCCTGCTGCCAGTCCCACGTGCAGACGCACCTGCAGCAGCCCTCCACCGCCCGCGGGCACCTCCTGGTGGAGGCGGACGACGTGCGGGCCTGGAGCTGCCCGCAGCACAACGCCTACCGCCTCTACCACTGCGAGGCCGAGCAGGTGGCCGTGTGCCAGTACTGCTGCTACTACAGCGGTGCGCATCAGGGACACTCGGTGTGCGACGTGGAGATTCGAAGGAATGAGATCCGGGCAAGTATCCTATACACACGCGATCCCCACCGCCTGGGGACCACCCATCCGGACAGGCTGACTCCTGAGGCCCCCTTCCAAAGTCTAATACTCTGAAAGTTTGAGGGCAAGGTCCTGGGAAGAAGGGTTTTGATACATTCCTGCACCTGTGCTCACAGAGTCCATCTTGTGAGTCATTTATAGAATTGAGGTGTGGGGCTGTCAGGAGTAGACTTTGGGTGTTGCTTTTCCGCTTTGCGCATAGCTCCCTCCCCCCAGCCTTGTTTCTGTAGGCCCAATGGGAAGTCATCAAGGCAGTGACCCAGGTTCTGCTTCTCCAGCTGCTGTTTATGTAATGAGTGTCCTGGTGCCGCTGCTGTGGCTGACATGATCCATGATGCTGGCATACCAATGAGGAAGTAAACAAAAGCAGCCATGTTAGTTTCAAGCCCTATTGGAAACACATTGGGGGGTGAAAGGGAGCTTCCGGAGGGAGAGCAGAACTTGGGGTATCTATGTAGACCAGGCCTGGACAGCCAGTGGTGTCACCGGACAACCGGTGGTGTCTCTGCCTTTGGGATTATTCCCATTTGCCCACTCTCCATGTGTGAGAATCACTTCCCTCTGTGTGCTTGTGTGTTGCATGTGTCTGCATGAACAAACCTTAAAGTATGTGTCTTCACCCTGAGCCCTTTGCTCCCAGCCCAGCCCTCTATCACAGCCCTCCCACATTTGGGGAGGGGAAGTGGAAGACAGAAAAAGAATCCTGTGGGTTTAAGGTTGAGCCGCCTTGCAATCTGGTTTCAGGCAGCTGGCTCCCCTGGGCTGCCGGCTGAGTGATTACGGAACCAGAACCGCATCCCCTCCCATTGTATACACCCTGTAGCAGCAGCCAATGTCAAAACCACCTTCCCCCTCAGGCCTCTGGGCTTGGCTTTGGACCTGGACTGAGGCAATACTTCCGTCCCTTTCCGTCCCTTTCTGTGAGGGGGCTCCTCCTAGGTCCCTCCCTGGTACCCTGGCTTTCAGGGTTGAGTCATACTAGAAAGAAGGGGCTGGCCTGAGTCTGTCTGAGCCATCTTAGAAGCCCCAGTTTGGGGCCTGGGGGTAAGGTTGGGCTTTCTTAGGACTGGGAGTGTTCCTGGGTGGGGGCCCCTGGAGGCTAGTGGAGGCCAGTGGAGAGCTTGGGTATGAGGAAGCTCTGAACAGGGGGACAGTTATAGATGGTGGCTGTTTCCTGTGGGGGACCAGTCGGAATGAGTCACTGTTTAGCAATTAAAGAACATACACATACAACTAACAAAAGGCAGGAGGGCCGGCACAGGCTGAGGGCAGGGACAACAAATACAATTTGCTTTATAATTAGTTTCCAATTGGATGAGCTAGCTCTGGGTTTTTGTACCAGGATAAGTCCTCTGGTTTCTTACAGGAAGTGTAGGGGATGGAGAGAGGAGCTATACCTCCCCTGCCTCCCCATGGACACAAGGATTAGAAAAGGCAGGAGCCTAGGGAAAGCAGGTGAGCCCCTGGTGGCCTCTATCCTCTACTAGGACAGGCAGAGCCCAGACTTTCTCCACTATTGGGAAGCTGCTGCTATTAATAAAGATGGAAGGACTGGGGGCGGAGGCTGGGAAAAGGGCAGAGGCAGGAGAAAGGAGGCTGTCCAGTTCTCAGCCCTGGGATTGGCAGTGGCAAGTGAGAGGAGGGTAAAGATGGAGATGTGGCTGAAAGGAACAGAGGAGGGGACAGCAACCAGGGTGATATGGGTATGTGTGCCGGCACCCATGGATTTGCTCTTAGCCGTGTCTGAGCGCTAAGGGTGTCTTTCATCTTGGTGGTGGAAGAACATAATTGTACCTGACTTGGTAGTAGGAGGATATCTCTAGATGTGTGTCTGTGTTTGAGTTTTTGAGGCTGTCCGCTTTGCCCCCAAATGCACCTGTCTCCCAGTCGTGTAGTGGGAGGGGTATCACATACATGCTGAGTGTACCCCTTACCAGCAAGTCCCTGATTCCTGGCTTGTGGGAGGAACTGGATGGAAGCAGTCACTGAACTTTGTGGGTGCTAATGAGTGTGTGTGTGTTCATGTGTTCGTTCCTGTTTCTGGCGTGGGAAGGCACAGAAGTAGTGGGTTGCATCAGGACCAGATGTGCATTTCTGTTTGCTCAGCATCTGTGCCCCCCAGCCTGAGTCTCATCCCTGTTTAAACTCCCCTACTCTAGGCCCCTAGGATTCTCTTTGGTGCCCCAGGGCGCTAGAATTGGAAACCCTTTAATAGCCCAGCACCACTCATTGTGGGTTGGAGTACTGAATGTGGGGGAAGGCGGGGAGTCCCATTTTCAGGGATGGTGCGAGCCTTGAAAGGCCTGATGGAAGAACCCATTACATTCTCCATCCTCTCTAGGCCAGCTAGGGAAAGGGCCCTTTCCTGGGCCTCTTTTTCCCTTAGGAGTCTGTCTTAAAAGGCCTCTGCTGGGACAGAGGATGAGGGCAATAGAACGCTCCCCAATATAGGAGCAAAAGCTTGGAGATCTGGCTTATGCCTTAAAATATAGCCTTACTTCTTGTGCTTCCTCTTCTGTCCTCCCGGGGGAAGGGAGAGGGCAGCTGCTGAAATGCCCTATCTACTAGAAATAGAAAACCTCTCTCCCTGGCGGCCCCCACTCACTCAAAAGCACTCACATGTTCATGGACCAGTGTCCTGGAGCCAGGGGCCCAGCAGGAATGCAAGCAGGGACTAACAGTAGGGTCTCAGAGTCAGGCCTGTGAAGTCTGTTGTCCCACTCTGCCCTTGAGAAGCCAGTGTGTAGATCACATTGCCCTGGTGCCTAGGTGCCCACTAGGTGGGCTCTAGAGACCACTTTCTGGGGCAGGCCTAGACACAAATAGGTTCTCCGTTGGAGCTGAGGAAAGCTAAGGGCCCAAGATTAGGACATCCAGGTGGGCTCAGACCTGGCAGCTTTAGTTCTTCCTTGGAGCTGGGGAAAGCTAAGGGCCCAAGATTAGGACATTCAGGTGGGCTCAGGCCTGGCAGCTTTAGGGGTTTATACCATTGTCCAGTCCTCAGTTTACGAGTTTATCTGAGCAACGGGAGACCAGTATGAGCTCGTGGCAAGATGACCCACGATAAGGCCTAATTATATGTGTGAGGGGCTATGCAGGATGTGTGTGTTTAGGTCATAGTAGTGCCTCTGTGTCCTTCCTAGGACTCCTGATGAAGGCTGTAAATGTTACTGGGACCCTGTTGCTTGCAGTCTTGGAGGTTTAGCGTTGAAAAGAGATGGTCTCTGCTGAGGGGATTCCACAACTTGAGCCATTTTGGGGTTTGAAGCTGGTGGGGGTGAGATCGCCCTGCTGCTCACATTGTCCTTTGCTGGAGGGGTTGCATAGGTCGGCACCCCATGGGTCTGTCTCAAGGAGGCTGTGGGAGTGATGGCTGCCCTGGCCTAACCCACTCAGACAATACAGAGCCTTCCTCCCACCATACTCCTGAGGTCTTAGGCTATGTGCATGTGAGGTGCAAGGGTCATGTAGCTGCCCCTTCCTTGACCATCCTGAACCTGCACAGAAAAGGGGCTTGGCTTGGCCTTCCTCCCTGGGCCCCGGGCAGAGAGGAACCTCAAGCAGAGGCCCAGCCCCCTCACCTCTACCCCAAGATACTGCTGACACAGCCTGGTGCCTGTCATGCACGTCCTATTGATTCCTCTGCCTCCTGGGTGGCTGTGCATCCATGTCAGTCCGCAGGTGTGTGTGTAGCCAGCATGTCTGTTTGGGTATCTCACATGTGACTAATTTTTTTATCCCACGTGTATATCTCAGAGAAGATACAATGTGAGCGGGCGACTTAATTACGTAGTTGTGTGTCTCTTGTGGTGTGGGGTCAAAAGGATATACAGGTGTGTATTTGTGAGAGAGGAGAGTGTCTGCATGCCCTACTTGCTGCACATCTGTGAGGTTAAGTTGAGTGTGCATGCATGACTGTCAGCATGAATATGCCAGGATGACTGCCTGCTCAGGCAGTGGTTGGTGGTTGAGTCTTGTGCAACTTTCTCACCTGGTGGGGTGAGTGTTGTGGGGGAAGGGGAAGATGGGATTCACCTTAGCATGAGCTTGGTGCCTGTGGCGGTATCCAAGCTAGCAGCCTGGATGGATCCTGTGATGCTGTTTTTGGTGCACTCTGGTTGGGCATAGGAAGGTGAGCCTGGCTTGGGCCCCAGCCCTGGACTGAGCAGGCAATCCTGGTTGGCCTCATCCCTGGCTCTGGGAAAGCCTTCCATCCCGGCTGGCCTGGCATTCAAACTCAGACAAAAGGGGGCTTTCTCTCTCGCCTCTTTGTTCTGCTGCCCCAGAGCGCTGCTCTCTGCATGGCAAAAGCTAATTCAACTGCAGCTGGGAAACCCTCTCTGAGGTCTGCTGGGCTTGCCTCCCAGGTGCCGCCTCTCTCCTTGACTTGGCTCCTGCCTTGTAGCCTCTTCTCTCTGGGTCTGTGGTTGCCCCAGCCTGGGTGTTCACAAGGTAGTCCAAGGTGGGAACTGAGGCACAGAAAGGGGCATCTAGGGCAGGCAGAAGCCGCTGGGAGACAAGGGGAGAATGCTGTGGCCCAGGGTGAGAAGAGGCTAACTACTCCTGGGATGAAGGCCTAAATAGGAGAGTCGGGGCAGGTGTGGTGGTTGGGGAGGAGATGAGGATAGGGTAGTTCTGGGACAGGAGCTACAGCCAGAGCTGGAGGTCTGAGCAGGAAGAGGTGCTCCAGCAGTTTAGCTCTCTCTTCCTACTCTCCACCCACAAACCACAGGGCCTGCTGGACCAAGCCCTGGCCTTGTCTGAAAACCTCAGGCCTGCCTCTGGCCCAGCCTCTGGGGCCCTGTTCCCTCCTGACCTTGTTTCTCTTCAAGGTTGACTTGTAGGTTTTATTATTATTTATTAACTTTTATGTAGCCTAGAGTCCCCATGGCCTCACCCATCTGCCCAGGCCAGTCTAGCATCAAAAATGCCAGCTGGGTCTGGTCAGTCATGCTCCAGAGGGACATGAGTCTTTTCCAGGGCAAGAAAATAAGGGGCTTACAATTGCCCCCTCTCCAGGTTAAGAGGAGCGTTAGAGGGAGCAGCTCAAGGCATAGTGTAGCACACTGGGGGACAGGTATGAGGAGCAGGATGTGCCTTGGAGAAATGGAAATGGAGTGTTCCCAAGTCTTGATGCTTTTGCCCTCACAGACCCAGGAACAGACCATGGAAGGCCTTAAGTCCTAAGGATCATGGACAGGGACAGGAGTGAGCAGGTCCCACCTGGGCCAGGGGTGCTGAGTGAGGCTTGGTCCCTCAGGTGCTTCTAGTCTAAACCATGGTTTCCCACCCGCTCCTGCATACTTGAGGTGTGCCACAGTCTAGGTAACTTACTGTGGGCCAGGAGCAGTTTGTAAAGTGCCCCCCAACTCTGACTGAGAACCCTTGCTCTTAATCAAGCTGGAAAATCTGGTCCTATCTCTCAGCTGTGGGGTTTTATCCAAGTGAGAAATGGGGCCTCAACTCTCAACAATTCCCTGGAGGTTGGGATGGAAAGGAGGCTGCTGGTAATGGGGAGGGATCCAGGCCTTGCTTCCTCGGTTCCCCATCTTGTAACTTCTCAGCAACCTGATGCAGTCATTTGGGGCAAACTGAAACCAAGATGAGGAATAATGAAGGGGCAGCAGCTGGATAGTTTCCTGCTTTCCTCCAGATGTTATCTGTGTCAGGATTAAGATCACCTGGCCCCAAAGGAGGGCAGTCCTTGAAAAGGTGAGCTGGCCAGTGTGGGCCACCTCTCAGCCCTCTTTGGCTGTCAACCCCTTTCCAGTTTCCTTCTCATTCATGCCGATGCCCTATCCCTGCAGCAGAGACAGCAGCCCAATGGCCTCTGACCTGCAAGAGGGGAAATGAAACCCAGCTACCTGCTAGGAAGTGTGGTACTGCCTTTGCTAGGCCTGGACTGGGCTTCCAGCCCCGGAGGGCTCTGAGCAAGCAGGAACCAGGACCTGGGACCATGAAGCTAAAGGAAGATGCTGCTCTGAGGAAAGCCTAGAAGAAGAGGGAAAGGGCTGAGCCCCTCCCTGTCTCACCCCCACAAAAACTGGACAGGAGGTACCTCCCTTGGCTCTGCCCTGAAGAGTCACCCATAAATTCCCTGAAGCATTTCAGGGGGACAGGAAGGGGCCTCCCCCATGTCTAGAGGGTGGGATTGGAGCAGCCCCATTCCTATCCTCTGAAGGAAACTAAGCTGGGAATCCGCCTGGAGCTTCCTTTCTCTTACTCCTCACCTGGGACTTAGTTTGATCCTGGTGGGTTTGGTCATGAGAAGCAATTGGGCAGGAAGACTGTAGTACGTAAATGTGTGGGCATACATGGGGCCTGGTTTTCAGATATCCTGGGAACGGGGAAGATAAGAGTGGCCCAGAGTCTGAAATGCATCAAAGAGGGCTCTGTGCTCTTGAATGTAGCTAGGAGGCACAAAGCAGGCAAAAATTGGAGGGCCATTTGTTACAGGGGAGGTAAAAAGCCCTAATGTCCCTAAAGAAGGGTCCTGGCCACCTCGGCTCTATGCAGGCCTCCCTCAGTTGTCTAGGGCCTTCAGCAGGCCCAGCCTTTACTGTGCAGGGCTTTGAGTGCAAGCATATGTGCGGCTGTGTACAAAAGTATGCATGAAGTGTTCTCAGGGCCCTGGTGGCGATGTGCGCTTATGTGTCTGTGCATTTGTACACACGTATCTGGACAGTACGTGTATCTGCCTGCCCTCTTCACACAACTTTGGGCAGTTTCACAGGCAGAGAGAATGCATGATTACCTCTGTTCCTGCCCCCTACCCAGCAGTGTTTCTTCACAGGTGCTGACTCTCAGGTTGGCAAGAGACCCCTGTGCATGTTGGGCTGGGGTGGGAGCCTGCTAGAAGGACAGGGTATCCTGGTGCTGGTTTTTAGAGGTCCAGTCCTGGATCACTGAAAGGTCAGATGGTTGCGGGGGCGGTTTGCCTCGGGTTCTGCAGCTTAGAATCTAACAGCCTGACCCCCACCTCCTCCTCTCCCCAGGGTCCTGGTTTTTGTTTCCAGGTAGCCACCAACACAAAATGTGGTCACTGAACTCTCTTATTGCTCTTGGTTTCCCTATATGTAAAATGGGTTGGAGGAGTGAGAAAGAGACTGGTGGCAGCTTCAGAAGCCAGCTGGGTGTGGGTGGGACTGGAGGTCATGGGGTCGAACTTAAAGGTCACTTCGTGGCCCACACAGAGGAAGAAAAGTAGGAATTTCTTATTGAATAGACACTGTGAGCTAGGCTCTGTGCAGTTTGCTTTGCAAATCTTATTTTGTGTGCAAAACCCATAAGTCTATTCAGTAAACATGTTATGCATTTGTAGGGTGCTGGGGCCTTTGTGTGGCCTAGCTGAGAAGGGAAGTGGAAAAAGACAGCAGCAAAGCCCTGTTTTCAAGAAGCCTTGAGGCTTGTAAGGAGATCAAACCATCGTTTGTGAGACAGACTAGAAAATAGTGTGTCCTATAGATATTTCTGGGGTGGTGGTATATTTTGTACCTATAATGTTTAGTACGTTAGCCACTACCTCTATGCAGCTATTGAGCACTTAAACTGAGGTTGATGCAACTGAAGAACTGATGTTTAATTTAATGTATTGTTAATTAACTTAAATTTAAATAGTCACATGTGACTATTGGCTATCATATTGGACAGCAAGCTATACAGGGAGGGAAGAATGTGATAGCCCCACTGCATGGCCAGGATAGGGAGAGATCTGCACAAACTCTGAGCAGGAGCCATGAAGAGCTTCCTAGAAAAGTGGGGCCTCAAGTTGAACCTCGAAGGACAGATAAGGAGGAGGAGACATTGCAGAAAATCATCAAAGTGCAGGGAATTAAAATTGGGGCAAGGAACTAGCCCACCTAGCTGGGAGAGTCAGGTCTTAAGAGAGCCTTCATTACCATGCTGAAATGTTTGGAAGGAGGGAGTCACTGAGGGTTCTAGAGCAGGGACAAGACCCTATTTGCCGAGGTGTGTCAAGCGAGAGGGATGATGTGATGGATGGGGCAGCAGGATGGGCAGGGCTGTGGGGATAGGGGTTGTAGAGATGAGAGATTAAGGGCTGGTTCAGCACTTTTCAGCAGACTGGCCTTGAATCTTAGGAGAGCCAGAGTCTCCTTTCCACCTCAGTCCAACTGAGGGGCTGAGGGGGCTAGCAAGGACTTGAGATGGCTGGCTCGATGCTTCCAAGTATAAGGCAAGTATAGAGTGAGATCTCTGTCCTAGGCCACGGGGCCTATATGACTTTGGAAGTTTGTTTTATTTTATCCTCTGCATCTTGGGGTACTCATCTCCAAGACAGTGCTCCCCAGAGAGAGGCAGCATGACTTGGGTAAGAATAGACTCTACTGCCAGGTCACCTAGGTTTGTATCCCAGCTCTGCCACTTACTAGCTGTGCACTTTGGATGAATTACTTAACTTCTCTGGTTTCCTGTATCCTGGAATGAGAGTAAAATAGTACTTATCTCAGCATTGCTGGGGTGATTAGATTAGTCTGGTGGGGGGGGGGGTGTAGGGGATTTGTTAGAACAAAGGCTGGTCTGACCCTGCCCTCAAAAAGCTCATGGTTTAGATGTGTGTGAGAAGCTATTCCAGGCTTTCTGTTCCCGGGAACAGGCTGGCCAGACAGCTGTCACCAACCAGGCCCCTGGGATTGCACAGAGCACAGAAGGGGCTGGATGGTAGAAATTTTAGGTCATTTGGGTCAAAGGATTTATAAGATGAGAGTGTTTTATAGAGGGAAGGATGGTGCTCACCTATACTTGGTAATGGATAGAGCTACAGCCCCTTCTGATGCCCCTGCCCCAACTGTCCCTGCAGAAGATGCTGATGAAGCAGCAAGACCGGCTGGAGGAGCGAGAGCAGGACATTGAGGACCAGCTGTACAAACTCGAGTCAGACAAGCGCCTGGTGGAGGTAGCTAAGCCCAAGCTTATGGTATGGGGTGAGGGTGGCTTGGGTGCAGGGCCTGGGGCTAGTTCCTTACTCGGACTAGGATCTATTGCATGGTCGGCTCTGTGCCAGAACCCCTTGGTCAGTCATTTAATGAACTGTTCATAGATGAGCCCCACTGGTGCCAAGGGTACTTGGCACAGAGCCTTATGCAAGCAGCAGAGAATTGGCAGGTCAGACCTTGCCCTCGGGAGACCTGGGAAGCCTGGGGGTTTGGGGTCCCAGACTCCATCATCCAGGAAGTGAGACAGGCAGGAGCGGCAGCCAGAGGTCACCAGTGTTCACTTGGTTGCACACTCTTGCCTCTTGTGCCTGCAGGAGAAGGTGAGCCAACTGAAGGAGGAAGTACGGCTGCAGTATGAGAAGCTGCACCAGCTGCTGGAGGAGGACCTGCGGCAGACAGTAGAGGTTCTGGACAAGGCCCAGGCCAAGTTCTGCAGTGAGAACGCAGCGCAGGCGCTGCACCTCGGGGAGCGCATGCAGGAGGCCAAGAAGCTGCTGGGCTCCCTGCAGCTACTCTTCGACAAGACAGAGGATGTCAGCTTCATGAAGGTGGGCTGGGCTCAGGACTTGCTGGTTGTACCCAAGAGCATTCCTAAATTGGAGTCTGCAGTTTTTTGCTCCCCAACCAGATTGCCCCACCAGTGTGTTCACAGAGCTTTAAAATCACCTGTTCTTTCTAGTTTTGTGACCTTGGGCAAATCATATATGTTCCCTGTGCTTTAGTTTCCTCACCTACAATAATACAGTTCTCCTATCCTTTATCCTCAATTCAAATTTTAAAACTCTCTGCAAACTCACAAAAATTCTGGTAATTTATTTAACGGCAAAAATGGAATGTTGGCAATTTATGGTCTTTATCTTGCTTGGTACAAATATTCAAACATTTTGCTATAGAAACATTGATGTACTGGATTATGGTGCCTACTGAGGATGATATGTAATATATTTCCCTTATGAAATCTGCTATCTGCAGAACCTTCCTCTTAGGGTAGTTGTGTAGATAAGATGACAGATATATAAAAAGCATTTACAAGGTTGTCTGTCATGTAATAAGTGTTTAGTAAATGTTAGTTATTCTTATCTTCTAAAACTGGAGATACCACCACTGCCCCCACCACTCCAACCACACTCTGGCCAGAATCATAAGGTCAGCCCTGCCTGGGGAAAGGGAGGATGAGGTGGCTTTCATCTTTCCCTCTCTCATGCTGCCTTTTCCACTGACAACATTTTCTCTCCCCCTAGAATACCAAGTCTGTGAAAATCCTAATGGACAGGTGAGCAGATGGCCACCGGCCCTCAGGGAACACATCTCAGGAGGATGGGGAGGGCCAGGCCCACAGTGGGGAGGTAGGGCGGGCTCACTGGTGATACCTCCTCACAGCTGATGCCCCATCCACTGCCCCCAGGACTCAGACCTGCACGGGCAGCAGCCTTTCTCCCCCTAAGATCGGCCACCTGAACTCCAAGCTCTTTCTGAACGAGGTGGCCAAGAAGGAGAAGCAGCTGAGGAAGATGCTAGAAGGTGAGTGTGGGGTCCTCAGTGGAAGGGAGAAAGCCCTTTGGGCAGGGGCTAATGCCAGAGCCTTCCCTCTGAGAGACAGTGTGGCCTTTCTTCATATCCTGGCTTTGCTACTTCTAGCTATGGGACCTTGGCTTGGTCCTATAGATGAAAAAGATCCCCATGGGAGAGGAGGCCTGGGGTGCTTGGGTGGGAACTTCAGCAACTTTTGCCCCACACTCTCCACAGGCCCGTTCAGCACACCGGTGCCCTTCCTGCAGAGCGTCCCCCTCTACCCTTGCGGCGTGAGCAGCTCTGGGGCGGAAAAGCGCAAGCACTCAACGGCCTTCCCTGAGGCCAGTTTCCTAGAGACGTCGTCAGGCCCCGTGGGCAGCCAGTACGGGGCAGCAGGCGCAGCCAGCAGCGAGGGCCAGTCAGGGCAGCCCCTGGGGCCCTGCAGCTCCACGCAGCACTTGGTGGCTCTGCCGGGTGGCGCCCAACCAGTGCACTCAAGTCCTGTGTTCCCCCCATCGCAGTATCCCAATGGCTCCGCTGCCCAGCAGCCTATGCTCCCCCAGTATGGCGGCCGCAAGATTCTCGTCTGTTCTGTGGACAACTGTTACTGTTCTTCCGTGGCCAACCATGGCGGCCACCAGCCCTACCCCCGCTCCGGCCATTTCCCCTGGACAGTGCCCTCACAGGAGTACTCACACCCGCTCCCGCCCACACCCTCCGTCCCCCAGTCCCTCCCTGGCCTGGCGGTCAGAGACTGGCTCGACGCCTCCCAGCAGCCTGGCCACCAGGATTTCTACAGGGTGTATGGGCAGCCGTCCACCAAACACTACGTGACGAGCTAACGCCACGCGGGCGGCAGGGCGCTGGGGAGTCTTCCCCGCTAGCCCCCAGTGGCTCGGGAATTGTGCATCTGGAGACCTGCCCTTATACCTTCCTGTCCTCCCTCCCTTCCTCTTTCATTCCCCCAGGTCGTGTCCTTTTGGATTTTGTTTTGTTTGGGCTTTGTTTTTGATTTTTTTTTTTTTTTTTTTTTTTTTTATGAATCTCTTGGACGCAGAGGTGACAGTGGGAGCTAGCCTGGGTGGGGGCCGCAGGTGGCCCTGGAGCTGGGAAAGCGTCTACCTCAAGGCGCTGAGCTCTCTCTGTCTCTCCTTTTTTCTTCCACTCCTTCCCCTTCCCATCCCCATGGCTGGAAGGAGCCTCAGCTTCCCCTATTGCCTTGGGGGTTGAGGGAAACCCTCTTCACCTAGCCCTGGGAGGAAAGACCAGTGCCCACTGGCCTGCTTCTCTTGTTTTTCTTTTGGGCAGTTTGATCACTGACTGAGTAAGGAATGACCTATAGATTGTGGGGTTTTTGTTTTTTAATTTTTTTAAAACCAAGAATGATTTCTCCTGCTTTCTTCTTTTCACCATCCTCCCAGATGGAGTTCAAAGGCCACTTCTCAAGCAGCTTTTGGCACCTTCAGCCTCACAGTGGAATTTTACAGACAGGAACCCCATGTCCAGGAAAGGGGAAAAGGAACTTTGCCAATGATAGTGACCACAGAAAAAGCAAATAATAATAATATTAATAATAATAAAGAGAAATAAAAGAAATAATAAAATAAAAATCCATAGCACAGCCCTTGTTGAGGTGAGCCCTTGTTGAGGGGGAGGAGGGGCTGCCCCCAGTTGGGTCCTTGCCTGGAGTTTGACACAGCAACTTCCTGTAGTGAGCACTTTGTATGAATTGTGGACTTCCTGTTCTCAAGGCGCAGGTATTTATTCTGTAATCTGTCTAGAGCACACACTGAAATCCGACCTTCTAATAAACATAATGGCGCAGTCCCACTCCCTGCTTCGCCTCTTACCCCAACTCCCCCAGGCTTGGTGTGTGGATGGGCCTTCTGGGATGAAAGCCCACGCCCTCCTTGCCTTCATTATCTCCTGGTTCTAGCCTGTTCCAGGACCCTGAGGGTCAATTCATAAGGCACTAACTACACCTACGCTCAACCCTGGTTTCCTCTGACACATACTTGCTGAGGGTCTCCCAGGCCCAGTCCCCTGCTGCATGGACCCTGGCTTGTCTGAGCAACATGGTCTTAGGACAGAGGAAGGAAGACATATTTTTCTGAGTCCCGCAGTCTACCTCTTACAGTCCATAAATATTTAATGAGTACATGCTAAGTGCCAGGCACTGTGCAAGACACTGGGCATAGAAACAAAGCAGACCCTGTTTTCTTGGAATTTAGTCTAATTGGGCCTTGGCCCCCATTGGGAGGGTGGGGTCACTCAGTTCCATGTTTCCTTTGGTGACTTGGGCTCTAGCCCTTGATCATAGAGGAAGAGAAGACAGGAAAACCTTTGGCTCTGGGAGGTGCGGAAATAGGATGGTAAGGTGAAAAATACATCCTACCCACACCCCCTTTGGCAGAGCTTCTCAAAGCATGTTGGGAGCTTATTAAAAGGGCTGATCCCTGGATCCCCACTTAGGCTCAGTGGCAATCAATGAGGGCTCAAGAATCTGCATTTTTTTGCTCCCCAGTAATTATGAAACATCCTGGGTTTTGAGAGTAATTATGAAACATCCTGGGTTTTGAGAAGCGCTGCCATGAGGGACTGTCCAGGGTCCTGCTTGTCACAGGGACCCCTTGGGGTAGGAGGAGCTGGGGCCTTCTCCTTTGCAGGGAAGCTGGCCTTTAAAAAAGATCTTTGGTTTGTTGCCTAACACTGCAAGGCTCTACTTACATTGTAAAGCAGCCTATACTCTTCCATATAGTAGCTTCCATACAGTAGGGGGGACTATTTTGCTGTGTGCTTAGTTCTCTTGTCTGGATACAATTGGCCTGAGCACCTCCCACCTCAGGAAGCCTAGAGCGAGGCAGGGAGCCATGCGTAAGTCCTGTGCCAGGGGTCCAAGCCTCACTAACCCCTAGTCACCCATCTTAGAAAAATAAGGACAAAGATTAGAAGACGTGATTAGGCCATTTGGGCTACCCACCCAGACCAAACAAGTCTTGGTTCTGCCAAGTACCTCTGTCCTGTCCTGTGGGAGGAGAAAATGACTCAGTATGAGGTGAGTGGATCCTTGCTTCGTTGTTCCCCTTCCTTACTTAGGGAGCCAAAGCCAGGAGCAGGATGACAACAGCTGGCCTGCCCCTATCTTGTCCTCTGCACCTGTTTGAGGCTAAAGTCACAGGGTAGAGAGCTGGAGCACAGTGGCCCTCCAGCTATGGGTGGAAGGATGCCTGTGGGCAGGTGCTGGTGGACAGACAAGACATTTAACTCCACTCACATCTGTTCCCGTCCCACTGTCCCTTTCTCTAGTTGTCAGGAACCGTAAGACATCACCTGTGCCAACAGTTGGAAGCCAAGACAGAAGGTTGTCCAATTTCTTTCCCACTTGGCCTAGTTTTGTTTTAGCTAATGGGAGGGGTCCTTTTTCCAGGTACATCCATCAGATTGGGAAATAGAGGGTGACTCAGGTTGAGGGTGGGATGGGCTTGAGGCCCCTGCCCCAGATCCTAGCTCTGAAAGCCCACCCCAAACAACTACACACTCAGGCACACAGGCTGTGGGGGAAGCAGCCAGCTGCCTGGAGTATGGCCCGGGGGGGTGCCTGGGCAGTCTGGATGCAGGGATAAGCTAACCCCATCCAGCTGTCCCCAGCTACCCAGCTGTCCCTGGCTTTGTGGTAACAGCTGTCACCCACCTCCCAAAAGGGCCAGGGCCAGAGGGAGGCCCAGAGAGAGCTGGAGTCGCCCCAGGAAACAGGGCCGGCCGGAGAAGGCGTGGGAGGGGGCGCTTCCGCACCCGGCACTGCTGTGCACACTTAGGCACCTCTCGCACCCACAGGCACACCCTGTGCCTCGATCCGCTACCGACTGCGAGATACCAGCCCTCGCGCCCCGGCGTGGCCCGCCCGACTTCCCCGGGCGTCGCGAGCGCCTCTTCCCCACCCCACCGGCGCGGGCCGCGGTCCCTGCTGCCCAGATGTGCGGGGCCCGCCGAGGGCGACCGCCGGAGGGTTCCCTGCGCCCCCCACCCCCGCCGGCCCCGGCTCTTTCATGTCCCTGCCCTCCCGGGTCCCAGCCCGAGCCGAGCAGCTGCGCCCTGCGCCCCGCCCCCAGCCTCCCTCCCAGCTGTCTTTGGGGTGGGGCAGGGCAGCTGGGGAACAGCTGCAAGGCGGGGGGGGCGGGACTCGGGTGCCCCCCGAAACAGCCGGAAACAGTCTCCATGCCCAGGTGGGGGTGCAGGGGGCCAGGGGAGGCCAAAGCCTGAGGGCTGGTCGGCTCCCCCGCCCCTCCCCCAGTCCATCTGGCCGGGCCAGCTGAGAGCCCCGCAGACCCCAGATCAAAGCCACCACCGGGCTTCAAAGGGCACCCCGGCGGGTGGGCAGCGGGAGCGCCCCCCGCAGCGACGCCGCTGCGCCAGCGCGCCGGGCCCCTCTCTCCAAGTCAGACCCCACGTTCTCATCTCGTTTCTGGGCTCCTCGGGCCCGGGTCACACCCACGCACTCAGGCTCGATCGCTGTCGCCATGCTCCTTCCTCAGACACCTTCGTTTTCTCCCATCCGAGGGTGGGGGAGACCCGAGGAACACTTTCAGGACCAGACCTGTCCGCCTGGGGGATTCCCTACCCCACCTCTGACTTCCGGGGCGGGGGTGGGGGTGGGGGAGAGGGCAGAGGGTCTAGGACGTGTCCTTCCCCTGCTCTAGGTCGACAGAGAAAGGGGGTATGTCTAGCTTACTGGGGCCCTGGAGTAAAGGGAAGTGGAAAATGATCCCTGGGTATCCCTGGACAGACCCCACCCCGTTTTCACCCCTCCTCCAAAGTGATGACTGCCCTCTATGATTTTGGACAACTCTTACTTAGAAGTGCTTTAGAACAGGGGTCTCTTTACCAAACTTTAGGTGGTGAACACACAACTCTCCACTTAAAACTTATATAATTTTACTAACCAATGTCACCCCAATAAATTTAATAAAATTTTAAAAAATCACAGTGGTCTCTGGAAACTGGGATCCTAGTACTAGTTCTAGAACCCTGTGAGTCCTGTCGTTTTGAGTTAGAGGAATAAAGTTGAGGATACTCTTGGGTTATCCCTTCCTTATATTCTGTGCACAGGTACTGGGTCAAGATCCTGGGTTCAAGGCTAAGATCCCAGAAACTTCACCAGAGGCTAAGGGGAATGGGAAACAGACCAGAGTGTGGGGCAGAGGCAACTAGGGTTGGGAGGCTCATAGGGGAGAGGTTAGAAACCTGGACCAGCAAGGTGCTGGCCTTAGGAACATCAGCTTCCTCCTTCAGCTGCTTTCTTCCGCTAACATTCTGTCCTTTCCAGCTTCACCCCAAAGGCTTTCTTCCCTTCCAGGGCAGGATATAGTCACTCTCTGTTTGAATTCTTCCAGCTATGGAGAACTTAACAACCTCAAGACACTCCATCTATAGTGAAAGCTCTTAAAAATAAATAGACATCTTGTGGATAGAGCTTTGGCCTCTACCATATTCTCCATGTTGTATGGGAAGCACACCCCTGAGTGAGGGAAACATTCAAGATCCCAGGGCTTCTTCCCTAAAGTCCCCTCTCCCTGGGATTTATGATGCAGGGACTTGGCAATGGACTTAACCCAGAGTTCTGCGCTGGGAGTCCGAATGCAGTGACCAATTTTTTTTTTTTTTTAATTATTTTGTGGTTCATTTCTCTCAACTGCAGCAAACTGGGATATCTACTTCTCCTTGTACCAGATCTTCAACAATTGGATATTTCTTGAGAAAGAACACATCTGCTCAGTGCCATGGGTTAATTTTTATTATTTACATTGAGGCAAGAAGAGAGCAATGTATATGGTGGTATGAGGCATAGTTTTCAACAGCTTATAGGATGTGGGGTGGGGATTAGAAGTGACATAGGCAACGTCTCAAAATTACAAGTGGAATGAAAGAATAGGCTACCAAGAATTGAGTATTAAGGGTGATGTGGATGTCTGGTCTACCTGGAAAAAAACCATGGCAGTGAGTTAATTGATATGCAGATTCCTGGATGCCTGATTGTGAATTGGGTGTTGTCATCATCAAACATTCTTCTTGTCAGTGCCTGTTGCAGGGCCATGAGCAGGGATGCAAACAGGCAGCTCATGGCCTAATAGACAGAGACTCTCTAGCCACACCAAATGTCATCTCCCTGAGCTCCACTCATCAAAATTGTATGCTTAGAGTAAATCCTCCAGCAGCCCATGTGGTTCCAGGCCCTAGTTCTCTTCTGATTCTTCTGCCTGATTGTCTACCTAGCCCCAGAGTCTCGCCTCCTTTGTGCACCCCTCTCCACCTTCTCCAGAGTGGGTGTTGGAAGTACTGAAATGATGCATGTAAAGTGCCAGGTTTGGTGCTGACATGGTCTGCTTTCAGACATTGATAGCTATCATGTTTATGTTCCTTTGAGCCAACCACACTCCCATACACTTAAACACTTTTTTTTTTCTTTTGATGCCTTAAGTGCATTTTATTGGTTTTCTTTCAGAAAATACGGAACGCTTCATGAATTTATGTGTCATCTTTATGCAAGGACTATGCTAACCCTCTCTGTATTGTTCCAATTTTTAGTACATGTGCAGCCCAAGTGAGCACTTGGTATTTTAACCAACTCTGGTTACAATATAGCTTACATGCATAGCTTACATGTCCACTAGCTTGTGCATCCCTGGAGGACATGAAATATTAGTCATCTTTGATTTTTCAGAGCCTGGAACAGTACCTGTTTTATTCCTTCCTTCCTTCATTCATTCATTCAACAAATAGTTATTGAGGTCCTTCTAATACGGGGGGCACTATTCTGAAGTTGGAGATACTTTGGTTAACAAAATATACAAGCTCTTTTGCCCTCTAGGAGCTGATAATTTAACAAGGAAGAGATAGGTGACAACTAATAAATCAGTAAATGTTCATTATCAAAAATTACTATGAAGGAAAGTAAAATAGGGTGAGGGGGATAGGGCAAAATATTAGAGGAGAGGGGGTATGACAATTTTTATATAGGGAGGCAATCAGGCATGGGTTTATTGAGGAGACTCCAGAATGTGAGGAGGCAAGGCCTGGGCTATCTGGAGCAAGACTGTGGAGGCAGAAGGAACAAGTCAAAAGGCCTGAGGCAAATGATGCTTGTTTCAGGAATGCCAGGGGGGTGAGTGTGGCTGGAAAGAGTGAGTGAGGGGCAGAGCAGTGAGTGATGAGGTCAGAATGGTGTGAAGGAACAGGGCCAGGATGTGAGGCATTATAATTGCTTTGCTGAAATTTTCAGAAATAAACAATTCATAAATTAAAAAAATAAGTGCTTTGCTTCTGCTCAAGAGATATGAATGAATGAATGAATGAACAAATGCCAAATGCATAGGCTGTCAGGGCTCTAAGAGTTTTATAGGAGAGAGCTAGAGGGACCAGGCCATCTTCTTGGGAATATAGGACTTGAATCACTCCCTAAAGGAGCAGTAAGATAAGCACAAAAGAATAGGGATACACCCTGAGGAGGTGGCTATGAGCACATGTGAGGAAATAAAATTGTGGGGTTAGGTTGGGGGACAGTAGGGAGAGCTCATCCAAAGCTTAGGGTATATGTGACAGGTTTATAAAAAGGTATGGGGTCATATCGGAGGGACCTGGAATGTCCCATACCAGCAGGGCTTCTGAAGGCATCTGCATAGGGGAGCTGTGTTTTAAAACAAAGGTGAGTAGCCAGGCATTGGGGGACAAGGTGTCCAGCTAGGAGGTAGCAGGAGGTCCAAGTAAAAGAGGAGGTAGGGGTGCAGGCAGCAGGTTGGCCCCAGCCCAAGGAGCAGGAAGGACTGTGACAGGTTCCCCTGCTCAGGCCAAGGAATAGAAGCCTGGATCAGGCCTTCTTTTCTGCCAGCCAGCCATGGGCCCTGGAGTCAGCAGAAAACCCCAGCCCTAGGGAGGAGGCGGCACAGAGCCAGAAGCTGCTGAGGGAGCACTGGCAGCAAGATGCCATTGTACGTCCGGCAATCAAGATACTTCAGAGGAAATCAAAAGCACCAACTGGGGAAATGATGTGTGCACTCTCTCCCTTTTTCTCTCAAACACACACACAAACTTCTGCCTCCAAAATGGGTCAAGTGAAAGCTGTGGGCGTGGGCTAGGGAGCAAGGGCTGGAAGGATAGGGGGCCCAGGGCCTGGGAGCAGCCTGGGTGCTTATGCCCACTCACCCTCCTGGCATAGGGGACGGCAGCAGCTGCAGGGTGGGGTGGGATGTGAGGATAAATATACACCTCCCCATGCATATGGATAATGCACACAGCTGCCCTGCCTGCTTCGCGTTCATTAGGACCAACTGTTTCAAGAGCGGTGGCAGGCTTGCGGGAGGGGGTGATGTACCCATTCACAGACAGGGCATGGGGGGCTGCCTGCAGCTGTGCAGACACTTCCCCTCTGCCTGGGATCAGCATCTCAGCCCCTCAACGTCCCTTCTTCCTTCTTTTTCTTCCTCCCAACTTGCTGCTTTGGCAGATCTGGGGGGCTCAGGGTGGGAAAGGGGCCTGGGGAATTGGCCAAATCCCCACAGGAGCTGGGGGAATTGAGGGGAGAGTTGGGTTGAATGGCACCAATTGGCCCCAGGATGAGCTGTTGCTTACAAACCAAAGCTCCCTTTTCCCTTCTCTCCAAAAGCCATCTGTAGCATCTAAGCAGGAAAAGTACCTTGACTTTGTCATTTGGAGGCTACAGGGAGGTTCTGTTTATATTCAAAAGTCTCAGATCAGACCTGTGCCCCTGGACAGATTCTAAGGGCATAGGTTTGCTGTGCCAGCATAATTTGTGTGATTCTGACCTCTTGGCCGTGGGAATGCTGAGGAAGGACGATTGTTGGTGTGTTCCAACTCTCCAGAGCAGGTTGCCCAGCTGGGGACTGAGGACTGGGTTGGGGTGGGTGAGCGTTGACAGCCAGGCCCAGGGAGGTGTCTGGTTGGTGTAATAGGGCCACCAAGTACGGCTGTGCAGCTTTTGCCCTACATAAGGGCTGAGGGGCCCTTAACTAGTGCCAAGCCTTGCATCCTGGTGTGATGTATCCTCTCCAGTATGGATCAGCAGTGGCCTGGGTGACAGGTTGGTATCGTCTCAGGGACATGCATTCTGCTAACAAGACAAAGAAAGACTCTGAGTGGCCATGTGTGTCTATCTGCAGTCAGCCCTTTCTCTTTCCCCTCCAGCGGTCTACGTGGGCTCTAAGGGCTGGTGGCCTTTCACTGCGAGACTCGCTCTCCTCTATTTTGGGCCAGGTGACTGGATAGGGGCTGCTGAGTCCTGTTTGATAATGGAATCAACTGATGCCAGGCCAGGGCTGGAAGGGCAACAGCCATCCCAGCCTCTTTCCTTTGTCGTCAGGGTGGGGCCAGGGCCCCCTGCCCCCTCTGCTGGTGGCCTCCAGAGCAGCAGCTATCTCTGGGATTCCAGGGAAGGGTCTTGTGGTCCTGAAGAGGGCGTTGGCGCAGAATGAGGTTAGGCTTCTCACTCCCTCCTTGTTTCCTGGAGCCCTACTCCCCCATTGCTCCCAGTGGTTCCTAGCTCCATGTTTAGTCAGGATGGTGTCCTGGATAAAAATGGGCTTTCCTGTCAGCAGGAATCCCAGCCAAGCCATTTCCTAGCTGTGGGATTCTAGGCAAGTGACTTAGCCTTTGAGAGCCTTGGTTTCCTCAACTGGGAAATGGGGATAGGCATGGTTACCTTATAGGGCTAATCAAAAGATTAAATCAGCAAATGACTAACAGGAGTAGCAGTCTGCTTAGCTAAATGGTAGTTCTGCCCCAACTTTTATAGCTTGCAGCTTCGGGTATCCGAGCAGTTCTCCCAGAAACCCTTCCCCTCCTTGACTCAGCTTGCTCGCTACAATTCTGTCATGAATATTTCATTTCTTTAGCAAAGCCTTTTTGTTCCTGGGACATTGCTATTCACTCTGGGAAAAGAAACCTCTGTGTTCATTGGTGAAGGAGGATTCTTTAGCTCTGTTTCTAGGCTTAAAAGCCTAAAGTGGAAAAGACATCATGGTATGCACTTGGAGCCCAGCAGTCAGACAGGCCTGAGTTCAAATCCTGGCTCTGCCTTGTTCTTCCTGGGTGATCTTGAGCAAGTGAGTCAAGTTTTATGAGCCCTATCCCCAAACTGGGAGTGATAATACCTACAGTTAATAATGTTGCAAGGATTAAATATAACTGAATATAAATGAATTAAATATAACTGAAGTGGATGCTCCCCTAATGATTTGCTCTGATCTGACTCTGTGGGGTTGGCCATATCTCCACGTGCCCACCTGTGTGGCTGGTTCTGGGGACACACACACACAAACACACACCCTGACACAGTGCTGGACCAGCAGATTCACTGCAGGGAGTAGGAGCTCTATTTCCCTCCTCCCTTCCCAGCTCTTGGTGCTGAAGCTTCTCTGTGTTCTGCAGTGTTGGAAAAGGAAATTACTGAACAGATTGCAATTAAGGGGGAGAGGGGGGAGAGAGAGACAGAGGCCCTAAAATGCAGCTTGACTGAGCGCTAAACTGTGTTTTTGCCTGGAGCCAATCAGGAGCCTCTGACAAGAGCCTGTTCCCACTTACAAATCTAATTGCAGGAGGTGTGGTTGGGGTGGACCTGGGAGCCCCAGAGAGGAGGGGGCTGCCAGCACCTCCAGGGAAGGCTGCTGGCTGCTTGCTTGTTGCTTAGAAAATTAGAGACCCGTGTGGGAGCAGAGGTGGAAGGGCAGAGGTCTTTGGGGTCTGGGAAGGCCTGGACTCCAGAATTTCTGTCAGTTATTATAATGATTTAGCACCTACTATGCACTGGACATCCATAACTTAGTCTAATTCCCTGGAGAATGCCACAAGGTAGATGACTATTAACAAGTTTTACAGGAAAGAAACTGAGGCACAGAGTGTTCGGACTATACCTAGCTATTGCCCAAGGTCTAGGTACTTTATTTATATTATATCCCTTTCAATCTCCCCACTACTTTAGTCCCACTCCACAGAGGAAGAAGCAAGACTCCGAGAGCACCCAGCTTGCCCAGGATCGCAGAACTGATTTATAGATGAGGAAGCATTGAACCCCAGCTCTCTCTGACTCGAGAGCACACATTTTAATTGTGCATCACTGTCCCTTTATTGAGCTGGGTGTTCTGGATAGGGTTGCCAGATTTAGCAAAAAAACAGCAAAAGACTGGGATGGCCAGTTAAATTCGAATTTCAGATAAACAATGACTTTTTTTTTTAGCATTATAAGTATGTCCCAAATATTGCATGGGACATACCTGTATTAAAAATGATTATTTATTTGAAATTCAACTTTAGTCGTATGTCTTGCCGTTTATCTGGCAATGCTAGAGCTTCTCTCTCTTCCTGCCTCAGGCTCCCCTCTATTCTGCCAACAGCTTGCCTTTAAAGCTAGGTCCTTGGGACCAGCCAGGCTGTTATGTCTCTAGACCTCAGAAGTGAGGCTGCCATGAGGGAAGATAAGCTCCTCTACTCTAGAGGGTGGAGCCCTGGACTGGTGCCTGCTCTGCCACCTACTGTGTGACTTTGGTTAAATCTATTTCCCTCTCTGAACAATCTCTAATAGGAGGCCCCAGTATCAGGTACTAGGTAATCACAGGTAACCTTGTCAGTCCTAACTTTCCTAATGTCTTCTCCCTTTTTCCTGTCTGTACTAAGGATGGTACAGAATCTATGGGTGTTGCTCTGAGGATAGAGGACGTCCAACACCTGGGACAGAGAACCCCAGGGGATCAGTGCTGGTCAGAGGAGACCCATGGTGTGAGCTTGGAAAGCTAGAGGCTCAGACTGTTGGGAAATGGGCTGTTTCTGTCTTTGTCCCCCAGAGGTGGCAGCCTGCTGTAGCGTTCAGACCCAGTGTGAAGCCTCTGAGAGCTTGGGCAAAATCCTTCACTTAGGCAAGGGCCTCACTTCTTCAACTGTGAAATGGGACTAATGCTGCCCCCTGAGGTATTCAAGATATGTAGGAGGGGCTTACTAAAGGTTATATTTATTTTTGTTGGTGGTGTTAATATTATATCCTGGGGGGTTGGGAGGAAAACACCTTGAGGAATGCTAGCCTCTGAAAGCATAAACAAATTTCAGTCCCTCCTTGAGCTCCAGCAAAGAACACAACACATTCCTGGCTGCCTTCATTTCGGCTAAATTTTATTTGTTGGATTTTTGACAGACATCTAAATTATACATTGAATTTTCCACATGACCAAATACCACGTCCCTTCCTTTGATTATCATTTTCAAAAGGGACTGTTAAAAAAAAGAACCTTTCAGTGGATCAGACTGAACCCTGAAACCACATGGAGGGCAGAGCTAAAAATAAAAGGAAGTACGAACTGGCCCCTGAGAAGGAAAGAGAAATCAAAGCAAACTCTGACGGGAATCAAGGGACGAGTCCTGGCGAGGGTGACATGGTGTCACCCTCCAGGCCAGGCCGGATAAGGAGCAGCCGACAGTGAGGGTGGGGCACAGAGTGGCACAAAAATAGCCACCGCTTTAGCCCAGAAGGGAATAAAGAAATTTGTCAAAAGCCAGGAGAGAGAGAAGTGGAGATGAGGGAGGGGGCAGGACTGTGTCCTCACAGCAGTTTCGGGAGCTACGGGCTTCTTTCACCCGCCGGCATCATCGCTGACTTTCAGCTGTGCGCCCGACATGTTCCCCCAGCTCAGCCCACATCAATGACACCCTTGTTTCCATAGTAACCAAGGGAGAGTGAAGGGGAAAGGGTGTGCTGCACTGGGAGTGGGGATCCAGCCAGAAGGAGCCACACAGGGAAGGTCGGGAGGAGGGGAGGGAAGTTTTTCCCACAACCGGTTTGAGCACACATCCTGCCCCCCACCCCCACCCACTCCGCATGGTCCTGGGCCTGCTCTGCCCTCTGGACCCCCGACTTCTCTCTGCATATTCAGATGCAGTCGAGCTCAGGTCAAATCTTCCCAAGACTCACTGGGGGCAGGAGGGTGGGAAACCAGGTATCTCCTTTCCGGCTTCAAATTCTGTTTTCTGGTCATGGCCACAGGAAGGGGCGGGGAGGGGGACTTTAGAAGCATTTTGTTTTTACATATGGGAGCTTTCGAAGTCTGCATTTCCCCAGCTTCTCTCATCTACCCCCTGAGCCCCCAGGAGGGTTAGGAGGGCTCAAAGGACAGATGAAAGCTTGTGACATCCACCGTGTCACTGTGTCTTTAGCTGAAAAGCAACTCTAAACACTCACAGGGGCTATCAGAGGAGGGCAAGTGGCTCCTGCCTGCAGGCTGAGGCCCTAGGAGGATTCTTTTAAACAGTTTCCTAAGTTGGTGGAAAAGGACAAAAATATTTTACAGACCGTCCATTGCCAGAGTTAAAGTTCCATATCACGTTGTTCCAAAATTACAGACCTTGAAGCCGGCATTGTACCCCTCAGCTCACATCCCTGGTGCACTATTTGGAGTGAAAACCCATTTTCAAGTGCTAGAGCCACATTTCCAGCCTGACAGAAGGGGGTTTCCGTTCCTTATAATTCTGTTTGCCTCTGTTCAAAGCGAGAGAGGCTCTTGGGGGAGACAGAGAAGCCAGAGGAGGTGGCAGGGGGCAGCTAGCTCAGTGGTTTAAACAAACCTCACCTTCTTTTGTTTTACAAGTCCTTACAGATCCCTCCAGACAGCAACTCTGGGGCACCTTTTCATGACTGACATTGTTAATGACTCACCCTAGACTGCTTTTGAGACTGGACATGCTTCAGCCTCACCTGCACAACTCTGCCCAGAGCAGCTTTGTACCGAGGGCCAGGGGCTGGAGTGGCCCTTCTGGTCTGCTCATGTGCCTTGGTGGGTTTGGGAAGGGCTACTTCCCAGCACAAGGAGGCAGCTGGCCTCCTGGGACCCACCGGCCACTGGACAGTCTCTTATTCATTCCCTGAAAACCCCTGAGCTCAGGCACCAGAACAGAGTTCAATTCAGGAGCCGGGTGATGTTCTGGCCGACTTTCCCATGTTTGAAGCTGAGGATTTCTTAAGGCTCAGAGAAACAAGCTCTTTTTGCAACATGGGGCAGGGAGAAGTCTTCTGCCAGTCCTCTCCGATCAATCAACAGAGGACACATTTTGCTGGAGAGAGGCAGGGGAGATGAGCAGCTGGGTGACTCTAGCTTCCCTGGGCATGGCTCTTGCAATCATACACATTCTTCTCCGCAGCAAACCCTCTCCACCCATGAGCATCCCACACCACCAAGTTGCCAGCACTGTAAAAATTGATCCCCTCTAAAAATCGATCTGCCTGCTTTCTCTCAGTGGAGCAGGTTCATGGTAAAGCTGCATTTATTTTTAAAATCTGATAGCAGCGGCCTATTGTGATCATTTAAACACAGAATTCTTTGAGCTATAGAAATCTCTTCTATAGGATGGCTGTGGAGAAGCCAGCTAATCTCAGAGTCCGCTGCTCCCTGCTCCACTGAACTGGAGAAAGCCTGTTTACGCTAGCCTGAGCCCTCAATGTGAGGGCTTTCTAAGGACCTTGTAATTTTTCTGGAATTAAACCTCCTACCTCTCCTCACATTCCAGATGTCAGTACAGTCAAAAGTCGTAAGAATTTGTTTCCCTGTGTGGCTGCCTGGGGGGTTGGGGATGGAATATGTTTCTGTGGTGACTTGTTTGCAAGAAAGGATTTTTTTTTTCTCTCCAAAGGGTGAGGATTACACACACTGTCGCTTACCTGCATGACAAGATGGTTTAATCATCTGCCTTCCCCCCCCACCCCCACCCCCGGACAGAACAGAAAGCAGCCCTGGCTCAGCTGGTGATGGTAAAAATCACTGACTAGCACCAGCAAACACTGTGTGCTTTCAAAACCATGGGAGAATGTAAGGGACAGGTCAGTAAATAAATGAACACAGCATAAGCTGCTTCTTCCTCTTTTCCTTTCTTTCTCTTTTCCTTTTTGAAAAAAAAAGAAAAAAAAAAGCCCATTGGAATTGACTGAACTGCAACGCAATCTCTTGCTCATTTAAAAGATCTCATTTTCTAATCATGTGCTTTGAGACATTTAATACTATTTCAATTATGCAGAGGAAATAATATAATTCCTTTATTTGAAAAATGATACCGAACCTCAGAGATCAGTTAAATCTACTGCTGGAATGATGATTCTGTTTAAACTGTGTTGTTCCCTCTCTTCAAACAGCTGTAGCTGTACACAGATGGAAAAACATTTGGTCAGAAAGCAGCAAATTAGTGTTTTTCAGGACAGAATTCAGCTCCCACGGCTCCTGCGTCTCCATTCGTCTAGATTTTATTTCTTCTTTGCAATGACATTTTTGCAGACCCAGTTCATGCCGTCCTTTGAGGGAAACGGGCAGAGAAAGGCAGTGTTAGCTGTAAGAAAGGCACCATACACTCAAGCCAAGAAGAGGGCTTCCTCTCTTTCCAACCACCAGCTCCAGGGAGTTTCCTTGCCCCAAGGGCCCACCTGGGTGACCAGAGACAGTGACCTCCTGGGGAGGAGGAGGGAGGCCTCTGTGAGTAGAGGGAGATGGGAGGGGAGTACCCAGTGTCTGAACCTGAGATGGGTCCTCAGGAACTCTCTCTGAAAAAACAAACACATCTGCCTGGATCCAAGGCCTTATTGAGGAGCTATCAGGAAAGATTCCAGCCATTTTTGGCTTTTTCTAAAAGCTGACCTTTGCTAGGGCATTAAATTCAATAAGCCACCCTTCTGGTGCCCTGGTATGTTTACAGTATGGTAGTGTACACTTGGTTTAAATTAAATTTCTTTTTGGATAAACAAACCAACTGCAGTGTGTGTTACTAGACATACACTGGAGCAATGTGCATTTACTTCTCTTCGTGCTGCACTACAGATAGGTTTAAAAGGGCCTGGCCTGATTCTTTACTAAGCAGAGGGACTGGGGAGAAGGTTCCCTTAAAGGCACAGTGACCTTGAAAGTGTCCTCTCTCAGGAGACTGGAGAGGGACAGATGTAAAAACCACACAATGCCTACAGTCAACTGGCAGGTGGCATGATTTCTCCTGGATGCCAGGCCTGCTAGAGATGACCTCCTTTTCAACCCCCTGTGGAGCCACCCGTGAATGCTCTCCCTTTCCCCAGAGTCTCTCTGACCTTCAGGGGTGTGTGAAATTCCCTCAGAAGCCCAGAACAAAAATCCAAGGAGCCTGCTCCTGCAACAAATCCCTTTCCCCTGCATCTATATCACGTGCTTGCTGAGGTCCTGGTCACATTTGCACATTTCAGGGCATACACAACATGCAGAGCCCCGCATTTCCTGTGACCATGGAGCTAGCTGTTGAACCTGAACAGCTGAGCCAGCTTAAAGTAATAAATATCAGCTGACACCCTTGGCCATTCGGAGCATTAATCCCATAAACAATACATCACTGCAAAACAACCAGCAGGCATCCTATCTCTTGGCTAATCTGACCATAACCTGAATTTACAGTGATTAAAACTGCCACTTGCCATCAGAGCACTTGGGCAGGAGAACCAGATAATCTGATGGCTGTTCCAGAGTGGACTTTAGGGAATTTGCCAAGATGAGGCCGGCCATGGCTGAAAGCCCGAAGGTGGATAGCACCTGGCAGCAGTGGAAGGGGGCGGGGAGAAAGCCGAGGTGGGAGAAAGGTGGCCTCTGGATTCATCTCCAATTACAACTGGGTCAGCTACTTACTTGAAAAGCTGAGGCCAACTTTAAGACCATTTTATGAAAAGAATTAATTTAAAGAGAAGCATGTTTAATTTTAGTAGCTAATTGGTTTCCAGGAAAAAAAAAATGATCACCTGCCAGGAGACAAAAAAGATTTTACAAATAGAAGACAGATGAATAAGATAACCATCTTCTCTTTGCCGTCAAAGCTGAATAGCTCAGCACTTATGTAGCACTTTCCATTTTCAGGAACCCGCACAAACACTACCAAAGATGCGCACCTCAATATTTTCTCCTCTACAGAGATGTGCAATACTTTATCAAATCATCTCAGAGAAATCAAGAACAGTGTTTCCACACTATCTGAGTTCCATTTCTTCCCCTTGTTTTATAGCTGATTATGCGGGGTGTGTGTGTCTTTTATTATATGCAACTGAAACTTGAAAGCAGTCGAAGATAGGAAAAATATTTACTCAGCTGCAGGAACCCGAAGCAGAATGTGGAGGGAGAGGGGCAGCCTTCTCCTGGGTGTCTGTTATGGAGGCAGAGGGGATTTAAACGGGGTAACACTACTGAGGGGCAGCGTCCTCCAACTGTGAGGGCCCGCGGTGTCAAAGCCCTTCCAGCCACAGTCCTGCCAACAGAGGGCGCCTGGTGGTCAGTACCCATCAGATGCCCTGCTGGTCCCAGAGCCTCTGCGGCTGCCTCCAGCAACCTGAAGGGGTATGAGAAGCTCAGGGAGAATTGACAGGGACCAAGCCCTGTGGCTGCTCTTGAAGAGGTCGCCCTCATCTGGAGTGTCTGGGGGTTGGGGAGTTGTACCTTTCCTTTTATCACCTAAAGGAGAACCTGAGTGGGAGGTTGGGGGTTGCTGGGGAAGCAACAGTCACCAGGGCTAATACCTCTTCAATCAAATCAGAAACAAGCTGTGCCAAGTTGCCTACTGGAAAGGAACAGTAAGTGTTGTCCAAGCCCACTAAAGGGGCGGGGGGAGTCCATGTCAGCCTGACTTGAGGGTGCGTTTACAGAGCCTAGCATAGTGTCTGCCTTGCAGAAGACAATTGATAGGTTTTCAATTAATCCTTGTGACAACCCTGTGAAGTAGGTACTATATAATTTCCACAATACAGATGAGGAAATGGGGGCACAGAATAGGGTGTGGCAGAGGCAGACTGAGACCCCAGGCAGTCCAGCTCCAGCACCCAAGCTCTTCAACCATTTGCCATTTCTCAATAAATGCAGGCAAGTACTGGAGGGTGGAGCTCAGCCTCAAGCCTAGAAACAAGCTTGGAATCACCCTGAAGGTGGGAAAGGGTGCAATTCCAGTTGTTTTTGTCTTATGACTCCCAGCTGACTATAGGGGTATGAGAGTGGGGTAGCCCCAAGCCAAGCACCCTGCCATAGCTTGGCTGCAGCTCTGAAGGTGCTAGAGGCTGTTTTTGGCCACTCAACTCTCAAGATTCCTGGGCGGCCAGGTATCTCTGCATGTGGAAGCTGCATATTTACCTTGCTGCACCCTACTAGCATAATAACTCTCCGCCAAGACCACCACCTCTGGTGGAAACTTCACATTTAGAGACAACATCATAGCAAGAAGTGGAATCTTCTGCTTCTCCTGTTTAAATTAGTGTGCTGCATCACTCTCGCCTTAATTTGGCAAGGTTTTTTTTTTTTTTTTTTTAAATAGACTGAGAAAAGTGATCAGTTACTTAAACTAGGTTACTGTTCTGCCTCCAAAGAAGGAAATGAACTCATAGGTTTGTTTAATGGTTGAACCTTTATTGTTAAAAACTGGTTTGACCGAATTTCTGCACATTTGATCTTCGTCACGGGGATGAAAATCATATGGCATGAGTATTCGTCTTCCCTTTCTTCCTCCACTTCACCTGCCCTGACCAACCCTGCTGAAACTGAATTTAAATTGATTAGCTTTAATTCAATAATAAAGACTACAGAGAGACACTGAACCTCAAATACTGAGCTTTGGGCTCATGGAGAGGAAATAAACTTTACCATTTCATGATATTATTCCCTGCTATAACCACTGGGAAAAATATAAGGCTGCCCCTAACCACAGGGGTGGAAATCTACTCATCATAGATCTCGATGGTCCAGGATTAAAAGCATGGTGCCCCTTTCTATGGAAAGAGTGGTTTCTGACTGCACTGCTCCTATTAATTTGATCACTCTGTGATGCATCCGTCACTGCTTGATGGTTGGAAGGAAGCAGTGGCAGCATGGTTGGGCGGGCCTGGTTTGTAATGCCATGAGGACTATGTGTCACATCAGTAATTGCTTTAAGACGAGGAGGAGCTCAGACCCTTCCTGAGTGATGTGGCCTCTCCCACTGTGCCACGGGTCCCCCAGGGTCAAGGAGCAGCGGGATGCAACATACGTAAAATACTGCTTGCTATTAATATTTTTTCTGGTGACAAGAGGCACTGCACCAGAGAGGTAGCAAAATTGCATGTCCCAAGCTTGCTTTCTTAGTCTATAGAGAGGTCTGAAAATTTAAAAATGAACCTGAGGTCTGACTTGCAGATAAGTAGTTCCTTGTACATTTGGAGTCAAAAATAACTGATGCCAGGCCTAGAAAGAAGTGGTAAATGTCATTTTAAAAAATATCGAAATTCTTTTGGTATATTAAGGGAAGAGTCCCCTAGACCAAGGAAAAACAGATAACTGGCTAGTGAATTGTTTAGTGTGCATCTACGAGGCACTCTTAAGTACAGGTCACACATCAGGGCTCTGACTACTAGGGGTCTTTTATATGTAGGTGAGACTACCGTAAGCCGGACCATTGCTCTGGTTTAGAGAAGGAAGATGGGGAATGTGGAAGACATGTGAAAAGAAAAGGTGAGCATAAGGTGGGGGGATGGAGAGCAATACCCAGAACTTTCTGCTAGTGCAAAGCTATTGGTATAGGCAGGTCTCTGTTATGACTGAGGCTAGAGACCAGGCTGGAACTGCTGATCTCTGCACTGAAAGGAAATTCTATTTCAGTATGATTTTAATTAAACACACACACACACACACACACACACACACACACACACACACACACACACACCCATCTTAGAAAATGTCTTCAAACACCTGACACTACAACAGCAAAAGACAACTGTGATCTGGGGTTTAAATTTGTGTCTGTAGGTAGAAGAGGAGTTGATTTCTCTCTACCTTTCTCTGGCTCAAAGCCAGATCCTTTGTTCATTATTTTCTAGACACCTAGGGAAAGAGAAGAGAGTCCGAGGGCTAGATGTTACACATTAGGAGAGGCCCTAGTAAGCCTGGCCCTGCCCCAAGGGCGCAGAGGGAGGTAGCCTCCATGTCTGAAAGGCAGCCTGGCTAAGGAGATGCAGGTTTTCCCTCCCAGACATTTTTCAGTTTCTCCTCTTTCTGCCTTTAACTGCTTGACATAACTGGGTCTCTTCTGATCACTCCCCTGGACTCTGGGCCTCTCAGCAGGACATGGTTTCCAAGATTGATGCTCTCCTTCAGCTTCTAGTGCCCTTTCTATGCTCTGCTCTTGAGTTTCCCATGAAGACCTGCTTTAATTACATGATGGGCTGGCCTCCTCGTCACCATCAATCAGGCAGAGAGAGACCTGTTTCGAACTCTCTTAAAGCCCTCAAACGTCAATTTCCACACTCAGAGCAGGGGCTGCTGAACACCACGTGGGATTGCCTGTCCTCATAGAGACTGCATGTACTTGCTTTCAGAACATCAGGTAGGACAAAAACCTGAAATCCATCCCAGGAATCACTAACTTCCATAACCTCAGATCATGTGTTTAAGCTACTCGGCTAAGGAGAAGTGACACACCTGCTCCACGAGTCCAGAAGGTGTAGCCCACCATCTAGCAGAGATGTGGCTATTCCCCTGGCTCACCCACTTGAGGGTGTTATGTATCAGGATAAGACAGGTCTCTCAAACATTCTGATTAAACACATACACACAAACAGAACATAAATAGAGACACTGTCTTTAAACACTTGAAACTGTAACAGAAATTCCAGGTCTTTTTTTATTTTTTAAACTGTTAGACATTTTTTCTTTTAGCTGTCATTAGAGCTCTGGTTCCAGATGTTACTTGACCCTTTAAAGTCTGATCATGTGGGTAGCTTTGCCTATTACTGACCAGCTTTCAGAGGGCGGCAGAGTGGGGAGGGTGGAATGGGAGGATGAAATAAGAATTTAGGAAATTTTAGTAATGATCACACAGTATCCATGTCTGAAAGTGACCTTGAGGACATTTTTTCTAGTGAAGGCTTTCATTTTTAGGAACAGTTAAAACCATAAGTAATAAGAATCATTAAAGGCTTGTACTTGAACTAAGGATTATAGAAAAAGAATTCCACCTAAGTGACTCTTTTTAAAGTGAAAACAAAGACACTGGCTGAGTGGGCAAGAGCTCAGAACAGAGGCATTACCTGAAGGAGGGACATGGTCAATCAATGCGTCACAATGAAAAGTGTTTCCATGGAAAACTCCGCGACCTTTCTCCAGTCCCCAAAGGTTACCATTAAAGGACAATAGACAGCAGATTCCCTTCTTAATTAACATTTTTATTAAATAACTCATTTCAAATAATGGTTAAATTCTCTAAATTTATATCATTCTATTAACCATAATCTAATCTCATTAACCTTGAAATCCCAGTCTTAACTACCCAATTCTATACACCATGGTACTATCTACTCAACTAATTAAGTGACCTTCAAACTATTTCTCCTCCATATAAAAATCATTATTTTTTTTTTTGCTCACAGTTCTTTGTCAGATCTCTCTTGATATCACTTCCTGTGAATCGGTTGCTGAAGGTCCCTGATCTGAGAACTTTCTCAAAAAAATCCAACCATACACGATTATCTCACTTGATTTAAACTGGTTGATTTTAAAGCCCTCCCCCACTCTCTGCTGATAGATAGTTCACTGTCCCCTTTTTGACCAACAGATCTTGTGACTTAAAGGGAACTCCGCCTCTACAGCAGTTACAAAGCCAGGGACACAGAGCTCTATCCTGGTGCCCTCCTCCAGACGGGGCGGGCTGGGGTGGGGGCTGGGAAGACCATGACTGGAGCTCCTTCACCATCCTCAGGCTGCTCTCAAGAAGTACCCTTGACTTGAACGTCACTACTCTCAATACTGATTCTAGATAACTCTAGTCCCTCCTGTTTACATCCTGGAGGCTGGCGGAAGGAACAAGAACCTCACTGTTAATTCTGGCTTTGCTCTTTCTTCCTTTCCACACTTTGGCCAAGGGAAAAAAGATTATGGAGCTGTCAATTCCCACTTTCTTAGAAGTAGGCACACAACATGTTTATTTTCTTTAGTTCCGCCTTTAGAGCCCCAAAGCTCAAGATGTTCTCTGCTTTCCATACTTGTGATTTAGAGAGGCAGAGTCCTCTTGCTAAAGTGGTTTGTACAAACACAAGAAGGCTTCATCCGCACAAAAATAACCTTAGGCCTCAAGAAGATCATTTTATGCACAATCAAGGGAAATAAATACATTAGGCAAAACTTGATTTTTTTTTTTTTTAAAGTGAGAAGCTAAATAAAATGATCAGAGTTTACCTATTCAAAAAATCCTGGGTAGTATACTTGTTGGACCAGCCTAAATTAAGCTGAAAAAGCAGTTAATTTGATAGATCTGTAATCATATATTGTGATTGTCATTTTATAGAAGAAACCCAAGAAAAAGAAAACTATTAATAACAGTTCCTATGTTGGGTGGGATTAAGGGAGAGGAAAAAACCTTTTAGTTTTAAATTTTATATGCTTTTATATGATTAACAATGAGAATACTTTACCTTTATAACCAGAGTCTAGAAAAGAAGGAAGGAAGGAAGGAAGGAAGGAAGGAAGGAAGGAAGGAAGGAAGGAAAGAAGACTTAACATCTACCCCCCCCTAAAACCTAAACCTCACAGAGACCCACAGAGCTCCAGCATCCATTCTGGGGATGTAGCTGAGGTAATCTCTGGCTACTTGAGAGCCCACACTACCCACACACATGTGCATGAAGCTCTTCGGAGGGCACAAGTATTGAGAAGTCTAGCAGAGGGGGCACTTGCCTTGTGCTGACTGGTCTGGTCTCAGATCTAGAGGCCACGCACAGAAGCAGGCCCTGGTTCTTTGTGTAATAAAAAGAAAAAAAAGCAGCAAACAGATGGAACAAGTGAGATAATTCTAGGATGTGATTATTTGCTTGAAATAAAAGCAGTCAGGCTGTTTTAAGACAAATCAATGTCAAATGTCTTAGGAGAGAGGGAAGAAGAGCATTAGAAGGGAAATGGAAAGGGGCTGCATGACAACGATTGAGAATCAAATTACAGGTTCCTACCTCAAAACACCAAGTTCATGCCATTAGAGACACATGCCATATGGCATGAGGGAAGACACCATTTCTTTAGATGTTGTTAATCCCCCACAGCATCTTAGAGCTGTACTGTCCGATTCTCACAGCATGGTGTCACTTCCCTGGCAGATCCACCAGATGTTTAAAATGAGGCATGTGGAGCATGCTGGGGCTTTGGAATAAAGCAGCAGTCCTAGAGGGCTGACTCCAAGTGTCACCTGGTTTTAGGCTGCTTCGTAGGAAGCATCAGAGCTAAAACTGGTTATCATTCTTTGAGGAAACAGCCTCTCGGGTGTCTGGTATACAACAGTTTTCTGCCCTAAATTAATATCAAATAAGGGGAGCCTGCTCTTCTGAAATACAGTTCCTTAGCTGAAGCCTCCCAGTGGGAAAGCAACCTGAAGTAGCAGAAAACAGACACCAACGCTGAAGGCAGTGGAGACAGCCAACAGAAAAAACAAAACAAAACAAAGTAAAACACTTTTAGGATAACTAGTGTGCAAAACTGTTGATGGCTCTGTTACCTGGGAAGTACACATATCCAACACCCATAATATTAGACACAACACAAAATCCCCAACCATCAAAAAATCCTAGAGTTAGAAAGCATCTTCTAAGTCTTCTGTTCTGACCCCCTACCTAATGGGGATTGTTACTCATGTGGGGTGGTTTGTCTGTGGCTTTCCTACAACAGTTAATGATGCCATGTTGGTCACTAAGTAGAAAAAAACTACACTTCTCTATGCCCTCCACATCCTGAAATGGTTCATCTGCCAATCAAAGGCTGTTTGTTTCATATCCTTTTTCTATTTAGATCAGTCCAACCAATGAGATAGACTACCTTAGCTGGTTGTCATACTGCCAGGTGACCAAACCTTCCGGTAATCTCACCTGAACACCCTCTCCTGTGAGAGCTGAGCAAGACTGGATCTGCCAGACTCGGTCACGGATGGTGTGCAGGTTCAGTCCTTCTGCAATTTCAGAGGCAGGGGCTGCTGTGAGCAGATCCTGTTTATTAGCAAAGATGAGCACTGGCACACAACTTAGCTTTTCTTCCTCCAGTAATTCAGCTAGTTCCTAGATCATTTTGAGAATAGATGGGGAGGGAAGGATGAAATCTGTGATATTTAACCATTCACTTCTAATCAGAAAAAAAAAACCCAAAAAACAAAAAACATTTAAGCTGACCAATTAGCAATCTTCAAGGGCAGTGGTTCTCAAACTTGAGCCTGTGGAAGAATTCCCTGGCAAATTCCTGGGCCTAACCCAGAGATGCTGACTTTGGAAAGTCTGAGCCAGGGCCTTGGAATTTGCATTTTTAATAAGCTCCCCAGGTGGTTCTGCTATAGGGGATTCACAGATCAGACTTTAAGAAACACTGTTCAAGGAAGAATACAGTTGTGGTTAGAGATTTAAAACTTACTCAAGATTATTATCTGCAAATAACTTTCAATGAATATTTATATGTATACACACACACATATTTTTAAATATAAACTGAAAATGACAATTGCTTTAGAGACTATAATTCTGTTTCATTAATCTTTATCTCTAAAACATGCATGCAATATGCATTATATCTCATTAAACCCACTTCTTAAAATAACTATATTAGTGCATCTGGCAAGGTCTTTAACTTTTAGTTTATTGTTTGGAGTCTAAACTGTATGCTGATTCTATCTGCAATAAGTATAAGAGAGAGAGGGTATACTAAACGCTGGGACCTACTTTTTCCCATTAAACCCAGATTTTAGTTACTTAGGACACTTCGGTTGTCAAAGAGAAGTGGATGGTTCAAGAGATCATCATATGACACCCTTTACTTCCAAGCTCATGTTTAACACTGGCTTACTTGCGTGATGATCCCAAAATCATCAAGGTATAGAATGGTTGTTTTCAAGAGTCTGGAGAGTTCTCAAACTAATTTCCAGGAAAACAGAACATAAATGTGGGGACTGCTACCTTTAGAAGGCCACTTCTGGTAGTTTAGGACATAAGTCAAGCACTCTGCAATGAAATGTAATCATGCTTCTCCAAAGAGGTCCACTCTAGCCCTTGCTTCTTATTAGTGTCCTCAGTCTGTGCCCACTGTTTTTCTATTTAAAATTGTGTACACAAATTGCATTGTGTAATTATGTTGACAGGTACTCTGCATTTAAAGCCATATTTGGGTTCAAAGTAAACCTAACTCTTGGCTTGGAAATAAGAGCAGCTTAATCTTGGCTTGCACATTTATTTCCATCCTACTGAATTTGTTAAAGTTAGTCCTGGATCAATTAAGTTGATAATGAAAAACATACATAGAAATGGTAAGTGAATTGTTCCTCTAGAAATGGTAAGTGAATTGTTCCTCTGGGTTCATTTCTATGTGGCCTGGGAAGAAACTGAAGAGTTCTTGGGCATGGCAGTAAGTTCCCTTTGCTTATATCTTGATTATTTAATTTGATTAAAACTAAAAAGGCTTTAATAAAAAAATAGTTTAAAGGATTTTCAGCTAATTTCTTCTTCAGCAACTGGTATTTTTGCTTATTTGCCAGAATGACTGTCTTGTTTAAACTGCAGAGGTTAAACAAAAAAACACCTCCTTCACCTTCATCCTTTTACAAGGCAGATTAATGAATACCCAGTTACTTGGGAAATAGCTCAACAGAAGAATTATTTACCTGACCCGTCTCTTCAAATCTTTTTCTGTCTGCGCTGTCAATTACATATATCTGTAAAGTAAAAGAAGAAGGTTATTTCAATAAGCAGATATGGAAAAAGACAGAGCAACTGCTATAGAAGGAGCACATGATCCCCAGTCAGCCGATTTTACATTAGCATAGCATAGAAAAATTGAGCTGGTAACTATTACTTCATCTATGGATGCAAAAATAAACAAATTAAATAGGGGATGCCCAGAAAATACCTGGAGCAAAGGTCTAAAGTAGGAAGTCAGGAGAGCCAAGCAATATGCATTTAGTGAATGCATCTCCTAAGCATTAACTAAACATTCTTAGAAGATTTACCATATTAATCCTTGCTATGACTCTATGATATAGATTTCGTTATTTTCCCATTTTATACATAGATAAACATAAGCTCAAAGAATTTAAGTAATTTGCCCCAGTTATACCTGCTACTTGACAAAACTGGGATTCAAACTCAGGCATATCTGACAGTTGCCCTTAAGCACCCTGAGGCATCTATAAATCCTATAGTCCTCGAACACCATCACTCTGAAAGTACAATGTGCAGTATTAACCATATGCTGACTTCAGGTGCTGAGGCTGGACACCCAGTGATCTCTGTCCCATTCCTACCTCCACAGGCTGCTAGGAGGTTAAGATAAAATACTGGAAATAGCATAGGCATAGCTTTTGCCAGACAGAGTAAGAGAAGTCTTGAGAGTCAATGTAAATTACAAATTCCAAGCTTTCTCTCCTATCTTTAAATTTTATTTATTGCATAAATAATATCCTATAATAATAAGAAAAACAATGGAAGACCTTTAAAAAAAAGGAAAATCACCTATAGTTACAGAACCTAAACATGTTAATTATTTTAATTTCCTAGGAAAGTTTTCTTCTAATTCTTCTTCATATGAATATTTAAAAATAAAATTAAATATAATTCTGTAGGCCTTTTTTATTAGAGAATATATTAAATGTTTTCCCAGTTGCTAATCTTAACAATTATTAAATTTTCTAACTTTTAGAACTTTTATTAAACTAATGGCATCATGAAAACATTCCTTTAAGAAAGCACACAGTAAGTCCTTACTTAATGTCGTTTTAATAGGTTCTACAACTTTAAGCAAAACTACATGCAATGAAACCAGTTTTACCATAGGCTAATTGATATGAACAGGAGTTAAGTTCCTATGGCATCTAATCAATGGTGTAATGAAACAATGTTGAACAAAATGACATTATTCCAGGACCTGCTATATGAATTTAAAAAACAAAAAATAACCAACTCGCACGTTTATGTGCCTTAAATTATCGAAACTGATATACATAAAACACATAGGCTTTTCTGTATACAAGTCAAATTCTGTGTTACTCTGAAAACTCTTTTGAAAGAAAAAAAAATTAAAAATTCTTTTGTTTAAGCACTCTCATTTAGAGTCACTAGTGCTAAACATTACACCAGGAACCAATTCAACTCTGAATCATATCCTATGTTTCCACCTGTTTCTTTCACAGAGAATCATAGAAGGAAAAAAGATGGATGTATTTGGTGTATTTTTGTGTGTGGCGCTATTGTCATTTATATTACTTTTGACTCAATGTCAACACATGCATTAATGGGCTCTACATACCACACACTCAAAATTCTATACTGACTGATGCAGAACACAATGGTAATCTGGTTTTCTACCAGTGAGGCTCACATTTTTAAAGTAGTAGTCTTAAACATAAAGGTAAAAAGAAAAGAAGTGTAATTGGAGAGTAAACCTCAGTATAAAAGACCTAATTAGATTATTTGGGAGTCTACAGTGAATTTGTATTATCTTCATTCAAGCAATAGTCCAAGAAAATATGAGGGAGGGAAGAGGGTCAGGTATCACTGGGAGGGTGTCTGGGCTTACAGGGCTTCCTGAAGGCTGTGTGCAGGTCACTGGGCAAGAAAGGAATTACAATGCAGGAAAAAATGTGCTTGGGTGCAAAAAGCTATGTGTTAACAAGGCAAGGATAGAAAACAGAATGAGACAAAGCTGAGAACACAAAGAAACAGTTATGAAATAGATGTCTGATATTATTAAAAAAAAGAAAGAAAGAAAATCGGGAGAGGATAATGAGGAATGGATAGTTTTAACAACAAGAGACATGATACCAGAGAATCCAGAGGGTGAAGATCAACAAGAGGAAAGTTTTAAACTTTTATTTAATATTACTTGGAAATTGCTATGTACTGCTTGAACATGAAATTTCACAGGAACTCTTTCCATTAAGATTCAAAAGGAGGATTTTCCTAAACTATACGTATATTCTTCCTATCATTTTGCATTTTTATCATATAATTTTCATAAAATTTGATAATTACTACACAATAATTCCAGTAAAGAGTCTATAAAATGACTGCCCTATTTATTAAGGGCCAAGGGAAAAAGTCATAAACATAAACTAGTCACAAATTTGTTTTTTTGCAGCAGTATGCTCTTCTCTTGGCTGCTACCCCACCCAGGTTCTTCATGCAAGCATCTGTTTTCTTCTAGTCAAGAGCTAAAGATAAGGATTGCTTCCTGTCTTTTTATTTTTTTCTTTTTAAATGACACAGCTGTTAGTCTAGTCATGTAAAAAAAATTAACCCCCAAAATAATAAAAAATACTTAGAAAGTAGCAGAGCAACTTAAACATTTATAGTGCTTCTAGCTCATCTTAAAACATTTTAGACCTTCAAAAATCAAGTTTCATAAAATAAAGTTATCCATGGCACTCAGAATGATGCTTTAAGCAAAGCTTTATACAAATTCATATCTTCCATGTCAATTACTTTGAAATTATTTGGTTGTGGGAGAAAAATCAAGAGAAAGTTTTTGTTTGTTTGTTTTGTTTTGTTTTGTTTTACACCTACAGCACCCGGTACTCCTAGGAGGTCTTCCATTCAAGTACTAACCGACCCTGCTTAGCTTCCGAGATCAGACGAGATTGGGTTCAATCAGGATGGCATGGCCGTAGACAAGATTTTTTCTTGATGGAAGGTCAGCCCACTTTGGATTATCCAGAAACAGACTGTTTGGTGGGTGAATGGAGGGCTCTTTGTTTCACCTCCTAATTCTGGTCCTCTGCCCTCCTGCTGCCACCTTTTGGCCATTTTATTGCTCCTAAGTATTTCTCCATGGAAGGGCAGGCAGAGGCAAGAAGAGATGATGACACAAAAAATGTGTTTTTTTTTTTATTGATAGCTTGAGCAAAAGTCTAAAAGGAGGAGGAAACTGAAAAAAAAATAAGGTTTCTGGATAACTTGTGGTTTTCAATTATTTGTGCTCTAGTAATATCGATGCTCAAGTGTGAATGACATAAGAATACATGAAATAGTTGTTTGAGACCTATCATTTGATGGCCTACACTTTGGATACAGAAATGACAAGGTGACTTTGTTTAAATTATGTTGCATTTAAACACAAAACTGATAATAAAGTGAATGGAGTTTGTAACAATATAAATATACCTTGAAAAAAAAAAAGATGTCTTTTTATCTATCAAAAGGCTATTGTTTCCTGGCTTAAAAGAAATGGAAGTCACCCCATCCCTTCCTATCATACCTCAGGTTGTACTTTTTAGTCACTTCCTCTAAATTAACAAAGCTGAAGTCAGATGTTCACAGTGTCATCTTCCCTGAGAATAACTTTGGCACTTTTAGGAGTTGCCCTGACTCTTTCAAACTTCTAGAAAACCATTTAAAGTGGGGGTTGGCAATCTTCTTCTGTGAGGGATCAGGCAGTAAACATTTTAGGCTTTGTGTCCCATACAATCTCTTTCACAATCATTGAACTTCACTGTTGTAGTGTAACAGCAACCACAGAAAATATGAAAACAAGTGGATGTGGCTATGTTCCAACAGACCTTATGTATGGACACTGAAATTTGAATTTCATGTCATCTTCATGTGATGAAATCTTATTCTTCTTTTGATTTTTTTCCAACCATTTAAAAATATAAAACTCATTCTTAGTTCATAAGCTATACAATAATGGGGGGGGGTCCGTTTGTCCACACCTGCTCTACTTTTATGGTGGCACTCTAGAAATCACTGAAAAGCATTAACTGGGCAACAAAATGTGTCAAGCCTCAAAATGTGTCACGCTGCCCTTCTGGGCAGTATGGAGTCTAGTGCAATAGGTCTTTTCAACCAACAATGGAAAACTATCAAATATAGACAAACAAACAAATATAGCTCATCATCCACTGCCACGCTGAGCAAACTAGCAGACAGGGCTGAGTCACAAGGTCTTAGAATCTAAACCTGGGGACTCAGCTGCTCCCTACGACTTGTTTAATCTCAAAATGGCACTGGAAAATAATGAAAGTTTGACTCTGAATCCAAAATGTTGTCTGGTACTGGCAGTGTAACGTAGCCGGAGAAAGCTGCTATAAGGTTGCTCTAAACTGATTTTTTGCTGGATTGGACCATAATCCCTAGGGACTCTCAGCTAATGAGAAATCTAAAAAAATCAGACTACAACTACCTTGCAGTCTGCCTTCAAGGTGTTAGAGCTTATGATTTTAAATTACCCTAACCTTAGACCAGAAAGTTTCTGAGACCCCCTATGAAGCTTTAAAGTCATTCACGTCTTTATATTCTGCTCTCATTTGGAGGTTTCTTTCAAAGTATCTTAATCCAGTAGATGAACGGATAGAGCTGTTATTACTCTCAACCACCAGTTTTTCCCAATCATGTATCAAAAATAAAGAGAATCTAAAGTGTTCCCTCCCCCGCTTTTATTAAGATAATTGGCAACCACACTGTAGTACAGGTATAAGCATAATAATTTAATTTGAATCTACAGCTTAAAAAACATAGTTCAGTTAAAATTTTAAAGCAGTTTTAGATTTATAGAATTGAATACATAGCAGAGTTCCATATACCTGCCTCACCTCCACACCCACTCCCAGTTTCCTCTAGTAAAGTAACATTTTGCATTTGTGTGATACATTTGTTACAATTAATGAACCAATGTCGATACATTAGGTTCATTCTTTGTGTTTTAAAGTTCTATGGGTTTTGACAAACCCATAATGACATGTATCTACCATTACAGTTTCAGGATAGTTTGGTCACTCTAAAAACACTGTGTATCATCACCTAGTCATCTCTTCCCTCCCTTCCCCCAGCACTCCGGTAACTACTCATCTTCTTAGAGATTTTTTTTTTTTTTTACTAATTTCTATAGTTTTGCCTTTTAAAAAAATGTCACACAGTTGGAAACATAGAGTATGTGTCCTTTTCAGACTGACTTTCACTTAGTGATATGCTTTTAAGTTTCCTCCATGCCTTTTTTGTGGTTTGATAGCTCATTTCTTTTTATCACTGAATCATATTCCATTACATGGGTACCACAGTTTGTTTATTCATTCACCTATCGAAGGACATCTTGGTTGCTTCTGGTTTTTGGCAATTATGAATAAAGCTGCTATTGACGTTCATGTGAAGGATTTTGTGTGGACATAAGTTTTTCAACCAATTGGGTAGATATACCTTATAGAGCGATGGCTGGATCGATAGTATAGTAAGACAGTGTTTAGCTTTGTAAAAAACTATAAACTGTCTTCCAAAGTGGTTGTACCATTTTGCACTCCTATCAGAAATGAATGGGAATTCCTGTTGCCCTATATTGATGTTGGCCATTTGGTACTGCCAGATTTTTTAATTTTAGCCATTCTAGTAGGCACATATATAGTAGCATTTCACTGTTGTTTTAATTTGAAGTTCCCTGGGGACAAATGATGCGGAGAATCTTTTCATATGCTTATCTCTATATCTTCATTAGTGAAGTGACTGTTCAAGTCTTCTGTCCATTTTTAACTAGGTTGTTTACCTATTGTTGAATTTTAATAGTTTTTTGTATATTTTGGATACAAGTACTTTATTGATTTGTGTTTTGCAAATATTTTCTCCCAGTCTGTGGCTTGCTTCTTCATTTTCTTAACAGTGCTTTTCTCAGAGCAGAAGTTTAAATTTTAATGAAGTCCAATATATGTATTTTTTCTTTCATGAATCGCGCTTTTGGTGTTATATCTAAAACCTCGTCACCAAACCCAAGGTCACCTAGATTTTCCTCCTATATTATCTTCTAGAAATTTTATAGTTTCAGGTTTTACATTTAGCTCTAAGATCCATTTTGTGTTAATTTTTGTGCATGAGTAAGAATAAAGCTGTGTCTATGTTTTGTTTTTTGCATATGGATGTCCCATTGTTCCAGTACCATTTGCTAAAAAGACTGTCCTTCTGTTGAAGTGTCTTGCTTCTTTGTTAAAGATCAGTTGACAATGCTCATGTAGGTCTATTTCTGGGCTCTCTATCCTGTTCTGTTGATCAATTTGTCTATTCTTTTTCAGATACATTCTGTCTTGTTTATTGTAGCTTTATAAAAAATCTTGAAGTCAGGAGGTGTCTGCCCTCCAACTTTGTTCTCCTGCAATATTGTGTTGGCTATTCTGGATCTTTTGCCTTTCCATATAAACTTTAGAATCGGGTTGTCAATATCCGTAAAATAACTTGCGGGGATTTTGATTGGAATTGCATTGAATTGATAGTTGATCTATACATTCAGTTAGGCAGAACTGACATTTTAACAATATTGAGTCTTCTAATCCATGAATATGGATTACTTCCCCAATTGTTTAGATTTTCTTTGCCTTCTTTTATTGGTTTTGTATTTTTCCTCATGTAGATGCTGTATGTATTTTGTTAGATTTATGCCTAAATATTTCTCTTATTTTTGGTTGCTAATGTAAATGGTATTTCGCTTTTCATTTCAAATTCCAATTGTTCATTACTGGTGTATAAGAAAACGACTGACTTTTGTAGATTAACCTTATATCTTACAAACTTGCTATAATCACTTACTAGGTTCCAGGAATATCGTTGTCAATTTTGGGGGTTTGAAAGACTTTTAATGGTCATTTTTCCTAACATATAGTTTCTATCGCAATTTAGAGACTGATCTTTCAAATTTATATTCAAGTATTTGTGAGTAAAATAGAATGATGCTTGGATTTGCTTAAAATACTTTTTAAAAAAGTAGTGGGTAATTTACTGGATTTTGTTGAGCAGTGTCATCATAAAAAAAAAATAAATAAGTGTTGGTAGGAGAGATGAAACAAGATTGCCAAAACTGAAATTAAGGAAGCAGATGATGGGTAGGTATCTGGAGTTTCATTATACTATTTTCTTGAACTTTGCATACAGTTGAAATTTTCTTAAATTAAAAAATTATATTTTAAGAATGGACAAATTATTTGAGATTAAATAAGGTTTTATCTTCAAGGGAAATTTCTCTCTCTCTCTCTCTCTCTCTCTTTCTTTCTTTCTTTCTCTTTCTTCCTTTCTTTCTGATATTTCTCTATTCTCCTGGAAGGTATATAATACATTTTGGAAGAAAAACTGGTTGAATAGATGGGATAAATGGATGAATGCAGGTGTCTTATCTTTTCTTCTCATCCATTTAAACTTTTAATCTGGCATCACGAATATACTGAAACTTACCTTCACCAAGGGCCAGAAATATGTCGAGCCTGTGTGACATCCACCACAGTACCTCAAATGTGTTTATGGTTTGATGCTAGTACAATTTTATGTTTCTGCTATTATTTTCTATTTAAGAATCATGGTGAGTGAATGAATTCACTACCTGCCATAACCCTCAACTCCACCCTGTGAAGGAGATGCTCTATCCATTTTATAGAAGAAATTAACAAGCCTCTGGACTTGACCACAATTGAAGCGGAATCATAAAATGTCAGAGTCGGAAGGGAATTTAGAACTTTACATACTACCTAATGTCAGAATCCATCTATAACAATCATCCACTTCATTTACTCAGTACTTTTCTAAGCACTGGGGGGAATACAATAGTTGAAAAAATTGCAAAGTTCCTGTCTTCGCTGAGCTTACATTTCAGTGGGGGAAGAGATAGTAATAAAAATATGTCTGAGGTGATAGGTACTGATAGGTCTGATGGAAGGAGAAAAAGAAAAAAAAGCAAAAAAATCCAAGTGCCAGAAGGGTAGGTGGGTGTGGGGGTGGGTCACAATTTTAAATATAGTAATCCGAGAAGGTCTCAGTAACCTGACATGTGAGCAAAGTGAAAAGAATGCTAGCATTGGAAACAGCTATGACAAAGGCTCCAAGATGGAAGCATGCCAGTGTTCTCCAGAGGCAGGAAGGAGGCCAGTGTGGCTGACATCAAATTAGAGAGGGGGAAGATGAGTCAGACAGGTAAGAGAAGCCAGAGGTAGGGAACCTTGTAGGCCACTCTAAGGACCTCAGCTTTTATTCTGAGATGGGAAGCTAATGTTTAAACAGGATCACTATAGCTATGATGTTGAGAAGGGTCTTCAAGGAGACAAGGCAGAAGTAAGGACACTAGTTAGAATGATGCTGCGATAATCAGTGCACAGTAATAGTGGACATGGAAAGAAGAGGTCAGATGCTAGAAATGTTTTGAAGGCAGAATTGACAGGATTGGCTGATAGATCTGATGAGGGGAGTGAGAGGAAAAAGAGTCAAGAATAACTCCAGAGCTGTCGGATGAATAGATCTGTCACTTACTGAGAAGACTGAGAAGGAGCAATTTGGGGCAGGGGTGGATGAATATAGGAACTGGACATGTTGAGGAAACTTACCGGCCACTGAAGTGGAGATATCAAATAGGTAACTGGCTATATATGAAACTGAGTTCAGGCAGGAGACAACACTTTGGGATTCACTAGCATGTGGGTGGGGACCAATACCTTGAAACTGGATGGGGCCATCTAAATAGAGACTTAGAGAAGAAAGCACAGGCTTGAACTCTGGGGCACTCCAACACTCGGAGGTTAGGAGACAAGGGAAAATTTAGCAATGGAGACTGAGGAGGAGTAGTCAGAGAGATGGGGAAAAAAACAATGCTTCAAAGACAGCATGACCAACTTTGTTAAATGTGCTGTTAGGTCAAGTAAGATGAATAATAAAAATCTGAACACTGGACTTAGCAATGTGGAATTCCCTGTGAGCCTAAACAGAGGGTTCTGCCTGACTGGGAGGAGAGGCAGTGAAGACAGCAAGTACAGAAAACTCTCTTAAGGAGTTTTGTTGTAAAGAGGGACTGAGGAATGGGATAGTATCTAGAGTACAATTGGGACACATTTTTTTGTTTTTAAACAAGAGAAACTACAGGATGTGTGCATGCTGAGAGAAATAATCCAGTAGAAGGAGAGACACAGGAAGCAGCCGCAGGGTGAAACTGTTTCAGCTGCAAGATGGTTCCTACTGGTAACGAAGACATTGATATGGCTGATATCACAGCTTATTGTTTATGATCATAACTGAAGTAAATGCAAACTTTCAGTTAGAGGTTAATGGAAATAATATGCAACTTTTTTCCTGGCCTAGTTCACGAGACCCCTTGGTTTTAGGGTATGATCATGAGAGTGGCTGAGGTAGGATGGAGGACAAGATGGTTGGAGGGGAGGAGCAGGAACTGAGAGGCAAAGGGATTAGAGAAATTGTGTATGTGGACAGTGAAATCTCTGAGAATTCTGAAACAGTGTTAATGTTTCTAACATGGCAGAAAAGACTATCCATGCATCAAAAGGTGTACTTACGAGAATATCAGTGTTTTCAAAATAATTCCTCCAGTATGGCCTGATTTTCCTCTGTCCACCAATGTCCCACACATTTAGTTTAAAACCTTGTGATTGTACACTTTTGATGTTAAAACCCTGCAACAGAGAGAGGCAAAATCAAGTTTTATTAAGCCTTGAGATTATAATTCTGACAAAATTACATTTATCAGCTGTTATTTATTAATTCTGAGGTACTCTGCCAGATGTGACACTGGTAACACTGAAAATGATTTTCTATAAGAGGGAAGAAAGAAATGTATTTATATGTACTCACTTTATTCAGGTTGTGGAATCAGCCTTAATAATGTCATGACTGACTCTATAATGAGCGCGCATGTGCGTGCACACACGCACACACACACAACTGCTGAGGATGACTTGGTATGAGAATAGATCTGAAAATACAAACCACACCCCATCCTTAGGATGGTAAAATTTAACAGGACATTACATGCAACTAACAAAAAAAAAACCAAAGCTGAATCTGAAGACTCAATAAAACAGAACAAATGCTAAATTTAAAAAGAGAAAAGAGCTATAATCTAGAAGACTGGATTCTTTAGGAGAAGCGCAAAGTTAAAGAACTTCCCTCATATGGATTATTCAGGAAAAGAAAGGACACTATGGGGGAGGTTGGCTAGCAACCAGAGTATGAACCCAGCGAAGAAGGTTGGGCCTGAGGGAACAGAATGTTCAAGCTCTGAAGTGGAGCCCTCAATTATAGGCAGTGATGAGAACAAACAAACTAGAGGACATTTGAAACTATAATAGGTATCTGTGGTGAACTTCAAAAGAAAGTATTCATTTTCAGGACACTTACTCAAGGTGGAATCTTAAGGAAAGTGAGCAAATCAGGGGCAGGCAGAATTGTGAATTGGGAGTTAGTGTGCAGAGAAACAAATTAATGAGACCTTTGGGGTTCAGAGGGAAGGCATTTCATGAACAAGAATAAAAAAAATTGTCTTCCAAAAATGATACAGTTGAATCAGGATTGGAAAAATCCAATCAACAGCTTACTATCATAGAAGTGATATTTCATCCAGAATAACTACAGTTAAGTGGGTCTGGGGATCCCTTAATAAACATTTGCTTCTTCTGGCAGCTTGCCAACACTACTGCCTAGCACAGAAGGACAAGGCATAAAGCGATGGTACAGGAACACTGCCACCCAATTTCCCCTGAGGATAAATAGTCAATAGAGGATAACTGAGGATGATACTGACTGTAGCTCCTCTAAACTGCCAAGGACTGAATAAATTAGAAGTTTAAGAATTCTAAAGGGAAGTGGCTTAAGCTCATTGCAAAAGTCTGCTTCATTCTGACTCACTGACAAAACCACTTTGGTGTGCTTAAAAATTCTACACTTAACTACCATATTAAATGTCAAATCCAGTAACATCAAATCCTTCTAAAAAAGAACAAAAAATAAATGAGTACATTCTGGAATTCAACCATATATATCAATGGCCTTAAAATTCTGTAAGTCATCAGACCTAACAAATCTACTAAGAAATTATTCTAAGGAAATAATAATGGGTGGATACAAACATTTAGATATGTGTATTATATAAATATTTACATATATAGCATACAAAGATATGTTGTTACTAAGTGAAAAAGACGATACAAAACAGCATATTCTCTATAAGCCTTTATTTTGATTTTAAATATACCCATTATACATACACATAGGAGAAAAAACTGAATAAATATAGTTCTAAATGTTGACAGTGATTATGTATGAATGGACATCTTAGGTGATTTCTAATTTTTCAATTTTACTTATTTATGCTTTCTAAATTGACTATAATAAGCATCTATTACTTTTTCTAATACAGAACAAAAACACAATTAAAGTTTGTTTTCAAAGAATAAATATGAAAACTTGACATAATACAATAACAGTTACGTATAATATATCAAACATAGCTGGAAAGTTAGAACTGGAACTGGGTCCTTAATTTTGAGTTCGTTTCCATGGTTACAGTGTAGAAGTCCTATTTTAGTGGTGCTCTTCAGAGATAAAGTCTATCACTAATCAAGAAAATGAAAAAAAAACCTCCCACCCCCCCAAACAACAAACAAACAAACAAACAAACAAACAAACTAGCCCTTCTTTTTCTGGCAGAAATCCTGACACTCTACTATGTGTTTTCACCCCTTCTAGGCTAGACTATTGTAATTTGCTCCTCCTTAGGCTATACATTAAATTTCTTCAGAAGCTGTAAAATTGCTCATTTAGTAGTAGCTGAAATGACTTTTCTGCAAAGAGTTTTGAATCAGTAAGACTGATAAGCCGTGAAGTACACATACCAGCACAGCCAATCAAACCTGACCAAGCTCTTATCACAGTATGGTGATGGGAAATGCCAAAAAACCTTGGTTTTGGTTAAACTTCTCATGCTCAGACATTTTAAAGTGACCGACAAGAGCTGTCCCTAGTTAGGAAACCCAAAGGCTTGGCTCAAGGTCAAGGTTTCTCAGTATTTCCTACAGGAAAGGAAGTCAAATAAAGATGACTAGAGTTCTTCAAACTAGGATTTGTCTTTCAACTTTCACACAGTAAATGCCACCATTGCCTGATCCTTTGCATTTTGTTTGCTTAGCCTTAGGAAGGAGGAGGGCTGATGAGGCTGAATTAAAAAATATAGGTAATTGATTTATTTTTTAATTAAAAAAAAATTGATATATATTTGTATTTGTTAATTCTTAAAAAATACACACTAAAATGCTAACAGTGGCTTTTCTTACAGTGCTCTGGTTTTCTCCTTTATATATTCTCTGTATTCTCTACATGTATTAATTTCATAGAGAAGATAAAGCTATTTTTAAAAAGTGATCACTTAGATCTGAGGGAATTGGTTGTCTTGACTATGTACTTCCTTAAATTATTTATTTAAAAAATTATAAAATATACATAAAATAAAACTTACCCATTTCAACCATTTTTTAAGTGTACAGTTCAATGGCATTAAGCACATTTGCACTGTTGTGGAACCATCATTATCATACACCCTTAGAACTTTTTTCATCTTGCAATATTGACTCTTGTGTCCATTAACCAATAACTCCCCATTTCCCCCTCTCTCCAACCCCTGGTAACCATCATTCTACTTTCTGTATCTATGAATTTGACTACTCTATCTCATATGAATGGGATCTCTTGATATATTTTTGAAATCTTAAGATTATTTTTAAACTGTATAGACTTTTCTTAGTAACAAAAGTTAGAAATGGATGGAAATTATATTTCCCATATTGTCTTCCATATTGCTATTATCATCTTCCATGTGTCCCATAAGCACCTGGGGCCAAGGCAGTGCTTACCTGTGTAGGTGTGATATGGCTGATGTCTTCAGATGCAAGCTGCTTCAGAAGTGTAGTCTTGCCAGCATTATCCAAGCCCAGGAGAAGGAGTCTCACCTCCTGGTCCGGTGCACTTTTCAATTTGCGCAAAATTGAAAGTAAGCCCTTGAACAACCATGAAGAAGAGAGATTACTTTGGGGTACTGACTTTGCTATTACTGAACATCTTCTTGACAAAAAGTTCTTGGTTGTAGAGAGCTTAATTATTATTATTTTGTACTTTAATGTCATTTATTCCATTTGCTTCCCCCTTCTAAATTTTGGCAGAAGTAGGTTAGTACATTCAGCAACTTAATAAATAGCAGGGCTTATTCCTGCTCCTCCTATTAATCCAGCTTAGCAGTCACTCAAAATCTCCTGAGTATAAACTACCGCCCAACTCATGTTCCTAAAGCCCTTTATATAAATTTAGAGTACAGTACTCATTATATCACACTATAAGTAATTGACTTTTATATTCTCCTTTACTAGAGTGAAGTTTCCTGCAGGTAAGAACTATAGAATCTGTTTCCCACACACCTGGCATTTACTAGATAGATACTAGATAATAGCTGTTGAATTAAATAGAATTACCCACTCAAGTTAATGCAAGATTTAAAGGTTCTATAGAAAGAAATACCAAAAAAAAAAAAAGTTGTATAAAATAGTATCTGGGCTCTCTGTTTAAGACTTCATTTCAGCTCACATTTAAGACTTCACCATTCAAAATACTCTACCATGATCTAATTTTCATGAGACCCTGACAGGATAGGTGTATGGTATGGATTACCTACATTTTCAGATAAAGAATCTGATACATCAGAGAAGTTAGGAAATTATAAAAGTCACTCATGAAGCAAAAAACATCAAAATATAACAAAAAAAATTTAGACTAGTAATCTAATATTTGTTTCTTATTTTTACAGTTATGTTTTATGGATGGAAGTAAACCATGTTGGTTTTTACCTAAGAGCATAAGAAAACTCATAAGATAGTTACTTGTTCTGTCTTGCAGCTGACAATTTTGTTCCAGTGAGGCATGGTTACAACAAGAATCAAAGAATCCCAGAGTTTAAAGGGGATCTAATCTAATCTCCCAGCCCAAGCAGAAATTCCTTCAAATTGAGTCTTAGAATTATTTTAAATGATCATATTTTTATCTACATCACACCATGCAATAATTCAAACCAGTCTGTTCACGAAGATTAAATAATAATTCTGTGAAATAATTCTCAACAATTGAGTCTTTAGACAATGACGTGCAAATATGCAAAATTAATAAGAATTCCTTTTTCCCCAGAGGCTCTTTGTTTACCACTTGTAGTATTGTATTTGCACTGACTTGCTAAGGACAACATTAATGTCTCTATGCCTCAAATTTTCCCAGCAGTGAAATGGAAGGTTTGGTTGTAGTCAGAAAGACAAATTTTATACCAAAAGATTTGGGGAAGAGAGGCTGAATAGACGTAAAACAAACAAACAAAAAAATGCAGGTCTTTTTTTTTTTGAAGTAAAACATTTATTTTGTTTTCATCTTATCTGGCCTTGAATACTTTGACACCATTCTTTTTAAAAACTATATTCATGAGAAGTCTCCCTGGCTTTTGTTAGCTACATTGCAATCACTCATTTATAATACCACCTTTCAGAACAGTTAAAATTAGAATTCTGAGATCCTCAGGGGACTGGTGATATAAAAGGGCTAAGAATAAGGAAAACATATTGTACTAATCCTGAGTTCCTGATTAGGTGTCCTCATTACCTTTCCAATAAAATTCTAAAACAACTAGAATTTATCATATTAGTATATTAGATGACAAGTCTTCTCATGCATTATCTACTTAGCATAAAAATCATGAAAATTCTGTTTTCTATAAAATATTTTCAAGGTTCAAAATGAAGGCTTTAGAGTTTTCTTTATGTGTCTCTTCTTTTGAAAAATCAGCAACTAAAAACACTGCATTCTGTAGTTTGAGACTTTTTACATAGTTATATCTGAAGTTGGATAATTAAAAAAAAAACATAATTTCTATTCATTTTAAAAAGAGAGCTGCAAAACAACAGACAAGAAGGAAACCATTCTGACTATAGCTAAACTTCATTAATATCATGCTATAAAAAACAATACTTCTACATTTCTAATGAATAACTTTCCTTTTCAAGAAACAATGACCTCAAATGCTTCCCCTTTAAGTGAAATTACAGAGAAATGGAAAGTACAGCTAATATTTTCTTCCAGCAAAGTAATAAATGGCATCTCAAGCATGGTCTAAGTGAGACAAATGCAAATATAATACAGCATCATATTAACCCAACTACTGAGGACAGGGGATCACAGGATTATCAAGGTTTGCTAAATAGGGAAGAAGATATTTATAGATATCAGGGTTCTGCCTGAAAGGTACAAAGTAAGCTGATTTAAGAGGCTGGAGGAAAGAGCAGAATAAGTCTATTCTATGCTTCTATCTATATGTGTCCATACTATATATTAAATGTCAAGTGCAGGGAGGTGACATTAGAAGTTAATTTTCTTATGGAGCTGAATTTTGCAGTACAAATATAATAAAATGGATTTTAAAGTATGTTTTTGCTCAAAATATCTATTCATTTATTCATTCATCATTAAATACCCATATGTGCCAAATACAATAGAGAGCAAAACAGATATGGTCTCTATGTAGGATTTTTACTCCTATGACTTTAAATAAAGGCAACATAAGAAAAAGAACTTTAGATAGTTTGTCAACATGTGTTATTTGCACCATGGTAGATAGAAGTGGTCTGACTCAGCTATAAAACGTTTAAACAAACTTTTCTACAAGCTAATCATAAATAGATATGTTATTGACTATAGACATTTTATCTGCCTCAAAATCAGCTTAAACTCAACTACTGACAGAGGCATGGCGCAGTGACCTAAAATGATACAAACTAGGTCATTCAAAGTAACTAGAGTGGTGGAGGGGGAAACAGGAATGTGGTGGTATATGGAAAATATATGTGGCTGTGAGGAGCAGCTAAAATTTAAATAGTAAAACCAGTAAGCCTGCTGTCAGGTACATGCACTCCCCATAACTAGCTTAAATGGAACTGATATCAATTTATTTTTAACTCTTTCAACTATCTTAAAAAAAAAAAAAAGGTGTTGCCTGGTGAGACCTTATTAATTTCCAGGAACTCCCATTGCTTTGACAGGGACAACCTCACCCAAACTTTGTCTTCTTTCTCCTCACCTTTCTACTAAATAAACACAATGTCTCATGAGGAACAAAATATGGGCATCTCCTTAGAAAGAGTGGGTTCCCTCTTCACCAGAGTATAAATGAAAAGAACACTACAGGATTTAGAATTTCATAGACTTGTATTCGGCTTCCCTATATGTGTAATTCCAGGCACAGTTAGACCTAGAAAATGGGAACAATACTTATATCGCAAGAAAAATACGATGAAGATTAAATAAGTTAATGTCTGTAAAGCATGGTGCATAGTAGGCAGTCAAAAGTAATTGCGTTTATTATATTTTTACTCTTCACTGACCATTTTCTGACCAGTAAACATTATCTTGGGAACAATCTTCAAATGTAGAACTTCCTTGGTAACTAACACTAGGTTCATATTGTAGGAAGTACTCCATAACTGATTCCTGAATGGAGTCATCTATTAAATAACAATGCTTAGCTATGCATTAAAATTACTTTCATCTTAGTATTTCACCAAGGACTTAGTATCCTAAGCCAGGGGTAAAATAGTTGATCCTAAATGTTCAGACAAACCAAGGGGTTTTGTTGCAGTACTCAAAAAAAAAAAAAAAAAAAATGTATTAGTCACAGCTGAAGGTTTAAGGAAAAAAAGATACAAAAAACCCGGGACTTACTGTTCAGTTGTACAGTTACCATGGGTGCTCATGGGATACCAGATGTGACACACTTAATCTAACACCACCGGCCATTTAAATTTCATGTTCCACTTTCAGTTCTAAGAATAACTCACACTTTTGGAGATAGAAAAAAAAGTGTATTTTGGAAACCAGATAAAGAATCCAGAATAATTTGTCCTAATTTCTTATTGTTCAGTTAGGAAAAAAAATCTGTCTTGATATAACAGTTATATATAACAGTGTTGTATACACTGTCAATTTGTTGTATACAGTGTCAATTTGCACCTGGAAACATGAGCAGTGCTTGATTTATGTGGCCTATAATGACAAATTAAACAATCATAAAATTATACAGTCCACTAAAGTGATAAACTGGGAAAAGTTAGGTTACTCATGCATTTCTCATTTACGATGACATCTCATCTCTGTTGGTGTGGCACAACTTTTTCATTTCAATTGTAGTTATTTTCTGTGTAAATATTTATGTTTATACTCATTTGTTGAGAAAAACTTAGCCTTTAAACGGACAGCTCATGCATAAACGCTTAATAAAAAGAAAACATGTAAAAATCTGTTTAGCCCGAGGTTAAAAAAACTGCAATGAAGCAAGTGTGAAATATGATTGGCAACATCGGATCAAGTAATTCTACTTTTTAGCAATCTGACTATTTAAAATCAATTGAAAATTTTTTTTTCTATCAAAATTTACTCATCGGATAATCTGACTAAAGGTACACATATTTTTTTTCCCTTGTAGACATCTAGCTTTTTCCTACTTCATAAATAAATAGATGTGGTTCAACATTTTTAAAAGTCAGAAAGGGGCTGGGTATGGATTAGGGAAGTAACTGTAAGCTTGAGTGCTGACTCCTTCCGATTGTTAAGCCAACCAACCTGCTCTAAACGCCTCAAAAATCAATTTTTCTTTGCTTGCTTTAAAACTACTCAATTCCATTTTAACACCCTCCAACTAATTTCACAGAAATCAACAAGGATCAGAGTATCAACAGCCAAATCTGTCATACATCATAATTTATAGGTGAGAAAACCTAAATTAGGGTTGACAGAGAAAAAGGGCTTGTCCCAGACTGACGCCCACGCTCCAGTTTTAACTTCCCATTCTTTTCAGTTTGGAGACCCTAAGCTGAGATTGTTTCCAATGTGGTCACACGGAAAAGGTTGCAACAGGTTCTGACGGAAATTCCAGGGACCGGGCAGCAAATCTGCCTCCATTAACACGGATTAAGTACTGAGCGGAAGATTTGGTCATCACCACCAACCAGACCCTGCAGAACCCTCAAGAAATAAATTACTCGGGAATGCAGAAGCACTCCCTTCAGGCGGACCCCACGGAGGCGGAAAATCCACCAGGCATCTCTTCCAAGAGGCATCTCTTTTGTGTCTTGGGACAAACACCTCCCGCTAGAGAGGAAGGGCGCTAGGCTACCGCCAAAGCGCCCTCAAACGCGGGAGCGCTGGCCCTGCTCCCCACTTCTGGCCGGACCCCGGCGGACCCCACTTCCCTGTGGCGTGTCAGAGGCCGATTCCCGGGGATGATCCTAAGCCTGCGTGCAGAGGCTGCTCTCAGCAGCTCCAAGGATCCGCCCTCATCCTAGTCCCCAGGGTAATGATGGGGGCCCCGGCTCCGAAAGGGTCCCGGATCGCACCCCACCAGCCCGTTTCCCCAGCTTCAGACCCGCTGCAAGCCCCGCCTTCCTGCCCAGGCCCAGGCCTCCCTCCAGGGCCCACACCTTCGCGGCTCCCTGCCGCCCCCCGAAACCAACCCCGGACCCACAAAGCAGGCTGGAGCCATCCCATTCCCTCCTCGGCTTTGAGCGCTGTGCCCCGCCCTGGGCCTGGGGACGGGAGGGGGGGGACCGACCCGTTCCGGAGGGGCCCAGGCCCCCACACTCACCATCCTCCCGCCGAGTCCCTCCTCCTCCTCCTCCTCCTGCCTCCCCCGTTACCAGGGGCAACTGCGGCGGCACCGCCCCCGACGCCCTCGCACGCTCGGCGGAGCTCGCCGCCGCAGGCCGGGGCGGGGGCCGCCCCGCGCCCCTCGGAGTGCGCATGCGCGCCAGCCCCCCGCCCCCCGCACCCCGCACCCCGCACTGCGCAGGCGGATCCCGGCGGGTGGAGGCGGCGGCTGGCTCGCCGAGTCCTGCGAATGGTGCAAACGAGCCCACGTGGCCGGCAGGGGCCGCCCGGCCAGCGCTCGGTAGGCGGGGCGGGAGGGGGGTGGGGAGGCGGGGCGAGGGGGCGGTTCCCGGGCCGAGGTCCACAGTGCACCCAGACTCGTCTTCCAACGCAAGCTGCCTGGGGTGGCAGTGGTCTCAGTGCATCGTCCGGGGACCGGGTAAGTGGTCTTGGGAAGAGGCCGCCCGCCACAGCTGCTTCGAGTCCTTATGTCTAGGGAGGCGTTTCTGTTTCTGCAGCCCTAGTCGCCCAAGCTGGGCTGCCTGCAGAAGCCACGTGGCGAGAGGAGTGGCCTGGGGCTGCCCGTGGACCTGGATGGTCACTAACTATCTATGTATTCAACTAAAGTATATATATTTTTAATCTGCTACCTGTCTGCTTGCTACAGATCCTTGGAGAGAAAACATTTAAGAACCTCGACTTAAGGAGGTGCAAGATGAATGGTTAAGTTAGAGCAAAACTCCTACAATCAGCCCATCTCTAGCCTGTGGGTTCTTTTGTGAGAAAGGCAAGGCAGACTCCTCTTTCTCAGCTGTTGCCTTTGGAGTCACATAAGTGGACATAAGCATATACCTAGTCCTGCTTGTTTAATTATTAGTCGCGTTCTCCAGCTTGCCCTGGGCAGCCTTGATACTAACCCTCGCCATCTCAGTGCTCTTTGTGTCTGACCTAAGTCTTTGGTTGCTTTGATCTTCCTGTGTTGTGAGTACCAGCAATAACGTTTTGTTTCTCTCCCTACCTGGTATACATCTTGGGTCCTTCCCCTCCCTTGCAAGAGGATATCCCAGAGGAAGTGTGGAAGTCTGTTCTCTGAGCTCTGACATGTTTGCCAGGGAAAATCAGATCTCTGGCAAGAGGAGCATTACTTCAGGAGATATAGTAGGTTATTTCATTTTTCTTCCTTTCTCTCTCCCTCACACTCACGTGTGCTTTCTCTTCCTCCACCCCCCACCCCATCCCCTCTCTCTTTCTCTAAAGTAACCTGTAGTGGATATGAACCTATCTAGATGACCCTAAGATTTGTGACCATGGGAAAGTAAGGCCCTGGCTATTGTCAGATCTAATGCAGGGCTATGTTTTCTGCAGATGCTCACTATGGTGGCTTAATTGATGTGAATCTTTCTAGGCATTAGTTTCCTCTAATGTAAACAGACCTTGGATTCCTAATGTCCTTTAGGATGAGCTGTGGCATTTTCTAATCTTAGAAGGAAAGGGAGTTAGTTATTGGTCAATCATTCTTTGATCTCCACATCCCTACCTGTTCCCAGTAGTGAAACCATATTATTTTATTATTGGTCCACCCTGGATGTGTTAGTGGCCTTTTTAGTAGTTCTAGATGTGGCTTATGTGGGATGAAGGAGAGTAACTAAAATAAAATATAGAGACCAAGTAGGATGCAGTATAGGCAGAGTAGACAATATCCACTTGATGAAAGAAAGCCTGCTTTTCTATGACCAAGGCAGGTTCTGAGTTTGATTTAAAAGAAATGATATCCTTGATGCCAGGAGAACCTAAGATAAGTTTGAATGCATTGCAGGCAGGCAGTAAGTGTCTTTAGAGGGCAGATGAGAGATACAGCATGAACCGTACAGTCTCTTAGGGAAGACAGACTACACAAATAACTGTAAATAACAAGAAAGTGACAATTACAAAAGCCTAGCATGTTGCCAGGGATGACAGGATGCTATGGAGTATGGAACAGAAGGGCTGACTTGGCCCGAAGGAGTCACGGAATTGTGGGCAGTGGTGTGGAGGGAGATGTTCCAGACATAGAATTTAGATTTCTTTTTCTTGCCTTTTACATAAGACAGGGAGTCGGATGTTTCTATTCTAACCTCAGTGATGAAGGCAAGATTCTTGCATAATTTAGCAAATGATTACCCGGTTAGGGTAGGAGAGCTTCCATTTGAAAAGGCAGAGGACTTTCCAATGTTGAGTAGAGGGTGGAGCAAGATGGCCAAGAATTGTGTGTGTGTGTGTGTGTGTGTGTGTGTGTGTGTGTGTGTGTGTGTTGAAGGGGGAGGCATAGCGTTTTGCTCTGCTGGACTGTCTCCAGGGGATGCAAGCATGGAGCTCTGTAAACCAAGGCAGCATGTAATCTGGTGGCCAGGCCAACAGTTTTTAGTTCCCTTTGGTGTCAGAGGAGGTGAACTCTTTTCCCCTCTCCTGCCCTGGTTCATGCCTGTAGGAGGCCAAGTCAGCTTGTCCCTGGAGGGCAGAGCCCGGAACTCTCTCATGGGCTCTGTGGTGCTCACGCTGTGCCTACAGACTTATAATTTCCTTTTTTTCTTTTTTTTTTTTTTTATTGTATTTACTATTATTTTTTTATTTTTTATTTTTCAGTTAGAGTTGACAGCCAATGTAATTTTCTATGTATGGAAAATCCCTAGTTATGGTGACTTTTCCAAGAAAAAAGACAAATGATCTAGTAGTAGAAAGTATAAGTTAAATCTGAAAAATTATTCCTAAAAATAAAAACAACAACGAGTAGGTGTTATTTAGTGAAGAGGGGAAGGAATAGCATTCTGGACAGGGAATGGCATTTGCAAAGGACCTGGGACAGGTGGCAACCTATTGCATTTAAGAAAGCCCCATGGCACTTGAAACTCAACATGTGAAAAGTCAAACTCACTGTTTCTTCCTTTAAAGCCTATTTTTCTATATTCTGTGTCTCAGCACATTATTGCCCACGTCAGAAACCCCAGCTATCCCTTTAGAAATGTGTGATGTGCCAGTTCGGCTAGGCCAAACAGAACTTCCCAGAACCCTGTCTCTGGTATGTTTGTAGCAGGCTACAAGGGACAAGCAGCCGTTTGGTATCATCCACACACCTTTGCCAGTTATTTCATCAAACACTAAGGGTTGTGGTGAAGGGATTTTGCAAATATAAGTAAAGTCTCTAATGGGTTAGCTTTGAGTTAATGTAAAGGGAAATTATCCTTCACAAGTAGCCTGACTTGGTCAGATGGAATCTCTTTGAAGGAAGACTAGGCCCCCTCTGTGGTTAGAGACTCCAGCCACAGCTGAACCTGCACGGCTGTCCTTTCCCCCAGGACTGGCCCTTCCTGTTTGCAAGCCCTGCTGGCCTCAGGGCAGTCACATTACTGTTACATAAGCCTGTTAGCTAATTCCTTGCACAAAATCAATTTTTATCAATATTATATGTGTGTGTGTGTATGTAAAAGATATATATGTGCATGCGTACACACACACACACACACACACACACACACACACACACACACATAAATATATATATTTCCTGCTGATTCTGCTTCTCTGGTTGAGCCCTGACTGATACAGTATTTCTCCTGTACCCAATCACTTAGCAATTCCTCAGATTCTGCTGCTTTAAAACATTCTGTCCTTTTGGGCTCCCTTCTGTGTTTGATGCATCGGGGTTCCTTTGAGACCCACCTCTTGCAGGGATTGTTGGGGTTCCCTTCCAGCTGGTCTCTCTGCCTCCTGTGAGGTCCTACTACCTCATGTCCATTCTCATGTGACTGCCCAGAGTGTTCTTTCTAAACCACACAAATGATCTTTCCACTCTTAAAATCTTTTAATGACATCCTGAAATTTTCAGGCAAAAGTTCAAAAGCCTTAGCTTTTCGTATGACTCCAGTTTCTCTCCTCTCAGAATATTGGCGATACTTTTGAAAACGTATATACCAGTTGCCCTAGAGTTCGCAATATACATTTACAACTAATCCAAGTCCACTGTCAGATAACACTGTACCACTTCACTGATAGTGCAAGTGCCTTGCAGCAGCATTCCCAATTCCTCTCATTCTTTATATTGTTGCTGTCATTTTACTTATCCACAAATATAACCACTGAATACATTGTTGCTGTTATTTTGAATGAACTGTTATCTATTAACTGTTAACAATTAGAATAAGAAAAATAATGATTTTATCTTACTTTCATTTAATTCTTTTTCATATTCTTTATGTAGGTCAGAGTTCATGTCCTACATTTCTTTCTCTGAAGAACTTCTTTTGATATCTTTTAAGTCATGCCTCTTGGTGACAAATTCCTTCAGTTTTGTTTGGGAAAGTCTTTATTTCTTTGTCTTTTTTTAAAGAGTCATTTTGCTGGACACAGAATTCTAGGTTGATGGGGGTTTTTTACTTTCAACACTTTAAATATTTCACTCTGCTCCTGCTTGTGTGGTTTCTGAAGAGAAGACTGATGTAATTTTTATCTTTGCTCCCCTTTAAGTAGGTGTTTTTTCCCTCCCTCTGGCTTCATTCCTGATTTTCTTTGTCTTGATTTTCTGCAGCTTGAATCTACACCTATGCTTAGGTGTAGATTTTTTGGCATTTATCATACTTGGTGTTCTCTGAGCCTCTTGGATCTGTAGTTTGGTATCTGTCATTAGTTTTGGAAAATATTCAGTAATTCTTCAAATATTTCTTCTTTTCTCTCTATTCCTGGTATTTTCATTATGTGTATGTTACACCTTTTGTAATTATCCAAGGTTCTTGGTTATTCTATTCTGCTTTTTATTTCTTTTGTCTCTTTTCAGTTTGGAAATTTTCTATCAACATGTATTCAAGCACATTAATTCTTTCCTCAGGCATGTCCAGTCTACTGATGAGCCCATCAAAGGCACTTTTCGCTTCTATTACAATATTTTTTATTTCTAACATTTCCTTTTGATTCTTTCTTAGAGTTTTTATCTCCCTGCTTACATTATCCATTTGTTCTTGCATGTTGTTTGTCCACCTTCCCGTTAGCATCCTTAGCATATTAATTATAGTTATTTGAAATTCCCAGTTTATTAATTCCAAAATCTCTATCATCTGGTTCTGATACCTGCTCTGTCTCTGCAAACTAAAAGTCAGGTATGATATACATGAGATTTTATGTTTATCTGGCAAGGAGCTAAATTGTGTTTTCTATCTGCTGAATCTGTAGTTGGCAAAAGCTAAAATTTCCTCTGGTATCCTTGTTTTTGTTTCCCATTCTATCTTTGGGTTTCTAGAGATTTCTTCTTAAATAAGGTCTGAGACTTGGGTTTCTATAGTCCTATGATCAGGTCTCAGCCTTTGAGTAAGCTTGCACCTCTGGACCTTCACAAGTGCTTCTCAGTCTCCCCTCACTCCCTTCAGATAGGACAGGAAGGCCTAGGCTGGAGTTGAGTATTTCCCTTCCCCCAAGTCAGTTAGGTTCTGGTAGAAGTTTCCTTTGCGGGCAGGCCTTGTTAAGGACAGAGGGCTCTGGGTATACTTCAAAATGACTACTTTTCTCATCTGTGTCAGAAGCAGCAGAGGATTCTTTTTTCATCTTCACCTAAAGAACCTAGTAGACTCCAGGAGGTAAAACTCACAAAACAGTGGTGCCTCCCCCATCCACCCTCACTCAAAATTCAGTCTCCATGTGTCCACACTGGGCTCCCAGCAATTTGTCAATAACAATTTAAGTTTTCCATGGTACTTGCCCCGGGGGACTTCTGCTCCCAATAAGGTCTGATTCTCTGTAACTATCTACCTGTCTCTCCAGATTTGGAGGTGGTGGTTTGCCCTCAATTCTCTGATGGTTTTTAGAAGAGTTGTTGATTTGAAGTCTGTTCAGTTTTTTTCTTATTTTGAGGACAGGAGTGACAGTATCCACGCTCCTCCCATGTCAGACCTGCCTTAGCTTTTTGAGTCATGGATTCCAGAACCCCGTTATAAACGAGAGTTCTGAAGTAAGTCAGGCCGAATTAAAATCCTGGCTCTGCCACTGGCTAATGCTTGTGTGACTTGGTAAAATTACTTAACTGCACCTTGGTTTTCTCATCCATGAAATGGGATTAAATTAAAGATTATTTTATGGGGTTATGGTGAAGATGGATTCGAAAAATGCCTGTCAGGCACTAAGCAAAGTGTCTAGCATAGACTATCTCGGTAGTGTGACCTGATACCGTCATTTCCACGTGCGCTGTGTGCTCTCAGTGCTGGCTCCTCTTTATGCCTGGGATACTGCTCTTCCATCTGTTTAACTTGTACGCATCCTTCGAAACATTGTTTATTTCTTGTGCTTACAAAGTGTGTTCAGAATCCCTCATCCATTTTAGATAAGGTGATCATGTAACTTGTCATCCAAATTGGGATACTTTTGCAAGTAAGGGGAGTGCTATGATAATCACCCCAGGCCAACAGTCCCAGGCAAACTGGGATGGGAGATATGATCATCTCAGTTCCAGATGCCTCATCTCTGGCTTTCCATTCTCCCAGTGTCCGTCAGCAGCATTGTTCCCACTGCCATCCTTGTCAATTTACTTGTTTGTTTACCTTCTATTCTGAAACTCCTTGAGGGCAGGTGTGGTACCTCACACATAGCCATGGACTGGGATCTCTCACAGGGCCAGCGTGCACCGTAAACACAGACACTAAAATGATGAAGGCGTCGTGTCATGTTCATTTCCACTTTACTCATGATCGTTTCTGCCTTCAGTGTGATCCCATGCCTTCTACCTCCTTCAGATAAATCTCTTCTGTCTGCTGGGGCCTCACTCACAGTCCACCTCTTCTGGGAAGTCCCCTTTGATTACTAGGTTCCCCCGGCACACCATCCCACCCCTCCACTTCAGTATTATTGTTGCTGTACATGTTATATAATGTTCCACCATTGGGCTCTTGTTCTCTAGTCAGACTCATCTCCCCAAGGACAGGCACTGTGTTGTCCCTTTTTCCAGTCTCCCCCACAGCACGATCAGCACAGGGCTGGCCACCAGCAGGCATTCTGGAAACATATGTTGGTACCCAATTGCTCAGTTTGGTGACCATTCACTGAGGCCTTCCTAAACAGGGTTTGATGAGGCCAGTTAATGGTGAAAGCAGGCAGTCTGTCATAGTGGGAGGTGCTCAGGGCAGTCTTTGATTTGGGCGACAGTCCTCATTTTCCCTTCCTTAAGTCCACAGTTGTGTGTGAACGAGATGGAGGCTGACCTGTCTGACTTTAACATCGATGCCCCCTGTTGGGACCAGTGCACTTTCTTGGGGCGGGTGAAGCACTTTTTCAATATCACAGACCCCCGCACTGTCCTGGTACCAGAGCGGGACCTGGACTGGGCCAAGGCGATGGTGGAGAAGAGCAGGTGAGTGGTTATGAGAGGGGCCTGGAAGCATCGGGGCAACATTGGTGGGTCCCCTAGGGAGGACATGCAAACTGGAGATGAGGAAATAGGCAGAGACCTCAGGAAGGGGGGAGAAATGAGAGCAGGATGACTTCGGGTTGGGGGGCAGGGAGGTAACTCTGCCTATTGTCCTTGGCGGCAGGATGGGGATTGTGCCTCCAGGTACCCAAGTGGAGCAGCTGCTGTATGCCAAGAAGCTCTATGACTCGGCCTTCCACCCTGACACTGGGGAGAAGATGAACGTCATTGGACGAATGTCCTTTCAGGTCCCTGGCGGTATGATCATCACGGGCTTCATGCTCCAGTTCTACAGGTGGGACCCAGGAGCAAGGAAGTGGGAGGCATAGCTGCTTGGATCTGCTAGTCAGGGAGCCTAATTACGATCATAATAATGGCCATCTTTGTTGATCCCTTACCAGATACCAGGCACCATGCTAATTTTTTTGCATGTATTGCCCGTTTAATATCCTTGACAATCCTACAGAGAATACTATTATCATCTCAACTAAGGAACTGAGGTACTAGATAGGTTATATAATTTGCCCAAGTTCACACAGCCAAAATATATGGGTGCTTGGATTTTAACTGATGCAGTCCTTTCTAGAACTCTCAACAATAGCTATTTTATTTCCTTCTTTAAGAAATACTTCTTCAACAATGAATTTAATGTATTTTATAATGTAATATCCCAGTAAAAAATTAGGAAGACCCTTTCAGCCCAGTTGGGAGAGAATAAACGTAGCTGCTGGATGTAGGACTCCTCCCGTTTCCCCTCTTCTTTCCCTTTCCCTTCCTCGTGCATTCATTTGTCCAGTTATTGAGCCAAGCCTTGGGCCAGGTGTTGAGAATATAAAGACTTTAGTCCTTCCCTCAAGGTGCTCCTAGGTTTGTTGAGGTGACCAAGAAGTAAACAGTTACAGCCCAGTTTGCTAAGTAGTAGGTTGAGGTGAGAATATGGGGTTGTGGGACCAGGGGACATGGAATGACTGTGCCTCAGGAAGGGCAGGGCAAGGGTCAGGCAGGTTCCAAGGAGGACATGATCTCTCAACAGAGCAGGATATGAAACGGAGTTTGTATGTGTGTGTGTGTGTGTGTGTGTGTGTGTGTGTGTGTGTGTGTGTGTATGCGCACATGTGCATGTGTGTATTCCAGGCAGAGAGGTGAGCCTGTGCAAAAGCCCAGGTGCCTAAAATAGCATGGGAGCGGTTTGGGAAACAGCAGGTAATGTGGTTTGACTGATGTACACCAAGCCCTCCATTCCATCCTTCTCTCCTTGCTGGGCCTCCCTTGCTGGTAGGACGATGCCAGCGGTCATCTTCTGGCAGTGGGTGAACCAGTCCTTCAATGCCTTAGTCAACTACACCAACAGGAATGCAGCTTCCCCCACGTCGGTCAGGTAAGAGACCAGAACCCTGGGCTGTCTACCTGGGTCTGGAGCAGGTGGCTCTTTTTGCCCCTGAGGGAACAGCCCTTCTAAAAGGTTCCTAGATGGTCAGTCCTCCCTGGGTGGGGTTTGCCCTGGGCACGTGACCAAGTCTCCCTTTTCTGGGTTTGGAAGTATTTTCATAGGCTGGCTAGAGAGTATCTTCTTTCTAGACCAGTTCGAAATGTCTTAATGCTAAAGACTTTTCTTCTGCACTCATTGTACAAATAGTTCTTGAATGTGTCTTATGTGCCAGGCATGGTCCTAGGGGCTGGGGATACATTTGAGAAAGATGTGTGTGACCCCTGTTGCAGAGTTCAGTTTAAGGTCTTTTAAGGAAACGATCACAATAATCTCAGACTGTGCTTGCTGCCATTAAGGAAATAAACAGGTGACAAGATAGAGAACAGCAGAGAGGTGTCTATGTAGATAGACTGGTCAGGGAGGTCCTGTACAGCTGACATTTCAGCTGAGTTCTGAAAAAAGAACCCAGGAAAGGATTCCCCAGATGGGGAGCAGGAGTGTGTAGAGGTTCTGAAGTAGAAAAAGCTTGGCATGTTTAAAATACTGAAAGGAGGCCCAGCAGGGCTAGAGCATCATGAGTTTGGAGAGGTCCTAAGAACAGATCTCATGAGCTTCTCAGACATGAATCCTTGTTTGCAGAATTTCTCACTCAAGCCGTGGGTCATCGGGGCTGAGCTATAAGGACTCCCTACTCCCAAGCGTCTCTCTCCTCCTCTAGGCAGATGGCCCTTTCCTACGTCACAGCCACGACCACTGCGGTGGCCACTGCTGTGGGCATGAACATGTTGACAAAGGTACTGTCTGGGCTGCTGTGGGCTTGGTGGCCACAAGGGGGCAGCAAAGTCTTAGGGAAAACTAGGCATTGCCCCAGTCTAGGTGAGCTGGGTATGGCCAGAGCCCAGCCAAGTCATGGGTGGGAAATACAGAGGGGCTGTCCCAGCTTGGTCTTTCTCTGGCCTTTGAGGGAGTTTGGGTTCCCAGACGGGTGTCAGTGTGTGGCAGTAGCGAGATACAATTTCTTGTTTTATGGTCCTGAAGCCCCTCTACTCCCATCTTGCAGGGAGCCTGAATAACTCCCATTGTTCCCCTCCCCCAACAGAGTGCTCCACCTCTGGTGGGCCGCTGGGTGCCTTTTGCTGCTGTGGCTGCTGCTAACTGTGTCAACATCCCAATGATGAGACAGCAGTGAGTACAGGGGTCCCTTTTCCTACCTACAAGCCACGAGGTCAGCAGGGAAACCAAGGCAAGAAACCAAGGCAGTGGGTGACTTCTTTGGGCTGAGGTGGGTGTGGGGAAGTCGGCCAGGCTGTGCCTCTGTAGGGTCCCTGAGGATTGGCTGTTCCAGCATTGTTGGCCACAGGAGGGGCGGGTAACTCACTTTAATCTGTAATGAGTGTTGTGGGAGTCATTTTTGGAGGGTGTGGAATGGGGGATGATAGAGTGGACCTGTGGGGTTTTATGCTAGATCAAGTCCTTTCAACTGCAACTGTATTTAAGTTATGAACTCTGCCTACTTCCAAAGCCCTGGGAATGGCTTACAGAATAAAATGTAGCAGAGCGAGTTGTCCAAAGATAGAACAGAAGCAAGAAGCTTTGAAAGAAGCCAGAGGAGTAGATAGATGTTTTCCAGGCACCACGGCTTTAAGCTTTGAAAAGGTAAAAGGAAAAACCCATTGTGTCTCACATTCTTATTTCTTAATAGGAGAAAGCATAGATGTTCCTCTGTTATAAGATTCAACGACGTAATACATGCAAAGCCCTAAAAATTGTATCTAGAATGTAACAAATGCAACCTAAATGTTAGCTGTTATTACCACTGTTGTCATCCTCACCTTTGTCATCATCACTAATATCTATAAGCCACATTTTCTCGCGACTACTATTAAATGGAAATTTATCACCCTTGCAGAAAGAGCACACTACCAGAATAGTTGTGCATGCACTTTGCTCCTGTCCTCTTTCCCTCCCTCATCCATTTCTTCCTTCCCAACAAATGAATGAGTCCTAGCCACCTATCTGGTCTTGGGTTGGGTGCTGTCAAGAAGTGGCCTGAGTGCAATAGCCAGAGCAGCTATTCATGATGCGGTCACTCAGTGTCAGGCACTGGACTAAGAAAGCACATTGCAGGCATTATCCTGTTTAATCCTCACAAAGTCCTGTGAAGTGGGTGCCATGATTATCCCCATTTTGCAGATGAGGAGGCTTCAGAGTCTTTAGAGGACTCGAGAGGAGACACATTCTCTGCAGTTTCAAGATTCAACCTAGGCAATCTGGGTGTAGGGCTAGTTCTTAGCTACTGTCCTAGGTCACTTCTGAGATAGCCCTCACTGGATCGCAGAAGGAAGATCACAGGGCCAGGCTGCAGGAGGTGGCTTCCTAGGACTCAGCAGCCTTTGGTCCCCGGTGTGACACATCACTGGTAGGCTTCTAGCACCCCTTTCCCAAGTCCAGCAACTCCTGTCTCTGTTTAGGGAACTCATCCAGGGCATCTGTGTGAAGGACATGAACCACAATGAAATTGGTCATTCCCGGGTGAGCAGAGTCATCCCTCTGGGTGGGAGCAGGGAATTCCTTCTCATGCCCCATCCTGTCTATAGTGGTCAGGAGACCTGGGCACCATTATAGGATACCCCTGACTCCATTTTCATTCCCATTGATTTTTTTCTACATTTCCCTGATTAGGACATTTCTCATGTCCTTTCTCCGTCATTTCTGGTCCTGAAGCCGTAAAACTCTGGGTGGGAAAGGGTCTGGTGAGGTCCCTCAGCTTCTGGCAGGTTCATCCCTTCCCCTTTACCAGCTCAGACTTGGCAGTGACCCAGCCCTCTGGTGTAGCCCATGGATACAGGATAAGGTCATTTCTGACAGTTTACTCTCTTCTGCCCTCAGAGAGCTGCAGCCATCGGCATCACCCAAGTGGTTATTTCTCGGATCACCATGGCAGCCCCTGGCATGAGTAAGATGGAGAAGACTTCCCATCCTGGGGGTGCCTGGAACACATGATGGAGGCCTCAGCCACACTCAGTTTTTGGGTGGGAGGTGGGACCCCAGCCTTCACAGCCATGCTTCTCCAGCTGGTTTGCTTGAGTGCTGAAAGCCATGGGAGAACCACACTGTAGTTCCTAAAACATCAGCTAATCAGAGATTTGGGGGAGAAAGTTCTTTTCAGTCAACAAATATTTCTTAAGGACTTTCACCATGCTGAACACAGTGCAGGGTACAGGGAGACTGTGGTAGAGGAAGTAACTCCCCTGTCCTGGTTGTGCCTCTAGCAGGGGCACATTAGAAAGCAGGGTACATAATCTCTTTGCATGAGCCTTCAAGGATAGTTTTGAGTTTTGAGGACACTTTGGGCCTGCAGTACTTGTGCTGTTATTGCAGGTGGGCAGGTCGAGAAGTGTGAGAAGCACCCTTCTGCTGGGACTCGGGGGATAGGCTGCCATATTTCCCCCAAGTGAGAAGTATTTTCTGGAACTTCTGGGAAGAGAAGGAGAATCATTCAGTCCCTGATCTGACTTGGGAAAGGGGTCTTAGGGAGAATCTTATAGGTCTTCCTAGCTTCTTATTGTTCTCTTTCAGTCTTGCTGCCGGTCATCATGGAGAGGCTGGAGAAGCTACGTTTCATGAAGGTAAGTGCTGTTCCTTTTCACCTCTTCCCTGCCCAGAGTCCCCCAAATAAACTCAGGAACTCCTGATCACCTCATCCTTCCCTCTAGCTACCAGCCTTCATCTCACCCACGTAGGGCCCGTACCAGACCCCACCGGCTACTCACTTGAGACACCACAGCCAGTTGTTTGATCTTGTCTGTGAAGGGCAGGGAGAGCTCCTCTTCTCCTTCAGGGCAAGCAGTGTATACCCGTGGGTGTCTGGCTGGCTGATCGGTGGCAGGGCAGGCATGGGGTTCACCTTTAGGTATGTAAGTCCCATGTGGGTCTTTCTTTTGTTTTTATGCAGAAAGTCAAGGTCCTGCACGCGCCATTGCAGGTTACGCTGTGTGGGTGCTTGTGAGTAATGTATTTTCTTGGTTTGGGTTCTCCGGTGGCTGAGGCACCCAAGATCTGTCTTCTTCTTTCACCCCTGTTGGAGAACATGGACTCCTTTACCTGACTTCCAAGGTACCCAGGCCCAGAACACCTGTGGCCCATCTGGAGAGCTCTCACCCTATCTTTTTGGAGGGTGCCGGGCTGGCTAGGGTTCATGCACACATCCGCATGGGAAGCAGAGTGCTTGGGTGCCCTCCTGTCCCAGGATTTCCCCTGTGACTTCAAGCCTTGAGAAGAGACAAAAATGATGAGACAATCTTACCACAAAAAAGAAATGATAATTATTTGACATGATAGAGGTGTCATTGCAATGTATAAATATATCAAATCCACACGTACATTTTAAACTTGTACAATGTTATATGTCACTCATATTTCAATAAAACAAATACACAAATAGATAAAATCAGTGAAGAGACAAAAATGATGTGACAGCCTGGGACTGTCAGTTGTCCCAGCCTGGCCCAGGAGGAGAACACCCCACGTCATGGCAGCATCTTAGGTGCCTGCCATCAGCTGGACATGCCTTACCATTAATTGTGTTTCGCAGGGCTACAGGGCTAATGACAGTGACAACAGCTGTCATTTACTGAAAGTGCCCTCTGTGCTAATGCTTTACATCTATAATTCCACCTGATAACCTCAGCCCTGGAGGTATATATACTGTCATCATCTTCTTTTACAAAAAACAACAAACCGAGGCTTAGAGAGATGAAGCCTCTCTAAGAGGTACATAGCTGGTGATTGCTGGAGCCATGATTGGTCCTGGGCAGTCTAATGTGCGGTGCTATCTTTTGCCGATTGGGTGACCACTGACTGAGCGGTTACCAGGGGCTGCATGCTGTACATGTGTTATCTCATCGAGTCTTCACAGTAACTCTGCAAAGTAGGCATTCTTGTCCTCCCTCTGCTGCCTCAGAGGTAATGTGCCCCAGGCTGCTCGTTTAGTAAGTGGCAAAGCTGGGATACGAACCCAGGTCTGTTAGACTCCTGGAGGACATGGTCCTGGACCCACACCTGAGGACTTATTAGAAATAAAGAAGAACTTATTAGAAATAAAGACTCTAAAGCCCTTCCCCAGACCTGCTGAATCAGGTCTGCATCTTTGCAAGCCCCTGGAGCTGTCTGTATGCACATGGAAGTTTGAAAATCCCTGCCCTTTACTGTTCTCTGACAGCCAGCTATTCACAGAACAGGGGAGCAGGACCTTAGGGTCCATACTCCTGCTGCTTCCCCTACATGTCAGCAGGTGCTGGTGGTCATTTGAGCTGCTGCTCGCACTCCCCAGGGACATCATTGTCTTCTTATCTCCTTGAGTAACGGGTGGGTGGGGGCGTTGAGGGGACTGCTTTTATCCTGTGCCAGAATCAGTGTCCTGGCACTAGGAGGCTGGAGAAGGGGTGGAGGAAGAGGTTCTGTGGGAAGCAGGCCAGGTGAAGGGGTGTCCCTGCCCTCTGTGAGGGGCCCAGGGAAGGGGTGTGGGAGGGCCCGTGGGGAGATGCCCCCTAACATGTTGGTTTCTCCTTCCTTTCAGCCTCATCTTCATGGTGCCGGTGGCATGTGGGCTCTTCCCGCAGAAATGGTATCAGCTGTTCATGCCTCACTTTGGCCAGATGTCCTGTCCCTGCCCTCCCTGACCTGCTTGCTGTCCTGAAGGAGTGGGGGAGGGGCAAGAAGAGCCATATTTGTCCAGGGACAAGTGCCCATCTGCCTTAACTCTGGGCCTCTTAAGCCCATATGAATGGAAACCAGGCACATTCTAAGGGGCAGAGGGATGAATTGCTCCCTCTCAGTGGAGCAATGGCTGCCTTGAAGAGAAGGTGGGGGAAACAATAAGGGACTGTCCCTGCTGGGTGGGTTCTTAGGTACATCTCTGTTGGCTGGGCTTTGAGACTGAACAAGGGGACAAGTACTGATTTGGCTCATGTTTGCCAGAAGACTTGGACCTCTCCACTTGCATGTCATGGAAGGGGAGGTGAGGAGAAAAGGGAGGAAGGCAAGGCGAAGGGAAGTGTCAGACTTGGGTGGGGAGAAGGACTAGCCCCGGGCAACCAGGCGTAGCTTGGATGTATACTGAGAAGATGCCAGTCTCCCCTTAGTCAACTCAGCAGTCATCTGCCGGACATTCCCTGTGTTCTGAGAACTTTGCTTGTAATCTTGTGGAGAAGATAGAAGTTTAGTGTCGAGAGAACCAAGTCAGGCCTGAATAGAGGTAAAAGCAACCTATTGTGGTGTACAGAGGCCGTTACTAATTCTGATGGAGAAATTGGGAAGAGTTCCTTAGAGGAGGCATTCGAGTTGGACTTTAAGAGTATTTGCTGCTGCTATCCAGGTGGCAGGCTCATAACCCCCTTCTCTCTTTTCAGCAAATTGCCAGTTTCCTATCTGGAACCAGAGCTCCAAGACACCATCAAGGCCAAGTACGGAGAACTTGTACCTTACGTCTTCTTCAACAAGGGTCTCTGAATGCCCTACCCCAGCAAGGACCAGTTTACCCATATTCACCAGGCTCCTCCTTAATTGCTGTTTAGACCTGTGCCCTCGTTCCTCTTTGCCAACAGGGCCAGAAGGCCAGGGTGGGTAGTGGTAGTGGGGGCTGCGAGGGTGCCTCCTGCTTCCACCCAGGCACTTGGTTTATTGGGTTCCAGAGGATAAAAGTGAACAAAGAGAGAAAGACCAAGTCTACTATCAGCTCCCCACTTAACTCTCATCCCTTGGAGACCAGGAGCCAAGTCCCCTACAGAGAGAAGTTGGTGGGACATGAGGGTGACACTCAAGCAAAACATTTGGAAAAATTAGGAAAGGAAATCTTTGGGTTTCTGGTTCTAGCCAGGATTGAGGAAGAGCTCCTGGAGCAAAGAAGCTTCTACTCTTCTTTCCTCTTCCGTTCCTCATTATCTCTCAAGCTATGAAACCTTTATCCATGCATTTCTAGCCAACTCAGGAAGGGGGAGGGCCTAGTCATTGTCAACTTGGGACTCATCTCCACTCTTCCCCATCCTCCTCTCCACTGCCCCAGTTGGAAAGGTTCTTTGAGAATACTGCTAACCTTGAGTTTATCAGGCACCCAGGAGTTCTTTGTGCCAAAAAAAGTCATTGTGTGATGCAGCAGAGTTGCACAGCACTTCATGCCCTGTCTAGTGACACTAACTTTGATGTCCTGCTGTGAAACCATGTCTGATTTTACTTCTCTGTGTTTAAAAGATAATTCCAATGACTGTGACTAAAAAGGATGTATGTGAACATTAACCACACATTTTAATGGGTATAATTTCCTGGCTGCCTCCCTTCCTCAGCCCATTGGGTTAAACACCAAAGAAAGACTGGTGTGTACTGACCAGGAAAAGGAAGTTTTATTTGGACTCCTCTAAGAGGAAATCAACCAGGACCAAAAAGCCTTAAAGGACACACAACAAAGCACAGCCACTGCCTTTCCCAACTTGGCTGCTGTAGGTGATTTTTCAAGCTCTCTGGGGAACTGTTGTGGGCTTACCTGGGGTGGATGTCTGTACGAGTTTTGTCTAGTATAATTTACTGACTATTCAAAGGATATTGCTGTGAATTGAATAAATTTCTTGAAATAGCACAAGAAACTGTCTGCAGACTGAGTTAATAATGCCTGGATGAAAAACAGATTCTGGCCTTACTTTGTCCTTGGCATGAAGAAGGATATCACAATTCTAAGAGGAACATGCCTGTCTGAAGCTGGGTGGCCATTGTTTATTTTGCTTATTACTAAGGAAAAATCCACCTGTCTTTGCTAGAAGCTGCAGAAGTCTCTTAGAATGGGAGCTGTGTTGCCTCAAAGCAGGAGCTGTCAAACCATGGCTCAAGGGTCCAAATCTCTGCTACCTGTTTTTATGTGCCTGGAAAATAAGAATAGTTTTTATATTTTTAAAGGGTAAAATAAAAACACTATGTGACAGAGACCCAAAGTGTGTGGTGTACAAAGCCTAAAATATTTATTCTTTGACTCCACACAAAGTTTCCCCTGTGGAAATCGTTCTTAAAAATGTGTAGCAGGATCACCTGGAAGGCTTTTTAAAACAGATTGTAGGGCCCCATCCCCACAATTTCCAATTATGTAGGTCTGGGACGGAGCTTGAGAATTTGCATTTCTGGTAATTTTCCAGTGATGGCGATTCTGTTGTTCTGGGGACCACACTGAGGACATCTGCTCTAGAGAAAGGGCCTCCCTAAGGTCAAAGAACTGGCTTTAATTTGATTTTCCCCCCTATTTTTTTAAAGTTAATGTGTAATTTGTATAGCAAATTCATCTTTTTAAAGTGTACATACAATTTGTGGTTTCTAGTATACTCACAAAGTTGTGCGACCATCATCACTATCTAATTCTAGGGCATTTTAATTACCCCCAAAAGAAACTGCAGTAGCAGTCACTCCTCTTATGTCCCAGCCCCAGCCCCTGCCTCTCACAACCCCTAATGCACTTTTTGTCTCTATAGATTTTCCTATTCTGGACATTTCATGTAAATGGAATCATGCAGTATGTGTCCTGTGTCTGGCTTCTTTTAGTTAGAATAATGTTTTCAAAGTTCATGCTGTACCATGTGCAATTTGATTTTAATTGATGTCTGAACAGAAAGGTCTGTGTCTTTGAGCTAGCTTTCTTAGGATAGGAGATCTGGCTTCAGTTTTTCCCATTTCCAAAGGCAAATAGGAAAAACTTCACCAGAGCTCAGAAGCAGTTCCACACTGATGTTCTTTCAAGAATCAAACTTTCCCTTTCCTTCCCAGCTCCTTAAGCTTCCTGGCATTCCTCCTGTCTTCATAGACAATTACTCTTGGAAAAGTCTGGAGTATGTAGTGGCTATAGTTCAGAGGCACTTTTAAAAGTGTTCACTGAAATTGCATCTCAACTCCATTTTGTAAGGCCTTTGCTTTCTTTGAGCTGCCTTCTGTGGGATGTAGAAAGATTAGGTTAACTAAAATGCCTTGGTTGTGGGAAGTGCTAATGTAGACTAGACTGCAGGGTTTAGTGTCTGTCCTGTCCAATAACTCAGTTTGAGCTTCCAGGTAAAGGGAGAAAAGGAAGTTGGGATAGAATCCTCTGTGTTTGCCAAATTGAAACCACTAAGGTTTCCTAATGAAGATACCTAGTCTTTATATGGAGGAAATATAATTCCTTAAGGACAGGGTTGAGACCCTGTTCTGTAAAAATAATTGGGCCCTTGCTTAGTACTCAACCTTTTCTCCTCCCCTAGGAAGATTGATTGTGGGGTGAATTTCTAATAAACTTAGCATTGGCAAGAACACTTGTCCCATTTTGCAACACTTGGGGAAGCAGGATCAAGAGAGAGGCAGAACTATGGAAATTCTTATTGCTGGGGCAAAACCAATTTTTTCACTCTTACTTTTCTGCTTTGCCACTATTTAAGCCCAAAACAAACTCCTTGTAGACTCAATGGGATAAACTGGGTGAGGCTGTTTAATTCTTTGGTAGGTTTTTGAGAGGAAATTGGCAACTATGGGCAGCTGGCTTCTCTGCCATAGGTCTTCATTTGCTCATTCATCTTATCAACGTTGATTAAGGTCATGATTGGGTTCTGACTGGGTATAGGATGTTGTAGTGATTTCTTAAAAAATGATTAAGTCCTGGTATGCCATACAAAAAGCTGCAGATTTAGTAGCAGAGGTCAGCCAAGCAGATACAGATTACACTGTGAGGGAATTGTTATGTGAATTCAGAAGAAAGAAGGGAGTGGGGACTAGGAGTTTATAAACAGGGAACTGTATGTACAATATATAAATGAAGTTAGATGTACTATATAGCACAGCACACTGAGTATCTCTTAAGTGTTTAGTGTGAGCAAAATGTGTGGGAGAATGTGTGGGTGGCAGAGTGAGATAAAGAATGCAGGAACCAGGACACAGGGCTACATTGAGAAGTTTGGATTATCTAGCCTGTAGGTTGTTTAATATTTTAAGAGGAAAAGTCATGAGATATTGATATACTTTTTTATTTGTTTTTGTTATTATTGTTTTTTTTGTGATAGAGCACCCTTGCTGTGGTGTGTGAAAGGAATTCAAGAGGGAAGAACTGCCACTGGCAGGGCAGCAGAGAGACCATTTGTATTTAGCCAAAAGAGAAGAACATGGATTGAAAAAATGGGAGTGACTTCAGAGCCATTTTGAAGGTACAGTCAGCAGAACTGTGTCCCTGAAACTTGGGGTGACAAAGCACTGTGCCTCAGGTAAAGGTACTATTTCATTGGGAATTTAAATTGACTTAAGCTACTGATAGGACAGTGGGAGACCAGGAGAAGTAGTGAGGCTGTTTCAAGACAAAAGACATAAAAAGATTTTAGATTGCAGTCGTTTCCTTCCTTCGGAGCGCCACGTTACCTTCTTAAAAAATAAAAAATATAAAACCACCAGCTTATTTGACAACAGCCTCTAGAAATACTACACACCCTTTCTCTCTTTGCCAAACTGTGGAAATACATTACTTCCGCCACACTCAAGATGGCTGCGTCCGAAGTAGCGTTCGATACACCCGTTCTGGGGGGTCCCGCCCCCAATGGAGTCACTTCCGCCACTCTCTGAGGAGTAGGATGAATTTACATCGCCTCGCAGCACTCAAGATGGCCCATCTTCCTCCTACTTTTCATTGGCTGGATCCCTCGAGTCATCTGTTGTCTTGGGGGCGGGACTGACTTGATCGACAGCTGTTTTGACCAATGGATGAAGGGCGGAGGCCAATGAAGCTCCGGCCCTGGAGCTCCGCCCCCGTGTCTGGGCGGGCGTTCAGGCTGGGGCGGGGTGGAGCAGAGCCGGAAGCGGGAGGGGAGAGTGAAACAGGAAAAGAAGGAAAGGAGGAAGAAGAGGGAAGAGGAGGAGAGGGAGGAGGAGGGAGGTGGCGGCGCCGTGGCGGAGGAGCAGGAGCAGGAGGGGGATGGAGAGGAGAAGGCTCCTGGGGGGCATGGCGCTCCTGCTCCTCCAGGCGCTGCCCGGCCCCCTGCCAGCCAGGGCTGAACCCCCGCAGGTAAGGGGGAGGGGGCGTCCGCGCCAGGCTGGGGCCTGGGGGTCGTCGAGGCCTGGCTGGAGAGGGGGCTGGAGATGGCGTCGCCGCCTGGCTGAAGGGGCTGAAGGAGTGTTGTTGTTGCCAAGAGTCTAGGGGTCCCCAAGAGGGACATCCCTGCCGGGAGTGGACAGGCTCTAAGGGGGCGTCTGAGGGACACCTGTGTTGATGCTAGGGAGGTGGCAGAGGCATCGTGCCAGGGAGTGAGGGGGCTTTGGGATGGCACTTAGGTCAGGTGGGCAGGGATGACCATGACTGGATAGAGATGCCAACCTGGGGCCTTGGGGGGTTCTTTTGTGTCCCCCGGTGGAGCAAGTCTAGGTAGCAATGCCGCGTGTACGCCTGTGCGGGTTAGGGTATGTGCACTATTGTGTTGGCCTGCGAGGGAGGAGGGGCTGAGAGGATATTTATTTCAGGCTGGACAGGAAAAAAATCTGAGGGCACCATTTTTAATGGTGTTGGAGTTAGGTGGTTGGAGGCAAGACTCTTGGAAGGCTTGTGGGGTGAAGTAGACCGGGACCCCTCAGGAGAAGGGTCCACTTGAGCTCTAATAAGCTCTTACTACTGCCAGGCTGGCTGGCCTGGGAGAGCCAGTCACTGATGCTGATCTAGTCCAGCTCAAGGCTTTGAGCACAGGGTGGTGCTGATGCCAGTACAGGCAGCAAATGGAGCACCCCAGCTCTTCTTGCTGGGTGGCTTGCTTTTATCCCGGCAAGAAGCTGGCTTGTGCTGATTCCAGCTCTTGCTGGCATTTCGAAACCCTAATGGGAGTGTTACTCCAGGTGCCAAGTTGGGTGGGGTGTGTTAGGGGGAATCGCCACTCCTTCCATTGCATTTGGCCAGGCCCATTCTATTTTCTTCACTTTCTGTTCACTTTGCTGTCTTTTCAGAAGAAGACACACACACACACACACAGCATGATGGCAGAGACTGTACAGCTTAGTGCTTGAACTTTTTGTGATCAAGAGTAGAGAAGCAAAGTGCCAACAAAAATACTTACCTTTTTCCTAGGAGTTTATGGGGTGCCTTTTCATGTACTATATGCATCTTTGTTTTGCCCGTTAGGATCCTTTATTTTAAAAATTAAGTTTTTAAATAGCATGACATGACATTCACATAACAAACTATTTAAAACCATTTAACCATTTTAGAGAGAACAATTCATTGGTATTTAGTACGTTCAGAGTGTTGTGCAATCACCACCTCTATCTAGTTCCAAAACATTTCATCACCTGAAAAAGAAACCCCCTCCCCATTAAACAGTTCCCTCCTGTTCTCCCTTTCCCCCAGCCACCGGCAAACCCCAGTCTGCTTTCTGTGTCTACAGATTTACCTATTCAGAATATTTCATAGAAATGGAATCCTACAATATGTGATCTTTTGTCTCTGGCTTCTTTCACTTAGCATCATGTTTTCGAAGTTCATTGTGGCACAGACCAGTGCTTTATTCCTTTTTATAGATAACAGTTTTCCATTGTATGGCTGTACCATAACTTGTCTGTTGAAGTATCCTGTGACTCCTCTCAAATATATTTATGTATATTAGAAATAACATGAGAAAGGAATAGAGCTTAATTTCTGGCCAAGTGTATTCCATTTTCTAGGTCTGGACCTTTCAAGTTTTGTCGGGGTTATTTTCCAAGTTAAAATCATAAACTGGCAGGAGAAATAAATTTTCTTTGTTAGAAAAGTTATAACCTTTAGGACTGGTAAAGTTAAAAAATACAGATACAGACAGAACAAAATAATAGAACAGACTGTGGCTTTTCCTTTGCACCTGTCTATTTCCAGAAGTATTTCTAAAAGCTGTTTCCAATGACCAATAAATTACAGTGTTGGAGGGTCGATTTATGAACCTTGGAGCCTTTGGAGGTGGGTGCCCTGGCCTAGGCACTGTGTCACCCCACTGGAGAGCAGAGCAGTGGTGGGCCTCTGAGTCAACGGTGGGAAACACATCTATTCCTTTAGCAAGAAGGATGGCAAGCAGAGGTTCTTTACCACAACATGCGAGCCTGGGAGATGGCAGAGAAGATGTGGGAGGAGATTTCAATGTTTGTTGATCACAGGCCATTTTCTTATTTATTCTTTGGCACTTGCAATAGTTATTTTGGGGACAGGGTGGCTTTTGTACTTTGTTCCATTTGAATGGATGAGAGCATTGACCAGCAGCTATTATTATGTGGTTACAGTTCCTGGAGAGAAGGGAAGGTTTTTGTAGTGAGTAGTCTCCCTCTTCCTGACCCCTCCCCCCATACACTTCCACCCCCAACTCATACCCCTGTCTCTGTCAGAGAGTACTAATTTATAGTGAAATTTTTGTCTTGAATTTTGACTTTTTGGAATGGTAGTTATATAATTATTAACTGAATCACCACAACTTAGTCAAGTTGGTTTTTGGTGTGCTTTTTGTTGATTTTTGGCTTGTAGAAATCTGTAAAGAAAAAGAATTCACGGACTGTTTTGGCATAGGATGTACTCAACTGTCCTTATTTCAAGAAATGGTTTCTGGCTAACTCTGAATTGAGGACTCTCCGTACTCATTTCGCATTGAAATTTATGGGTACCTCATTGCATTTTTCCTCTTGAAATGGCTCTATGAAATACAACTTTTTTTTTTTACATATGCAGTTAATATCAGAAATACACATTATTAGGTGGCTTGCTTTTCTTCTTACTAGTTCTGCACTGGAGCAGCCATTTCCTGCCATCTTGGCCCAGGAGGGCTCATTACCTTTTCTGTGACTAGGAACTCTCCTGTTGGTAACTGCAACTCAGGTGTGGTTCCTTGAATCCATAAGGAATAAAAAAACAGTAACGTTGCCAAAGAGTAAGGCCTTGGCATTTTTCTCTTCCATATAAATTGTGATGGAGATACATAGTTTCTTTCTATTGTTGGTTAGATTCAACTAGAAAAGTCCGACTTATTTAACTAAGTTTTAGTAGAAAAGTCATTTTCCATGAAGTGACTCAGCTAGTGGCCTGGACACAAATCTCTAGAGATGCAGTCCTTACCTTTCCTCTGCCACACTTAAAACTTTGAGTTGGATGAGACACTAGTTCCTGCTACTTTTTATACCACATCCCTCAATTAAGTTTACCGATTTGCTCCCCACCCCACCTTTACTCACCTCCTTGTCCCAGCTGTCAATCCGGAAGCCCTACTTCACTCTTCTTTCTTAAAAATGGCATTTCGGTGCTGTCGCCATCGCTCCTTACAGAATAGTGGGACAGGAAACTTCTAGATTCTAATCCCCTTTCTCATTTCTCAGTCTCTTTTACACACCAGAGTGAGCACTTGTCAAAATCGATACTTTGTCATTTCTGTAAATCCTTTCAGTAGAATTCAGCAAACATTTACTGAGAGGTCTGCTTCTTGCAGCAGGCCCTTACTGTTGTCGCTAGGCATTGGGAACCCTTAGATGAGTAACAGCAGAATCTCTGTCCTCAAGGAACTGGTACTCTCTTGTGGGAAAGGCAGATAACGCACACAATGATTTGTGATCCAGAGGGATCAATGCTGCAATGGAAATGCAAACAAAGGCCAGTGGGAGCGCTGCTAGGACCAGGGGAAGGTGGGGATCTAGGGAGAGTTTCCTGGAGGAAGAGGTATTTGAGCGGGCTTTAAAAGTTGACGAGGATAATAAGTAGGATATCTGTGGACTAGGAAGGTGAGGAAAGCCCATTGCAGTGTGGAAGCAAAAATGGAGCAAGTGTTTGGAGGTGGCATGTAGTCTGTGGCGGAAGCTTCGTATGTGGGTGTGTTGAGGAATGTGAAAGTAGGTAAGACTTGAAAGGTGGACTGTGGTTAGGTGGTAAGGAGGCCTTTATCCATTCATCGAAGCAGTGCTGTCCAGTAGAACTTTCTGTGATGCTGGAAGTGATCTATATCTGCACCCTTTATTTTTGTAGCCCCTTAGCCACATGTGGCTGTTGAGCACTTGAAATGCAGCTAGGATAACAGGCACTGAATTGTTAATGACATTTAATTTTTTATATCAACTTTTTGAAGATATAGTTAACCTGTCAAAGGATTCACTCTTTGAAAGTGTACGAGAGTCGCTTTTTAGTAAATCACAAAATTGTGTGACCATCACCACTAACTTTAGAACATTTACATCACCCCCAAAAGAAACCCTATTGCTATTAGCAGGCCCTCCCCATTCTACCCCTTCCTCTCTCAGCCGTTGACAACCACTAATCTATATTCTATCTCTATGGATTTGCCTATTCTGGAATCGTATACTATGTGATCCTTTGTGACAGGCTTCTTTCACTTAGCATATTGTTTTTAAGAGCCATCCTTGTTGATTGATCAGTATATCATTTTATGTATCAGTATTTCATTTATTTTTATGGCCAGTTAATATTTGGTTGTATAACAGTGGAATTGCTGGGTCATATGGTAAAGCTACGTGTAGCCTTTTGAGGAACTGCCAGACTGTTTTCCAAAGTGGTATGGTATTTAATTTAAATTAAATTAAATGATATAGCTACATGTGACTACTGACTACATATTAGAAGATGCAGATCTAACAGCTTTCCAGCATGGGGGTGGAGCACAGTCCACTGACATAGTGGTGATGTCCTGAATGAGCTCTGGGGGCAGACCACCTAGCTTGAAACCTGACTCTTTCACTTAACTATTCTTGAGTAAATAACTTAACCTCTTTGTGCCTTAGATACCTCATCTGTAAAATGGGAATAAAAATAGTGCAAACTTTATGGGTTTGTTGTGAGGTGAAAAGACACAGTATATGTAAGACTCTTGGAATATATTTATTTTAATGGCATTAAATATAATAATATCACTGCTATTATTGGTGGTTCTTAGAGTGCAGTGTGGTTGGTAAGTTAGTGTCAATTCCCAGACTGAGTTCAGAAACGTAGATTTGAGAGTGACTTCGTTGATTCTGTTCTAAATCTGAGTTTCAGTTTGTTCCCTGTGATTTTTTTAGCTATGTAGATAACTTTTCGTGGTGAACCTATGTGTTTAGAGTAGTGGTTCTCAGTTGAGAACAGTTTGCCCCTTCCAGAGGACATTTGTCACTGTCCTGAAACTTTTTTGGTTTGTCACAACTTGGGAGTGCTGCTGGTATCTAGTGAGTGAAGGCCAAGGATGCTGCTAAACATCTATTAATCTTTCAGTAGAATTCAGCAAACATTTACTGAAATGTCCACTATTTGCAGCATCCCACAATGCTCAGGATAGTCTCCCACAAGAAATCGTCGGGCACCAAATGTGAGCAGTTCCAAGGTGGAGAAAGCCTGGTTTCTCACTGGTTCTAGCTCGTTATCACAGGGCTTGAGGTGTATTTATGAAGTGTAGTTAAATGCTTTACCATTCAGAATCTTAATTACTCTCAGATTTGTTTACATGTTACCAGTCAGTTCTTTGTCAGCCAACATCAAACATTTTGAAAAGAAGCACATTTTTCTAGTCCGTGATTCAGTAAGCAGGTAAGCCTCCCTTAGTCACCCAATCTTGAACTTTCTTTCCCCTTGCTGGTCTGCCCTTGTTTCCATTTGAAGAATATGTTTGTTTTTGCCCAGTGAAATTGATGGCCAGTTCCTTTATTTTCTCAATATCCCCCATGGTCCCATAATCAAACTGAACTGAGTCATGTTCTTAGAACTTTTTCCTTTCCCCATTCCAAGTCTTGGCTGTACTCTCATTTTGGCCTCATGGACGTTGGTTTGTTCTCACACACTCTCAGCCTGCAGAAACCATTAGGTGTTCTCAAGGTCACCACGAGGGAAACTGATTCTCTTGGACCTCAGGGCTTTCAGGCCCCAGGATATAACTCATAGTGGATGTTGGGACACTAGCTGGCGACTCTTTATGGATACTGTGGTTATCTTAGATGACTTTGGATTCAAAATTCCAACTGCCTTTTGAATTCCTGGACATCCCTATGCCTGAGAGGTCCTCTTTCTTTCCTGCCTTAAACTGTTGGGACTAACTCATAAGGGACCATCAGGATCCATGTGGTATAGAGACATGGGTTCATTTCTTACCCCGTAACGCCAGTTATGGACATCGCCAGGACCACCAATCCCACTATAACTGCAGAGACAGTAAGAGCAGCCAGTGAGTGACAGGGAGCAATGAAAATGGGTCTTGGTGACTTTTCTGCTCAGTGGCATTCAACAGACAGGCTGAGGTCTGGCTGTGGGCATCTCCCTTTTGGACCTTCCTTTGTATTTCCACTAGATGGAGCAAAGTCTGGCCAAAGGACGGCATGTAATGTGGAAACCACAAACAAAGAAATACAAACAAATCCAGAACACTGCAGTATGGGAGGTAAGGAAAGGGAAAACAGATCTCATCCTATTGAATTCTGCCGCATGATATAATTTTGGCTTTCCCAGTGTGGGAGTTAAAGTAGGTCATCCTCCCAGACTTGTGGATATCCAGTCTTTTAATGGCCTAGGTTTCTGGGATGCTCTCACTTAGGAAGCTACATTCCCATAGCTTTGATATATTTACTTTTGGTTTTCTTCTTTCCATACTTTCTTCTGTGGGAAAGCAGATAGCTGTGCCTGTATCTTCTGTTCCTGTGCCATCATCACCCTCAAAGGGTCACAGCTAAGTTTTGATTCATGAACTCAGGTGTTTAAAGAATTTAAACTTGTTTTGGAAGAGCTAAAAGTGAATGTAAGATGTTGCAAGAATATTTGTGGCTGGGAAGGGCGGGACCTAGAGTGAAATTATAAAAACACGTCTGTTTTGATTTTTAAATATCAAACAAGATAGATCTTATGTCACAACACTGTTTTATTGCACATTCTTGCAGATTATAGGCCTGTGTTCATGGAGAAAATATTCATGTTTTTCAAAATTCTACCCGCTTTTTTCTAAATTGCTATTTTCTACTTTTTTTTCCTCATCTAAAATTCCACCTGACAGTTTCACTCCAGTTGTCTTAAAAACCAACCAAATGCAGAAACAATAAAAAAACCACAGCCTCATTTATTGATCACATGTAATTATTTTTCCCTCGTAGTGGTTTATTTGGGAGAGAAAGTTAATGTTCGGCTTTCTACACCAGGATGTTAGAGCTTCGAAGCACTTTGAGACTTGCATGTAGAGTTGAATATCGTGTAGTGTGAGTTCATCCTGTGTACTTCTTTTTTTTTCTTGAGTGCTTTGTCTTAAAATATGCAAATCCTCTTGCTACATTTTCAGGGAATTGGGGAAGGCAGAAAACCTGCACCAGTCTGATTTCACAAGGTCTACTCTGGCTCTTTCCATTTTCCTTCCTTAGGCCTGATGGCTGTTTTTCTTTGAGCTTTAAGGTACCTTTTACCTTTTTCATATCAGTTTTTCCCCCCGGCTTTATTGAACTATAATAGACAATTAGTTGCTCATATTTTTTATGTCAGTTTTTAACCACGCAAAAATAACGCATGCTCACAACAACGAGAAATAATACAAAAAGGCTGAAGAGTAAAAAGTGAAAGTTGGTGGTGTGTGTATATTTTTGGTGGTTTTTCTGCTTATGCTGCTTATTTGTAGGTATAGTAATACAATTCATACATATATATAAATAACTCATATAAATGTAAAATTGGTACTAGGGGTAGGATTTCTTTCATCTGCTTTTAAAATAAAATGGTAATTTATATGTAGCATTTTACAACATGCACTTTAAAAAATATTAATATATTGTAGATTTCTTTCCATATAGCATTATACCTTTGATGTTTTTTAAATGCCTGTATGTTATTGCTTTAGATCTTGCAGAGTAAACATTATTGTACCTATTTCTTTGTGGATTTGTGCTAGATTCCTAGAAGTGGCCTTGGGGTTTGTGGAGTTATAGGGTATATACATTTGAAATTTGGGGTTAATAGTGCCAAGTTGCTAATACAACAATGGTTTTATTAGTTTACAGTCCCATCAGCAGGGTATGCAAGGGCTCTTTTCCGCACACATATAAGCAGCATTTCTTGGCCTATATCCCATCCTTATCCTTGAAGATGTGCCTTCCGGGGGAGTATTTTATTTCCTCAGAAGCCTATAGGTCTCTAATTTGCTTAATTTCCATTCTCCTCCTTGTATGCAAACCCGTTGCTCCTTTTGCTTTGGGGGAGGATTTGCCCAAGGACAGTGAGGTGGTCGCTGGAGAAGGGTGGAAGTGCCTGCCCAGGTGCTGAGGAAGTGGTTTGTGGTCCCATAGAAAATGTCAGGCAGGTGGCCTGGAGCTGTTGGCCAATTGCCGTGTAGCACACAAGTGTAATTGTATACCCAACTATATACTCTTCCATGGTGGTCACTCCAGAAGAAGGGACACCTGGAGGTAGCATTGTTGAGAGTATAGACTCTAGAGCCAGACTGCCTCCATATAACCTTGGGCTAGTTAGTTAACTCAGTTTCCTCATCCATAAAATGGGCTAAAAGTGCCTAGTTTATAGGCTTATTGTGAGGGTTGAATGCCTGCTGTATTGTAATTACTTGGTAATTTTTAAATTTAAATTTAAGTTTTTATTTAAGCTTTGGGAAACCTTTAAGGCTTCCCAATTCCCTGACTGACCCAAAGTATGTTTCCATTGCAGGAATTTAAGAATATATTTTGATTAACTCCTAGTCCAAAAGGCATGTGAATTACTTTCCATATCGTCGGGTTTGGCAATCAGACGAGTGGTGTTTTCCTAGCAGTTGTTTTCAAATAGTAAAGTACAAAATTACTTATTCTTAGAGCTGGTAAATTAGAATATAGGTTATTATTCTGATTTGCACATCATCGTGGCCTCTTGAGTGAAGAGTGGGGGTTTACCACCAGGGAGGAAGCGTGGGAGCGGTGGTTCAGCGTCCTTTCTGACCACTGTGCTAGACCACATACAGATCTGTCTGCTCTTGAACACTGTGTCCTGTACTGAGGTGATGCTCTCCCTGGGGCTTCTTGACGCACCTGACCCCACCTGCATTTGGTATTTCCTGTTCTGAGGTGAAGATGGTTTCTGAGGCTTTTCTTTTTTTCTTTTGTAATATCAGCTTTATTGAGATAGAAATTCACATACCATAAAAATCATCCTTTTAGAGTGTACAGTTCAGTGATTTTTAGTATATTGAGAGGGTTGACCATTGTCACTGCTATCTGGTTTCAGAACATTTTCATCACTCCAAAAAGAAATGCTGTCATTCTCCTCCTTTACCCCTCCACCCCCCTTCCCAGTCCTTGGCAACCGCTGATCTACTTTCTTTCTCCAAGTCTTTTCCCCTTCTGGACATTTCACGTAAATGGTATTTTATGACTGGCTTATTTCACTTAGCATAATGTTTTCAAGGTTCACCTATGTTGTAGCATGTGTCAGTACTTCATTTCTTTTTATGGCTGATTAATATTCCATTTTATGGGTGTAACACATTCATCTATTCATCAATTGATGGACTTTTGGGCTGTTATCACTTGGAGTATAACATTATGCTTCTGTGAACGTGGGTATACAAGTTTTTGTGTGGACATATGTTTTTATTCTCTTGGGTATACACCTAGAACTGAGATTGCTAGGCCATATGGTCACTCTGTGTTTAACTTTTGAGGAACTGCCAGCCTGTTTTCCATAGGAGCTGTGTCATTTTACATCCCCACTAAATATGTGTGAGGGCTTCAGTTTCTTCACATCCTCTCCGACACTTAATGAAATTGTCTTTTTCCTCATAACCAACCTTGTAGGTGTGGAGTAGTGTCCCACTCGGGTTTTGATTTGCATTTCCCTAATAACTTGTAAAAACATTTTTTCATGTCATTATTGGCCATTTGTACATCTTCTTTGGAGAAATGTCCATTCAGTTTTTGCCTGTTTTAAAATCCCTTATCTAACTGAAGGGAAAGGGTCTTCCCAGGGAATCCCAGTGTGTGACTGCCCAGGTGTGGGGGGAGAGATTTTCCTTTCAATTAGACCCTGCCCAGGGCTCTGGGACTCTATCTAGACTTGGCCTTGCTACCACCTATTCTTGTGACCCTAGGCCAGTTACTTTACTTCTCTGAGCCTTCACTACCTTGTGTCAGCATTGTCTAGAGACTGCCTGAGGCAGCCGTTTCTATGAGAAGAGGCCCTTGTGGTCAGGCAAGTCTGTGTCTTAGAGATTCAGCTACAGTTAAGCCTCTGAAAACTCCCACAGTGAAGCCTTTGAGTCTCTTGTCAGATAAATTATTTGCAATTATTTTTTCCTATTCTCTTTTTTCCCCACTTTTTTGATGATGTCTTTTGAGGTACGACTGTTTTTAATTTAGAAGTCGTCCAGTTTATCTCTTTTTTTCTTTTACCACTTAGCTTTTGGTGTTCTTTTATCTTTTAAGGGCTCTGTAAAGCTTAATATCATTTGGGTCAAGAATGAACATTATTTAGAATAGAGTCCTTTAAATTTTTTTACCGTGAACAGTTTTAAACGTATACACAAATAAAGATAAAGAGAATTACCCTTATGTACCCATCACCAACTTCAGTAGTTTATTGTCATGGCCAGTCTTGTTTTATCTATATCCTCTTCACTTTCCATTCATCTCCAGTGAAATTATTTTGACATAAATCACAGATTTCATATCATTTCAAGCATAAATCGTTCCATTTGAATCTCTACGAAATAAAAGGATTCTATTCCTCAAGATAACCACCCTACAATATCACACTCTAAAAACCCAACAATAATTTTTTAATGTTGTAGGATAGGATCTTGTATGTGAGAATTTAAATTAGATCCAGGGGTAAAAATTTGAAAATTCAGCTAATGATGACAGTTCTTCAGTTTTCGTAAGTAATTAATCTTTGCTAAGTGTTCCATGACTTTAAAAAAACATTACTCCGCAATGACACCTTTCAATTTTGTATCAACGGTGTTCTTCCAACTGCAACTTTCTGTTTTTCGTGTCGTGTGGTGGAGTTTTAATGACGGCAAAGCCTTTTTTTCTCCCCCTCAAAACTTTCTTTGTCATTTTGTTTGACACACATCCATTTTCAACCTCTGCCTAGTATATAAAGTGAAAGATTAACTTACGAGTTTTGCCCTCAATTTCGAGTGTAAAGAGAATATTTGAAAAAATCCTCTCCTTATCTGAGATTGCACAAATGTTCAGAGAAACTTGGGAAAATGAGGAGACCCCGTGAGCATATTTTCTCCTCTTTCAGCTCTGCAGGGGCTGGAACTGTATGTCCCCATCCCATTCCTGGCTAACTACCTGTCCTCACTCAGGATAGAGCATTGTGGGCTACGTTGCTGCTAAAGGAATGGAACATGGAATGTGGAGGCTGAAAGACAGACACTGTAGAGATGATGATGCTATGAAAGGAAGTTCAGTAAGAAGGAGAGAAGAGTCTGCTATTCAAAAGGTTGGAGATTTAGGGTTGAACAGGCTTAACTGTGGGACTCTTTCACGGGCCAAACTGTAGAGCCTTTGCACCATGAATCTCCAGAAGAGATGGCAGACTCCTTTGACCACATGGGCCTCTTACAGCAGAACTGGCTGGCTCCAATGGTCTCTGGGCAATGCTGACAGAAGAAACCATTGAAGGCTCAGAAAGGCAAAGTAACTAGCCCAGAGTCACAGGAGTAGGTGGTAGCATTGATGCAGGGTGGGTAAATTCCCTCTAGTGGATTTTCAAGTCCTGTACTGAGAGAGGGTCGGTGAGGGTGGTCCTAGCTGTGTGCAGGAAGGAATTCAAGTGTCCGCCAGAGTTAGAGTCAAAAGGAAAGTTTATTAGAGAAAGAAAAATGCTCCATAGAGCATGGTCATCCTCTCAGAGGCAGAGAATGAGAGGGCCTGAGAGAGACCCTAGGTGTTCAAGGAATTCAGTTTAAATCTGTTTTCCTTTCTGGGGATGGGTTTGTAGCTTTAAGGCATGGGGGAAGTTGTTGGTAATCTCAGCAGAAACCTTCCTGTAGTTTCCCCATTGTCTGGCAGTTGTCTGGCCTTGTGCTTATCAGCCAGGTTCCCGTGTCAGGCAGCACGTAGCAGGTTCTGAAAAGAACTCGATTTAATATTTTATTATCATGCCTCATCGCTATTTCAGCATGGCCAGGTCTAGAGTGCCAGAGTCCTGACAGGGTCTGGTTGAAAGGAAAATCTCCCTCTGGGCAGTCACTCACTGGGGTTCCCTGGGAAGACTTCTGCCCCTTCAGTTAGAAACCCTAAATCTTAATCCTAGATCATATTTTCAGAGCTTCAGTAGACTTGTCTGAGGAGTGGGGATAGTAATAACTGCTTAGCCCTGTCTCCCACTGATGTAAGGAACAACTGAAATGTCTATGAAAGTAGTATGTAAACCTCATGTTCTCTGCAAAGGTTGACCTTTTGTATTTCTCACTGGTTAGCACCACATTTTCTGCAATATTGAGCACACCTTACCCAGAATGTGCATCTTGAGCAAAGTGAAAGACTGGAACAATAGGTATAAGTACAAAGATATTGGCACCTGCTAATTACTTTCAGGGAGGGACAGTGTGGGTCACGCTGACTATCTTTCTTGCTGTGATGGGTGTTTTCTCAAAGTCACTTCCAGTTTTTTTCCTCCTAAGCCTTGAGCCTAAATGCCCACTTCTGCTTTGCTCTCAAGTGATTTCTTCACGATTTGGACCCCAAGTCCAGGTGTTTTTGAGGTAGGTTTACTTAATGCTGTCATTCTGTGTTGCCTCATACTCTGTGCCCTGGGAGTGGGTGAGCACAGAATTCAGGTGTGGCCTGTGGCTGAGTATTATATGAAAGGACCAGAATCCCCTGCATCTGGAATGATACCCTCTCTAGTTTCAGCATATTTAGTCATCATTTTACTTGGGGTGTGGACGTGTGTTGTTCCAGAAGTTTTCACACTCCCTACAATTTATGGGAGGGATAAATGGAATGTTTTCTGGTGTTTTTGACCATGAAATCTTAGACCTGGAGTCCATTTGGTTACCGCATAACCTAAGGAGGGGGGAGGTAATGTTTGATTTACATAAGATCCAGGAAATGAGGGAAGGTATGGTGCCAAGAGCTGTTTCCAACTAGACCTTACAAAATTTCACAGTCCTTCATGCAAAAAATGCAACTTCCAAGTGTTGCTAATGGAGCTAGTTATCTGGTGAATGGGAGACAATCAGGCTCAGCTTCATCTCATTCCCCATAATCAAAAAACAAATGTTGGGATGTTAGATAATGTCCCAGCTCTACTGTGAGGAAGGGACTTTTGCTTTTGAGATGGCTTAAGTACCTTAAATTCCTCAGCTGAGAAATTAAGAGACACACAGATAATGAGACCCACAGAGGGTTTTCCATTTCCTGCATCAGACCTCATGAGCTCTGCACAATCTCCAGGTGCTCTTCTGATCTCAGCTGTTTACCAGGATTCTGTGGCCAGGAAAATGTCACCCACACTAGTATTTGGGGATTCAGCTATATTACCTTCATTTTTACAATCTTTTGTTTAGTCATGTAACAATATTTTCTTGAGGGCCTTCTTGTGCAAGGTATTGCTTGGTACTGTGAGGGACACAGAAGCAAACGTTATGCATCTTGCCCTTAAGTTGCTTGAACTTTAGGAGAGAGGCCTGAGAATAAGTAACTTTGCTGAGTTTATGAGCACAGAAAAGAGTGAGTGGATTGTCCTATAAAAGCACAACCAAGGTGGTCTCTCTCTGGAACGAGGTGAATGATTGCTCTTATAATCTTACACCCAGAGGGCCTTGAGCTGCTTCCAGGGACTCAGAGTTGAGATGCCTTTAATAAAATGACTTTGATATTAGCCCTTTCTGTGCACCTGCCACCACTGTACTCACGTTCCCACCTAAAATGGACCGCGTCTCTTATTCTTGCCCAAAGTTTAAATAAAAGTAAAAGATGAAATTAGATTTAGTGGAGACCGTGGAGACTCATTTTCCAAATGGACTTCTCTTTCCAAATCACATCTGAGTGTATATCATGTAGTTAGCATGACATATGTTCCTCCTTTTGTTCTTATTTCCATCTTTGGTTTAGAGAGAGGTTCAGCAGGAGACATGAATGTGTCTGGGGACAGCTCTGAGCTGTGGCTTGCTGATTTTCATGTGATTCTTGGCCGTTTGCCAGTTTGGTTGAGGTCGAACTGTTTCTAGGGCTGGAAAAATGAACCTTGCATTTTGGTACAAAAACAGACAAGGCTGCTGTTGTATTTGATAAAGCCAAAGCTGCAGATCCAGCGACAGCCCATTAACCATCAGTGACAGCCTCCTGTGAGTGGTGAGTTTCAGAGACCCCTGGATTCTCTGGAGAGGGCAGCAATTGTCAGTCCGTGCAGGTAATAAATGTTGTGGAGTCATTGATTGTCATAATAAAAGGGTTTTCTTGTTCTGGGGCAGAGAAAAAAGAGGCAGAAACCTTAGGAAGCTGTTGTAAACCGGTTTCAGCTACTTTATTTCTTTAAAAGACTGAGGCTATACAGTTGGCGTGGTATCGTCCTTTCACCTCTCCTTCCCACTAGTGTGGAACAAAATCAACTCTGAGATTTATCATATTTTAGTAGTAAATATAATGAAACAAACAAAGAAGAGCCTCAGACACTTAGTGAAGTAATTTCTGTCCTCAATAGTTGTGGCACTACCTTAGTCATTAGAAAGAAAAAAATGTGCTGGTCAAAGGTATTGGGTAGAAACAAACATGTATAGGGCCCCACTGCATTCTACCTCCAGCTGATCTTCACTTCATCTTTTGCCTTTCTTGGATGCTCCATGTGTCCTTGTTTTCATGATTTGGCCTTGCCTAGTGTACCCATCTTCCCACCCAAACCCCATGTGTTATTTTGGTACTTACCCCTTAATAAAAATTTTTTGGCCATTCTCTCTCAGCGGCTCCCTTCTTTGACCTCATCTTGTGCTCATGTCTCTACTCCTCCCCAGCATTTATTATAGAATGCTTGTGTGTTTCTGTGTCTGCAGTGTTTTTCCCCTAGCTGGGTATTTAAATAAATGAATCCTCCAGGGCCAGACAGATTTGTTCAGTAGTCCACCCTTCTCATCCTCATGGTGTATCCTGGTTGGCTGGATAACAGGTCACAAAAGAGGGAAGTGACTATTACAATATTAGAATACTGTCTCCATTGTGTGTTCAAGCCATTTTGGAGCCACACAGGCCTGGTTGAAATGCTTGCTGCACTGTCTACTCGTGTGTGTCCTTGAATGAGTTACTAGCTTCACCGAGGCTCATGTTCATCTGTCAAATGTTATATTTCAACATAGGTTAGAGTCTTACATCTCTGAAATGTATCCTTTGATGTTTTAGCAAGTTTTTACATACTGCCGCCTTTCAGAGCTGTGTGGAAGACACAGTAGTAGGAAATCCTCCAGGAGTTTTTGTTTGTTTGTTTGTTTGTTTGTTTGTTTTAGTGGATAGCTTATAGAAGAAATAAGCCCTGTGAGTTGTAGAGCTCCTTGTCCTGCTCAGAAACCAGGAGCCGTGGGTTTTCTTGCCTCGGCAGGCCTGTTACACATCTGCTTTTATCTAGCCCTAGGACACAGATAAGCTAGTATTGTTGGCTCCCAGCAGCTAAGCAATCCTTAGCATTTCTTTTTAGTAGAGTTTTGCAGATCTTTGTTCTGGGTTTGGAATTCTTCCCATGGCATTCCCCAAAATAATTACTCCAGAATCTTTTTATCAATGCTCAGTCTCACATTCATGATGTGAAGATGTTTGGTTTGACTTTTATTGTGGCACTAACGTTGCTTTGGGGTTTGAGTTAGTATTTACATTAAAAAAAATTTTTTTTTAAATTAGAACTCTAGGGCTTTTAAATGTGCCTGTGTCCAACCTGAGAAAAATAAGTAAGTACTCTTACCTTAGATGTTCTATATCTGCCTAGCAGTCTCTATTCAAAGCACCTAGAAACAAAATGGCCTTAGGTATGGAAATTGTCTCCTACCCTGGATGCCTGGAAGTTCCTGTCCTTTTATGATAAAACTGTCTTTTTTCTGATTCCTTGATTTCGAAATTAGAATCCCCAGTCCCCTGCCTCAATCCTCCTTCAGCCTCAGCCGGCCTGAGATCCAGGGCATGGGAAGATCTGCTCCAGCTTGCTCCTTCTTTGGGGACCAGCTATGTTTTGGGAACAGATGAGATCTTCAGGGCTTTCCCAGTCATTTCTCTCTCAGAACTCAGGCTGCAAAGTAGTTCAGAATGGGAGTTCTGAGGCCCAAGGGCCCTGAGTCTACACCGCGACCACCACTTTCAGATCCAGTATAAGTGCAGTCTCAACAGGATTCTGGGGCACTGACCAGGTGCATGCATGTCTGCTCAGTGTTCAGCTGACTCTCTATTCTTGTTTTTGTCTTATTAGTAACTTCCAATCTATTATCATGACTCCTGTATTATTGTAAAGGAAAAGTTCTTTGGTGCAAGAGATTTCATTCAAATCCTTGTTCTCCCACTGCTGGCTGTGTTACCTTGGGCAAGGTCTCCACATGCCTCAATTTCTGCAACCAAACAATAGGAATAATAGTACCTATATCGTGGGGGTTAAATGGAGTTCAGATGTTGGTTAAATGACATTCCTAGTACAGAGTCAGTGCTGAACAAATAACAATCTCTTCCCACCTCTGTCCCATAATTTAAAAATTATAAATCCATAGTCTGCTTAGAAAAATGTTGCCAAGTTTCTTAAATTAGCTATAGCCATGAAAGTGTATGTTGTTGCTGTATGTCTTCTTAAATAACAAGTTAGTCTGAATCCAAAGGGTTTCAGCACTGCTGTATTTGGGGAGACAATGAACTGGGGAGGAGGGGACTAGGTCAGTGGAATGATGTCTCAGACACTGTTTGGGGCCATACACAGTTGTTAAGCTACAGCATTTTGATAACATAATCTTGCCTAATTCTGGTTTAGTGTGACACTTCCTTTTTTTTTTTTTTTTTTTTTTTAATTGGTGCATTCATTGTTGAATTTAATTCTGCATCAGCAGGAGGATGACTACAATTATGTGAAGAAGGATTTGACTTACCTTTGAGCCTGGATCACTTACATAAAAGAACCCTTTTCCCAGACTGGCAGAAATTGCTGCTGATCATCTTGCCTCTTAAAATCTCAAAGCTGACTACTTTGTCACTGGGTTGTGGTAACATCTGCAGGGAGGGCATGGCAAAAAGTGAAGTTGCTTTCCTGGTAATGCCTTCATTTACCAATTCAGCCTTTATTTCTCTCTCACCCCCCCACCCCCACACACACATCTCAGTGCTTACTGTGGGTTGGTCAGCAGGAGGCTGGGGCAAGAAGTAGATTAGTGTAAAGAAGCCATTATCAGCAATCGCTTTATTAGAGTTTATGATATTGTGCTAGCTGTAATGCTTTGGGTTTAGTGCTTCTTTGCACACAGGAATTTATAATCTCATAAGAAGAAAAAGTATAAAAATGTTAATTAGAAATGTTGTCTTAGTAGCATCCATAAAAGGATGATTCATTAGGGAGAAATCAGGAAGTCTATGATGTAATTTTGATGATTTAGGTAGAATTTTTATGAAATTATTTTTGGGTTTTCTAGTAATTTTGTCGAGAGTCTATTTATTCAGAGATCACTGCTGATGAATATTGTTTAGAAACGGGGAATTTTTCCATAGCCCATCAGAGCAAGGGTTCTTGCGTATTTTGCTCATGGCAGTATCCTCAGTGCCTAGATCAATGAGTGCCTGCACACTATGGGTGTTCAGTAGGTGTGGAACGCACAAATAGGTACATTCACGCCATGGTACTCTCTAGAGAACTTCAGGTGCCACTCTTCCTTGTTAGCAGGTAAGTTTGGATCAGAGTTGACCATGAAGGGCCAAGGGTGCCTTTTCCTCCAGTTTGGCTGGCAAAGATAATGATGGTACACATGTTTTGTGGTGATCGGAGGTTGCCAGAGAACTGAGGAAATAAAAGGGGAGAGTGCTGAAATAGCTTCTTCTGGTGACTGTGTCTCAATATCCAGGCAGGCCTATCTGGCAGTTTGGTCTGCAGGTGACAGTGGTAGCAGGGCACGGGATAGACTGCTTAACTGTGTCTTGAAAATACGTATTTGTCAAAGATTGGCTTACTCCCCAGACACCTGCAGTAGCAGAAAACCACTTCTTTCTACGAATTCCTCTCTCCTCTTCTCCATAGCAATGGGGCTGAGGTTCATTCTTTTTGTGAGCCTCAAGGAAATGGCTCAGCTGGCTTAGCTCATTCATTTCCTTTTGGGAAAGTTGATGTGACCTTGACCGTCAGTGGGAGACCTGCAGCAAGCACATTGTGTGTCTGGCTGGATTCACTAATGATTGAGAAGTACTTCTGGCAACTTGCCATGCTGTAAATGTTGGGTACTGCTAATTTATTGTCCTAGGTAGTGGTGGTGGTGATGGGGGGTGATAGATACTAATTTACAAGAATCATTTCTGATTCTTGGGTCATGCCCAAGCACAGTGCTGCTCCAATGGAGGCCTTTGATAAAAATCACTGAAAGACAATGGTTGCAGGAAATAGAAAGATCAGATATACTTGCTTTGAATTATGGAAAATATACTTAATTTGCAGCTTAAGTTAGTAGAAGGTAACTTGGGATTTATAAAGTCCTTTGAAGATTGTTCTCCTTGAGGAAAATCATTTTTGTGAGTCCAAATCCAAACACAGGACTTTTGTCCTTTGCTAGTGTTGTCTTTGTTAGAGGATTGTGTGTCCACTGTGACCTGCCGTTTTGGGAACAGTGGCCAGAGATCCGGCTTACACTGGCTAGGAAAAGTCAGATTAGGACACCAACCCCAGGGCCTTTGCTACCTGGGCACAGCTTGTGGTTGTAGAGCCATTTTCTTCATAAGCTGAGCTTAGGGAAGAAAGCATGACAAACCTAAGGTGGTGAACTTTTCAGAAGCAAGGCTGAGTTTAAATATAGATGCTATGCTTTACTGGCAACTTTGGAGGCTGCGGTGGGACTTTTTGTACCTTTTGTAAGACAAGTGAGGAAAGATGTTGGCACCTGTACGTGTGCATTTTGTTTATGAAACATAAACTCTCCTGTAGAAGTGAGGGCTCGAGAGGTCAGCATCCAAGGTAGCGTGTCCTACCTTAGCTGGGGAAGAGGTGACTCTCCACCTGTCTGCGAATTGCCTCAATCCTTAGAGAAAGTTGAGACAACCTGGCTTCAAGCACTGTTGTTTATTGAGCACTGTCTGGCAGGGGTGGGGATGGAAAAGTTCTGTGAAACTGACAGTCACTGTGGGCTTGATTTTCTTTCCCAAGAGGGAGAAACAACACCTTGGGGCCTATAGTGACCAGTCCTTATTCAGAGAAATGTAGCTCTTTTCTGCTTTAGAGCCTTGATGGATGTACACCTGAGCCTGCTCAGAGCTGAGTGGAGCTGATGGGAGAGGGGGCTGCCTTGGTCCTCCATTGCAGGCTCCAGCTTTAGGTGAGTCCAGGGCTGGCCGTCATCGTGGGTTTGCAGCACATCCTTCTCAATATTCCACAGCAGCTGTCTGGAGTTGTTTCTGCTGTGCCTGAACTGATGTCATTTCCCCCTTGGCAGACAGCTTCAGCTTCGCTGCGTCTGAGATATGTCACGAGAAGGTGGGGGTGGGTCGGAGCCAGGCGGGGGGAGTAGCGAGGAGAGCCAGGAGGGAGAGTGCCTGCTTGGTCCCAGGACTCTGTTTACTGTGTCTGCTTTGCTAAGGAAGGCTGCTTACCTGGGACCTCGGAGCACGCAGGTCCCCCAGGGGAAATGCTCATTCTAAGACTTTAACTTTTCCAAGCCCTTTTGTTGCAAACGTTAGTGTGGACGATGCTCTTGCAGGATGCCTTTCCTTTTGGGTCTTAGACAGGTAATTGAACTGGTTGTACGTGGATCGGATCGGATCGGGTCGGGAAGGGAAGGAGGGTGGGAGCTTGTTTGTGGTACTGCTGCTTTGGGTGGAGGGAACCTTTTAGAAAATGCCTCACAGTTACAACAGGCCAGCTCCCATACAGAAATTGTCAGTCTCTTCTTGTTTGCCAGTTGCCCCTTACTTACAGAGCCACCATATTTTTAACCCTCTACATCCCTGAGGTCTCTATGGGACTGTCCTTTCTAAATTTCCATTAATCACCATAAAGCTATTTTCAGAGCTTTATGGAGGAAACAGTTGAGGGAGAAGGTGGGGTGGGGGCAGGGGGTGAGAGGCAGAGTGGGATTCTTGATCAAAATTCTTTTTATTCCTTTTCCATTTTGATTTGGCTAGTTAGTAGAGATTTTTTTCACAGTCTTCTGGTTCTAAAGAGATTCTAAGTGGGGAGAGGGGAGCTTCTTTTAAGGGGAAAGGCTCCCAAAATATTTTTCTTTTTTAAGCACATGGTCAGGGCTATGTGGCTGACGGACATCTTGGACACCTCGGAGGGATAGGGGTGGGACTGGCCACATTTTGGCCTTGCTGACCAATCTTTCAAAGCCAATAGACCCCTGTGGCTGAGACTTGATTGCTTTTTGAGCCACCGTTTGAAGTAGGGACACTAGTGTGGGACGAGAAAACAGTAGCGAGTGACCAACTGCTGTCTGCTACGAACACAGCTGTTGCCAACTATTTGTTCCAGGGCTTCTGAGAGCTGGCCGTCCCCACCCCCTCTTGGGTCTGAAAGGCTTGTCTGTATAGGAATGCGTAACTGTAACCAGCAGCGGCTGTGTGAGGGGGTGGGGAGGGACACACACCCTCTGCTGCCTGTTCCTGGGTGAGGAAAAGCCACAGATGAGATCAAACCTTAGAGAGTTGCTGCTAGGGATTGCTGGTTTGATTTCTTAGAAAAGTGCTAGGTGAGCAAGTCTTTTTTGGGTTAGTTGAAATTCCTTAAAAGTAAGCTTCTCTGACCACACACTGCTTTACCACTCTGGTTAATCTTCATTGTTCCTTTGTTGCAGAGTGGGGGCTCCATTTGAGCATTTCCTCTGTGTCCCAAGAAAGGCTGTCCTTTCAACCTGTGGGCAGATGAGCCCTGGAAAGGATTTTGAGCAGTGTTGGAAATAATATGGTTGAAGCATCCTGTGCTTTGTCAGTTGGCAGAGGAGAGTGCCTGATACAGTGAAAAGTGCAGGGCTTGGGGAGCCAGAAATACCTCCACCCATAACCTGGCCCCCCCAGGGTCTTGAGCAGGCCACCTAACTGCTATGAACCTCATCTTTGAAATGGAAATAATAAGACCTGCTCAGTTATCAGGAGAATTTCACAAAAGAATGTATTTAAAATAGCACCTTGGCTGGCTGAGAGTAGGCCTGTGGTAAAAATATAGCTGTTATGCCCACATTCATAAAGGGTGCAAGACCGTAGGGGTACAGGAAACTGGAAGCTAGAGAGGGATGGCCTCCTTTTCAGAGTTGGAGGGTGTCGTGGGCAGAAGCTCCTGCACCTGTCATTTGGTGACTACCATTGTGCCTTGACTGCAAGTTGGGAGGCTGTCGCTTACTGTACAATTACACTATTAATCTCATGTATTGGGGAGGGCCTGTGGTCCAGTAACCTCCACTCAGTTAAGTGAGAGGAGGGTCAGTTGTCATGGGGGGCATCTCAGAGGATCAGCAGCACGTGAACCTTTAGCTCATTTTTCTGGTAGAAGGGCTGAACTAGAAAACCTGAGCATCTGTGATGCAGGATTTGCATTAAAAAACCTTTGAGTAATTTGGTTACATGATTTTGTATATTTCTAGCATTTCTGTGGCTTACAGTGTAATTAACTTACATTCTTTATTGGACCTATGTCAAAGCATGCCTTCTAAAGATTACTTGGTGATAATTATTTTTTTTTAAATGACACAAAAATGTATGCTCTTAGTGTTTGTCATATATAATATGTGTTTTATATATTTTTTCCCTCTTAATTCACATACCTAACAATCATGCTTTATATGTATGGTAGTGGGATTCTGTTTCTATAGAAGTGCATGTAGAGGATTACAGAGGTTAAGCCACTTTCCCAAAGTTGCTCAGCTAGTTAGGGAAAAGGTAGTTGAAGTGTTTTTTTGTTTGTTTTTAACCTTGGTCTTTTGATTAAAAAGCCTGAAGATTCCCTCACTACCAAAGCTGCTTTGCCCAATATCTGTGAAAGTGGAATAGGTTAATGTGTTTTTCCAGTTGGGGTGTATTTTCTGAAGGTTGTTTCTAGGTGGCCCAGGGACCAGATAAGACATTACTTGTCTGTGAACATTTGCATTTTTGCTCTGTGAAGACTGTCACGCAGGCGCCATCTACTGAATAATGCCACTGTATGGAGATTTTGAATACTTAATGAATATGGGCCTGGCACAAAGGATGGAAAGACAAATAAATCTTTACTGCCTGGGAGCTCACACTCTATTGCTGGAGTTCTCAAAATCACCTGGGAGTGAGGCTTATTAAAAAGTAAATTCAGTAAATCTTGGGTCTGGGGTCCAGGAATATCCATTTCTATGAAGTTCCCCAGGTGGTTCTGACTCAGTTTCTGATCACAATGTGAGAGACTCATCTTCCCACCCCACCCCCCACAAACCCCTCTGCCTTTTGTAGCAAGGAAATAATTACATGACAATGGTGAGGCTAGCTGAGGAATCCCCAGGGACTAGGACTGCAGAGGGTAGGAAGGCAACTAAATCAGGTTGGGGGAGGGGAGGTGGCATAGAAGGCTTTCATGAGAAGGTGATATCTGATCTGAATCTTAAAGGATGAGTAGGAGATTACCAGACATACGAGCTAGGGGAAGAGCATTCTAGACAGATCAGGTTGGGAGTGTTTTTGTTTTCTCCTGTGAATGAGAAAGGAAACTGTCATCCGTGAATGTTGGTGTTAAAGCCTTAGCTCACCAAGTATTGGTGTCCTTTATGACACAGAGAAGGAGGAATGCATTAGGGCCCTTCAGTCAAATGAAGTGTCAGGAATCAGTGTCTGTGAAGGGCAGATAGACTTGTAGCTTCCAGTGAAGTGTCTTAACTGTCCTTTGCATTAAAGAACTAATACAGCCGTGACCAAGGAATAGTCTTTTATTTAAAGTTCAGAAGACAGTCAACTGCTGAACTTTTTGGGAATGACACAATGTACCAGATTTTAGGTAAAACACAGTTGAGCATGCTGTTCCTCTATTCCTCTATTATCTGGCAAGATCAGAAAATGAGTTTCCTGGTTAAGAGAGAATCCATCATGTATACATAACAGATGGATTACTGATTTCCAGAGAACATGATGGCAATAGAATGTTCTTCTGCTGATTTGAATGAATTCAGTTTCCTGTTGATTTAGAAGTCATTGATTTTGTAATGCAAGAGGATTCTTATGACCAACACTATCTGAAAAGTATTGTGCACCTATTCTGTTCAAGGCATGTTGTGGATACACAGAGGTGTAAATCCTCCCTCTGCCCTCAAAGGGTTTACAGTGAGGTGGGGGACGCAGAACAAGTACACAGGCAATGGAACATTTGCAGGTGGTCCTGAGTGATGTTAGAGGGAATCAGAGTGCTGCAGGAATTCAGAGGAGCGAAGAGATGGCTTTCTGCAGGTGGCCCTTTCCAGAGTCTGGTAGTCTTAGTTGTTGCGCTGTGGGTGTGTGGAAAGACCAGTTGATGATAAAAGTTCTAGTCTATGAAATGCAGGCTAGATATGTCAAGACAGTAATTTATATCTTGAACCTTGGAATGTTGCCTTTCTCTTTGGAAGGGGCCCACTTGTTCCTTAAGTTGTCCTCACATGATAAAGTAAGATGATCCCCGATACTGGAAATGAGTAGTCTCCAACAAAACTGGGGTGGGTCTGGGACCCTCTTGGGCATTTTGCCCTTGTTACATTAGACTTTGTAATGGATAGGGACATAGGGACTAACTCCTGGCCCAAGGAGCTGTTTGCATTCTTGATAGGGGGAGCTGGTACCTACAAGCCCTTGAAGGGCTGATGCTGGATGTCAGGGCAACCAGAATGTTCAACTTCAGTTACTCCTTGGGCATAGTAAGAGATCTAAGGGTCTTACAAGGACAACACTGAAGATGCTATGGTGATAGCCAGCCTGAAGCTGCAAGGTGGGAGCCATGAGTAGGGAGAGGGAAGAGGGAATTTGTCGACTTTTAATTGAACTCCTAAACTTCTGAATATTAGCCAACATTTACATGATACTTTTATTATTTCATCACAACAGCCACCCATGAGGTAGGAGGTCTTATCTCCTTTTTACTGTGAGGAAACCGAAACTCAACGAGTTGTCTGTTCAGAATCACACAGGTAATGTATGACCCTGGTGGCTCTGGGGCCAGGTCTTCTCAGTGTTGTCCTGCTCATGCATATTGCTCTGGAATGGTAGCTGCATCAGAGGCTGCTGCCAGACCTGCCTACATGCCCTCTGCCCTGCAGAGGACCAGGTGTTGACTTCCAGTCACAATTACCCTCCTGTATGTGCTTAGCTTCTCTCTCCAGGTTTAGGACAAATTAAGCAAGACCCTTCTTGGAAGAGAACTGGCTGTGTATAATGCATATAATGCAGCACACACCAAGGTGACACTGCTCGTACTACCTGAGATTGAAGCCACAATGCTTATCGGAATTGATTTGTAAAAATCTTGCGACAGCGCCATAAAACACCTCGATTCCCCACTGTCCCCTAAAGGTGAGAAAGGGTGGTTGTTATCTAAACCCTTTCAGGTGAATTTTTAAACTGCTAACCATCTCTGTTGCAAGAAGCTGCTTTTTTTAGAGGAATGTTGCTTGTTTTTCATCACATTCCTGTTATCAAAGCAAAGAAAAACCAGTAGACTGCACAGTAATTTAGTGGAAAAGAAGATTCTATCTGCTGATTTTGAAACTTTTATCCAGGATGGAGCCAAAGAAAACATTCACTTCCTCCAGTGACATCCCATCAGTTTGATCCACCCCCTCCCACCCCTTTTCCTTGAAGAGGTAAATTTTAGTTTAGAAAAACAGAATAATATTGGGCTACTTAAAAAACTGGGCTGTTTACTTGAAACTAATAAAAAAAATAAAATAAAATACTTTAAAAAACTGGGTTATAAAATTCCTTCTCCTACCATAACTCCCCACCAGCCAGATAGATACTAGTTTCTTAACTCCCCTGGCACTTCTTGACTGTGCTAATTTGTAGTTGAAACAGCCCTGCAAGCTGACTTGCTTTAGCTATTTCTGTGCCCCTCTGTAGCCATTACTTCTCTGGGCAGGACTCAACTGAACTTGAACCCTAGACCTCCCAAGAGCCCTCTGTTGCTGGCTGCTAGAAATGGTGATTCAATCTTAGGTGGTTTGCTTAACCTCTCTTGTTCTTTTAGCTGAAACAGAGGCGGAACAGTGGTGGAAAGCAGTGTGTATTTCAGGAGAGAGAGACAGACTTTGAGCATGGCTAGAGTGAGACAGTGACTGCTCTTCCTGAAAGTGGCTTAGGGTTTGCTGGAACTGCGTCACACACAAGACATTGGTTCCCTTGGGCACTGCGTTGAGGAGGCCAGAATATTTATTATTGTTTCATTCCCTTGCTTAGCACATCCTCTCAGGAGCTTCCACTGAACAATGACACATGATCTTATTCTTGGTTTCAAATACTGCCCAATCTATCGTGTGGTTTTTCACCAAGTGTTGGAAATCCCTGGTTACCCTCCAGGCAGTGGGGTGAATACCTGTGACTTCCCACTCATCAGGGTGTGGCTCTAGAGTGTGGTAAGGAGGTCCCGGATAGCCTGGGGCAGTCTGCCAACAAAAATAGAATGTGCAATCACTCCTTTGTCTCTGGGTGTAGTTCCAAATTTACAAGCCGGGCTCAGATAGTCCTGGTTTACTGTAAACCTGTCGTGACCAGAGAGCCCTAAGTAGGTCTCTCCCTGGTCATGCAAAATCACATCACTACAGCCTCTTCCTGACACTTTTAGGCTTCCTTCTAGTACTTTGTAGCTAAGAAGCACAGGGAACATGGGGCAAGACTAGCCTCTGGGGTTATTAGGTGGTCAGTCACCAGGAACAGTACTTTCTGAAGGTTTTTTGCACATCTGATCCTTTGCTAGGATAGGTGTACTTGAGAGATTGGCATCAGTCCTGCTTTGGGGAATTTGCAGGGTAGTTGGAGAGGCCAAGAGGCAACAAGGCCTGTATTAAACAGGCAACAGGACCAAATGGAACATGATTCTGCACTAAACTGTGGTACAATTTGATGAGAACAGTGATTCTAAACTAGGGGCACTTGTGCCCCCATCTCTAGGGGATGTCAGGTAATGTTTGGACATGGTTGTCAAAACTAGAGGGGCGGAGTGTTGTGACTGGCACCTATTGTGTAAAGCCAGGGATATTGCTAATAAACACCCTACAGTGTGCAGGACAGACGTCACAACAAAGAATTATCTGGCTCCAAACATCAGTGGTGCCAAGGTGGAGAAACTCTGGGCCAGAAGCTACTGATCTGTGGTGCAGTCCACTCTGCTTAGCAAGCAGTCATAGAAGTCACAGGCCTCAGAGAAGGTGAAATGTTTCGATAAAGGGGAAGAGATGTACTTTTTTTTTTTTTGCTGCTGCTGTATTCTAAGCATTACACATCAGTTACCTGCCTAGAGATTTAGAATTGTGACATCTTGGTCACCCCTCATCAGCAGGTACTTTGTCTTGTCAAGGACAGATATAGAGTTAATAAGATCCAACCCTTCTGGAACTAACACTTTATCTCTTTTCATTTGGGTAAGCACTTCCCAGAAGGGATAGGCTCTCAGTAGTGCCCAAATAACTATACAGCTTAAAGAACAATTGGGCTCCTTATTTTAATAGCAGGCCATATTTTAAGCCAAGTGGCAATCTTTAAGTATGAGGCCTTAGATTCAGAAAGTTTTTTAAAGTTAAAGAGTCTTTTGGAGATGGAGCCCCTGGATTCTGAAGTTTTTTTTTTTTTTTTTTTAATCTTGTATCTGTTTATAGGGAAAACTTTTTTCCCCCCAGTTTTAAAAACAAGTTCTGCCGAGTTTTATTGAAGAAGAAATTTGCATGATTTATTTTTCATGAGTCTGTTCTGGCATGCTTCTAATGATATTAGAATCACCTGGATCAATGACAGACAGCCAGGTGCATACTCAGTCATATTTTCCACACGCTGTGCCCAGTTCAATATTATCACCACTGTAGTGATGAACACCAGTCTTGGCCAACATGGCCTAGTACTTTATTTAAGATCTCCTCAAGGCTGGGCAGTTGCTGGCAAGGCTGACCAATTTCACTTTGCCTCGTCTGATCATTTTCAGAGGCTGTTTGTACCCCAGCACATACTTTATTTACACTTTTCACAACAAGATGGAGCCTAGAGTTGATAAACTCCAGGGACATTTTTATCTTTTTTTGTGGCCACTATTTTCCTGCCTTAGGTGTGGGATGGCCCCCAACCAAGAGCAGCCACCCTATGGAGACTTTTTTTAATGTGACCCTTGGTCCAAGGTGGAATTAAACCATTTCTTTGAATAGTATTGAACTTTTATCGCAATAGATCTCTGGTACTGGTCTCTAGACGAACAGGCACACAAAACGAGTCCCATTGTTATTTCTTTGGCTCCCCACCACAGCCTGCTGCAGGGGGCTAGAACTGCTGAGAAAAAATGAGTTTAGGTTTAGGAATTTTGCTTAAAATGAGGAATATGTCCCTGAGACCCCATACATCTGCTCTTCACTGTCAGATGAAACTGTGGTGAATCTCTCTTAAAGCAGATCAGCAACAAATTAACTTGTACCTTCGATATTTCAGATCCCTTTGAAAACTTCCTCTTTCTGGGTAAGCAAGTATTTGATTTGATCAAGAGCCATTTTCAGGATATAACAAAGACTGCAATGATCTAAAATGCAGTTCTAGAAAGAATATCGAACCTAAAGTCAGAAGACCAGGGTTTTGACAGCCCCAGTTCTGTCACCTGCAGCCTTAGGCTAAGTGTCAGTTCCTTATCCATAAGATGAGAGTAAACTTTTTCTTTTAACCTAACAGCTAAGTTATTGCAAAGTCCCTCAAAGGTAAAGTCCATATCTTATCTATCTTTTTGTTGTTGTTTTTGTTGTTTTTGTGCCTGTAAGCATCTAGCATGAAAGTTTAGGATAACTGCTAAGCATTAAATTCTTCCTACTCAAATTTGGGCTCCAGAAAACTTGTTTTAAGCTGTGTGAGTGCTCTGAACCTTGAGTTCCTATTAAAAGGGGAAATAGATAAAAAAGCCCAGCCAAATACTCGATAAACAGTCGGGCAGAACTTGGTTCTCTGTCTCTTTTTTAAATTTATTTTTTATTTTTTAATTTTAGTTTCAAGTATATAGTACATTCATTAGACAACTATATATTTCATAAAATGAAATCCCCACAATAGTTCCCTTGCGCCCAACCCTCCAGCTAGCCAACATATTAATGCAAACTGCATTCCCTGTGCTGTGTTCCACATCCCTGTGACCATCAGCTACTAATTTGCACTTCTTTAACCTTTTACCCCATTCTCCCAGCTCCCCAAACCCCCTCCCTTCTGTCACCAAATTGTCTATTGTATTCTTGAGTCTGTTTTTGATTAGTTCTTTTTATTCTTTAGAGTCTGCATATAAGTGAAATCATATAGTGTTTATCTTTCTCTCTCTGACTTAAATACCTTCTAGGTCCATCAAAGCAATATTCTTTTCCATTCCCTTCCTTTTAACATGTAGGGGTCTTGTTTTTATCCTTTCAGCCACTCTATCTTTTGGTTGGAGCACTTAATCCTTTTCCATTTAAGGTTCTTATTGATAGGAATGTAGTTGTTACTATTCTTTATTCCCGTCTTTGATACATGTTTTTTCTTCTTAAAGAAGTCCTTCCAACGTTTCCTGTAATATTGGCTTGGTGATGATAAATTCTTTTAGCTTATATTTGTCTGGGAAGCTCTTTATCCTTCAACTCTAAATGAAAACTGCTGGATAAAGTATCCTTGGTTGTATATCATGTACCTTCATCCTGTTGAATATTTTTTGCCAAGCCCTTCTATCCTGCATAATTTCTTTTGAGAAATCAGTTGCCAGTCTTATGGGTGTTCCCTCATAAGTAATTATTTGTTTTTCTCTTGCTGCTTTTAATATTCTTTGTATTTAACCTTTGCCATTTTAATTACAATGTGTTTTGGTGTGGGCCTCTGGATCCCTGATTTTTGGAATTCTCTAAGTTCCTCGGAGTTGTATGTGCATTTCTTTCTCCAGGTTAGGGAACTTTTCCATCATTATTTTTTCAAACAGCTTTCAACATCTTGATTTTCTTCAGTTACACCAATCAGAGGGATATTTGGAGCCTTAATAGTGTCCCATATCTTCCTTAAATTATCCTTGACATCTTTTTTCTTGCTGTTCTGAGTGAGTGTCCTGATTGGCTTTCCTGTCTTCTAGATAGGGCATTTGATCCTCTTCTTTATTCACTTTATTTTTTCTTTTGTTTATTCCATTTACTGTATCTCTCATCTCAGATCATGTGTTCTTCATTTCAGACTGGTTCTCTTTTATAATTTCCATTTCCATTTTTATGTTTTTTATCTCTTCATTGAAGTTCTCACTGAATTTATCTACACTTCTCAAAAGTTCATTGAGCATCTTTATAACCAGTGTTTTGACCTCTGTATCTGTTAGATTATTTGACTCCATTATATCTGGATCTC